>JAQJZZ010000001.1:1200000-1800000 GCA_030077755.1 Filosporella fistucella
TCTCCTCAACGACTGACGTTAAGGTTTCACGACCCTCTTCTGCTGATATGTTCGAAGGATTTCGAGTCAACTCGAGCGATGCATTGGGGGACTTTTCGTCCAAGTCAGAAGTAACATCCGCACCGTCTGCCGGGACCAAGGATGTTGTTGACTCATCGCGATCGATGAACATCTTCTTTAATTGAAGGGCAGCAAGTCTTCTTATGTCTTTTTCTGATGGGAAGAAGTTGGCATCAAAGTTTGCAAATGCATCATCCCATTCCGCCACCTTCTCCTGCATTGCACGGACGGCCCGATTGAGTGGAATAATTTCGTAGTATTTTGATTCCATATATTTCTGCTGGAGCTTCCGTATAAGAGCAACATGCTCTTCCTGAGCACGCTTTGCAAGCCGTTCCACCTCCTCCTTGCAAGCTTCGGATTTCTCAGGGTCGACGCTATCAATGTTGATCCCTTTGATTCGTGAGTGGACGGAGGCCATAAACCGATTCCAACGTTCTTCAGATTTTGTGAACATATCGTTTTTCAGTCGTAGATCATTGTCCACTTTCCAAGTGACACGCGTGCGTGGTACAATGATCTCGAGAAGGTCGATCGGATCATAATGGATACGTATGGCCACATTTCGAAATCCAAAGTAACGTAGATGGTCACGATGAATATCGTGCGGACAGAATCCCGCACGGAGGCGCAGTTCGCTGCTCCAGAATGACAATTCAAGATACTTCCCAAAGGAGTATTTCCATGTGCTTTCGGACATTGGCATTACTTGTGTTTCCTTTTGGCAGATTTTACAGTAACTCCACATCAGGATCGAATCCTGAAGCCCTTTGATCTTACAGGTAGATCTCTCTACAAAAACAGTGATTCGTGCCTCGCCGTGCACATATGTCCTATGGTGCTCGGACATCTTACGCTCGCAGCCATTAGATGTACAGATTGTATTGACACCTTGGCAAAGGTCCTCCACATACTGCCCAAGTGTGCAATCCGCATCGAATTCCGCATCCTCGTTGTAGAATGGCAGAGTCAGGAGTTCCGGACCAGTACACGGTATCGTGGTTGCCGTACAGACCACCGTGTGCAGCACGGTGATATTTTGGTGCGCATAGGGATCGTACAGGTTGAGATTCACTTGAATATAGTTTTCGAATTGCCGTTTTTGGGTCTGGTAGTTATGCAAAGCCTTGTCGTACTCTGCATCATGTACAGCATGCAACACCTCCATAATTTGCCTCGGCGCTCTCTTCACTGTTTCATGAACCATTTCAGGTCGAATAAGCTGAAACTTTTGTGGCTTAGATTTTTCAGTATCTGTCTGCTCCTCGAATGTATCCTGATCTCGTAGGCGACGGAGATAGACAAGCCTGCGTTCTTGTTCGCGCGCCTTCATCAGCAGATATGGCTGCACAAACTTCACGAAAGGTGACGCGGACAGAATTTTCGTTTGGTGCTTTGCTACTATATCGCTGTAAAAAGTTGGCATTGGGATGTCTTCTGGAAGTTGATCATCATGCGATCCGTGTGCATGAGACTCATGGGCGGACACTAGTTTTGCAAGATCCCCATCAACATCCTGCTGGTCGTCTTTAGAGATCTGAGATCCGTCAACCAAATCGGCTGTCTGAGAACTTGCGTCGGGCTTCTCCCGTGAACTATCTGTAGTGATGTCAACGGAATCTTTGGGTTTTTGTTCTACGTTTGCTTCTGCTTCTGCTTGCAATTTATCGCTGGCTGCTGCGAGCGTATCTTCAGGATGACTACTGGGAAGATTGGCTGTGCTAGTAATTTGAAGTAGTGGTTGCTTGCTTGGCGAAATACTGCCACTGTTCTCAGCAACAGACGGAATGAGGACAAACTCGTCGCGCATCAAGCAGGTCTCAAGCTTCAAATTATAGACAACATAGACCATGAATTCAGTGATCCGTTTCATTTTGGACAGAGTGACCATGTCGGCTCCACGCAGCACAATCGTGCATCCAAGTTCCTTTGGACAGCCGGAAAGATAGATACAAGTCTTCTTCTTTCCTGGTATGTCGCCATGAACGAAAGTTTTGACGTCAAATCCAGCACTCTTGCCAATGTGCACTGGTTTCAAGGCAACCATATCAATGGATGAAATGATCTCTGTTTGGGCAAATCTCGATACGGCTTCAATCACCGACTGCTTGACGTTGTAAGCAACAGCAATGTTGGCCTCGGCCAGATACTGCAGAGCCAAGCCTGAGATATGTTTCTGGACTAGAAGAAGCTGTGGTCGAAGCGAGGCAATACGGTTGACCATGTTTCGAAGAAATTCTTTCTCTTGTGCAATGACGGGCTCGAGACTCATAAAATGGTGCTGGTGTCTCTGGTACTCGATAGGAAACGAAACAATGACAATCCTTGGATTAGATATGCTACGTGGCATACTCTTAAGAGCAAGGTTCTTTGTGAAGACAAAGCCTGAAATATATGCCGTGTCGCCCGGCTTGCCTCCTGGTATTTTTTTCAGTTTGACATAGTGGCGAATGTCAATATCGTCGCCATGTCGTATGTCAGGATTGACATCATCTGTGCACTGGAGTAGAATAGGTATAAGAGCTTTCTCCCAAGACGGAAGATTCGGTATGTTGGAGTCCTCAAGTAATTGGTGTAGCAATCTTCGGACATGATGCAAGCTTGCATTATTCAGTTCCACGGCTGGCGCTTTTGCGTCCCTCATAGAAGCGCTGCGTATCATTCTGACCGGGCCTAACACCGTGCTTGTGGATGAATTATCAACATTTGCTACTTCCTCATCTAGATTACTGAATCCAAGAGTTTGTGGCCTCGGCGAGGTGCGGGTATGGTGAAAGGTGTTACTGGCTGCACTGAGGTTGCGTCTCCGATTTGGTCTTGAGAAGCCACCAGCTGAAGCACCGCCAGTACCATCGTCCAAACCACGACTGGTAAAGCTGATGCCGCTGATACTTTTCTCACCGGCTCTCGATCTACCTTTCTTGCCTGCGCTCAAGAGTGAACCAAAGCCGGATCTGTCATTTTCGAAGCTTGGGCTGATGATATTGGCGCTGTTCATAGTCGCGAAAATGCTCATCTGTTCGTCCCCACTGGAGCCTTCGTCTGACATGTACGGTGCTAAGTCCGGATCGATGATGTTGTCATCATGAAAGGCAGGTAATCGAGATTTCTTTCCCAGATCTTCCGTCAAACCACGATGGAATGGAGCTCTCTCTTCGGCTGTGGACTTAAAACGGCCGAGGAAGTTGTGCCTTGAATGATGCCTCTTGTGACCAGATGGAGGCCGTCCGGCTGCTGACAGTGCTTTCAATGACCTCGAAGAACTTGGGCGACTGAGTTGAGGAGCATCTATTTCGAGCACTGCTGATCGACGGTTTGTTGATTCTCCAATTCTTCGTGTTGCAGGAATGGCCATCATTGGCGTAGCAAGTGGTCGAGACGTATCCGGTTCGGTCACTGTACCTTCAGGATTGGTATGGCTTGTTTCCTCTTGGGCTTCGATTTTTGTCGATGCTTCGTATTTTGCTTGCTGGGTCTGGAAAAAAGTGGGAAGAGCAGAATCATCAGCAGAGTCGTCGGATCCACTACTGTCATGCCGTCTGTTGATGATCTCGAGGCAGTTTTTGCAAACTCTAAGGGATCCTTGAACTCCGAATCGTTGACCTGAAATGATTGAAGTGCATTTAGAATCGAAAATGCATCCGCATGTTCGGCAATGGTGTTTCCGACGAAATGCAGAAAAAGTATCACCACAATGAAAGCACTCTTTGCAAGTTTCATCTGCCATCCAATATTCTTTACTCAGAACTTGCTTCCTCATTTGCTCAAGTCTAGCATTAACAACTTCCGGCGCTCCTTCATTTGTAGTTGTACCGGGTATTCTTAAACGTCCCAGGTATCCAAGCTGAGGGCTTTCGTCAACCGAGAAAGATTCATGCCGGACACTATTGTGCGCAGATGTGTTAATTGGACTGGTCTCTGCCGTGCTGCGGTCTGTGGAAGATGCCCGGGAGGCTTGATAGCCTGGTAGGTGTGATTGAGTTATGCGTTCAATTGCAGCTGGCCGTTTCATTGTACTTCCACGAAGAGCTTCCGTGGCGCGAAGAGAGGATAGAGCTGGTGAAATGATATTGCTACCCTGAGTCTTCTTGCCATTTTCAGCGATGCCATCAACACTAATGTAGTCTCTATCTTGGACGAGTTGCGACGTCTCTAAAGATTCATGAGCATCATCGATAGCATCATCTGACAGCTCCAAATCATCATTTGGAAGTCTTGGGTGTATCGTATGTTTCCCTTGCCGTGTCTCCATAAATCCAGAACTTGGAGAATCATCTTGTACTGCAGACGTAGTTTTGGTGGATGTGCTCCCTGTCTTCTGTGCTCCTACGGTTGACCTTCCCGAGTCTTCTCCCTTGCTCGTACTCACATTACCTGGAGCCACTTTGGAATTAATTGCAGAAGAGGGATTTGCCTTTGCCATGTGAGTAATGGATGGTCTGCTGGACGCCGATTTAGACGTGGCAGGGGTTGTTCCTGGAGTAGATGTAAATGAAGCTTTGGAGGACTTCAGAACCTGTGATTGACTCTCGGAAGAATGCCCAGCGAAGGAGGAAGTGGTGGGCGATTGGAGACGAGAGGATGAGCCGGACATTTGCACGGAGGAACTGGTAATACCACTATCTTCTCTTGTTGGTGCGATAGATCCCTTAGAAGTCGGGGTTGTCGTATTTTGACTCTTAATAGACAAGCTTTCTATACTCTCTTGATCTCCCTTATTTGATGATGGTCCGGATTTTTCTTTTCCGACTCCAACAGCACCCCGAAATCGACTATATAACCCGCTCAGCCCATGTTGCATGATATCGCCAGCTATTCCTTTGCTTTCGGTACTTGTCGATGGTGGTGGGGGTGAGGCAAATTCATTGAAGGTTGTAAGAGTCTCTGAATGGCTCGCAGTGCTATGTATTTTGTCCAGAGCTTGGGCTAGTTGTTCCTTGTCTATAGGGGCTGACCCTGATAAGGACGCCAGTGAGCTTCGACGAGATCGCAGGCCAAGTGGAACCATGCTCGCAACTGGGGAAGCTTTTGGGGAGTCATGTGTAGACATGATGGGTTTTGTCAAAGAGTGTGCACTGCCCTTGGAAAGTTTGAAAGTATGATGCCACTGCCGCCAGCACGGCTGTCACAACAGATGATCATATTATACCATTTCCTTTGCTGAGGCAATACGCAGGTTTGGGTTGGGCGGCATGCTAGGTCGGCATGGGCTGGGTAAAGTTCTAGGAGTCATCAGCGCATGCGCAAGCATCAACGAGGCAAACGTATAGTAGGAGGAAGAAGGGAAGTCGTTTCATACGTTGCAAGATTGGGCGGGGAAGTATATGAAGCTGGCGGAGCAGTATTTGTCTCTGTAGGGGACGTGTAGAAGTTGGAGAGAGTTGGCAAACGACAACGGGTATGTTTGTCTTGTCTTAGTTTGCTGATGTGGTAGAGGACTGGATCAGAGTTGTGCTGGAATTTGAGGGAAGGTTCGTAGTTTAGGTGGGAAGGTGTTGCGTTGAGATGGAAGTTTGTGATTAAAATCCAACGATAGGCAGGAACACGAAGTACTCGGCAGTGAGTTGTAATGTCATGGTCGGTTCTCCGAAGTACCTTATTTACAAAGGACGTGGGATGCAGGTGGGTGTGGACGTGCCGTGATCAGCCAAGCTACCTACTCTTCAATTGCGGGCCTACCGAGCATACGCAGGTTGTGCTCTCTGTTCGGTCATCATGCACCAGCCGCCACCGTTCAACATGGCAGGGATGTGCTCCCTGCACAGGTAGCCTTGCAGCTTAAGTGCACCAGCACCAGCCTCACGATTCAGCCTTACCAGCGGTAGAACTGCGGCAGTACATTCAAGCTAGCTCGACGCGGTCAGTCGCGTTCCCTGCAACACATTGTCGATATCTGGAGCAAATTGTCAATCAATTCCGTCTCTATTATCACCTAGAACTTTGTCACCAGATCAATTTGCTATAGCTCTGCAAATGGTATTGGTGTCGGTATTGGTATGCCATCATCTACCTTTCATGACAATATTCATTATCTGCTCTAGTTCTAATCAATTTTTTAGGGCCGCGGTCCTCTTTCGAACTAAGTGAATTTACAATCACTGATTCACCTCTCGAACAACACCCATATACTCCCCGGCAGTACTGGCGCGGTGCTCCTTCCCTTCGTGCTAGATGATCAATACCTCATATAATGGCTGATTCATTGAGGGACTGGCTTGGTCCGAGAATCGTGGAGACCCTCGAGACAGCCTTGGAAAATCATGAAGGGGGCGGAAACACCAGTTACGCCATAACTGAAAGCTATCGCATCTTACTCCCGGGTTCCTTGGTGATTCCACTCAAGAAGGTCCGACTGCTCCAAATCGTTGAAGTTAGTGCCTCGTTTCTCCCTGCGTCTCTCAAGACTTTGCTGACTTGCTCCCTGTTCGACGACAACACAAGAACAGCAACCTTGTCGGACCGCACTTCTTTTATTCACGCCAATATTGACGAAACAGCAATAAACGAATACACACAGGTCACAGGTACCGGTATTGCGAATATTGCAGGAGCTATTTTAGGGATCACAAAAGTTCATCTGGTGGGGTTACAATCACACATTTTTGTCGGACTTAAGCTGACATTTGTCTGGATTTGCAACCTAGAAAATCCGCATCAGGAGCCTCTGAAACTACAGGTATTATCCTTCGTAAGTAAAGGCTGCGAAGGTTCTCCAATGTTCGGCAGACCCTCATATGTGGCGCGACGGGAAGATATCCAAATATCCCTGAAACGTCTTAAGGCAGCGATTCAGAAAGACCAGTCTCAGCCCGGATTTGATGCCATTTCCAATATTCATGATACTTCTCAGAGTAATTTTGCAACTCAGATGCCTTTTCAGGCGGAAAAAGTTCCCAGGAAGCACCGTTCAGATTCTGGCCGTGATGCATCAGTTGCGCATGCTTCACTTGCTGCGATTATTTCTGGGTTTTCAAGAGGTAATTTTCGAAAACCAGAACACATTTCCTCAATAAACCCACAGTCGAGTAGAAAACAAATACTTCAGCCGGTTTCTGAGGATCGACTGTCAAGCATTACCTCCAAGCTGGTGGCGAAGGCCAATATAGCACAAAGTGGACCCACATCCTCTTCTCAGTCTACAAAGAATTCTGATGAGCCACATTCTCAAACATTCATGACTCAAAATTTGCATCTGCCTGGATATTTCAGTCAAGGGGCACATGACAGCGAAAAGGAGAACAGCCAAGAGAGTCTTGACGATCAAAAATTGCCGAAAGTCGGTGAAGAATCATCATCCAAGCCCGAAAATTTGAGTACGCAGGAAGAGTGCGTCTCAATTCTGTTCTTTGATCAAATGCAGGAAATGAGCCCTTTCCGCTCCTTGAAACGCGTTCCTCGAAAATACATCCGCATATCCGATGCCCAACAGAACTTACTGGAGCGGAGCGACACATGGTTCAAATATCCCAGCAGCAATGAACGAGAATTCGCCAACGTACCTCCGAATATTTTTGAGGATCTGAATACCTTCACGGTCCGCAAACGACGACAGAACTCGATCAGCCGTGGAAATCAATTCACGGAATCAGCCGGGAATATCGGAAGTGAAACGAGCAGTCAAGGTGGTGAGGATGACGAGAAATTGGACCACACCGAAGATGTGGATGACGGCGATGAATTGAGCGTTCATAGTCACCATAGCCAGACTTTACCGAATATGAGAGAAGGAGTGCGAAGTATCGCTACCTCATCAATTGCTCGTGGTGCAGCACCGAAAGTCGAAGAGGAAATGGATGACGAAGAGCTAACTTCCTGGCCGTCAAGCCCTAACATCAATCATAGGGACAATGTGTCCCCAGTCTCTCCAACCATAGCCGATATCAAGCTTTCTGGTACACGAAGCCCCGTTGTGTCCGCTCAGAATACCCAAAGCCAAGCTCCTTGTTCTCCACTGGGGTCGAGCCGCAGTAACGATATCGTGCAAAGCACATCCGCCAGCCATCGGGAAAATTCGCAAAGCCCGGAGTACCAGGAGTTTTCACCACCGGAATCAAAGCGTTGGCATTCTCAAACGATGCCTGATATCCCATCTAGTAGTTCCACAGAGGATGAGATGGATTTCGAACTACCGCATGCGATTGGAGATCTATTTGATACCCGTATAGAAGTCGCTAAACAGCCAGAATCACACGACATAGCCTTGACAAATCCAACAAAAACTGTAATTCAGGTAGAACAGACACCTTTCCTAAGCCGTGGTATATCTCACAAGATTCGGGGGAAGGTGAGATCGAGTCCTAGGAAGAGAGTTTCTGATGTTATGTCTTCCGATCCTATAATTCCCGCTACGTTCAACGATGAAGATGCCCCTTGCGAACAATCGCCGGAAAGTCTACGAAATATGACTGTGGAACCAAAAAAGCCCAACAATGATAAGTTTGGGTTCGAATCCGAACCTCTGGTGTACTCTCCTAAGGTCCTTCTTAGTCAAGAGCAGGATCAGACTTACAACTCGAGTACAATACCATATCAGCATTCTGGAAACCTAGATGTTGACGATTCCCACCCAGGACAGGATGTTTCACCGTCAAATCCCATATCTTGCTTAGGACCAAGCGACTCCTTCTTAGCGGCTGTCATCCCTCGTTCAGATATCGACAATTTGGCCGAAGTGACAAGTCACCGATCGAGCATTCCTTCCCTAAAAAGGCGTCAAGAATCGCCGGACCAACAGCTGTCGGGTCCTGCCATCAAACGTCAACGGCGATCACCTACGACTGACTTAAATCAGCATGAGGACGAAGATATCGACCCCAAAGAGATGGCTAGACGCTATAGGCGCCAGTTTTGTGAGCGGTTGGCACAAGGCTCTGCGGATCTGCCTCGAGACACGAATCTGATTCCACATGCTCACGAATCGTATACTAAAGAGACTTCCCCAACTCACAGACAGGAGCGATTGTCTCAAAATAGACCGCGTTCAAGTAACACGAGAACGGCAAGTGACAGCCAGAGTACAATCTCACACAAGACTCAAGAAAACCAGTCACAAGCACGCAATAGCTCTAAGAAAGACAGTAATGGATTGCAGTCACAGCAAGTCGATTTTGAGAGGATGGCAGATGGGACACAGCAGACGCTCTATGAAGTGTTCGAATCCACCTATCCAGAGTATAGAGGCAGTCAAAGAGCTTTCATTCGAGCATTGGTATGCCTCGAATGGCTCCAGAGTGTGGGGAAACTCGTTCAACGGTTGCATTACGATGACTTTATACGGGTCATGGATGCCGATTATAAAGAGTATCTTCGAGACAAAGTTGCAGGTAGAGGCTCACAGGGAAAGCAGATGAGCTGTTATGAGTTCTATAACAAGAGGACGTTCAAGGTGAAATTTGAAGGAGGGGTCATCACACCAGAGAATCTGCGAGAAGCTCTCGCTGCCCTGGAACTAAATTATGTGAGCGAGATCAGAAGCATATACAATGCTGAAACACGTGTTGCAAGCGGTGTGAATAGTCCCAGAGAGGGATCAGAGAGTATAAACCGTGATGAGGGTTCTGGGAGGGAAGCAAGTCCGGAGCTGGGTGATATTGACAACGCAGCCATACTGAAGAAACGGAGAGATCCATTTTTCACCACTAAAAGTCAGTTGACAACTGCCGAACGGAACTCGGCCAGCACGATAAATGCCACAACTCCGAAGGGGAAGCATAGGAGTAGTCTTCCTTGGGCGACAGCCACCTTAACCAGCAGCCCAAATGCAGACCAACCTCCAAGAAGAGACCGTCTTGAGCAGTTGCCACATGGTAAGAGGATAGTTTCGGGCGAAGGGTCGAAAGGCCGAACCCCTCCTGCGCGACGCAGGTCTCCTTTACAACGAACAACTCCGTCTCCCATTCTAGGTTCTAATCCAGGGCCAGTTTCAACGTCTTCTGGATTGAGACATGATGTGGAAATAGCCAATCCCCGGAGCCGGAAAAGGCCAATCTCCACAGAGGAAACGGATGAGAGTATGACCAAAGTTGAAGGGTGGCTTGCACACGTCACCCCCGAACCACAGCAGAAGTCACACCCTCGAAGGACGACAAAACCTTCCTTCAAAGAATTCCTTGCACGCCGGAGAAGCGCTGGATTGCTCTCATCGAAGACGTCCACACCGAACTCTACACCTGCGAAACGGGTTTGCACAAGGCCGAAAGGGGTGGATTCACCAAACACATAAATCCTGACCGAAAGTTTCATTGGACGCTATCTACATGATCATTTGGTATAGGTACAGCGTGTTGTGGGGCATTGTGTCGACTTGTGATACCTGGGGTGTTTGTTTTGGCGTGAGATTTTGCTCACGAACTGAGAAACTTAATCATCTTCTGCATATAACATTGATCGTGAATGCCTTGAAATTGATTTCGTGAATGGTGAGGGTGGCCAGAAGATGCCCACATTTCTCGAACTGCTGCTCTAGCCGACGAAGCGTCACCAGTAGGTTCAGAAGAGCAGTTTCAGTCCAAGAAAATGTAAAATACCATACTCGAGATGCACTTTTATGCCGATTCCACACCAGCACTTGCGATCGGTTCGCCCTTACTTTCCTTTTCTTGCTCCAATTGTCGCTGCTCTTCCTCGGGCGTCTTGGTTCGTAATTGCAAAGCATGAATTCCTCCCTCCTTAGCCATTTCCTCCTTCAGTAAAGCATATACCATTCGATGCCTCGCGGGCTGCATTTTGGATTTGAACGCCTCGGATGTAATGACTACTCTGAAATGGGTTTCTTGCGATGTGCTTCCCGCCATGGCCTTGTGATGCGAATGGAGATGTGAATCATTGTGTATCTCGAGAGTTGTAGGATTGAGGGCTGCGGTGATCTTGAAGCTGTCAGGTTTGCAATTATTGTAGAAGGCTGGGTGTTCTTTTTACCTTTGTTCGCATTGCGTCTTCCATTGGAGTTGAAGAGGAGGCCATGGTGGAGAGTGGTCGCCTTGCCCAGGAAAGTACAGATCTGCGGAGCATCAAGTCTGTACGAGGGTGAAACTAGGAGTTGTCGAGAGGTGTTGATGCTCTGCTTTCGAGGAATAGAGAGGTGTTTGAGTGGGTATGGGGTGGTGAGGCTGAGGCTGAGGATCAATCGGCAATTTGTTCTTGACAGGACCTGATGTGACCTGAATTAATTCGACGCCGAATCTATGGCCCGAATTCTGGTCCGATCCGGGAAAACTCCACTTGACTGCTCGGCCATTCTTCAAGAGCCGATACTGACGTCGTTAATTCGAGATTTCTGTTTTGCCCACCTTGTAAATACTGTTCCATCTGACCCACGCGCAACTTTGCAACGAGAATCTGTCGATCTCGTATTGGCAACACAAGCAACCGCCTCTTGATGGTACCTGGCTGCTCAATGCCCCCTTTCTAGCCGTCTCCCAACACAATACTTTCACAGTCTCAGCTTACCATATTCGCCCCCCTTACCACATGCACAACCTTTACCCACAACATCCACAGAGTATTGCATTAACCTAGTTCACTCCAGGAACTGTACCATACCGGGACCGGTACTTTATCGTAGGTAAGATGAGCACTCAGCCTAGGTACCTACGAGTATCCCACCCTTGTCAATCCGGTTGTGGAAATAATTAATCGACGACCGAAATGATCTGCTTGAAAAGGTCGGCCGTCACATCTTTACGCCCTCAGAAGAAATTGTTAGCCATCCGTCCTCGTTTTCAATTGCAGCGGCAAAGCCAATTTCAATCCTATATCAAATTCCAGCCTCGGTCGATCAGACGACAATTCTCATCGCAGGTCTTAGGCATGGCATCAACGTTACCTCGTCTTCCGCTCTTCGAAGCAATTGCGAGCCACGATCCAAAATCAATTGTCGCGATACATTCTGCCTCTGGTAGAACGTTCACGTATGGGGAGCTGCTGGGTGACGTAGCCGATGCGAAGGACAGGCTCTTGAAAGAATCAGGAGAGTCCTCAATCGAGGGTCAGCGCATAGCGTTCCTGGTGGAAAATAGTTATGACTATATAGGTGCGCAGAATGCGATTCTAAATTCCCATGAAGAGCAAGAAATTGATACCCTTCGTAGTGACGTTACTATCGATTTTGGGAGCCCATTCAATTGCCCTTCCATTGTCCCCTGCCTTCCCTGCCCACGAGTTGCAGTATATCATGGATCAAAGTCGGGCCTCGATGTTATTGTCCTCCAAGAAATTTGCAAATAAGGCCCAAAGTGTGCTGCAAGAGGATTTAGAAGCAAAACCTAAACATGTCCAATTAGAAAAGTTTATGGGTGGTGCAGCTCCCAAAGCTGTCACTCTAGAAGAGAAGTCTGCTACTGGGGGAGGTATGATGCTGTACACTTCCGGCACGACAAATAGACCCGTATGTACAAATTGCTTGCAAATGAAAGTATAACTAAATATAAACTAGAAAGGGGTCCTACTCCCACAAGCAGTAATGACAGCGCAAGCCAAATCACTTGTAACTGCGTGGAAATACACCCCACATGACCATTTACTACATGTCCTCCCATTACACCATATCCATGGAACAATAAATGCAGTTTTGGCACCTCTTCTAGCAGGATCCTCTATCGAGTTTCTCTTCCCATTTAATGCGCAGGCAGTATGGGAGCGTTTCGCAGCTCCCTTCCTCCCAAATCCAAAGATCGGACGAATTGTTACGTTTTTCACAGTTGTACCAACAGTATACAATCGTCTTCTATCAACCTTCAATGATCTTTCCCCAGAGTTACAACGAGCTGCCAAAATGGGCATTTCGCCTCAAAATCTCCGGCTCAACATATCTGGCTCGGCAGCTCTTCCGACCCCTACAAAGAAGAAGTGGACAGACCTAAGTAATGGAAATGTTCTACTGGAACGTTACGGTATGACTGAAGTTGGCATGGCACTCTCATGTGGCCTAGCCAATGAAGATCGAGTAGATGGCAGTGTAGGCTGGCCATTACCAAGCGTCGAGGTCCGTCTCGTCGACACTGAAACGAATGAGGTCATAAAGCCTGGAGAAGAACTCGATCAAAATGGTAAAGAGCGAGATGGAGAAATCCAACTTCGGGGCCCCACAATATTCCAGGAGTACTGGCGCAATCCAGAAGCCACTGCTGCGGAACATGTAGAGGGGGAGGATGGCAAATGTCGATGGTTCAAGACTGGTGATGTCGCTGTCAGGCGCGAGGTTCCTAGTGCGGGACATAGTGAGCAAGACTGGGCAAGAGGTCCAATGTATTTTATCCGGGGTCGAAAGAGCGCTGATATCATCAAATCTGGGGGAGAGAAAGTCAGTGCTTTGGAAGTTGAGAGGGAATTGCTTTCTCTCCCGCAGGTTGAAGAAGCAGCCGTTGTAGCAGTACCATCTGGAAAATGGGGCCAGAAAGTCGGAGCAATAATTATTTTGAAGGCTGATGCTGAAGGCAGAAAGGGTGCTTGGGGCCCTATGGATATGAGAAGAGCCTTGAAAGATAGACTCGCCAATTATAAAATTCCTCGGGTAATGAAAGTCGTTGACCATATTCCGAGGAACGCTATGGGTAAAAGTACGTATGTCTAATCTTATTCTAGAATGTGTGACTGACTATACAAACAGTAAACAAAAAACAGCTTGTTGGCGAAGTATTTGCTGATGTAGCTAGTGGCGATGAGGCTTAGACGTAGATTAGATGCTAGACTGATATGTTACATGTAATTATAGATGTAATTAAAATTGGATAGTATGTTCAATCCCGTAGTACACCAAATCGCCAACGCGTTAAGGGGGGTAATTCACTAATTGGCCAATTCTCAATCATTGATGGTTCAATTACTTCATCGACTTTTATTCATCTATAAACATGACCGAGTCCAAATCACTCAGCGAGATTAACGCCTTGTAGGAAGCCTCCGAAAGCAGACTAGCCTGCAGCAGAAATAGCCCAGCAATTGGAGCTGCCATGCTCCCCATACGCATATTGCAGAAACCCATGCTGATGACCCGTCCGAAATTTCAGATCGCAATGCCTCATGAACAAATAGAAAGATGGTAAGTTCGGGAGCAAGATCCATAGTCCCAGGATCTAAACAGTGTACTTGGCTTTGGCACGAGTGCTTCCACTGTGCGCGCTATCGGTGTGACCAGAAAACTCGACTGCCTCGGATGTGGGAACCTTGAGGACCTCCTTGAATTTTCGTCCAATGTTCATGAGCACCTCCTTGCCCTTCTCGGTTGAGCGTCCCTTACCACCAGCAACATCACCATCACCTCCACCGGGAATGCTCTTTCCAATGGTACGAGTCCAGACACCGATACGGTAGAATCCCTTACGAACATTTACAACAACTCCCATAAGTTCTCCATCATCCTCCTCCTCGAGTGTCTCACCAATAGCTGCTAGCATGACGTGAAGCCAAAGCTCATCGATGGGGACATTGCGCTTTTCCTTGAATTGGTAAGACCACTTGCCGCCGTGCTTGTTCTGAACGTCCTCCCACTCTGGTCGAACGCCTTCTTTGAAGAGATGGTAATCGGATTTCAGGGCTAATTCGGAGACGGGAGCAATATTATTCTGGAGTGAGATGTTAGATAGGGATTCTGCGAGTTATCGTAGAGGGGCAACACACGTATACACCCCAGAATTCCTCAACAGAGTTGAAGGTGATAACCTCCTTCAACAAATCGTTCCAGTTATCACCCTGATGGAAAGTTAGCAGCGCTCGTGATAGAATTGTTAGGAACAATTTACTTTTCCACTTGGTGGCTTGGTGAACCACAAAGTCCACTTGTGCATGAGTGGATGCTTAACGTTGAAATTGTCCTTGTCGTGGAAGACAGTGATTTGCTCTTCGCCCGTGCTACCAGTCTTACTCTCATCATGACCACTGGCTCCATCGGGTGAAATTGGAATTGTGGAAAGGTCAACTGGGGATGCCGGGGCGGCGCCGTTTGCTGGCGCGGTGGTAGCCATTATTGTTGTATTTGTTGGTCCAACTGAATACCGGAGGGATGTGAAATAGGTCGGGCAAATATTGTGATGAAGTAGTTGAAGAATAAGTCGAAAGCGCCACAGGTGTTTGTTATGTCCGACTGCAGAGGCGAATTTCTAGTTGGATCGAGTGAATGGAGTCGAAAGCTCAGATGGTACTGTAGACTTTTCGAACTTCAAGAGGGTGGAGGGGAAGGTGATGAGCATGAGATGAGCGAGGTGAATTGTTCGATTGTGTGCGTTTGAATCTGGTCGGAGACTATTGCGCCAGGCAGATAGCCGTTCTTTAGTATGGTTATAGTGTTTGCGGGTGGATTGTGGTGATCTGATTATTTGCGATGGCTTCAAAAGTTCAATTCCTTGGGCTTTTGCCTTAACCTTTCTTGCGAAGTGTCGACCCGCGCGGCTGGTCGGCGCTTACCCTATTAGGCGGGGTTGACAGATTAGCACGTGATCATAATAACCCTCCAGGGTCGTCGGTATCTCACTTCACTTCCTTTCATCTGTTCTCCTTGTTCACGTAGACAGACGACGGGAGTGCCTTCCTTCCTTGGATAACATATGTAAGCTTCATATCGTCATGTCCCTTGAACTCTGCTCAATTCTCAATGCTGGCGAGTGTTTGGCCGGCGAAAAGTTGCCGTATGAGATGAACGGTATATTTTGGCCGGAATCTCGATATACTTAAGGAAAGCTCATATGCCCCAACTATTTTCTTTCTGTAACCCTTCGTTTACTATCTTTTTACCCCAAACTTTGTTCTTACTGTCATTTGCCCCGAACATCTCCTTCTCACATACCTCAACATTAAAACGGCCTCATTGGTACAATGTCCGCCACCATACAGCAGAGAGATGAATCCGAAATGAGTCTCAAATTACAAGATCCTGCTAAGCCTGACATTGAGTCTTCGAGTCCAGCCGGTACACTCAGTGATGTTGTGGACGAAGAATTATACCCTACTGGCATTACACTTGTTCTTATTTTCATATCTATTTGCGCTAGTACATTCTTAGTTGCTCTTGATGGCACTATTATTGCAACAGCAATACCAACAATTACTTCACAGTTCAACAGCCTGGACGACGTCTCTTGGTACAATGCAGCTTTCTTGCTGACAACGTGTGCATTTCAATTACCATTTGGTAGAGCGTGCGTCGCACTCTCATGAAGTTCAATTATCCTCCCATAACTCTCTGTCCTTCTTCACATGGATAAGAGGAAATGCTGATTCGAGTCCATCGAATTTAGATATTCGCTCTTCAATACAAAGTGGGTCTTTTTAACTGCGATCGCAATCTTCGAGGTTGGGAGTGCGATCTGTGGGGCTGCTCCTTCCTCAATGGCTTTGATAATTGGTCGTGCTATTTCTGGTAGGTTCTCAAATCATCATATATACCAGATGATAAATACACTATTTGTCAATTCACTGCCGCTCACTACATAATGTCTTTGTATGTCTTATACTGATATGTTCCTATTTCGCAGGTATCGGAGGTGGGGGAATTTTCTCTGGCTGCTTAATCATCATCGCAGAGAGTACCCCATTACGAAAGAGAAGTCTGTTCACGGGTTTCATCGGAGCCACTTTTGGAATCGCATCCGTCGCTGGCCCATTGCTTGGTGTGTTAACTCAATATCATCGCTGTGGTCGTGTCTGACTTGCCTATAGGTGGTGCACTTACGACAAAGGTTTCATGGAGATGGTGTTTTTACAGTATGTATTCTCTATTCGCTGTTCCTCTTGTTCCTTGTCTTGGTTAGCATTTCGAGATTTTCATGGCAGGAAAATTGTGGCTTTGATGAAATTCAGATACTAATTTACATCACAGTCAACCTTCCTATTGGTGGCGTCGCTCTTGCTATCGTTGCTTTGTATCTCCCTGCATCTGTGGGCCGCTCTGCTGATCTTAGCGATAAGACATGGTGGCATATATTCAAACGCTTCGATCCAGTTGGCACCGCAATATTCATTCCGTCAATCATCTGTCTCTTGCTGGCGTTGCAATGGGGCGGCACACAATATCCTTGGAGCAGTCCTCGAGTGATAGCCACATTCTCTTGTTTTGGGGTTACATTCATCGCCTGGGTCATAGTTCAAATCTGGCAGGGAGAAGATGGGACGGTTCCAAGAAGTGTGTTGAGTCAGAGAAGCGTTATCGGTGCATGTTTATTTACGCTATTCTCTGCTTCATCGTTCACAGCCGTTGTTTACTATCTGCCTATCTGGTTGGTCCATAAGCCAAAAAATCCACTGTTCTGGCCCTGATAGACCCAATTCTAGGTTTCAAGCTATCAAGCAGGATGATGCACAGCAATCCGGTATACACACCTTACCACTCATCCTCAGTCTCATCGTCATTTCTATAGCTTCAGGCGGCGCAGTCATCTTCATAGGCTATTACACACCATTCCTAATATTTGGGTCGATCATCATGACAGTAGGAGCCGGACTTCTTTATACGCTGAAGACGGATGCAGGTATTGGTACTGTATGTAACCTTGTTCTTCCTTTTCACCCTTTCTCCTCCTTTCTCCTTGAGACTTGCTCCAGATCAAGTCGTATCAACTCCATGAGTGTGCTGACTAGCTCGACCGCTGCATTCACAACAATGAAAACAATCACTAATCTGTTCCAGTGGGTTGGATATCAAATTCTATTCGCGGCTGGAATAGGAATGACTATGGAGCTAGTGAGCAATTTCTGATTTCAGACTCAAGTTCAAGCCTCTCAAACAATCCCCATATATCTTACCTTCGTCGTGCCACGCTAATCTCAAGTAAGTGTAACGTTGCTATTCAAGCAAGCCTTCCCAAAGAACAAGTTGCGGCAGGCACCAGTCTAAGTATTCTTGTGCGGTCTCTTGGGGGATCTATTGCGGTTGCGATATGCCAGAACGTGTTCCAACAGAGACTTGGGAAGGATCTTGCTAGTATTCTGCCTGGTTTTGATGTGTCGCTGATTAGTGGAAGTGGGGTAAGGAATCTGAAATCATTGTCTTTCCAGTATAACTTTAAAACGTGCTTTCGAGGTTTGATGATAACTTCATAGCATCATACAAAATTTGACTGACAATGATATATTTTTAGGCAACTACTTTGGTAGCTAATGTCCAGGCGGCATTGGGCGACGACCAGACGAGCATAAAGCGTATCCTCGGCCTGTACAATGATGCGATCGTTCAAACATTTTTGGTGGCTCTCATCCTCGCAGCATTCACATTTCCGTCTTCTCTATTGGTAGAGTGGAGAAGCGTTAAGAATAAGAAGAAAGGAGGCCTTGAAGACGGCCAAACTGACGTGAAGGATGAGAAGGTTCAGGAGAAAGCTTGAAATTCCAACACAAGGCAGGTGGGTCTATGAGAAGTATATTCGTGAAGGTTCAGATGTAGACATTGGAATAGAAATGGGACACTAATAATTCAGACCGAAAATCTTTCAATTCAACATCCACAAGGTATTCTCATAATTCCTAGGTAAATCATATAAGACTTACGTCCACAATCTCGTGCATTGAAGAAAGTGTATCAAATCGGTCGGTTTGTGTCGTCATGCTATATCTTGTATCGATTGAAAACCGCCAATTTCAACACCTATTGAGCCCAATCCTTTGCATTGACCATAAAGGTTGCTGAAATAGCTCCACAGCCATAGTCGCCATAGATGCATGCGTGGAATCAGTCGCTGTCGTAAGGCCACGAATATACCTCTCCTCGTCACTACTCGGCTCAAAATCAATTTCAACATCGACATCTGATCCCAGAACATGATCCGTCGCAGCTGCAGCCTCGATCGCTGCAAGTCGATCCTTTCCGGTCATACACTCACAGCCTTCCAGGAGCTCACCAACGCAAACATGTGAACCTTCCGGAGCAGCACAGATGTGGTCCTCACACCATACGTGGATGGGCAGCGGGCAGCATCGACAACCAGCGAGAATGACACTTCGACCGTCTGAGGCGGTGAAAGGATTCTGATTGCTGCACAGAAAACGAGTTGCGCACACCATGATGGATCCCTCACACTCAGAATCAGAGCAAATTGGCTTCGGTGAGATGGGGCACTGTTGAGCCTCAGCCAGATGGATTACTGCGACCGTTGAGGCAGCCGTGTTGGTGTTATCTGGTGTGGCACATACGAGGGCCGCAAGAGTGGTCAACCCAAGGTAAATGTAGACACGGCTGAACATAGCTACCGAGCTCATGCTTGAACTTGGAGGTTGAGCGTGTGTGCGATTTTATGGACTTCAGTTTACTAGTGTAACAGTCCTGTTTACAATCGTCTGACTGTATTTCACACTCATTCACGTGATCAATGGAGTGTGGTAAATATTTCCATCAAGAACAAAACAATTTCTCATATTTGGGCGGAGCACTCTACAATTATCATAGACCCACCCTATCCCAAGTGATTTCCAAAAACGACACCACCTGCTTGTATTTGTGGTCATTCATCTCTATTTGCATCGTATAACTTCCCTGGCGAACCATCTTCCTCGCTCATCTCTTGGTCATTGCTACCTTACGCATACCAAACATTTTCCCGTTTCATTTTGAGTGGGTTTGGAGCTGCCGGTATACCTGCAGCTTTGAGTGTAGTCTTGTCGACGTTTCCAAGTTCCCAGTATGTCGGATTGCCTTGAATTTGAAGATACAATGCTACACGAAGGAGTTGTCAGCAAGCTCCCATGCACAGATCAAAGGTCTTGGAGGCCTAATGTTTACCTTTTGCTAGCATCATGGGACATTCAGCGCGGTTCAGAGGAGTAATTCCAAAGAGGCCGCCAATGAAGTTCTCGCGTTCCTTGTTAACCTTGACGCATTGCTTGTACCCGTATATCTGTCCCGGGACGAGTGGTGGTATCGCCTTGTCAGTGATCCTTTTGACACCTTCATCCGGTTTCACCGCTAGAGTTCCATATCTTTAGTATCTTTGTTCGAGATTACATTTAAGAAGGTAAATAACTTACTACCCCCAATCGCATGCATCAGTTCATGGAAGACGGTCTCTGACAATGGCTTTAGACTGTCAAGAGCTGTGAACCCATCCAGGAGACCGTCCTTGACGACGGTATCGAGAGACCGATGATCTAGTCCATCACCTGCTGGAGGATCCCATCTCTTCTTGCTAATCATAATGTGAGCCTGCTGGCTGAAATCAGCGACCGAGCCGTCGGGAAGTGTTTTTTTATATCCTTCAGATCGTAAGTTCTATTGTGCTAGACAGGAATACCACTTATCTTACCAAGGGTAGTGAATGATGATCCTTGGGCGACTCCAGGTTTCTTAGAATGGTCGTTACCGACTCTGTAAAGAGAAACGCTTCTAGTTTTTCCTTCCTTGTCGGTATAGGTATAGGCAGTATCAACCCACAAATTGTAGCTATCCGTCCATTCAATAAATCCTGAGTCACAGTAGAAAGTGACTTGTAGAGCAGTTGAAGCAATGTTCTCGATGACACTATAATATGCTACTATTATGTATCAAGGCCTTCTTAAATGCTGCGATGGGAGAGACTTACTCGAAAGTGTACCGACGTCCCCAGCCTTGAAGAGAGGATCAAAAGCCATTTTTGTTGTGTCTTTGGAGAGATCAGATATTTGATTACGTGCATCTGTGAAGTGACTTGAGTTAGTGATAGATTTTTAAGTGTGCTGCTGGAGTGTTTTCGTACTGCGTGCCATCTTGATAGCCTCGTCAATTGCACCTTGAATTCTAGTTACACCTGTTCCATCCCGGCACACAATGCTGTAGCCAGCAAGTGTACCTGGGATGAACAGCAGCAGAGAAAGCAGCATTTTTGCTTCTTCTGGGAAGGTGATTTGACTAGAGGTTGGACTTGAATCACACCACTTATGTGTATGAACTAAATGCAGTTTTGCTTTTGAACGATGCTGGAAAGAAACTGACTTCGAGAAAAAAGTGAAGAAGGGTATCGAGTAAGGAAGTAGTTATATACAAACCATCTTGCGCAGAATACATAACTACCTACATGGAATATCTGGGAGGAACATAGTCCAATGCTTGTCCTGTCTTGTGGCTCAGATTGGCACCAAATCCTCCTTTGAGCTATAAATGAACCTTCGATAAGTCATCTTCTTCTCACAACATAGAACAATAGTAGCTTATGCCCATGGATTCTAGCCTTAGACTACTTGGGCCAGGACCTTTGTGTAAGATCATAATCACGATCCTCAACTGTTCATAATCTTCCGAAAATGTTACGTGCAAGAACTGAAGCACAGCCTCAGATAATACTCACGACTATTAACTGATCATCAGTGTCTTCCGAGGTATTTATACGCGAGAACCGAACCATAGCCCAACTGTGCCCCAGCAAGGTACTGTACCTTACCCAAAGCATTTGATTGGTCGCTTCGGTACCTCTTGACGCCCATGATTGTATGCAAGGCACATCAGGTACCGGACGGTACATGTATTTTCGCAATGTTACATTTCGCCTGATGAGCCCCTGGCCGCTGGCCGGGCTAACAAACTTCGAATTTTGGTTTCAGTGCCTATTTGGATACCAATTAAGATAATTATATCAGCTGACAAAGTCGTTCGAATTGCAGGATTTAACTGCGGTCAGTCTTTCTTTTACTTGTAGCACTGTTTATTTTCAATTCAGAGTCTTTCAAATGTGCAAGTCTAACAGATGTCGATTTCACAGCTTGGCATGGGGCCCTGGGATAACGGATGCAAATCACAATGTTGATAGGTATTGTACTACTAATTATAGATCCACCACAACCATCTGACACTGAAGACATCACTGACAGGCGAGAAGGATTCAAGCCGTATACTGTTTGGGACAGAATTAACATATAATCAACATAGCCATGATATGGGAACTCAGATCAATATTTTGGTATATATGCTACCCATCCAGCCAGTTTGAAAGTGTTTCTGTATCGTACTCAAAATCTAAAGAATCCATCTTCACCATCATATCTAGTACTATCAATCATTATGGCTAAAAAACTTTTTGCACTTTTGTCGCTTCTCGATGCAATGGCGCATGCCAACACCTTTCCATCCGAGATCAACAACGCAGGTGCGGCGAAACCTCGTGCTGTCTTGACAGCAGCTCCCGCGCGAGTGACTGGTCGAGTTGGCAATAGATTTGACTATCCAAACCACCCTCAACGAGGCATCGTGGAAAGACAGCACTTCAATGACCAAGTTCCGATCCAGATTTGTCCAGAAGAGTTACGCAGCTCTCCCAAACTTTGCGACCAATGTGGTGGAGACAGCTACAAGCATGGCATATGCAACGACATCTTGATTTCGGGCCGTCAGTCACCTTGGTGTTTGAACACTGGCAATGGGTGTTCCGGATACTATTGCAAATGCACTCACGAAGGCGTCGATCATAATCCGCAGATTACCTCGACTACTGTGGTAAACGGGCAAACTGGAACTGTCATCTTTGAGCCTATGACTCTGACTCAATATGCCAAATTGCGGTCCCAGACCACCGTTACCTTGACAGAACTTGCCACATCAACAGTTTCTGATGATTTGGGCGCTATAGAGACTGCTCTGGTCGCTGTCTTTGCGGGAGGAATCGCTTGGCTTGCAATCAGTAAGTACTACTCTAAGATTATAATCGAAGCATAATAAATACCACGTGGGACTCAACAATACTCAAACTGACCTTGTTTTCAGGTGAATCTGGTGGTGCAGGGGCGATTGCTGCAATTAGACCACCCACCAAGAAGCCAGAAGATGCAAAAGAAGACGATAGATCATGCAAATCCAATCCCGAGGAGGAGTGCAAAAATTGCGGTGGTTCAGACGGAGTTGGTCTCTGCCAAAGTGGAGATCAGGCTGGTTGCCCATGTGAAGAGAAGCAGCATTGTCCCAATGAGCCTCCGAGATGCTCTGATACTCAGTGTGGTGGTGATGTAAGTCCTTCCCTGCAAATTAGCAGTCGACATAACTTGGGTCGACCAGAAAGCTCACAAATATACCTATTCTAGAACGGTCAATCCCAATGTAAGGCATCTGGAGAAATCAATGGATGCACTTGCTGTCCAGATACTGCTCCATTGTGCTCGAACAACGATTGTATCGGCGGAAATACACAGTTATGCACTGCACCTAAACTGAACGAGTGCGGATGCTTCGTTGAAGCTGATGCTGGGGACTTCGAGGACAACGCGGATCAAGATGGGGTTGCTGATCCTGCTGCCCGCCTCTCATCAGTGTCCTCTGTTGCTGCCTTTGTGTTCACAACTATTTGGCACGCCAACTACACCTCTCTGATCGGGTTTCCTACACCAACGACACCACCTAATCCATGTACGACCGAGACCCTCACCGCCACGGTTCCTGGTCGTTGCGGTGTGCCCGGTTGTGCATATGTTCTGGCAAAAAACCTGGGTGCCGGAGCACTTTGTCCCCAAGATTACTGTAACTGCGGCGGAGTCGTTGCTCCTCTTCTCACAGCCGTTGTAGGGCAGTCAACCTCACTGGGTTGTAAATATACAACTCAACCAAAAACTGGCGCTTGTCCAGCTGGTCCTCCTACTTCCAATCCTCCGGTAAAGCCAACTACACCTGCACTACCACCACCCATCAAGACGCCACCACCAAAGACTACATGTAACAAGAACTCGGATTGTAGTGCTTGGACTTGTCCCCCAACTGGCTCGCCTGCAACATGCAAATCAGGAATCTCAGGGGATCCCCTCACTATGAACTGTGCGTGTTAGATAGACTGGAGGGGAAGAGGCAACATGGATGGAGTATACGTATTTTGGTTATATTAAGGTGTTTGGGATCAACAGATTTTCTACCAGGTATCGAGATAGAGAAGAGAGCTAAATTGCTGTACTTTATAAAAATGCTTTAAAAAAATCTGAAGTCTCCACACTTTTGGGATGTTTCAAAGAGTTATCACCCCTTGCACAGGATTCCCTATCACTGCTTTCGCTCTGCAAAGCTGCCATTGCTTCCATATTCACCACAAATATTGCAGCAACTTCTATCTCTTCGATTGTGAAGCGAGCGCGAGGGAGTCTTCTCGTCTCCAAATCGATGACATCATCATCTATTTTCCAGTCACGTGTATGTCTATTTTCACGTACTCTAGCATCCTCAAGTCACGTACAAGTACCCACACACTCTTGTTGGTGGACCTCTACCTGTTTTGTCGAAAGCAATATACGCACACCTGTCTTCCGTTGCGATCTGGTCTGGGGACTCTGCAGCGAGTCCCTCTTTACTTATTCTCCGCCATTTTGAAGACCTCCTTGCCCTCTTATTCACCTCACCCTTCTCACCACCTAATTTGGTAACGAACATAGCTTCCTAACGCTGTATCTCGCACCTACTTACCCACATCATCTCGGCCTGAAACGGGCTGAATTAGTGGCAACTCCGGGCATACAATTTTGTACATTTTGGACTCATCTATAGACCACGTCCCTAACGTTAATATCGGAACCACAAAGACCCACGTATGATATGTTGGCCACCGCCAGCTTCACCAAGTCCAAGCAATTGACACAGTCTGGCATATAAAGCAAAATTCAGTACATATGTATATATTGCCCTATACGTCTCAATCATGTCAGCATCCCGTCGAATGAGGGGAAGAGCCTGTGATGCTTGCCACGGCATTAAGATTAAATGCGAGCTTGGAGCTATTGGAACTGGTGGTGAACGGCCTGAACCGCCATGTGAAAGATGTGTTCGACTCGGAAAAATATGTGCCATATCTCCTCCAGTGCGCCAGAAAGATAGGATTGCCGAATTGGAGGCCAAGTTAGAGGAAATGACCAGGTTATTGAAATTGCAACGCATCCAGAACTCTCCAGGCTCAGCCGTATCAGACGATGGACAACATATACCTCCAGAAGACATACCGATATTAAAAGGACACGGGAGATCGTCAAAGAAAAGACGGCTTGAAGTCGAGTCTCTTTTCGCCAATAAGTGGAATATTGACGATGTGGTATCAAAAGAAACTCAATTACAGCTTTACAACAGATATCGCAACGAAATTGAACCCGTTTTTCCATTTCCTGTCACCAAAACCTACCAGTCTCTACGAAATAATTGCCCATACCTGCTTCTTGCGGTCATGTTCGCAGCTAGTCCAGGGATGCTTCCAGCTAATTTTCAAGACGAACTGACTTCTGTTGCGTTGACAATTTTATCCCCTGGCGAGATTATAAAAATCGAGAAGTGAGCTTATGAAAAATGTTCTCTGACACCCTTCGCTGATATTTCCATAGTTCGATTGACTTAGTCAACGCCATTCTCATCATTTCCTTCTGGTATCGTCCAGCTAGGAACCAGGTTCAGTAAGTCAAAGATATCCTAGGTCTGCTATGAGTAGCCTTTTTACATCAGTGGCTTCTTTCCTCATTTAATGACTTGATGCTGACCATTTCTAGTGTCGCTATCGACAGGTATCTTGTCAGTACTAGCTCCCGAGGAAGCTTTTGGTTCCTTGCTTCCAGTGTTGGATGTTCTTACAATTTCATTCACAACCATTGCTCACGTCATAGCACACTTGTGCTCAAAACATTTATGACAGTGAATTATGCTAATATTGTAACAAATAGGATCTAGCTGTCACCTTAGCTGAGGAACTTGGGCTGAGCAAAGTCGATTGTGCTATGAGTACTGCTTCTAATGGCTTAGTGGACAAAGTTCTCTCATCTGATGCTTGGCGCACGTGGCATTTCTGTTTTCTTCTCGCCTCCAGTCTCAGCATTTGTATGAGAATGCCCTGCAAAATTGCTTGGGATACGGAAGTAGAACTGAAGCTTTCCTCTCTCGAATATGGGAGAGATGCCCTCGAGAGTGATACATTACTGTGCCAGATTATCCGTGGCGAGGGTTTATGTCAACAGATCATAGTTGAAGCCAGCAACAGCTATGAAACGACACTTGATATTACGGATAATAAGAAGATTCAGAGGCTCCAGAATCTGATTACGGATAGGAAGGCACAAGTTTTTTCATCCCTGCGTTGCCCTTCTTTGGCGTTGTACGAGCATGTCGCCCATGTGTACCTTCGCGAGTGTATTCTGCATACTCCCACAAATAGGAACTCCTTTGCCGCTCCGTATATCGCAGAGCGTCTATCGCTGACAGATTTTCCTCGTCCAATCATCACACCAGACCATGTTTCATTTCTTTATGGATTACGAGCTGCTTGCCACTCAGCTTTGGATACGTTTCTGAGTTTCGATCTCCCAACGATTGCAAACTCGCCTCTTGTTGTATTTACGGCCAAGGCTTTTTACGCCCAATGGCTTCTTGTGAAACTTTATGTTGCGTCTACCGCATCTGGTAATACGTACGGTGCTGTTCTAGACCCGCAGAGTCTACATTTGGAAGCATATCTGGGGAGAATGGCAGCTTTGGGAGACGCAATCTGCAAGATTCATGATGGATATACAGGAAAAATGTTACAGTCTTCAAGAAGATTGAGAGAATGGGTTTGGAATTGCGACGCCATCCAGGCCGAGGAATCCCTAACGAGTTTATCGGCTGCCTCCTCAACGGACCATAACCAGGTTCAGTTTACCGTTGGTGGTGACACTGATTGGACTATTGATTCTTTTGGATACGGTCTGGACAATCTTTTTGGAACATATCCCGAAATTTACAATGCTTGATTGGGGACCCGTCTCATCAAAGCATAGATTTTTCAATGTGTCGATTGGATGCAGATCTGTCAAACCTTTTGGCTTCTCTCTTCCTCTGTGAGTGTGGATTCAAAGATGCAGATGCAGGTCTCCCGAACCACACATTGGCAAGTAAACGTGGGCTTGAATCTACGACATGTCTTGATTAAGCTCTAGTCTCTACAGGTTCAGAAGCCGATTTGTATTTGGATGACACACGAGAAAGGAAACTGAATGGGTCAAACATTGGTTCTTATTCATTACTTCCAACTATCCGCTACATATCAGAAGAAGAAAATGGCCATGAAGCCTCACATGAAATCTTTAACGTCTTCCAACTTCATTGTTTTGTTTCATCCAATCTAACATGACACATTACTTATCAGACGGAGGGGTATTATCACAGGTCCCGAATTCTGGCTGGCAGCCCACTGTGAAAGGTTAGAGCTGCATTTTCTTTCGATAAAATGCTCAAGATCTCATATTTCCCTTTAAGAGTTTTGAAACCTGGCAGAGGCTGGGTTACTTACGGAATGTACGGCAATAAATCGAGTCACTGCCACAATACCCATACCGCGAGCAACAATTTCCAAAGGCCGACCCTTGACAAGTAACACCACTGCCACACTTCGAATCTGTACTTACTGGCAGTCCAGGTGCTGGAGGAGGAGTTGTGGAAGTCGGCCGAGCCGAAGACGTGGAGGAGGTTGTGGTTATCACTGGCGGTCTCGTCGAAGTCGTTGATGTTGTCGGCGGAATTATTGATGTGCTAGTGGTGATAACAGAAGAGCTCGAAGATGTACTAGATGTACTAGATGTACTAGATGTACTAGATGTACTAGATGTGGTTGATGTGGTTGATGTGGTCGAGGTTGTTGTCGGTGGAAGAACTACACTGGACGAGCTGCTAGAAATCACGGTCGAGGTGGAACTGGTTTGGGATGAGATTACAGACGAGGATGTCGATTCTATTCCGCCCCCTACACACCATCCATATAGCGGGTTGCAACCAGTCCCACAGTATTCATTCGTATTGCCACAATACCAGAATTGAGAGCAGCATGGACCAAATTCTGAACTTGAACATGTGGTACTGTTGCCACACATTCCATTGATGCTAGGAATCAAAGAGACAGTTGGTACTGGAGGCTGGAAGACGCTGGTCGACGTGGAGGAAGTGGTAGTCGAGGTCGAAGACGTCGTACGTGATGAGGTACTGAGCGAGGTGGTGCTTAGGGAGGACGTTGTCGATGTAGTTGTTGGAGGCGGTGGTGGGGTTGAGCTTGTGGTTGAGGTCGATGTGGTCGAGGTCGATGTGGTCGAGGTCGATGTGGTCGATGGCGGGGGCACAATGGAAGTGCTGGTCGATGTTGTAGAAGGAGGAGGCGGCTCGACTGAGGTAGATACTGGTGGTGGTTCGTTACCACATCGACCAAAAGCAGGTTGACAATCCGCAAGAAGAGTACAGTGTTCCCTACAAGCAATGAGTTTATTTCCAACTTACAAGACACGAAACCAGCAGGTATCAAATTCGTCAGAGTGTCGTCTTGGGACCACAAATACATACGGTGTATCTCCACAGTATCCGAAATGTGAACAACAGGCACCTCCTTCGCATTTCCGGTTGTTGAAGTCTGCACCACATCTTCCAGTGTCCTGTCGCTTGTGAAGCTCCAATGATGTGCTGTTGAACTTATGATAGAGATTCAAGTGCGTCAGATCTGGAACTGCCAGATCTGTTTGCAAACTTGTGAGCGCTTCTGCATTGTGAGTAGCATCCAGGTGACAGGAAACACCCGAAACCACAAGGGCAGCCACTGCAACGAATTAGCTCTATATCCCATGAAGCATATTGACAGGCGAGAAAATTTTGACGTGCTCGGGATTCGAAATGCAGTTGTATCGAGAAGAAAGATGTGAATTTCGGAAGGATGAAAGGAATCGAATTGCGTACAAGTGACAGAATTCCACCGCATCTTCTTCTTGCGACTGGGATATACAATTATAATTTTAAGGACTGTGGAGTTAAAACAAGTTTGAGGCGAAAAAAGGCATGAAACCCGAAATATCTGCAAAGCAAGAAAAGTATATGCCTGGATTGACTACAACATCACCTCTCGCTGATCATAATGCGTCAGGACAGGATCCCAGTATTATACGTATGGGCACATTCCACGCGTATAGCACCACTATTTCCCAAGCCGGAAGTACTGATTTTTCCATGTTGGCAAGTGAGGCTATTCGAGGAAGATAAGGATTAGATTGTAATCGAAGGGAGATCGGGGTATTATAGAGAGGCGCGGAGGGAGGCTAAATCTGGATATAATCAACAATGGGGTGTTCTTTCCGGCAGAATAAACGGCAGAAGAAACTTACATGGTATGTCTATATACGTTTGGAAATTGTTTAAATTGAGTCGCAGTTCCACAGTAATGAATCATTTCCGGAAGAAGAGCCATCCAACACGAAAAGGGGAGTGTCCTTCCGGATATAGCCAAAGTACGAAAGAGGTCCTTCTCTTCGTAGCTATGCTCCGAGTTGGCAGCACTCTAGGCCCGCAAAATTTGCAATATAATCAGGCCAAGTGGCTCGATTAGTTAAAGAATGTCTTACCTTTGACCTGGAATTGAATAGGAAGATGCAGATGTAGGGTTATAAGGTGCGTTTCGCGGGGGCTGCAAACCTCATTTCTAGCCATCAACCCCCTCCCATGGATTTGAATAATTTTCTCAATACTGTTATTGAAACTTACGAAGATATAAAAGCTAAGTTGTTGTTTAATCTAATTTTGAAGTATTTTCAGAAAAGGTTTAACTCAGCAATATTTTCAAAACCTATCCTTATATACAAAGGAATTTATGATTGGGCTGAATATTAAATTATCGCTAAGTTACCCCGAAAATCAGTCCTGAGAATCGTCTTAGGAGACACAAGGGCTTGCTGAGTTATTGCTGAGTTAGCACGACATTCTGTCCTGATGCCCTTTTAGAGATTGTCGGGACGCGAGATAGGCCCCAAGTTGGGCCTCGCTTACAGCAGTAATAGGACACAGGCTACCTGTGGAGAGTACCTAGGTACCTTTGTCCAGCGCACTGTAAGGCTGAGGCTGGCACCCCTTCGCTGGGTAGGATAAGGTACCCAGGTTTAGGCACTTGCCACAAATGGAGACAAGCTCCCAGCTCGTGACTATCTTCCTTTTAATTTTACTTGTAACCTCACAGAAGACTACTTGAGAATGATGAAACGAATTCTGTCACGCAAAAGTGAACTCACAATAATAGCATGTGCAAATTGTGCCTTTTAGAGCTAACTCTGCCAAGCACCCTACTCCGTGACAAATTTGGACTTCTTGAGCGAAAATTCTTAGGAGCATACAAGTGGAGAATTAGATTGAGACATAAGTTCAATGGAGGTCTGCTTATGGTTTCTTGACACCGAATTGAAGCATTCTAGCACCAGGTATGAATCAGGATGGAAAATGAGATTCCAGAACCTATCATTCAATGTGATGTATATGAATAAAGTAACTAATTGAGAATACTGCAAAGTAGAAGCAGAATGAGAGCCCAGCAGAGTTACGTGGTGAGACATCAACCTAGAACCATCCTAGTTCACAATCAAATCAACTACAATGAATTCCAAACTCCAACATAATCGATTTCCATACCCGAAGAAGGCCCATCAATTGTGGAGGAATTCGGCGGTCCTGGCCAGTTGCCTCCCACTGCCACGTTAAGCAGCAAGAAATGTCCCTCATGAGCCAGTTTCACCCAGGTTTTCTCGTTTCTGACCGTTGAACCCGTCACTGTAAAAACCTTTTCACCATCCAAATACCACTGAACCGAGTTAGTCTTACATCTCAATACAATTACAAGAGTTTCATAAGCTGAATTGCGAAAGGAAATTTACATACATTCAACGATTCCGAACGCCAAGTCGCGGTGGAATTGTTTCCAGATCCACTTCCACTCGACCTTCTGTCGACAATGAAGCTGATGGTATGGAACTCGCCTCTTGAAAAACTTACGCCTCCATTACCTAGCCCGTTGTACTCGTTGCAAGGTCCTCCGGGAGCAGATCCGCAATGGATTGTGGAATATATCGTTGATCCACCGTTGATGACCTCGAGAAAATCCCATTCCGTTGCCATTGGCCAATTAGTATAATTTCCTCTGAAATCAGTACCCAGAGCCCAGAAGGCAGGCCAAATCCCTTGTTGTTGCACCGTTGAAACAGTTCTCAATTTAATTCTTGCTTCTACGAGCAGCTTCCCTCCTTTGGCAGCAACAAAATCGCTTCGCTGAGTCTCGATTCGGGCCGATGTCCAGACGCCATCCTTCAGTTGCGGTATAATTGCGAGGTTTTCTTCTTTTGTTATGTGAATGTTGGATTTGGAAGTGGTGTAGGTTTGATACTCATTATTACCCCAATTTTCTGCTCCACCAGGGTAGGATGTTCCTGTGTCAAAGATCCAATTTGATGCCGACGGAAGGGTGTCTGCTTTGCCATCGAATTCATCAAGGAAAGTCTGACTGAACCCAGGTGTAACGAGAGAGGGGGGCGATATTTTTGAAGACCTTGTCTGCTTGGGAAGAGTGCTGGCCAGTGTACTTGTAAGTGCCATAAGGATTGGGAAAAGGAGCTTCATCTTGATGGTACAGCTTAAAGAGTGACTGAAACAGGAAAGGCAATTAAGGAGGGATGATTAAAGAATGGACGAAGATCAAATTTTTTGCTACAGATCAATTGGCAGGAAGGCGCGAATGAGTCCTATATAGCAATATTGGATTCAAAAAGGGGTTGCTTATAAACTTCAAATTAAATAGAGTTTGTGAAGATTAATAAACGTGGAAAAGTCAAAGCACTGACTTTTGTAGTAGCTAGCGAGACAATTTGGATAATTTTCTTGTAAGCATGGGGAACAGGTGTCAATTATGGTGGTGAGCTTACCACAATTTGTTTCTGTGAGAAGACTTTTCTATAACAAATTGTGTTCTATTCCCGAAGCCCGATTGTGACATTCGTGAGACCCAAAGTCTTGGCATGCGGTGATTGAAATTGGAACATCAGCATTTAATTAAGTTTTCATCGATTTTGAGTTTTATTACGAGTGCGTGTCCAATTACTGATCAAATCTGATTCCTCGTATGATAATTTTTGTCGATAGAATCTGCATCCTATAGCCTAAGTCACCTATTCCCTATCTACGCTATATTGCCTGTACATTCTGCACCTGAAGCCTAACCGAGAGCTGCGTAAGGGGCTATGCAGCTACGCTTAGGGCGAATCTGGAAGGTAATTTTTATGGCTGGGTACTGTGCTGATAACAGGGAGCTATTCAGATGGCTCAAGTGGCCAGAATGGAGTTGAAATTGTAGGCTCGATATCTGACTGGTTGATTGCAGGGTTGTCAAGAAGTCTTCATTTTCACGTAAAACTACAAGTCCGACATGATAAATACTCACGGGTCAGCCCAGCTCCAACTCTTGACTCTATGAGCTCAGGTACTTGGGATTACGGGAAATAGTGCCAGCTCATTATTCCATCATGTCCTCACGAGAGGAAGATGTTTTTGATATAATAATCATAGGTGGCGGCACAGCAGGCAGCGTCCTGGCAGCACGTCTTTCTACCACCCCCACTCTTCGCATCCTCGTTCTCGAAGCAGGTCAAAATCGCAATGCAGACCCGAAAGTAAGCACCCCAGGGCTACAGGGTTCTTTATTCGGCGATGAAAATTATGATTGGGGATACCGGACTGTTTCGGAGGAAGGCTTGAATGGCAGAGTGATTTTGCACCCACGAGGAAAGCTGTGGGGTGGAACGAGTGCAATTAATTCGCATTCGTTGGTTTTCCCGTCTAGGGTTTATCACGATGCGTGTGGAAGTCTGGTAGGTGCTGGAAATGACTGGAACTGGGATGGGATTGGAAAGTATTACAGAAGATTTCAGAAGCCTCAAGCACCTAGTGAGGAGGTGAAGCGTGAATTACGGATCGGCGATTTTTCTGGAGGGGGTGAAGGTGCTTCAGGGCAAAATGAGAGCAATTATGAGGAGGCAATTCAGGCCTCATACCCAGCTACGGTACATGTCATGCAAAAAGCTTGGACAGATGCGATTCATGATCTGGGGTACAGCTCGTCAAAGAACCCGGTCGGTGGGGATGTTTTAGGAGGATCAACGACAACGAATGCTGTGACTTCAGGAGGCGAGAGAAGTCACGCTGGAGTCGCATTTCTGGAGCCAGCAATGAAACGACACAATCTTGTGATTAGAAGTAATGTGCTGGTAAGTAAGATAATATTTGGAGAAGAGAAGAAGAACGGTATGCTCGTTGCGAAAGGCGTTCTTTACAATCAAGGAGACGACGACGGGAAAATCGTAACTGCGACTGCTCATGCAAACCAAGAAGTTGTGATATGTGCAGGAACATTTGGATCCCCAAAATTATTGGAGCTATCCGGAATTGGGCAGCGTGAAAGTCTCGCTGCAGCAGATATCAAATGTCTTCGTGAACTCAAAGGTGTTGGTGGTAAGAAAATCTGGATCATGATCCCGATTGAATCTGATACTCACCTATGAACACAGAAAACCTCCAAGACCATCTGAACTTCGGACCTTCTGTCGAAGTCTTGGAAACTATTCAAACAGCAGACTTCTTTGCCCGTGATATCGCAGCAGCTGAAGCCTCCAAAAGGCTATACGAAACTAAGCGTGAGGGAAGACTAGCAGGAGGTGCTGCATACAGCTTCTCCTACCTGCCATTATCGGCCTTCAAATCCAATGATGAAGAACAGGAAGTGGCAAGCATTGTCAACAAGATCCTGCAAGAGAGCTCAACAACTATCAGCAAAGGATTAAAGGCTCAATACGATATCATCAAACGCATACTCCTCGATCCAAAAGAAGCCTCCGCAACAACCCTTATAACACGAATGCAGAGATACACCCCAAAAAGTTCACCTGCACCTGGGAACTACATGACCATGTTAGCTATGCTCTCTCATCCCTTCTCTCGTGGAAGTTGTCACATCATCTCTTCCGATCCCAGCAAGTATCCAGAGATAAAATTCAACTACCTTTCACACCCGCTCGACGCCGAAATCCTATCCCGCCATACTATTCAGATGGGCCACATACTAGAAAAGACCAAATTAGCTGCCCTTCTTAAACCAGATGGAAATACATTACCGAATGGGTTTCCGCGCCATACGAAGAGCATTAAGGAAGTTACGGGATTCATTCGTCAATTTGGAGCGACGAATTACCATCCCGTCGGAACTTGCGCTATGATGGATGAGGATTTAGACGGAGTCGTTGATGAGAATTTGATTGTGTATGGAACAACGAATGTAAGGGTCTGTGATGCGAGTGTAATTCCCATCGAGCCACGTGGGAATATCTTGAGTACTGTTTATGCGACAGCAGAGAAAGGGGCGGATATTCTTAAGAGAGATCTAAGGATATGATAGCATAGATATAAAATTTAGATAGAACAATTTCTAACATTTACGAAATCCCATTCATTCAGGCCCACCTCTAAACAAAACAGAACGCCTATTCATAACCCTCCAAAACATTGCATCTTCAACAACTTTACCACTTATTATCAAACACATTCCCATCCACATAATTGACTAGCTTCTTCACAGGCTTGAGGCGGTTTGCCACACCTCCAAACACAACACCTTCCTCATCACCTCCCTATAATTCTTTCCTGGACTAACTTTCCCAAGGACATATTCCTGTTTAGTCTCTACTCGATTAGGTACTGGAATCGAGCGTCCAAGAATAGCCTCCATGCCCTGCCACGCGAAAGTGATAGCCTATTTGGCACTTGCCGGAATACCTGCGTCATGCAGCATCATGATTTGTGTCCTCGGGTAATTCTTCTGAATAAATGCTGTGATATTCGGATTATATGCTCCTCCACCGCAGATAAAAATCTCATCGATATCTTGTCTTGGCGCATATCGACGATAATGGTCCCTTATCGCCTGAGCCGTGATTCTCGTGATGGAGGCGACAACATCATCAGGCGAACGACCCTTTGCTTCGGCCTTCTTGATGAACTCAGAAGCTAAGGTGTCCCGGAAAACTTCACGACCGGTTGTCTTTGGTGGCTCAAGCGCAGGTACTTGTGCTTGAGGAAATCATCAACAAGTTCTTGGTCCACACATCCTCGTTTTCCCATTTTTCCATCTCGGTCATACTCTTGCTTGCCGTTTGTGTAGTATCGTACTACGGCATCAATGAAAACATTTCCGGGTCCAGTATCGAAATCATAGCAAGCATCAACTCCACTTTCGTTGTCTGGTGGAATGAAACAGACATTTGCAATTCCACCAAAGTTTTGACAGGCACGTAGTTTAGTGGGATGGTGAAGAACAAGAGAATCAAAGAAAGCGATGAGAGGCGCACCTTGTCGACCGGCTGCCTGGTCCGAGATGCGGAAATCAGTGACGGACGTAATTCCGGTTCGTGCGGCGAGAATAGAGCCCTCGGCCATAGTAAGTGCAGATTTGACTTGGCCAACTTCGGGCATAGAAAGGAGCCAGATGGTTTGGCCATGCGATCCCAAAGCGTCAATATCACTAAGTGGGACTTCGTGTTTGCGGCAAAACTCGTGCACAGCCGATGCAAAAGTTTCACCTAGCTGGACATTGACCTCTGAAAGCTCTGAAGGAGAGGTTGTGTCGTGTAAGATCATTTTCATCACTCTCTTCTCAATTTTCTGCTCCAGTGGAATTTCGTCGTACTTCAATAATTCGAATTGCATGGGACTTTCTGGAGTCTCTTGCCTGAATCGGCAAAGGGGACAGTCTATGCCATCCATAGAAGTTCCACTGTTGAGACCAAGTACTGAAAACTTTCTGTGAGTAACTATTACAACTAGACATTAATGGCAATCTCACCTTTAATATCGAGTGCTTGAGAACCCTTAGAAAGAGCACCGTTGTTGCCGTTTCGTGTGGAACTTGTGTGGCCATTGGGAGACCCATTCACCCCATTTGGGATTGCTGAGGGTGTCATGGTGAACGTTTAACAGGTAGAATGCATATGAAACAATTGGAATGAGAGCTGGTGCAGCATCCGACTTTATCTACCAAGAGAGGTAATGGCAGTGCCGGGTGGGATATTTGTTTTGAAGTAAAATGAAGATTGAATCAATGGACCTCTGGAGATGTAAATATAATGTCCCTGGCTAGAAAATCGTGGAGAAATGAAATATGCTAAAATATGGGGAATAGTCCCCAGACGAAAGCCCGTCCTCCTTGAGATTGCATTGGGGATACCGGGTGATCTAGACCGTCACCTGGACATTTGACCCTATATCCGATAACCCCATTGTGCTGTGAGAAGTAGGCCACCTCTGCTCATATTGGTCAGAAGAGCTTGCAACCCTTCTTGGCTCTGAAGGTGTTAATGCTAAAAGGGTGGAATGCTTGAATGCTTAAACGCTTAAACGCTTAATTAATGCTGGCTTGGGAGACATGCTGAATAAAGATGCCCCTTTCCCCAATTAGTCCCGACAACGAAGAAGAGACTATCAGAATTTTCCACCAGATCATGTATAAGCAACGGCAATGAGATCCTCGCCCGGAGCCAGGAGATATGCTGTTCAGGGTATTTAGTCTCGCCTGGAGCTGGGACAGCCGTCGCCTTTGGTTAGTGTTTGTGATTGAAATCTCATTCTTCATAATATTTGACCTGGCCTGGGGTGCGTCGAAGGTGCGGAGTCCCATAATTAATGGACGTTGATATGTAACATCAGATGATAATTGACCGTGCCGTCCTATACGACTTCTTTCGCTCTCAATTTCATCGGATCAACATAGCGACACTGACTTTAATTTGTAATTATATACGTCAGCATGAGAAACACTTAAATTTGAATGATTCCTCAGTTTATCTAGCGTTATTTTGATTCCATGAGATTCGGGAGTCGAAACACTTTATGGTTCCTTCTTAAAGTGTGCCTTTGGCTGCAATGGTCCTTTATTGTCACAGTCACGTTACAGGTCAATCCTAAGAGACCACTGGGTCTCGGGATCAGGACTCCTGTGAGTACCAGTAGTTCTGGGAACAGCACGGCTCTCGGAAGCAATGCTCTCAAGAGTACAGAAGGTCTTGGACCAATATATTATTAGGACGTAGTCTTTAGCGCATCATTTCAGTACTACGGGATGGGTTGCCGATTATAGCAGCCAGGTCACGTGATGGTTACTAGGATCCTCAGGATCCTGAGATCCGATGTTGTGAATATTAGAATCCCTGAGATCCAGTGCCATGGATATCAGGATCCTTAAGATCCATAGGGAACGAAGGTTTTATATGAGATGGGCACTTCTGCCATTAGATAGGAGCTTCGTGCTTAATTTTAAGTAATATTCTTTATATTTAGTAATATTGTAACTCGAACGTCTTCGTGATATGCCTATCCCTTACCTAGAACCCTACGAGCACTGGCCCGTAGAGCAACCGTTACAATTCCATAGAAGCATTACGTAAAATTGATCTAATACAACGTGCATTCTAACAGATCTTCCTAGACAAGCTGGAGTCTGACATTAGCCACAAGTCGTTCAAGCAAAGGAAACAGTAAGTCACAATGATTGCAGTTCAGGGTTTCCTTCTGGAAGCCGAAGTGGGATTGCTCCGCATTTCGTCAGTCGTTGTGAGCTTACGATCAACTGAACCCCCCTCACAGGTGGCACGAATCAGGGAAGGATTCGCATACTTCTACCTAAGCATCGGTAGATCTAGATTGTCTCTGTGAAAAAAAGCCGGGAGTATGGCTGGGTGAGACCTGAAGACACCGCCTTATGAACCCTTTCCCGAGAATGAAACACATCTCGCTCTGTCTTACTCAGGTGGCAATTTTGATGGGTAGTGTGGTAGTGTATGTGGACCGACGCACTGCCAGAACTTTTCCGTGGACATCCCAACATCAAAAATCTCTTTCAAATATGTGAATTCACCTTTGGTGTATACTTCTGTGTTTTTGGTTATGTTAACCGACTACACACTTATTGGATTCTCCGGTTGTATTGATTTGTCGTTTAATTTGACCCGTGATGTTAAATGACTTACGTGGTCTGGAACCTTTTTGATGACAGAGACAAGCCGCTCGATCGCTTGCAAGTGATAGTGCACGTTCAGTTTTCCCATCCGTTGCTCTCTATGCAGCTTTGAGATACCGAAAGGTTCTGCTCCCTCAGCCAGCCCCAGAGCTGCTCACCGCAATGCGTTCTTAGAGCCGCAAGTGATTTCCATTCCTTCTGACTTTGTGGAAGCAACAAGATGCCATGCTAAGCAATGAGCCAGGACTACATCTAGAGGGCATATCTGGCAGGCAAACCGATAACATCAGATCCAAGGGATATCTATTACCGACCACTCTATTCCCTGCCAGATTATGACCACATCTGCAATAACTGGACAAACTCATCGGCCTCCCTGAAAAACCAGGAATACCCTATCTCATTAGATCCTAAATCATTGCAGTCCACCACATTTACCAGCTTAGGGCATCCTGCCCTTGATCAAGCGTCACCAGTCACACTCACCGCCACTCAGGCACAGCTGTTGCCCAATATTTGTCTATATATGGTCTCGGTAGGTGGAGTCGCGTTTCAACAATGTGGAATTCTGACCATGTAAGGCAGCAAATACAATGTATCCCGGCGAAGTCCTTTCAGCTACTCATATCCTGTTTGGGTTGTTCGGTGATCAAGTGAAGACATGAATAATTCCACCAGGTGGAGGATGCTTACCTGGGAACAAGCTGCCATGAGTCCACTAGTTTGAAGTCCACTGGTAACTGTTTTCGTTGAGTAGAATTCTGGATTGACCTAGACGCGGTGTTGGCAGCTTGGCATGCAGTCGGGAACCCATTGGCACAGACGAAGTAAGGAAGAGCAATCAGTTCTGCACCCTCTCAGTATGTGGCTTGAGCGAGACTTTCGCAGCAACATACAGCTTGCATTCACAAACGCATGGACCACTCACATGAAAGACATTCTTCAGCCAGCCCTAATACTGTAGCATCTCAGATGGCTAGTGACACGCCATTTCAACACAGCTGAGCTACTAAATCGATGATCTCAACAATTAGCTGCTTGCCCAGTCTGTCAGCTGGCCACGCTTCATCAAGGACTCGGCGTAGTCAGACTTATCTGCCGTTGTGGGGTTTCTATTGTGTATTGGAAGGCTAACAACTGACCATTGCTCGGCACTGTGAATCCTATTGCGGATTGAAACTAGTATATAAAGATCGAGCGTGAGTACCGAATATGCATTCCTCAAGTGACACTCCCTCTTCACGCACAACTTTCCTATCACCTCCCTCCAGTGCTCTCAATATCTGCATTTTACGAGAAACCATTTGAACTTGGAGATCGTGTATATTCATTAATAAGAGTACGTTGATCTCTGCACATCACTACCTTGCATCTAGTCTCAAACAATCGCGTAATTGGTAGACTGACATCACGAAGCTCCTCGCAAACGAACATTCTCATTCTCACTCGCCCATAAATCAGCAATGAACGGACTGAACCCCATTTGCGACTGGACAAATGTCACCTTGACCAACAACTTGCCTACGACCTTGAGACTCATTCTAGTGGGCGGCACGGTTGAGACCATAGCACCTGGTGCTGCAAGACAGATAACGGGAAAAGTGGTAGATTTTGCTCAATTGCAGGGTAACAACTATGTTGGTTTGACAATTGGGGCCGTAGTCACCCTGGGAACAGATCTGGCATTGACAGCTCGGCTTGTAAATGGCCAGCTCCAAATTGCTTAACCATGAGATTACTCATGGTCTAGCTGATATGCTCATTATCATTATCGTACCTTAGACATGTGCCTCTGCGTCGTGTTTACCACATTGTGTGAATTAAAATTCTCTTTTGTGTTTTGGTTCCGTTGGTCGACTTTGTTGTGCCTATCGTATTATGCAAAGCTCAGATACTTTTGTCGTGCTTCTTCGGTGAATGTGACATGTTTTGTCACGACTTGATGTTGAGCATAATCTTCGGACCAAATGCTCTGGTGAATAGCACTCTCATGATTTGTACAAACAATGGTGCCACGCCTGTGTAATCATATCCAAAGTAATTCTGTCAACATCTTGATCCACTTCTGCACCTAAGACTTTTGTCTTAGCTTGGATAATTAGCTTAACCTTAGCTTCGGGAAGCCGACTTGGCTACCAGTAGAAGAGCAGCCGTGCTACGGAAGCTGGCACAGCTAAAACGAACTGCCGTTGTCAAACCGAGCTAGCTGTACGGGGATGCTGGTACGGCCCGCGTCTGGGCCAGCTAGTACCACAAGTTGTGAGACATGTGAGCCAAAATAAAACAAAACAAAACACACAAGATTGGGAAATGCTCTAGTTTTGCACAATGCCACGGTAGTAGTGGCTAACTGAGCAGATCTGTATCGCACCACTTTGGTATGATCGGCTCCTGCTTTTGGCTAAGAATGGTGTCGCTCTTCCATGGCGGTATCCTCGCTTTGATTCTGTACTATGTATGCACTCTAGAACATCGAACTCCACTTCTGATGCTTATGATGTCAGTCTAGATTTTGTATTCTAAGCAGTGCTACTTGAAAGTGGATAGCTGGTTAATACGTTAGTGTATGAGTGGTACATCTAGCCAGCCACAGTAGATGAGGAGAACAGACAAGGTCCTACACCGCCGCTCCCTGCGAGAGTACTTAGTCCGTTGAAGGTTGAGCGTTGATGCCCTGTTATATGATGCACTCATCTCATCTTGTTCATCGTTAGATTGTCGCCCAATTCTCGTCCAACAGAGCCAAAAGAAGGTGTTGCCGTCTCCAATCTATGCGGTAAAATACAGTCAACTCAATCACCCCATCTTAATCATGGCTCAGCAGTATGTGTGGTGGGCTTTTGGAACAAAGCCAGCCGACCCGAAAGTCTCAAGCACTGCGTACGAGGCGGTGGGAAAGTACCTTGCACATCACAGCGTAGATACGGGCATCTATCCAGCAGTCATAATCCAGTAAGCTACCCCGTTTCATGCATACAGTATAGTTTGTTATTCGAGGCGTAAGAGTTGCCAAATGACTTGGTAATGTCCAGGCTGACCCATTGATAAGAGGTGGACCTCACACGTCCGCAAAGCTGTCATATCATATTACCTGCTATTTTTTTAACGCGCAAGTTGGCGATCCAAACGGAAATAATTATCTTCAGCAGGATAGGGTGGCATGGTGTCATATCTTCACCACTGATAATGGCATTTGGTTGATGGAGACAGATGAGATGGGGCTTCCGGGAAAAGCTGGGAAACCACAGCCTTACTGATGGAAAATCTATATCTATGATTTTGCACCTGAGAATAGGGGGATATTTCAAAGAGGAAAGATGTGCCGAAGTCTTATAGAAAATACTATCTGTTTCCTTGAATTCTGTTGTTAAGCGGATCCCGCTGTATAGAAATACATAGTGTGGACTATAGAATAGTAAATCAGTAACTTACATATGTTGGTACCCTCTCTACCTTCCCAGCAATTCTTCCTGATAAATTCCATGATATGTTATTTTCATGACGAAGTATATCAGTATACTCCGAAAGTTATGACGAGGGTTTACGTATGACCGAGATCCGGGATAACGAGAAGTTTATGAAACTGGCCTACCTGCAGGTCGTGTGTAATGCATTAACAGTTAAGTATATACTTTTTTAAAAGACATAATTAGGGAAAGGAATCTCCTTCCTACCTGCATAAGTGAGCCAAGTGTACACTTCTATCAAATTATGGGTATGTATTCCCATAGGCCTCAACCATAGTATAAATTATACCATATGCCTGAATCGAAGTCTTAATTGTATGATGCCCTTACATTGAGAAGCAAACTTTTCTTCACAGGTGATGGCTTGTCATGATACCCCACCCTCATCCGTCGACAATTGGAGTCGGCGCCGATCAAGACTGGGTCCATTCCTTTATTGAGAATTCAAAGAGTTACTTAATCAGAGATCTTGCTCGACGGACCTGAAGACCTTAGTCTAAGGGGAAATGTATACCTAAGAATTTACAAGTAATCCGGAAGCTTGAGTATTGGAACGAGTACTTTCTCGTTTCCGAGTAGTGTGTCAAGGTAGGGTTGTGTATGCCCCAGTAACTCAACCAGGCTTATCAAAGCCCTAATCTCTATGCTTCTATATACGATCCGAGGAAGGTTGTCTCATACGATCGATCGTTTATTGAGCCCGTTTAACTTCGATTTGATTGTTTTACTCCTGTCCTTGCTCCAGAGAACAATGTTATTTGCAGCACGGTTGTGAAGGATATATCACCGTGGATTCTGATAAGGTTTGAACAAATATTGGAGTTTCTGGCTAAATTGAAATCTAGCATCAGACACACTTGATAAAGCTCAGAAATTGATTTGGAACATTGGTCTCAACTTGAGCTTCGAAAACATAGTGTAATCAGATGCGACCACATGAACCCAGTCGTTCGCCCGCATCGTGACTAGGTCCACAGGAGCATAATTAAGCACAACATTCAAAAGTCTGTGATAGAAGTATTTGACTGTGTATAGAGCATGCAGAAGACTGGATAAGCTATATCTTAAAGATTAATGCCGTGGATGGGTCTACTTTTGCATCGACCTGTTGGGCTTAACCATTTAATACGCTCTCCATCTCGTCGCCCCAAAGGAACCGAAGATTCGGTATAATACAGTATCTGATTTCTTACCAGTCTCCGTCGCTCTTCCTTCTCGGTAGCCCCAATGTCACTTTGCCAGTTTCTTTCATCGTGCAAGCCATCTACGGCAACAAGAGAATGATATAAGCCAAGATACTAGTGCATCAACTCGACCTTCCCGAGTTGAACCCCAAATACCGCCAATAGTGCCGAAGCTCTCATGTAGTTTAGGCTTCTTGAAGAGGCCAGGTCCTGGGGCATCATATCCTTCGCTGCTTGGAAGAAAAATTCTGCCCTTGGTTCATCGAAATAATGAGGGCCCCATTTTGCCGGCAACGCACCATCTCTTGCTCTCGCACTTGCCAACGCGCAAATCGACATGACTGCCGTAAAAAGCCCTCGGTCTTTCAGGTAAGACCTGTCTGTGATATTCCTCAGCAATGTTCCCCTATGAAACAGTGGAAATATTGGATAGACAATTTCGAAATAGAGGTTGGCCAAGTTTGCAATCTTGTCTCGGTTCCCGACTACAATTTCCCGAATATCTTGAGGCAAAAGAAAGCTTGGTGATTCCGTTGACTCAGCTTGCTGGATTCGCTCCATCAAATTGCTCTCTTCGGTGATTGGAAAACTGCTTCACTCGGTGGACGTACATTTTCCAGTCTGGGATCCGGAAGAGGGGTCGATGAAGTATCATTGCCACCAGGAGAAGTCTCCTGGCCAGCAGTCGAGTCTCTTGCTTCTTTACCACGCTTTTTCATGGGACGGTCATACGTGCAAGGTTCACCAAAATCTCGACAATTTTGAGAGGGACCATTTTCTGCAACCCTTCTACATCCAATGGATCAACGATGGCAGTAGTCTATCCATTTCAGCTACGTTTGATTCCATCTGAAATTTGAGTAGCAAGACAAACCACATGCGCATGTGTTGCGTCTCCTCTTTTTCGCGTTACTTGTCTCTTGGGGCGCTGGATGGTGGATGTTTGGGTGACTGCTGGTATCCATTGAGAACGTGAGAACGAATGCGTCAAGGATTCAGTGAGATTCACCATACAGGAATATGGGTACAGTGCGATCGATAAATCGATTCGAAGATCATTCTCAGATTGACGAAAAAGAGGGACCGGATGTGAGGTCCTGTGACGGGAAGTCGCCTGTGGCTGAATCAGATTCCTGTATAACTATTGCAGCAAGCCGAATCATTGCACATGGTTCAGAAATTCTCAGAAATAGGTATCTCTATTGTTGTGAACTAGATAATAGCATTGTTCGTTCTTGAGAACTCAAAAGCCAGGGCAGTAGTGCTTTCAGTCGAATAAATTGGAAACGTGACAGTATTTCCAGAATACGCGTGCCCATAAGTTCCTAAATCAGTGGCTCGGTCGTACTCTTGGAAGTGGTTTGAAGCGTCTCCCTCAAATCTGTACGTGTGGATATTCAAAGTTCCGCTAGCAGGCAAACCAATTGATGACAAGCTCGACAGCTGAATATTCCAGGTCCCAGTGGCAACACGAGCACCTACCAAAAGTCTGATTCGATCTTTGTCAACCACAGCATAAACTTCTCCCATCTTATCCGCTGTGGGATCAGTTGCGACACGGTACCCTGTCATGTTTTGATTGTAATACTTGTAGACCTGGAATTCTGCTGCTGGCCAATATCCACCTGCAGTTGAGCTGTATGAACTTGTGCCGGCGTTTGGCTTTCCAAGTAAGCCGGCCATAAAATCGTGCAGGGCACCGGTAGACAGCCAATTTCCCCTCAAACCAATAGCATTCACACGCTCGAGCTGAGAAATCCACCAGGCACCTCCACTGGGCACCTGCTCGTTGTAGACTGCATATTCGTTGATGTTTATGGTATGATCCGTAGCCAGTTTGGCAGTGGTAAGTATAGATTTGTAGGTAGCGACCGAGCTTTGCATATCACCACCTCCACCTTCCATGTGCCACGAATACTGGGTTGGGATACTTCCATTTTGGGCTATGAAAGAAGCCCAATTTGTCCACCAGGTGTTCCCAGTATTTGGAGAAGCAGAGAGAGATGGACCACTTGTCACAGCTCCAGGAAAAGCTTGCCTGCAAGATAGATTAGTAATTTAGTGACCATATTATGGCAATACAGTTTTACAGAAGGACGTACTGAAGCTTATAGTATGCCCGTCCCCACATTTGTATCCACTGAGCTTGGGATCGAGGCCAAAAAACTCCTAAATCTGGCTCGTTCCAGATATCAAACACGATCCCAGCAACCATGTTGTTTACTTTCATATCAGCGAAGAGTTGAGCCAAGAAATTGTCGAAATTTGTCCAGTCACCATTATCGCCAGGCATAGGGTCAGTGGAAGATTCTGTAGTGTCTGCACCCCACAGATCATGTAACAGTATGTTGAAGTTAGCACCATATTTGCGGCAGGTATTGTAGTTGCTCAGAGTGGATTGAAAACGAGGCTGTTATTGGTATGTCAATACAGATCACATATAAAAAGATGGCATGGAGCATTGGTTCCGCTCAGACTCACTGTGTATGAAGCAACACCACCTCCGAGCCAGCCTTTGGAAGGAGTCTGTGCACCACCAGCTCGACCGAAGTTGAAGCCAATGTCGGTATAGAAATGATCTGGAATCTGATTTGAGGTGTCAGGAATTCCATAAATGAAACCGGATGCTAGATGCTGCGGGTTCCCAGTATTGATGTCGAGGTGAACGACAGCAGTTCCTGCAACAGTAGCTCTCTTTTCAAGAGCCAACTTCTTGTCTACAGCAGCGCCAATGACTGCTTGGAAAGCAAGGAAGCTTGTGAGTAGAGACAACATTTTGTATATAGGAAATGACTGTTTCGACAAAAGTGAAGCAGTGCACAATGATATCTCAAAAGGAGACTTAACTTGCAGTACCTTTCACCTCTTTTATATTTATTTCCATTGTCAACGGGGAGTCTTGCAGATCGATAGATATGCCGTGATCACTTCTTCTTTAGCAAGGTAGGGTCAACGGACATATCGTCGACATTCGGAAGTTCATAGTTGGAATTAGAAGGGTAGCCTGCTCGAGTACGAGGTCAAGTCAGGTACAATGCAAGGTGGCGGGTACTGAGTGCGGGGGTGGGGTGAGTGCTAATCTGCTTGCAGCATGAGTCCCCCGCGTTCCCCACACCCCGCCGGGCCTTAGCAGATAGTCTATTGCACGGACGTAGGTGTGAATATGGCAGCTCTCCGGCGGGGTTGTTATTCGCACTTCAAGGTTGTCTTTTTGTCAGGTTGCTAAGATAGGTACCTAAGGTAGGCAGGCAATATAATGTGTATTAGAGAATAAAGGTGCGGTGTAAATAGGTACGGTATTGTTGTACGCTCAATATTTGATAAGATAGGCACGCTTCAAACAAAGCCACCCCATTACTCGTTTTCCACTACCTAAACAGTCTTCAGTCTCGGAGAATGTGGGGAAAACCTCTCTAAATTTTTAAGTATTCCGTGTTGTATCATTACAACGTGTAGATACCTAGCTTCCCCCAGCTCTCCCCTCGCTAGAGAGAATCTGATCTGCGGGGTTGGTCCCATGCAACTTGTATGTGTGTATCTGCTATTATTTGTTGCATATAGCATCTATCCCGTGGGCACACACCGTCAAGAACTATAAAGCTTCTGTCTGCACCATGGTCGTTGTTGATCTTTCATCTCTACTCAAGACATAGAGTTGTAACTCTCTCAACCTCGAAACGGCATCTTTTTTCTGCCATTTGCAATCCAACGAGGAATCTCTCGTCCAGGGTTTATGACTGTAACCACTTTCGCCATGGACGAAAAAGCAGATACCGTTCATCGCGAGCACCATCCAACGGTATCTAGTCTCAATACATCAAGTAAAGAGAACAATGTGCTTGCACAACTCGCTGCCCAGGACGAGCATGAACTTACAGTCTGGCAAGCTGTTCGCACACACAAGAAAGCCATCATGTGGTCGTTGCTCGTATCCACAGCCATTATAATGGAAGGATATGATCTGGTCCTCATCTACAGCTTCTTCGCCCAGCACGCATTTGCCCGAAAGTACGGGGACTACATCGCCAGCACAGATTCATACCAGATTTCTGCCTCATGGCAGGCTGGTTTGGGAAATGCTGTGGGAATCGGAACAATTATTGGTGCATTTGCGAATGGATACTTCACCCACAAATTTGGATACCGAACAGTTCTACTGACATCTCTCACCACATTGGTCGGATTCATCTTCATCACTTTCTTTGCACCCAATCTTCCTGTCCTCTTGGTCGGAGAGCTGCTCTGCGGTATCCCATGGGGCGTATTTGCAACTATTGCACCGGCATACGCTTCCGAGATTTGCCCAATGGTCCTTCGAGGATATCTTACAGTCTATGTGAATCTCTGCTGGGCATTTGGACAACTCATTTCGGCAGGTGTACAGCAAGGGTTCTCAAACAACAATACGCAATGGGCATACCGATTACCCTTTGCACTCCAATGGATATGGCCAGTACCCCTTTTCGCAGTTCTATACTTCGCTCCTGAATCTCCTTGGCATCTTGTACGTGTGGGAAATCTTGAAGGTGCGGAAAATAGTGTGAGACGACTTGGTACTGCTCCGGAGAAAGTAAAGCAGACGGTTGCAATGATGGTACATACCAACGAATTGGAAAAGGACATTGACGCCGGTACATCTTACTGGGATTGTTTCAAAGGGATCGACCGTCGCCGTACAGAGATCGTCTGTATGACCTTCGCCGCTCAGCCTTTCTGTGGATCTGCCATGGGTGGTACACCTACTTACTTCTTCGTACAAGCTGGACTACCAAACTCCATATCTTTCAAAATGACCGTTGGAGGATTGGGTCTCGCATCAGTCGGAACAGTTATCTCCTGGTTCTTGATTGGTTCTTTCGGGAGACGAACACTCTACCTCTGGGGTCTCGGAGGCTTGACTGCTATATTGTGGATAGTAGGTATAATCAGTGCGGCAGCAAAAGATTCAGTAGGAGGCAACTATGCTCAGGCAGCGATGATGTTGATGTGGTTGCTTGTATACTACCTCACTGTTGGACCTATTTGCTACGCTATTATCTCCGAGACTTCAGCGACTCGTCTTCGCAACAAGAGTGTCTGTCTGTCTCGAATTGCCTACTATATTGCTCAAATCATCACCAATGTCGTCAATCCATATATGTTGAATCCTACTGCAGGCAATTGGAAAGGCAAGACTGGTTTCTTCTGGGGTGGCTGGGCGTTTGCATTTTTCGTTTGGACATATTTCAGATTACCAGAGATGAAAGGACGAACATATGAAGAATTGGACATCCTTTTTGCGAAGAAGATCAAGGCTAGGGAGTTCGCCAATGCTGACGTAGATGCTTATAATGAGGATTTGGATCTGTAGTTTGCAGATGGCAATGTAGTGCTAGCAGTGCTCGAAGCTTCAATTTGATTATAATCTACCCCGCAGTTTTCTGACTCAATGACTGACACTGTCGCTATCTTTATTCAAGATGGCTCCCGGGAAATGTTATCGAGTAACGACAATCAAAATGTGTTATGTCATATTCAGTGAGTTATTAGAATCCTCTGGTTATCGTAGAGCTGGAATATCAATGTCACGGCGAGGATATGGCGGAGGTAGAGATGAAGGGGACTTGAGAGTAGAGACCAGACATTCCTAGCCCTCCATTCATAAGAAAATACTATAAGCAGTGAAGATGTACATGCAGCCCTGCGATCCTTAAACTATCGAGGATAACGTTTTCACGTAATATATGCCCTTCGTAAATCAATTTTAAGGATCTGCATCCCTGTGCTGAAGTATCTTACTTACTAAGTGTATATTCACAGTAAATTCTCCCTCTAAGCCCAACATTGACGTTTTCCATAGCGAATATGAGCTCGTGACTGAATTGGCTATTTATCAGAAATAAAACTACTTTTAGCCATCTTTCACTAACGTAAGTGTCGTTTTGAGGGAGAGCTTGTGGATTGAAAATTCCTTCAACGAAGAGTGATTCTAATTTGTTGAAATTAATGGTAAACAATTTTTAGCTATCCACTATGCTGAAATATTTTGCTGAAATATTCTGCGACTTTGACGTACTGTTAGAACACAACAGCAGCAAACAACGAGAGAAAACCCTCAAATGAAACCTCATTGATGCGAAAAAGAAAGCGCTAATCCGGAAGCGACGTAGTGAGTACAGTACAGTACAGTATAGCTCCTCCCCGCATTCCGAACCCCCAACTTCATCTTCCCTCCGGTTTCTGGATGCCATAGCGGAGCGCACATGCTGAAGGGTATGCATTACTCTGGGTATGCTCGTTAGCCCAAATTGCAATGCGATTGACTACATTGCCTGTCTAAAGCCCGGACTGCAAGATTCTCAAATCTTTGCCCCATCCCTAACGCGCCATGACTTCACAGTCTTCGGATGCATTGACAGAGAACTTAAGACAACATTCGTTCTGCTGTGACGTCTGTGGGACTCACTTTGCTCGTCGAGAACATCTCAACCGACATTTTAGAAGCCATACGAGGGAGAGGCCATTTCAATGTCGGACATGCCAAAAAAATTTCACAAGAGCGTATGTATTGCGAGTTCAAACTCAGGTCACATGAGCTATGCATTCAAAATCCCGAATTGCTGTTCAAACCAATGCTAGAGAGAATTTTAACATGCTTTAGTGACATACTTCAACGGCATGAGCGCTGCCACATCTCTGGTGGGAGCGTGAAGGCTGCAAAGTCTGGAGCTCCCTTCAGGGCTTGTATCTCCTGTGCTTCTGGCCGGGTACGATGTTCAGGTCACCGTCCTTGCAGAAACTGCGAAAAGAAATGCATCGAGTGCAATTATCCCAGTATCACAGGACAAAAGCCAAGCTCCAACCGACTGGCTGGAACCAATACGCCAGACCCAGCAACTGGAATGGAAACTCCTGCAGGCGATGGTAATGCTAATCACCAGCATACATCTAGCTCTCAAGAATGCACTTTTGTGAGACCTGAACCTATACGGATTGATAGCAGTTCACAAGCCCAAGACGATGCTCCTTATGTACAGCTTTCCGAGGACCAAGAGCAACAATGGGATACCTCCTGGACAGTTTCCGGAAACTCCCAATTCCCTGGGTTCAATCATTTCCCTAACATCGATACCCAACTTTCTCAGTCGGAGAATCAGCATCAGTCCTCATTTCAAGATTATGAGTCGATAAATTGGATGTCGCCCAGCACTTCAATTTGGAAAGACTGGGATTTCAGGTTCGCTTCTTTGGCCGACCCTTCGATGTCTATCAGTTTTACACCACTCCTAGATGTCCCGATGCAAGATTCAAATTTCAATATAGACACTGGGCGGACGACTTCCTGGATTCCGGAAACCCAGATAGCCATCTCGCCAAACGCTATTGCTGCAGGAAATGGAAACAGCCCAGAAGTCCAATCAACGACTCGCTCTGTACATTCTCTGAGGTCCACGGGAGGATCGACCTCGATTGTTAGTAGTTCTGATGATCCAAGGAGAGCCCCGCCGAGATCGTATATTGACAGTGTAGGCGCGCGAGGAACAATGCAGAGACCTCGTAGGAAGAGAACGCGGTCTTCAGTAGATGTGGGAGTTTTGCAAGACCCGCAAATAAATGCCTCGACGCAGTCGCATAACCTTTCTCCTGGTGGAGAGGAATTACCGACCACAAGCCCATGGATATCCTCAAAAGTATTCCAGGAGATGGTCTGCAACGCCGAAAGGATACTATCTGGAAACACCGGCAAGATTGATATCTCACATTTTCCTTCTCTCGGGATGGTGAATAATTTTTGTCAGCAATATTTTGAAAACTTTCACCCGGAGTTTCCTTTCTTGGACCCAGGGCCATTTCAGCTCAAGGACCAAGGGTGGATTCTAGCAATTGCAGTTTCAACCATCGGAGTCCGGTATTCGGAGTCACAAGGGGTTTTTGACCAACAGAAGTTGTTGGAGTATGTACTCGAGAAGGGTCTTGAAGCAATGATAAATAGGCAGTCCACAGTGATCCACGCCTCTACAGCCACCACTTTTTCAAGATCGCCTGTGGATAGTCTAGCGGTTATTCAAGCACAAATTCTGAGCATCATTGTCAGAACGCGCAGCAGAGAACAAAATGAAGACTTTTTGACCACATCTAGAGCACTCGCAGACTTCAAAAATCTCGCTACAACTGCCAAACGTTTGCAATTGCTAGAGCCAGTTCCAAATCCAATATTGGAGGCGCTTCACAAAGAAGAGGTGGGGCAAAGGGGCAGAACGGGCTGCATGATATTGGTGAGACTCAAACAGAGTGACTTCACTTATGCTTATTGACGCATACAGATTCTTGATTTCATATTTTCGTACGAGTTCCGTGACCGAGCGCTCTTTGATATAGCCGAATCCCAAGTCACACTTCCCTTGTCGGTGGAGATGTCTTTGAGCAACGATTCTAACGAGCGTAATGCGATATACACGAGCGGTACGTTTTACTAGAAATGTTGAATCTGATGGAACACTTACTAGAACAAGCAGGGACTTTGACGAACGCACTCGAGATACTATTTGCAGAAAAACGACTAGTTGATGGCCTCAGTGAGTTTGGCTGTATCTTGTTAGTTCAAGCTATCTGCAGACAGACGATTGAAATGCGGCGGCATTCGCGAAATAGAATGTCGGACTGGACTCCTACCGCAAGAAGCCAGTCAAAGATTCATTTCTCGGATCCCGAACTCTGGCCCCCATCATCCACAGCGTTCTCGAAATGGAGAAATAGTGCATGTGACAGCTTGGACGTGCTTCATTGGTCAGCCAACAGTAAAATCGCGCAGTCAAAAGGCTTCGAGCATCCTACTGTCCTTCATCTCCATCTGGCCAGGCTAATTATATTGACTCCACATGAAGAGATCCGTAATTTCGCAGAATCTTACATGTCATCTCCAAGACCAATAGGCTTCGACCAATATAGAAATCAGGCGGCATACACAGTGTTACAATGGGCCATTCGTGACCAGTATAAAGCTCGACTCACAGTTGTTCACGCTGGAGCTATTTTCTGGTATATGCGACGCTACAGTCGAGATAGTTTCACAGAACCCTTTGCAACCTTCCTCTCTACCCTCGTTCTGTGGGCCTATAGCATCACAACGCGCCTCGCTTCGACTCGAGAAGTGCAAGTCACTTCTGAGAATCATGAGACTCAAAATCCTGGAATTTCAACCTCAGATAGCGAATCTGATCTGGACCTCTCGTTCATTAATATTGATCGGCCATGTGACGACGAGAGTGTGCAGACATTTGTGAAACATGGCTGTAAGATTACTGCAAATATGGTCCGTGTTGGAAATATTTGTGCTGAGGGAGCTCCGCGAAAGATCATTCAAGAAGGGCTCAGGTTATTGAGCGGGCGAAAGTCTATTGATGGAGGCGGTGATGGAGAAATTAAATACACGTGGACCATTACGAAGAATTATATAGCCCTCTTGAAGGAACTTCAAGAAGTCACTCAATAATGTAATTATATATATCCTGAATATGATTACTTCGACGACAGGAGAAATCAAGGCGAATATTGTAGAGTGAACGTCTTGACGAGCCTGATATTTTAAGTCTGTGCAAATAGGGCCCTAAAAGCACATGGTGCGCCCGATAAATATTGTAAATATTCTGATACTTTACTAATTCCGTATAATATTCGGATTATATAAGTACCACCTCCGTGTGAGCTAGTATACCTAACCTTTAGTTTCTAGGGTTTGTAGTTACTCAATCAAATTTAATTTCCCTGGGGGATTTGGGAATTTAAAAGCCTGATAAAAGGCATATGGCGCATAGACTTGAAATATTGAGCTCGTAGTCACGAGTCAAGAGAAATGTACTGTTTCTTCCTGCTTGCAAACAAAAATATTGAATTGTCTTTGCAATTGCATTGCAAATAAGAGACACGATGGATTGACTGCAAAGACAAAAGAAGTTTGAGAGCCTGAATCCCTGACATTTCATCCCTTGATATCGTCCCCTCACACAGCCTTCTTCTGCTGCTGTACCTCTTCAACATGGACCGGAGTACCTTGAGGTTTGTCTTCAGTCAATTCCAAACCATCGTCTGCATGAACTCCCTTCTCCACCGCCTGCGTAACGCGATCTGCCTTATCTTTACCCTCGAAAACTATTGCCATGTTAGCGCCTTTTAAAGAATCAAGATGAATCAAACTTACTGAATGCGAGTTCCTCAAGGGTTCTATTAGCAGTTTCAGGGAAGAAAAAGTAGATGAAGACGATTTCAAAGGCTAGCCAGCAGACATAGACCAATAGCCACCTCCATTTAATGTTATTCAATCCGACGGGATTGACGTATGTAGCGAAGAAACCAGCTCCTCTGCCGAAGAATTGAAACCAGGAAATTCCTCGGGAGCGGTGGTGGTAGGGGAAAACTTCCACAAGGTAGGCTGTTTATATTAGCATGGCCATCTTCTCCAAGATCAATTGTGGGCACGTACTGTATGTCAACGCATTATATCCTAAAGAATAGCAAGGCGAGTATGCAAAGATGAAGAAAATAGTCAAAACAGCTGCAGCCTTGGATTTTGTAACCATGTATCGCTCCATACTGATTGTCCAAGCGATATATACGCATAGCAACAAAGAAGCACAGAGAAGATAGACTGGTCTGCGTCGGAACCGTGGGACTGTCAAGGCGAGTATGGTTGAGCAGATGAAACCCCAGCAAGCAATGCCGACATTAATCTTGGATTTTACCACGCTGTCAGTAACACCCACCATGGTGAGAAGATCCGAGAGGTAGTATCTGTTTGGCCTCAGCATTCTTACCCGGTCTCAATGATGAGAGAAGACTTACGAGATAAGAGTATTTCCGGACCATTGTGTGAAAAGACCCAAGAAACCGATGATGAAAAGTCTTCGTCTCATACCGGGAGTCTTGAATAGATTCCACCACGATTCCTTGGAGCTTTCTTTCTCGATATTGATTGTTGTCTTGATTTGAGCCATTTCCGCTTTCACAAAGACTGAGTCGCGATCTCCTTCCGCGTGATACTTGACCAAGATATCATATGCTTCTGAGTCACGATCTTTGCTAATGAGGTATCTTGGGCTTTCCGGGCACATGCTGAATTTCTCGTCGTTAGAAAATGTACTACCTGCAACCGAAACGATAGGCAACTCACTAAACAAAGACAATCTGTAAAGTTGCCGGAGCAATCTGGAGAAGACTTGGAATTCTCCATCCCCAATCAGATTTAATGGCAACAGTTCCAAGTCCTACTGATGCAGCAATAATCTGTCCTATTCCATATGAAGAATTGAATAGCGAAGTCAGGATGGCTCGTTCTTTTGGATATCCAAGTTCACCCAACATCGCAGAACCCGAGACAATGCAGTATGGAATACCATATCCGAGCATCATGCGTGCTATGATGTACATGGGAGCTAATTGGTCAGTGAATTCTTCATCTGACAAAAAAGTAATACTTACTGCCATTAGCAAAACCCTGAAGAATTGCGCCGAGAACAGAGAAACAAGAGCCTAACATGATAGAACCACGTCTACCAATTTTTTGATTGACCCATGGAACAGTGGGAAGCGACAAAATGGCACCTAAAGAATAGCAGGCTCCGAGAAAACCTTTCAGGTTTGCCTCTACGGCATATTGAGCTGCACCATTAACTACCTTGCCAGTGGGATGACCGAAGACTGGAGCCGTCACTGATTAGCATGAATTCTTCCAGGTAATTTGAAGAAGCAGAGTTGGTATTTACACTTTTGCCAAGCAGGAACAATTTGGACGACATTGATGATTTGAGAATCAAAACCCGAGGTAATCTCAATTCCCATACAGGCAGGGAACAAGACTAGATACAAGAAGCGCAGGTTGTGTTTCTTATACCAAATGACTTTATCCTCTGCAACAAAGTTGGTGAGAATGGGGTCAGAGACATCTTCCTCTCGCTGCTTCCCAAGATGCACCATCTTGGCCAACTATAAGTGAAAATTGATGTTGACCGTTTCGTATGAGGAAATGTAAACACCAAAGCTGTTGGTGAACAAAATGTTGAGAAATAATCAAAGGGATAACCTTGATCTGCTTTATACTTCCTCGAAAGCCAATCCATCTTCTCAGATAGCGAAAATTCCCCAAGAGCCCAAGCCCCATTCTCCCAGCTTATTCCTAGCTTGGCATCATCCCAGAGAAGCTGTCACGAACGCAACATGACCCGTTTTTGTACCAAGAATCCGTTGCCCAGGATGCCCAGATGTTAGTTCCCAGCAAAACGCTAGTAAACCCCGTATACCCCGCGGAGGATATTCAGGCTCAATAAGAGCCAAGCCGGGTAAAATAGAATAAAACTGCATTGTAAGTCCTCCATTGAAACCCATCTTTCCCCGCAGTAAAAGAGTTTGGCATTTTGCTGGGATACTGCGGCTGTATCCTGAAATGATGGGGTTTAACCTTGGAAGGAATGCTGACTCCACGTGATGTAGATACAAGGACTCCACTGGGCGTGAAAGGCCGCCTGCGTTAGGTATCCACACCGCAGCAGGTTTTCTGGAAACTTGTTATAAATATAATACCTATACGAAACGTATAATCATTTTGACGATTTATTTTGAATGGTATTTGAGTTCCGTTGCGCTTCCTTAAGTTGTGTAAAGATTACCACGAACGCCTGCACTTTTGATTTCCTGCTCATAGCCCTCTTACCTAGTCGCCGTTTATCTGGCGACGAAAGGCATAACAGCACGTTCAATCTCAGGGAGTTCGGATGTGACCTGGACGGAAGCTGTCAAAAGCTTTATACAAGTCAGACCCTAATCAATGGAAACATCCTTCTTGGGACATTCAAAATACATTAAAATTACACGTCGCTTAGATTGAGAAGAAAACACAGCCCTGATTTCACTGCGTCATTGCCGGACGGCTATTGAAACCGGCGACGGATTGAACCCAGAAAGATTATGTGCATGGCACAAAGCAGAGGATTTGTTCCTTTCCACTCAATATACGCTGTCCCGCTCCACACAAAGGGTTCAAGCGAAATTCCCCTGACACCAACCGAATGAACCTCGCATTCTCGGACTATCTCAAAGAGCTCGAATCACCAGTGAGCGCCGAGAATTCCGAGCAGTATCGCGCAAAATTCCGGCCCGGAGCACCGAACACTTTTCATATCCCGTTAGCATCAGTCAACGTATCATCTGCAACCGCGCCTGTTGGATGCCATCACGAGCACCAATCACCATATTGCTTCTCCTGGGCAGAGTATCGACCAATGTTGGCCGCAAAAATCCGGTTGTAGTAATTTCTCTCTACCCACGAAATAAGTGGATCTACGCTCGGATTATAGACTATGACAAGATGACAGGAGAACTTTGACAAGTCTCATGTCATTGTCTATAATCACAAGTGACAGAATAGCCATTTCCCTTGTTACAGGACCACTCATTGGTGTGACGGAATCTATTCCAGGAGACCCCGTATTTGATCTGGGTCATTGTATATCGTGGAGGTTCAGTCACTTCGGATATTTCGAATATTCGGCAGCAGGTTGCCTTATTCCTCTTCCCCATAATTCTTCTAACTCTGTTGGCCTTGCAAACTTCGCCTGAAGTGTTCGTCGTGATATTCCTCAAACGACTGCTTCGGGTCTGTTCTGGTCTTCCGATGGTCGTAGACCTTGAACACTGAGCCTGGCTCTCCTAAGCCCAGGGCTCTCTGGTAAACCACCTGGCAATAGTTCAAACTCGTCGCTGCACGAGTCTTTCGAAGGGTAATTGAGCATGTATACCCCACAGAAAATGATCAAAAATCCACATAGAAGTCGTGTTGTCTCTATCGTATTTGTCATGTTGAATCCCTGAAAAAGGACAAATGACGCGGTAAGGACAGCAGTGGTGAAAGTAACGTAATATATTGGGCTCACACTGATAAGATGTTAGCTGACAATAGATGTATTTCAGTCGCAAAGACTTACACAGATTGAGGGAACGTATTCAATGCCTTGTTGAAATAGTTCATTTGTATGACAATACAAGAAACTGCCGTTATAGCAAAAAGATACGTTGATGGGCGGTTAAATTGGTTTGCACCTCCAAAGGTCAACTTAAGAGCAATTCCAAATGCTTTCAACGCCATCACCGAAACTGCTCCTGTTGCGGCGCAAATGGACAAATAATGAAGAGGGTTCGTTGTACCATATTTTGGACAGACGATGTAGATCATGACAATAGAGAAGATAGCAGTGAGGAGGCAAAATAGCAGGAACCCTAAGGAGTTAACGATTGCCTACAATTCCAAATGAGTGTTCACACTTACCAGGCTGCATGGCATACTCCAAGATTTCATCAACAGTTTGGATGTCCTTATCGGCAGGAGCATTTGCCACGATCAAAACAGAGCCAACCAAGCACAAGGCACATCCTAACTTTCCCAATCGTCCCAACCTTTCATTCAAGAAGTAAGCGCCTAATACGGTCCCGGTGAGGACGCTCAATGCTCCCAATGGTGTTACAAGTACGGCAGGGGCGAAAGCATATGCTGCAAAATTGAAGAGTTCGCCCACAACCAGCATGATCATCTAGGGGACAAGTTAGTATTTCAATCTTTTCAAAATAAATATAGTAGGAAAGCCAGAGGGAGCTCAGCAATCTGGGAGAACTCGAGATAGAGCAGCTGCTGAGAATCTGCGAAGGGGTATAGACATGTATAGGAGATGAAACGTACTCCAGTCCACCACAGCGGGCTCTTAACGTATTCGAAGCCATCTCCTTTGAAGCCATGTCGTTTACTAGCATCTCCAAGCCCAATTTTGGTTATTACATAGCTGGAACCTATAAGGAATGAGCCACAGACTGCCAGGCCCACGCCGATGTATTCGTCTCGCATCGTGAAAGTTTCGGAATATTGTCAGGTTGAAGCCTCAAAGTGATATTGGCGAGCGCGTCTGGGCGACGACTGCAACAAATCGTATGCGTTCTTCCTCCAAAAGGCCGCGATTGCGCTTCGATAACGACAGGTTTGGTATAATATTAGTCCATGTGATATTTGGCCTTGATTCAAGAGAGTGTGTGTTCGATATTCAGACTGTAAGATCTCGTGTCTCATATTCGCATGTTGAGATACCCCTACTCCTATTTATTTTTAGCCTGAACCTGCCGCTGTAGGGTTCACATCACCAGCCACAATCGCGCCACAACCCTGAACAGTCCACTTGGATGGAATACGAGGTAGGTAGGTATACGGGAGGAGTCCATTCCATCTCTGGAAAATGTTACTTCGAACGATCAAAACCAACAATTAGTCCGGATTTGAGGTTTAGTATTGATTATCATTTTTACGAAAGGGAGCAAGAAAAAAATCTGGAAATACTGCCTCGAGAACGCATGAGGTACCGTCCATTTGAATTTAGGGCATCACCATCAAATAGCACTGGCTTTTAATTCTTGTGACTCAAGCTGGAATTTACAATGAAGTCCAAATGTACTGTATGTGCTAGTATATATTGGGACTCGATATATTTGCCGAGTAGTATTGACTAAAAGCAGTATCCAAATAATCGGCGCAAATGCAGCGCACTGCAAACAGATATTCACAACTTCGAGAGCTCAGCTTTTCTTGGCCCCACGTATCCAAAGAGATACGCCGCTATTTTCCTCATCTGAATCTCTTCACTCCCTTCTGTGATACGATAACGACCTAGAATCTTATTAGGATCAAATTAAAATTATCAAAAGGCTAGCTCGACGTACGGTGATGTCTATAAATGTGCTCAAAACTAGGAAGAAGTCAGCAATGATTTTGATTGATCAATCTCATCGTTTCCACATACGCTTTATGTCGTGAATAGCCAATACCTCCATGAATCTGCATCGCTCTATCTGCGGCTTGGGTACAGAGTCTATTGCCCCAGTACTACCATTCGCATTAGCAGTAACCTCAATCACTAGAAATCCCAACCTACATTGCACATTGACACTTTATCTCCCAATTCTCTCTCGATTTGATGTTGAGCCATTCCGTCCATCTGCGTTGCAGTTTTCAGAATCAGCAGTCTCAGCATTTCGGCTTGAGTTGAAAGCTCCACCACTGGAAATTGTATGCCTTGGTTGGTTGAGAGTTCTTTTCCAAATGGCTTCCTTTTTCTTGCATATTTGATACTTTCTTCTATGCAATATTCTGCTGCACCAAGTGAACTCGCTGCTTGTCTAAGCCTATTCTCGTGTACGAAAGTTTGGGCGATTGGAAGTCCATTGCCTGGAGTACCCAAGATTGCCGAGTCAGGAACGAAGACATCTGTAAATGACAACGCTACATAGATTTAGCAGTGAACACGGATCTGAAAAATAATTTACTCACTAGCATGGTCTGTAGGCATGTTGAATGTCCACTCATAAGATTCAATATCGAACCCGGGTGCATTTTTCGGTACAAAGAATGCTGTTATGCCTTTGGCGTCTCCAGATTTGCCACTAGCTGAGGTTAGAAAAGTTCATAATTTGTAGCGTGGATCAAAAAGAATGCTGTAGGATAGAGATGGCAAGAAGGAATGAGGTACATGGGAGTATTGAGAGATGAGAGGAGTGAAGAAAAGGGTGAGTACTGAGTCCTTGCAAACACTAAGCAATGAGTCGCCCTGTGCATCCCACTAATCCACATCTTCCCACCATTGATTTCCCATCCCTGAACACCGTTCTTTTTTACTTTGACAGCATGAGTGAACATATGAGTTGCATCACTTCCATGATTTGGTTCCGTCAACCCGAAAGCGAAAGAAACTCTACCCTCGAGTCTCCCTGCTATGAATTCTTTCTTCTGTTCTGCATAAATGAGTGAAGGGGCGTGTCGAGACGTTGGAACTGATGCTGACCTTGTGTCCCAAACTCCTTCACCATCAAAATATCGGGAAAATTGCCCACAATGCTATGTTCATTCTGAAGATCATTAAACAACCCCAGACCTTTCCTTGCAAGATGCATCCTAATAACAGCCATCCAAAGATTTCCTCCATTCTGGCCACCAAACTCTTCAGGTAGACAAAAGCGATAGAAGCCAGCCTCGTCAGCTAGTTTTCGAGATTTAGATAATAGATCTTCCCAATCATCACGTGGAAGCCCTTGATTGTCCCAATCGGTACGGGCATGCTCCCGGCGATGGTCGAAGAATCGATTATTGTCATTTGATGATTGGAGAGGTAAGATCTTGGAGTCTATAAATTTGTCTATTTCAGATAGATATGCAGTGAGGTCGGTAGGGAGAGCGAAGCTCATTGCACCGTGGGAGGCATTGGGCGCCATAGCTTCAAGCTATGTGGGCTAGTTCCAAATTCTTAATGTGTATTGAACTACAGCACTATGAGGATGAAAATAATGGAGTAGAAAGGTACTATAAGATGTTAATAAGGCGTGCCTAAAATATCACCAAGCATTTTTGGTTTGAGACAGAAATATGAATCAGCGTTTGTCGATGCAAAATGCGGGGTTGCTTCTACAGCACCATAACCGTACCCTCGGGCTCGGATTAGCTATGGATACAGCTATTTGCTGCCCAGAAGAGGGACCATTGGCGGGCTCACTGCCCCTTTTTAGCTTCAAGATTGCCGAGGTGCTTATGCTTGATGCTCTCCAGGCTTTTAAATGAGGAAGACCTAGATATTTTAAGAGCTAAGGTGAATTGATATCGAGGGAATAAATCCATAGGCAAGTAGCGTGCAAATATCTATATAGTTATCATCATCATTTAAGCTTCAATTTTGATAATGATTAAGACATCAGTATGTGCCAATCAAAATCTCAGTGCACCAAAAGCTCTCCCCACAGATCTAGACGAGCTCTAGCACCCATTCTCAAGCCGATAAGAACCCGAGCCAGATGAAAAATAATACTCACTCCTTCCTTCCTACCATCTTGCAAAGTGCAAAGCGACAAACTTTCACTCCAAAAAAAAAGATTACATCACTGCCTTTCTGCCTCGCAAGCATTAATCCTGCATAAGGGGAAGAACAACAAAAAGCTAGTCTTGCCCGGGATCGAACCGAGGACCTTTTCCGCGCTTTGCAAGCTGTAAAGGAAACGTGATAACCACTACACTACAAGACTTGATGCTTGACTGATTCTCGGCCGCCTAATTCGATAAATGAATTACACAACGGCCTGAGGAAGATTTTGCTTCAGAAATGGGCAATCTCATTACTATTGACTATGTACTGTATGAAAATAATTAATAATAGGATATGAATTGCGTAATTAGCCATTTAAGAGGTTTGGATCTTAAGTCCAATTCCCCCCAAGTACGCCTTGTCAACTAATGCCTCGCCCTTGAAAGTTTGGTTTCCATTTATGCTTTTGATGCCTTGGTTATCCACGTCTTTTGCACGATGCAGTACCTCACAAATCTTAAGTTCTAGGAGAGCTGCACCATAATTAGCCTTCTGGCAGGGAACCCTTCCCAGACAATGTCAAAACTGGGTCTAGAATTTGTCGACGGTAGGTACTCGGCAACATTGGTTTATCAAATCAAGTAGCTCACACTATTGCGAATTTTATTGATGTATGGAGGGGTATTTGGGGGACGCAGAGTTAGTGGCAGCACTCATTGTCGTCAAACTCATTGTGTTTCTATCACTTCCTTTGCACAACATGGGCAGTTGAAAATCGGATTTTTCCTTATCTACCTATTATCTAGCTATTCACCCTTCCTCGCTATACACTCTAATCGCATCAATAAGCCTCCTTCTGGTGGCAGCTTTGTCAAAAACTTGAGCATGGTCAAGATTCTTAAACCATAAAACGTCTATACCATAGCCTTGCCAGGGACGGGATTTCCATTCCTCTTCGTCAGTTTCGACATCCCCCTCTGGGGTATGATCCCTATAAGGCACCGACCCTGGCTCCGGTTCACCCTCGTCTTCTAGGCTGATCAATGGTCCATTATTGCTCAATTGGCTTGGGTCATTTTTCGGTCGCTCGCTGAGATATCGCCCAACCGCCTCAGTATCCACAATTAAATCCCTGCCACTGAGACTTGCAGTCACTTTGCGGTTCCCTAGGTCTTTCTTCCATAGAACGTTCTCGTTCCAAAAGAAGTGTCGACTCAGCGCGTGACTTACTCCCATATCCATGGAGGCAAAATAGTAAAGCTGGTGTTCATTTGCCTCCTTCGGCTGCCGGCGGGTGAAATTATACGCCACATCAGGGAGGTGAAGCAAGATTGAAACTGGATCAATTAACACCACAGGGCCAATACGTTTGGCAATAGCAGGCGTCTGGAGTAAATGTGTTGTAATCACTGTGCCATACGAATGCGACACTAGGACAAATTTTTGTTCTGGTCCAAAATGCTTGTGAAGAATCTGGTCAATTTCTGCGCACATTTCTGTCCGACTCAGAGCCGAGTGCGTAATGCGAAATGCCACTGGCATTATTTCAATAGCGATGATACCAACTTGCTCATCTGGATTAGAAGACTCCAAGCCCGCTGTAGAATTCAACTCGTCAAGGAAGTTTGTGTAAGGATAAAGACCAATTCCAATCCCATGGATGAAAACCACAGGGAGCTTAGTCGTGGAGGTGTGGGGTCGGTGCCAGTATGTGGTATGTTTGGCTGGCGATCTGTAGGTGGATAGAAGTGTTTGTGGTCGGAATGGGAAAAGAGTGAAAAATCGAGATAGTGGCATGCGGTGGAAATGGAAACCATGGAGCAGTAATTTCACATATGTCAAGAAATCGACAAAACCAACACACTGATGACATTAGTCGCATTTTACAATCAGGACTGAATTTACTCACACAATACCAGATCAAACTTCTGTGCATCATATCAACTCTGTCAAGCGTCAGGCGCAGGCATACTGCGTTTCCTCTGCCAGCCTCTATTGGTCTACCAAGTAGTTTCTCGGTAGCCACCACATATTCTTCAAGCTCCTCATCGTCATCCCCAGGAGGACCTCCACGGTTGAAAAATGCCCATAGAAGGAAGTCTTTCATATTCTCCCGCTTGATTTCAGCAGGCTCGGCACCCAAGAACCATTTCTGAAGATATGCTTCACAGTCAGGTATGTTTTCATTGCATAGGCGGAACAGTTCTGCTCGTTCGGCGCGCGTGGGCGCAGGTGGGTGAATGGCCTCTCTTTGCAAGTAAGTGCTGTATGGGAGGTACACCAAGAGGAAGAAGAGTGACTCTGCAAGGGCTATGCTCTCGATGACCAGAGGCAGCGGAGAGGTGAAAGCGGTTCGGAAGCCATAGAATATGACCACGAGTGCGCAATACAGCAAGCAAAGAGGTGCGAGGTAGTGCAAGCCCACAATGCAAAGTCGTATGAAGTAGAATTCAGCCCTCGACGTTCCGATCATGGTGATTGTTTAGGTTCGTGAGGGTGTTCGTCTCAGTGTGGTGGGGGAATGGTGGTATTGCCAAAGGTTCTGACAGCAAGGCAGATATTAAGTATGATGTGTGATCATCTAATCAGGATAGTGCGCATTTCAGGGATGACGAGGCCATGAGGATTGTCCCAACAGATTCGCGTGAAGCACAGGTGGTCGCGTGAAGGATGTAGGATCCAGGGCTGTGAACCAGCTGTATAGGTCAGGACATATTGCCATATAGGGAATGCAGCGAAGATGGGTGGACATATGGATGGCAAGGGAAGTGGTGTACATACATGTTCGATAATAGAATGCAATTTTGCTGTCGGTGTTGACGAGACATATTGCTGTTGGGACATTGAAGGTGTTGCATGTGGAAGTAAAAGTGGATGTGTAGAGATACGGTGGTGATGATGATAGTGGTGCGATTATTCGTTTAACAACTGCCTGTGCGTGCGAAGTGTACCAGGAGCCTAGATAGGTCAGGGGTATGTTGTATCCCGAGGTGCAAAAGAAAAGCATGATAGAGAGGAACGGCAGATGCAGCTTCACATGTGAATGCTGAATGTTGAATGCTAAAAGTCCGATGCTGTTTTCTTTGCCGGACGTCATCAAGCAACCATTCACGAAGACTGGACCCTGCATAAATCTGCCGTGTGCATTAAAAAATTTTTAGGCATAAGTAATTTGTATGTAGTATGTGGTATGTACAGTAACTACCTTGAATCTAATGCAGCTAGCTTCACACAGAAATACAGACAGAACGTCTTACAAGTCCAGACATCTGAGCTATCTTGAATACCACCTATGTAATCTATCTGTAAGGGTCTACTAGATTCATCCCTAAGTAGGTGGGTGATTCTAGGCAAGACTATACATAGGAAAGACGTTCTCTATTAGTACAAAATGCCCGAGAAGTGAAGACTAATTAGCCATCTTCAGTCTTGTACTCCGAACTATATAGTAGATATTCCTTGCAAACGTATCGTTACGAAGTGTACCTGGCTCAAGTTGAAAAGATAGCAGGAGAAAAGGAAACGAAGAGGGAGGAAGAGACCATACTGGCGGAGCGGAGCGGAGCGGAAAGTGCAGAGCAAAATAAGTCACACAAATATCAACAACTTCAACTCAAAATTAGTCACACATAGTCCAGGCTGCGAATTTGCTTGCATATCAATAAGAATCTCCAGACAACTAGATATGGAAAATGACTCTGTCCGCCACCTCTTGAGCTTCACTTGCAAAGGCTACCCTCACATTACGGGATGAAGAAAAAGTTTCTAGCGCACGCATCGTTTTCTTTTTCTACCAAATAAAGCGGCGAATGCCTACTATGACTAGCGACTTGGAAAAAAATATCAGTTCACCGAAAATTTAACTCCATGTCGATTAGGGTGAGGCTACTCCGTTTATTTAGCTCTTCTTGTCATATCTCAACACTCTTTGCCCATACTAGCTGTATGTATCTCATTCATGGCTAACCTGATCACAGCATGCTCATCTTTTAAATCCCATCACCGGCCTTGAATTTTTCATTGGTCAGGAGGGTAAGAATCTCATCTTGGCTGGAGAAGGCTCGTTCTTGAAAGTTTTCGAGGCAGAGACAGGGACCTCGACTCTGGTTTCACAATTTGAGATATTCAATGGCCAAACTATTCATGGCATCGCTGTGCGAGAGGCAGTCGACCTCCGTGCTGATATTCAGGTCGTGATTTGGGGAGGTCCTTTCCTGGTGCAACTCACCAAAGCCGACTTTGAACTTCTATTGACTCGCAAAGTCTGCGACGTCAAGGATAAGGTCAGCGAGATCTCTGACTGGATTCTCGATGTGGCGATTTCTCCATATGGTGCTAATAGCTGTGCCATTGTGACAGCTCACAATACAATTCTCAGAGCTCGATCTCGAGGACCTGGGCAGTCTTTAGAAGTCGACTCTGTAGCTTCCCCATGTCGGTCCATCTTGTATTCTGCACATTTGATCTGGGAATCTTCAGACTGTGTTTTGGTTGCCGCTGGAACGGTTTTTGGGGAGATTATTGTTTGGAGGTGTACGCTCGGCATTGCGAATCAAATAATCTTCACATTTACCGGCCATGAAGGTTCTATCTTCGGAGTCAATATTTCACCACCAATCAAAAAGTCTCGTAACGGGCTAGAAAGATTGCTAGTAAGTTGCAGTGACGACCGCACCATTCGTGTTTGGGACCTCAGCGCGGATCCAGAAACCACGATGCCACCCGACAGTCTGTCATTACTTCAAGAGACTGAATTTGGGGACAATATGAAGGGGTCATCTCCAAATGCCACGGAGAGATGTTTAGCTACAGTCATGGCACATGCGTCTCGTATCTGGCGAGTCAAGTTTTCCATGGGCCAGTGTCAAGTTCTCGATGATTGCAGTATTCGTCTGTTATCATTCGGAGAAGATGCCACAGCAAATTATTGGGAGCTGGATCTGAAAGACCGACTGAACACCAATATGAAAGCCGATGGAATAAAGACGCGCCGTGTGACCGGAAGTTTGAGGCACTTAGGAGTTTTCGCGTTTCATAGTGGGAAACAGATATGGTCTGCAGCTGTTGGCTCCATGAATGGCAACGATATCACAATTACCACTGGTGGAGCTGATGGGAAAATATCTCTGTATAGCTTAGGGACTTCAAGGGTATGTTCAAGCTTGACGGATGATGGCTCTTTACAAAGACGGTCAGGGGATTCCAAATCTTGCTCCTGGGAATTGGATGAAATTTACAGTAAAATTAAAGCTCCAGAACCAAAATATGCCATCCGAGCAGCCCAAGAAGCCCAAGATTTTTCAGCACTGGCCTCATCGCCTGCGACAGCAGGGAGCAGCGGACAACCGAGCAAGAAGAAGCCCAAAAACACTGCCAAAGATTCATTCAATCGTTACGCTTTCATTTCCAAAAGTCAGGTACTCCTCACAACCAATTTTGGAAAAGTTTTCTTGGGTAAGATAGAAGACAATCTAGTCTGGACTGAATTGAGCCTTCCAGAATCAGCTACCCAAGACCTCATGTCTTATGTAGTCGTGAAAAGTTTTCTCGACCTTGGTGTCGCGTTTTTGGCTGGAGCAAATGGTGCTATATATTCTTATCAGGACACAGAACTTTTGAAAGTTGCAGATGTGCACCGCAAGGTTGCCGAAATGTTCCAGGTTGTGGATTCTGTAGACAAAACATGTCATCTGCTAGTGACAACGCTTGGTGGTAATTTTGCGACAATGTTTTCTCTCGATGGCTCGGATCCGCACAAGTTTTCAGCGAGAGAGGAATATTCCCTCCCTGAGAAATTTGCTGTTACAAGTGCTGGAAAGAACGGCAATACCCTCATCCTTGGGTCTCGGTTCGGATTTCTAGCACGATACGAAATTGGTAGAACTGATAGTCCTACCGAAATCTGGAAACCAAAAGATCGAAATGCAGCAGATGCAATTACAACTATCCTCTTTCTACCATCAGACCCAACCTCCAATACTCGTCACTTCTTGACCACTGAGCGAAATGGACAATACTCGGTCTTTCGCATTGACGAAGATTCCGCGCCGACGATTAGGGATGTTCATCATGGCACCCCACCTCTTGGGCCAATGATTGAAGCAGCTTGGTTTGACGGTCGTAATCTTTTACTATACGGGTTCAAAGGAAAGAATTTTGTTGTATGGAACGAAACGGAACAATGCGAAATAATGAATGTTGACTGTGGTGGAGCGCATAGAAGCTATGTCTTTACTCCACTTCCTGGTGGCAGTGGAGCCGGCCATTTCCTATACACCAAGGCGTCAAAGCTGTATCTCTATTCTTGCTCAAGACCTTCTCATCAGGTTGTCAAGCAAGGTGGACATGGCAGGGAGATCAAAGCTTGTGCGGTTTCCTGTGATGGCTTGATAGCTACCGGAGCTGAAGATACTGTGATTCGAATATGGCGTTACGAAGATGGTGATACCAATTTAAGCAATCGATTTGATTGCCAAAAAGTAATTCAACGACACACAGCGGGAATTCAGCATCTGCAGTGGCATGGCTCAAAATATTTGTTCAGCAGCGGAGGTACTGAAGAATTTTACGTCTGGGCTATTGAAATGATACCATCTTTCGGTATAGGCGTCGTCTGTGAGGCCCCTTGTCCGGATGCGAGTGAGGATAAAGATTTGAGGATCATGAGTTTCGACGTATCAGATGCTCCTGGGAAAACCACGTCTGAAGCAGAAGGAAGTCTCTTGATAAGCTTAGCGTACTCCGATTCGACTATCAAGACTTACACATATTCAAAGACCAATGGATTCGACTTGTTACTCACCGGACAATATACATCAGCATGTTTGACTCAGATACGTCACATCAAGGTCTCTGAACAGGAAATATACATCCTTACTGCAGCAACAGATGGACGTCTGAACATATGGAAAGCTTCCATGCCATCTAACTGCTCAATATCTGTATCTAGCAGTGGAACTTTCGCTCTCCTCACATCAAATCCAGTCCATCAAAGTGCAATCAAATGCCTAAGCATCATAGACTATGAAGGCTACCTCATTGTAGCTACTGGAGGTGATGACAACGCATTGGGTCTTTCGGTATACGACACACAGGATCTGACACGATCTCAGAAGAGCTGTGTATTGAGAAGTGCACATGCGGCAGCTATCACAGGACTGACGTTTGCAGGCAATGCGGGAGAGAAGTCGTTCAGATTAACAAGCTCGAGTAATGACCAGAGAGTCAAGAAATGGGTGGTGAGGACGTCTGGGGGAGGAGCGAGCAATGAGGTGAATCTGAGTATTGATAGAGTTGGTGATGAATTCACTTCCATCGCAGATGTAGGGGAAGTTGTCTTACTAGACGCCGGGGATGGGAGGTCCAAAAAAGTCATGATAGTAGGAAATGGGATGGAGGTATGGAATATTTAGATACTTGGCCATTTTATGCCAATAAAGATTCTTCACCAATACAGAAACTCGTACTTAGAACGAGGAAAATATGGGCATAACTCTGTGGTTTGATAAAGTGAAGTTGTTCTAATATTCTATAAAACAATGATCTATGAAAACAACGCGTTATATCATTACAAGTGACCCAACAACTTTTAACCTCCATATCATCCCAAGTTTTCATGACAATATGGAGGACCAGATTTTGTGCCCACCTCTAGGACGAGCCGAACTCATCTATCTCTCAATCAACATCATCCTCACTCGTCTCCGGCATCCTCTCTTTATCCACCACCGGCTTCTCACTCTCCAACCCATTCTTCTCTCTCTCATGTTTCTCCTTCAATTCCTTACTCATCAACTCGAAGGGCTTTCCGCCTTCTACCCCATCTTTCACATTCCCATCGTCATCTACGTCTTCTTTCAGATAAAGCGTGAACAATACGACGAAGAGGACGGTATCCGTTTTTCGGTTCTTGAGCGTGTATCTTAGGGTGTGTGAGCGTTTTGGTGCCCTAAATATTGAGAGGATGGCGTTGGTACTGTTAAACTCCACTAGAAGAGGGGGTAATAATATGAATGTATGGATGGAATGAATAAGGCAGGATTAAAGGAAAAGAGAGAGGAAGCGTACCGAAGACCTTGTCCATCCCAGTATTTCATGATAGGGAGAGTGAAACCAGGCAATCTGAGAGCGAAATCTGGAAAGATTAGCCAAACTCTACAATAAGGAAAGTGAACGACAAACCATTGAAATCAAGATACGGGTTAAAGAAATCACACCCATAACTTCTTCCCTCCTCCCAATCCCACTGTCTCCTATTCTCCTCAACCAAAAAGTGTTTTTTCCTCGCCGCTTCCGTCTCAGGGATCCCCTTCTCATTCCTAACCTCCATCCCCTCCTCACTACCACCCTCTACAAACACCAGACCAGCTTCATGTTCGTCCTCCTCTGCCTCTCCATTTTTACCACCTACATGCAGCGTATTAACACTACTCGCCGCAGGGCCATAGAGATACGGTTTCTCCGCGTACACATCCCCATCTAATCCCGGATCAACAACCCACTTTACGATCTTGAACGCGGTGCTGAACCCTGGTGGCAGACGGTCGCGGATCGGATGATCGAAATCGTTGCCGAAGACTAGGTCGTCGCCGTTAATGGTGGATTTGGGTGTGAATTTGAAGGCGATGCTGTATTGGTCCTTGTTTTTGGCGTGCGGCTCGAGGGAGAAATAGGGAGAGGTTGAGGGTGAGGATTTAGGGAGGCCGCGGTAGGACTATATTTTGTTAGGAAACTTGGTAGAGAGAGGAGGGGAGGGGAAGGTAGGGACTGACTTGAATGCGGACGTTGAGGTCAACTGTCATGTGTTCCGAGTCGATGGTTACGGTCTGAGAATTGTTCACAGGCACGATTTGATGCTTCGTGATATCGTATTCTGAGCCTGCAGATACCTGCAGAATGTAATTGTGTGCCATTGAGATCGATTTGCGTTGTTGAGGTGGCGTGTAAATATTCGATGTCTTGTTGGTTTTGCAAAGTATCTAGCCCGTGGGGGTGTGAGAGTAGGGGACTGAGAAGCGCGACGGGACTAAATATCGTTTAGTGAAGCTGCAATCGTCTCAAACATCAACTCATTTGATTCAAGTTCGTTTTTCTGGCTCAATACTCGACTCGAGTCGAGTTTGCAGTTTGCGATGACGGAGGTGTTGTCCGAGGCCTTTTTTATTTTGCCGCTTGCGATGAGAGCGGTGTAGAGCGTGACGTAGTTTATCTCACAATGGGAATGATGCATGTGACAATCTGTTCTTGAACTTCTTTGGGAAGCCTGCATTGAGCCTGTGTTGAATAGATCATTAAACTCCATTATAGTTGCATGCTTCTCGTGCAAAAAGGTCTCACAAGGTTAATTCATGCTTGTTTATTATATTAACATTTTAATCTCGACATATACAGATTCGGTCTTCTTACACTATATACAAACCACAACCTTGACCTCGCATTCAACCAACTACGAAACCGTGTTAAAAGGCCGAGTGGTGTACGGCGATAAGAAATTGTCAATATCAACCCTTTGATAAAAGCTAATATGACCAAACCCAAGCCAATACTGGGCCAGTCTGTCATGTGAAATCATGATCAACTGGCTTTCTATGTATTTGTCTGGAATCAGATCAGCATATGCCAGTACATAATTTATTGATGGAACTCACCATTGCGGAACATGCGTGCCGCAATATGCCCCCTACTCTTCACTATCCTGGCACCTTTGAACCGTTCCTCAGTGGCAGTCCGAACAAAAGAATTCTTAGAAATATCATCTGCGATGAATGTGTACTCTCCTCGTGGTACATTCGGATCTCCTGTCAATTTGATAGCTTCCAAACTACCCCGATTGATTCGTTCATCTTTCTTCCGTGCCTCCCACTCTTCGATAGTCTCATCCTCTCCCTGGATGACCAAAGACTCATCGAATGGCGTTTCGTCATCTGGTTGATGAAGAAGTAAGAATTCACAGCCATGACCGCTGTAGTCTCCAACCCAAATACCCCGGTATGGTTTCTCTTTGGTTGGAGTATACAATTTCGGGTCCAATGTGGAGTAAGTATAGACTTCCTCTCCTAGGTGTACACTCGGGGCGGTTGGAGAAGCTGACATCTCAATCCATCTTCTAATTCTGAAAGCCTGATCACTAGCTTCTGACCGCGTTTGTGGTTTATGCCCTGGCCCAGCAAAAGCCTCTATACTGGCATTTCGAACTCGGTGACGGGCGGGTATGATCATTGGTGGCCATACCTGCATACTTGGATGTGCTTCAACTGGACGAGCGAGGAGAAAATTCGAAAAGACCCCACGGCTTGGATTTTGGGCTATTTGCATCGGGGTTTCAGCCTTAAATCTATGTGCAGCAGTCACTCCCGATGACTTAATCAGCGATTCCAATGACAAAGCTTCAAGCTGAACAACCGGCTGGTCCATATGAAGACTGACTTGAGGCTCAAAAGAGTGAATAAGCACTTCGTCATCATATTCCCAATGTTCGAAACTTGGAGGTGGACGTTCTGCAACTAGTCGGTACCCTTCGATACAGCCACGGCGAGGATCATATCGTATAACAATAAATTTTCCAGTCAAGAAGTAATCGCAGAAGAATATCTTGTATTTTGGAAGGAACCAGTGAGGATCGTGAGCGATATAGAGTTCTCGGAAGGTTTTACATGGGGCAGGGCTGGTGACCTCCACCCCGGGAACATTTTCTTGGACGTGACGTTGCCATATTATGTCCGAGTTTGCATGCTGTGATAGTAAATGACAAGTCCCGGATGCGGATGCGACGTCAATGGGTCCGAGGAATGAGAGAATATGGTCGATCAACTCTGAGGGCAGAGCAGTGAGTAGAACGTTGTTCTTCATTGGGCGAGAAGGGTCTGGGGAGTTGATATCGATTAGTAAAAGTTCAGGTACGAAAACACAACACTGTGAATTGGAAATTCTGCTGAGGTTATGACCACTGGTCATAATACTTTGTCCCACAGAGTGCAGTACGTCGCGGAATTACCAAAAAAGGTGAAATCTAGCAACATACATAAATCAGAGGTAAATATCTGACTCGAACTGGCACCTTCATTCGCTGGTGGAAGGTTGTTCTTGCTCTGAAGATCCTCTTCTTTAAGTGCCTCGACAGGAATTGAATCTACCAAATCCATGCTCTCTTCAATACCAGGATCGATTCGTCCATGTCGATACTCCCAATCGTTATCCATAGTAATCGGTGCACTCGAAGGCGAGGAGCCAGAGGCCATTTTGTGGTTATCGATATTAGAACCCATGAGGAAAGTGGTTGTAATTTAACAAACTGCCTTCCTCTGTGGTGGTGGTGTCTGATCTATCCTCCTTCCTCCTCAAACAACAAGAGGAGGCTTGAGGAAGAAGCTTCGTCGTCAATGTTGAGTATTTTTGGTGGATCAAGTTGCACCGTCGTCCACTATCTCAAGTAGTCACGACGACCAGGCCAAGCCTAATACACCCACCCTGCCCTTAGTTTTCTTTTTGAAGCCTCCCCAAGTCCCCCTCGCTGCATGCACGCACGGATTCCTTGACTTGCTTTGCCTGGGAGTATGTGGCTTTCGCGAATCTGACTTGGTGTCGTAGTAGATATCGATCCTTGATCACCTTCCCTTGCAGGACGGGAAACGGGGGGAGTCAGCTAGCTAGCCACGTACGCCTGGGCGCGACGGGATTATTATACCAAAGCGTGTATCGTATGGGGTGAAATGGAAATAATGCACCGGGCCGGGCAAGTGAATTGAGTGGTAAATGATGACTGGTGACACTGGTGTATTTTGGTTTTGAGCTTCCTATTCAAGATGCGGTTGAGGAACTTGAGGTCGGTAGTTGCGGGTCGGCTATAAGTGTGAGACTAGGCTAGCAAGGAGGCGAGGAGGGGAGGATGAGAGATTGAGTGAGTGTATGTAGAAAGCGGATGTATAGTAAAGGTAGTAGACTAGGTTGTGGGATATATGGCGGTGATATTATGATTGAATGTTGTGTAAGATCGGGATCTTGGAGGTGCCTCGGCCTGAGAGGAAAATGGTTGATGTCGAAATATGGAGGGAAGGGAGTAAATGAGCGAATAGTAGTATAAAGTACTCCCACTTCACAAGCAAGCTCCGCACTAGAACAGCTTGACGCTATTGAAGTAGACGGTAGTAAATCTAGGATGTTACTCTCAGTTACCGTAATGCCACCTTGCTTGATATTCCCCGGTCTGGACCTCAAGGCTGGGCGTCAATGTTCATGCCATGCATATATCATTGGTTCTGCCTTCGTCTACCTTTCTTCGACCGGCTCGTGTAGACAGACTCGTCTCGAATACGATGATCAATGGCAGATAATAATCACCGTCGAGATCAGCTTGTATGCTGAAGTTAAGCGTCGAGAGTGTGTACTTTCCAGCAGTCGTTATAGGCAGGTGGGCAGCGGCCAAGGGCAGAGCCAAGGAGGGATGGGTGTCTGGGTATTTGCTGGCGGCTGCTGGGGAACTTGAGAGATGTGGATGTGAATGTGGATATGGATATGGATAGGGATAGGAATAAGGTGAGGTGACTAGGTAGGTAAGGTAGGTAAGGTAGGGTGCGGACCACGGAAAAAGGTGGGAGGCGGAAGGGGGCAATATGCATGCGGGACATAGGTGATGAGATGGACTACATTGAAGCACAGACAAAAAAGCATTTTTCAACGTCGAAAGCGGAGAGGAAGACAATATATTGTGTAGTTGAAATCCGGTTTTGATGGTGTATCTTTTATTGTTGTATATTAAAGTTCATATTGATATGATATATGGATAATCATAATCAACTTCCTCCTCGGTTCGTGGAACACTCCACTGCATCAGACAGATAATTTACTCTACATACATATATCATGCAGCCTGAAAAATGGGGGATGACATGAATCACCAAGTCGACAAGTTTTACCTCGATACAGCTAGACCCAACCAAGTGCATCACATACTCCTTCTACCTAAGCAAACAAGCATGCAAGCCATCCACATGGACATCCACATTTACACCTTGCTGGGCATGGCAGAGCATGGCAAAATCCACTCCAGCCCCATCTAGTCCCACATGATGTACCAAGGTACTTCCGTTCCTGGCTGAGTCTTTCCCATCACAAACTTCACCCGCTTCTCTCCATCCGACATCGCACCACATTTGCATGCCATGCAAGACAGATATGTAAGCACTCTTCCGTTAGTAGAGGTCTCGTGCAAATCTGCAGAGTCTGTGACCAGATGTAAAATGAATATCATCGAGAAATTCTCTACGTAGGTAAGCACTTATCAAATTCCATCTCTTAATCTGGGTATGTATCTACCCATCGTAACTAGATATCGTCTCCCTCCATCCACTTACACCCACCTTACCCCCTCTTTAATATATCCAAGTGAGACAAACATGCTCCCGACACCATGGTTGTGGATGCCTGATGTGTACGTGGATGCTGGAGAAAAGTCTCTCCGTACCGTGTCGTCCATCTATCCGTTGTGCTGATATTAAAAAAAAAATGGTACTGTATTGGGCGGTGCTGAGAGAGAGGGATATACCTAGCTATGGCGTCATCATGATTTTGTGACAGCAAGGAGGGGGAGTTTTAGCTCGCTTAGCAATTTAATAGAGAAACAACTATATCTATAGCTTCAAGAACTTCTAATTACCTTCTATATACAGCCAAATAAAAACAATAGATCTATTCTTAATCTTCTATTCCCTATTCTCGAATACCTAATTCCATTCCCAACTCTCAAACACAGCTCTTCTAATGAGTTTCCTGCCTATCGTCAAGGATATCATCCCTATGATCATGCCTACGAAAGTCCACGTCACCAAAGCCAGTGATCTGGATGTCGGCACAGGCCAGGTTAGTAGTTTTCATTATCTATTAATTAAGAGATTTAGATATATTAACAATCATAGACAGAAGGCATGATCCGGAAAGGAGCTATCATCAATAAGAGCGATAAAGTATGTGCTTCTGGTAAGCATACCTCTCTTTTCCTACCTATCTTGCTAGTAACCTAGTTCTCACTTCATATTTTACCTACCTATCACACTTCTAGCATTGTCATAATATTTATATTCCTTGCAAACTTCTCCGCTATTCACCTTTAACGTTGCCTGTTTATTCCTCCGTATTATTTCTCCTTAAATAGACCCACCACCCCCTGCTTAACTACCTCCATCTGCACCCCTCCCTCCGCCTTCGCAGCACATAATCCTCCCCTCCAACCAATAAATAAAACCAATTATTTCTCGCTCACAAGAAAAAGTTTTCTCACCGAATGACTCCTCATCCATCACAATGAAAAATTTCTCCCCTCGCATATGCATCCCATTTCTCACACATCAGCAGTCATGATAGCCAAACCCCATTCTTCGAGCGCGGTGCATCATCACGGCGAACAGGATACAATTGTCTATGCTGCTAGTGGTCACGGTGCCGTCGTATCGGACGGGGGCAAGACGAGACAGGAGCTGGCGCCGGGTGATTTTGCATTGATACCTGCTTGGACTGAACATCAGGAAATTAATGATGGGGATGAAGAGGTTACTTGGATTATTACTAGAAGTGGAGGGGAGCCTGTGGTGGTAAATCTTGAAGGGTGGGGTGGGAATACAACATAGGTAGAAAGTGAATAATGAATTATTTTGAACCTTGTGAAATGCTGGAATTCTCTAGTTCAACGCTCCACCAAAGTTACAATCCAGCCTCATCTCAAATGCAGTCCCGTTTTCCCTTCCGCTCCCGTTGGTTATTCTTTTTAAGACAAAGATGAAATAGATGCCCCTAACTGCCTATCAAAATACCACGCCAATGCAGATTCTTCACCTCACAACTCAGTCGACGTAGCGAGGAGCGTCGTCTTGCCAATTTGGTGCAGGCGTTTCTGGCATGCCATAAGCGCCAGGCGTAGGAGCCGCATAATATCCTTGCTGAGCTCCCGGTGTGGGTGCATCCATGGCCTGTGGAGTTGGTGCACCCCATTGGCCTCCCCAATTTGGGGCAGGCGTCGGAGCTGAAGCTGGTGTGGGTGCATTATAAGGCGCTGGAGTAGGGGCAGAATATGCACCAGGAGTAGGAGCATTCATTGCAGCTGGAGTAGGTGCTGACATATGTGCTCCAGGTGTCGGTGCATCATAAGCATTTGAGCCCCAGCTGTTACTAGCTTGATTAGATCCCCAATTATCATTAGAGGACGGCTGATATGCTGGAGTCTTGGAACCCCAAGCATCACCGCCACCATATCCGGGAGTCTTCGAGCCAGCCGAGAAACTGTCCTGGCCACCGAAACCGTGAGCTGGAGTCTTGGCACCCGAAGACCATGCAGGAGTACGATTTCCGCCTCCATAAGATGTTCGGCTCCCATCATGTGGATTGACTGTTCGAGAGCCATCTGCCCAGCCAGGAGTTCGTGAACCGTCTCCAGTTGACGATTTCCAGGCTGGCGTTCGGCCGCCGTTGGCTCCTCCAGCAGGTGCTTGGAAACATTAGTATATCGAGGTCAAGAACATGTGCAAAGGACTTACTTCTTGAAGTACCCCATGCCGGAGTTCTATCAAACCCACCAGCTGGCATTGGAGTTCGACCACCTTCCCATCCTGGTCCACCTGGAGTCGCGTTCCCCATTCCACCTCTACCACCACGAGGTGCCCCACCTCCTCTTCCACCGCCAAAGCCACCTCTCGAAAGCGGGTCAATGGACTTCCCTGTAAGTCTGTCCTTGAAACCCAAAGCATCCTTTGGAACATTGACGACCTTGCTCTTTGTGTGTAATTCGACTCGAGCATTCGTATCTGTGGTTTCCTTCACGATACCTAGAAGACCTTTGTATGGTCCACGACGAATTGTAACAGTCTGTCCAATAGAACGATCTCTACCAAATGATTTTGGAGGCGGCATGTCGTTGTTCCCATTCGGGTTGCGCTTCATAGCAGGGTTCATGGCATTGAGATCTGGAAGAGTTGATGTTAGCACTCTGCCACCTTTAGCCGAGATTGTAGCAACATTCGTTGTACGTGTGACAAAGACTCCAGCATTCTCGTTCTGGGATGAGTTTCGCAAAAATAGATAGGCACGATGGATGTGGATGATTTTTCCAGATCGACCTTCTCCGCCCTGTTCTTTGACAACATCGTCCACACGAACCTCAGAACCATTTTTGTCTGTTGCAACAGCATGCTTGCGCTGTTCCAATTTATTTGAAATCTGAGATGGCAACACTGTACGGGTCTGGCTGTTCTGGTCCAAAACACCCAAAGATTCTCGGTCAACTTTGACAACGCATGCGACTGTTGAAGGATCTAATTGAACCAAATCCCAGAGCTCATATTTCCCAAGAGTTCCACCGCCACCAGAATCGCTAGCTTCTCGAAGATCCTTGCTGAACACAGTGATTTCGGTGTTGCCTTGATCAGTCAAGAGGGTAACGCGATCCTGGACGATTTTGACAACCATTCCAACTTCATCGCGGAATCGACTTCCACCAATGACTTTGACGTGATCACCTTCTCTGAATCGTTTTCGAAGTCCTTTCACCGGAACCTCGATGGTTTGGCCCCCCAGAGCACCTTCAGAGACAGCCATAGTAACAATATCTCCCTGTACGGATACTGCTTTTCCCACTACACCTTTTTGTTCGCCTTCATAAACCTCAATTATATCACCAGGTAAGTAGGAAGCATTTGCAGTGCTTGCCTTAAGACTGGCAGCAAGGGCGTTGAGATCCAGATTTTCGGTTCCATCTTCTGCTCCCGACGCAAAACGAGTGACTTCCTCTAGTGTCGGATTCACGTCTTTCGTAACTAGAGTCTGAATTTTCACCTCCTTCTCACAATAGCCGTTGATATACTCGTCTCCAAGGTATGACCAGGTTTTTGTATCTGCTCTTCCATTCAGGTATTTTGCATGTCTCTTTTTGGCTTCCACTTCGCTAAATAGTCTTGGAGGAGGTCGAGGTCCAGTGGTTGCCCGCTTTCTTTTTGCACCATATGCATCTACAGGCGCATTCGAATCATCGTGTAAACCGTAATCAAGACGAGGAACATATCTGACTCGCACCTCAAGTCCAGTATCAGTAACATCGATAACTTGAGCAAGATCACCAGCATATCGTGGTGGTCTCTTAAGTCGGACATATGCACCAGGCTCCAGTGATGGTGTTTTGGTCACTCTGAGAAGATCCGGCATTTCCTTGATTTCGACCAACATCATCTTTGTTCGCGGGTATACGTTCATGATTCCATCCAACGCCGACAGAATGTCTGACTGCCGCTGTCCTTCGACATAAATGAAGCCCTTCATCGTAGATGTTGTTCCTCCCCTCTCAAAAGCAGCCGTAATTCCGAGCTCATCTTTCGTACCAAGTCTCTCCTCGATGCGCTTCATGATGGAGAAAACTGCTTCCCTTTCTTTTCCTTCCTTACATCGTACAGCGTAGATACTTGGGTCGTCTACACTGGGTAGTAGAAGTCGCTTGGGCACAACAGCAGAATCTCCCATTGCCCGCCCACTCCGGTTCTTGTTCGCATATCTCTGTCGCAAAATTTCTGCCTGTTTTTCAGCATCGAGACTTGCTTCCATCTCACGTCTTCTGTCCAGTTCTCTGTGACGCCTATCATCAGTCTCCCCTCCTGCTGGAAGATCCGCGAGATCATCAGGATGGGTATCAGCAATGAAATTGTCTTTAATCTCATTGAGCTCATCCTCGTCATCGTCATTTTCATCTTCATCTTCATCAACTTCTGCTTCAACGTCGAGGAACTGATTTCGGCGTTCGCGTCTGCGCTTTCTGCGGTGACCCTAAGAGAAAGATCAGCCCAAGTTCCCCAATGGTAAGTGTTGCTGCCTACCGTAATTTCCTCCTCATCGTCATCCTCTTCTTCATCTTCCTCTTCATCATCGTGGGCGCCTGGTGCTGTATCTTCTCCCTCGCCTTCAGCATCCTCATCATCCCCTTCCTCCTCTACAGGAGATCGTCTTGTTGGAGGCGGTTCATCGTCCGAGTCATCATTGTTGTCCTGCCTCCGCGCAGACTCCTTTCGCATTTGTGCTGACGCGTCCTCATCGTGATCTGAACCTTCTGCCTCCTCATTGTCTGAAATATCTGCTGGCTGAGGGTTGAAATTATCATCGTCTTCGCTATCATCGAATGTCTCGGTGAGAAAATCTCTAGTCGCCATTTTGCGATAATTGATGTATGAAGCGATCCGCGACCTCACGGTCACTGCAAAGATTCGAAAAGGTATGTAGGTGGAAGGACGAAAGAATTGGGAGATGTTTTCTTTCAAGGAGCTCCCAAGTCGACGACTAGCGCAAAGGTCACATGATCGATCCCTCAGCCTTGTTACGCCGGAACCGAAACCGAGCTTAAAATGTCAACTTTAGTGAATGTTCCCCTCTTCAGGTAAGTTGAATTTCTTGTCAAAATGTCCAATTTCTTTATGTTCATCATTTACCTATCATCTGTTATACTTGAGCCAAATACATAAAAGCTATGAAGGCAATATTGATTGATAAATTTGTCGGCGTGAGTGTTCCTTGAAACGAGTTCGGGCTTCGAGCTATTTAGTGAAAGCAGTTGCTCACTAGAACAGAGTTACGATGAGATCAAAGTATCCAATGTTCCTATCCCGGAGCAAAGAGATGGCGAAGTCATTGTAAAAGTTATTGCAGCTGGAGTAAATTTTGTTGATCTTTTATATGTATGTCATTGCTCGTGTCCCTGATATTAGTCCTCTCGGCTTTGATTCACTGAGCCAACGAGAATACATAATTTGCATTCTCAGGTCTTGACTTCTCTTGTCCCAACAAAACGAAATTATTCTGATCACAAATTTCCACACTCAGGCTAGAGGAAAACATCAGAATAACCATCGGAAGTTGGTTGTACCTCCGTTCATTCTTGGCCTTGAATTTGCAGGTACAGTAATCCATGCTCCGCCAGGTTCCAGATTCTCTGAAGGAGATCGTGTTTTTGGAGGCAGTATCGGATCATATGCCGAGCAAATTGCTGTGAAAGAAACCTCCCTCCATCATATCCCTCCTAGATGGAGTTTCTCGGATGCTGCTGGGCTTGCGGCCACTGCACCAGTGAGCTATGGTGGGTTGATAACACGAGGTGGACTCAAGAAGGGGGAAACTGTTCTTATTCAGTAGGTTTACTGCTTTTGAACTTCCCTTTCAAATCGCGTACGAGGCCGCTGTCAATATTCCTACTCAATTGTAAATCTCATACTAATTATCAAAGTGCCGCTGCAGGTGGACTGGGAATAATGGCTGTACAAATTGCAAAAGCTGCTGGAGCGAAAGTAATAGCTACAGCAGGCTCTAAAGAGAAGCTTGAAATAGCTAGACGTTTTGGAGCAGATGCTTGTGTAAGCTATACGGATAATCCAGATTGGTGGAAAGAGGTACTCGAAATCACAGGCGGAGAAGGCGTTGATATAGTCTACGATCCTGTCGGCCTGGTCGACAAAAGTCTGAAATGTCTGAAACAAAAAGGACGAATCATACTTATCGGATTTGCTGGGACAGAGGGGAATATTGAGAAGATTGCGATGAATAGAATGTGCGTTATCCTACATCCCGCTACCACCAACATGATATTGACTCAATCCCAGCCTACTACGCCAAGCGCAGCTTATTGGATACCGTGCTGGCAAGAGTGATAGTGATTTCCCTTCAGAGACTATAGAGACATGGAGGGGACTTCGGGAAATGTTAGAAAAGGAACAGATTCAACCGACTGTTTTCGACCGCGAATATCATGGATTAGAAGATGTAGTGACTGCAATGAAAGATCTCGAGAAAAGGCAGGTTTGGGGGAAAGCGGTCATCAACTTGGAGCCGTCAAATACAAAGTCACGACTGTGATAGAATAGCTCTTAGCTACAAGCTCTGAGTCGTAAAAATTTGAGCTTCGAAAAAATACCTAAAATAATTACTGCGCTGCAGCTGTGAAGTTATCCCTTCTCCTCACCAATAAAACAATACACTCACACCAAATCCAAAATCCAAAATCCAAAAATAAAAAACTCCAGTACCCCCTTCGAAATGGGGATACCTTGGAAAAACTGCCCGGACCAGCTTTTTGAAGTCGCGAATATGGTGAGTCATTTTTCGATCGGCCGGTCGTTTCTGCGTACTTTGTTTTCTATTCTTTTTTTGTTGTCGAACTCGGGATCTATTTGTTGACCAAATTTCCTGTTCCCGCCTCACAGTTTGACTTGACCACTCCACCAGGGGAGAGGCACCTTCTGCTTAGTTTGTTTTGGGGCTATTTAGTTATGTATATGAGGAGAGATAGTTTAGAGAGTCGGACGGAAAAGGAAAGTAACTAAGGTTGAGGTTATTTCCTGTTTGGATCTCTTAGTCAATTGAATCATTACTCTTGATTGAAACGAATGATAATGCTCTGGTATCATATTTATCGCTGCCATTAGGACGTATCATCGTGATCATCGTGATTCCTCCGTTCAACCAACAACTCCTCCAAATTTGGCCCATCATCTTCACTCTCTTCCCTATCTAGGCTGGCTCTAAATACTGGCTCTCCCGCCATTTCATCAAGTCCATTAGGAGGACCTGAATCCTCATCCTGATTATCCCCTTGATCATCCTCTGTATCGCCAGAAATCCCCAAGGCTCCCTTCAATATACCTTCTCCCTCTTTGAAAGCCTCGAGTTCCGCCCCAACAGCACAAATTAACAAATTCCACCCCTTTTCTTCTGCCGTCTTTAAGATATCACCCAATTTCCGAATAATATTTCCCATCTTCTCAATCTGGTCTCGAAGCATTTTCTCACCCTGAGGGGCATTGGTGGCCATTTGCTTCCTCAAATCATCTTCAAAGCTCATCACTAATTGTATACTGTCCTCCCACATCTGAGCACCATCCTCCAAAGCAGACTTCTCTTTCTCCACCTCCTTCTGTCGAGTCTGCAGCTGCGAAACTTCCTTGTTCCACCATTCCTTGGCCAATCCTAACGTTCTCCTACTCGCTGGAAGTGCCGTAAACCCTTCTTCCCCACCCATTATGACAGAGACATTAACAGGCGGCCGCTTGAGAAACTCTTTAACATCGGTTTCGATTTCGCGCAGAGCTCCACGATAGCTGCTCAGTCTGGCTTCTCTCCGATTGATTCCCTCTTTGATTCTTTCACCTAGCCATCGTTTCCGAGCTTTCATTTGTGCAAGCCTGTCTTCCATCTCCCTTATTTCGTTATCCACCGCTCGCTCTTCAGTCCTCAGCTCAGCGATCTCCATTGCTTCTTCTCCGCCACCTTCCCCCTCTCCTGTATCAGCCCCTCCTGTTCCACTATAGCCACTCAATTGACTTCTGACAGCCTCAATTCTCTTTTCCCACTCGTCCACACGACCTAAAACTTCATCCCTCTTCTTGATCTCGCTCGCCAAAATGTCAACCTCCTCCCTCTTAACACTGATCAATTCTCCAATATCCCTCAAAAGCCCCCTCCTAGCACCTCTCAAGCCAATAGGCCTTCTCTTCGGTTGCCTTACAGGCACAATACCTCCATCCTTCCCTCTACTTGAGCTTCTGTGGACAGACCTAGTTGTAGGCGTACTACTCCCTGCATCAGAGTTTCCATCTACTACACCCGTATCCCCTCCAAAGCCTTGTAATAGCCCCGTAGATTGTGCGTCTAGCAGTAACTGCAGATCATTCTGTATAGCTTTTTCCCTCCTTTCCAACCCAAGCAGCGGATCAATACCACCACTACCTCTGCGTATTCTCGGACTCGAGCTACGGCCGCCAACCAACGTTTCGAGGCTTCCTTTGAGAGAACCTGCATTTGGGACCGGATGGCGGGGCAGCACAACGCTGGCAGCTATGGGAGGTGGTGGAGCTACAAATTGTATCCTTCGTTCCTTTGTTCGCGAGGGAGATGGGGAGAGTGAGGGAGCATTTTGATTTCGGTAGAAGGAGGGCGGAGGAGAGGGCGATACGGCTCGGGATTCGCGTGGAGAGAGATCTTGGAGAGATACAGAGTCTCGATGTTGTGGGAGTAAAGGGCTACTGTCGCGTGAGGAGCGTGAGAAGAAAGACGATCGAGACATTTTGGAATGATATCCTCGGGACGGTGTTGGGTGACTGCTAGGCCAGGTATTGGAGGAAATTAGAAATTACAGCTCGTTCTAGCGGCTATCTCATTGTATTGACATTCTTGCATGCGAAGATAAATTCAAGTTGGGAGGAATGAGACTTGTGAGCTCGCGGTAGTTGCCGGATTAGGTAGAAATGTTCACATGCTGCTCTCAAGGTCAGCTGTAGATAGAGAAGGCAGGTCGGTGCAGGAAATGTATCTGTTCAATACAGAAGGGTGTGCAGTGTAAATTTTGGTGTGGTAAGGTATGGTCAGGTGTCCATATCTGTCTTTGTCAAGATAGAAATAGGTAACAATGATACTCCAATGTCCAGCTCCTCCAGATAAGGATTAGAGCTCGCCAAGCAAGTATTCTGGACCCCTGCTATCTTTCCAACTCTACAACTTCGTGTTTGTGTCAGTTTGATATGTGCAAGAAAGATCCCAAAAAAGAATATATATTCGACATTGTACTAAGGATTCCCGGACAATATTTGAGAGCTATTCTCCCAGTTCAGGTAAGCCTTGGGAAATGCTGCTATTGACCAGGACAAGAATAGGTAACGCAGAGAGGTTACCTGAGTGGACGGTACAACAACCAAAGCCACTCGTTCTTCTTGCTCCCCAAACTCGGCAAACCTTACTCCACTCCCCACCTTGTCCCCATCGAACGAATAGGTCGAGTAACCTTCCCCGTCTCTCCTTCTACATCACATGATTGACAGCGGACGACACTCGACCGAAGGTTGTGGATCAATGAATAATGCTAGCGTTATTGATGAATATATAAAGGCTGACATTCTCCTATGTACAGTCCTATAATCTGTCTGGAAATGTCCCCAGAAAGTATATTTTGTTTGAATATCATTCGGATTTGCTATTTCTCGGTTTCAGCGTAAGGCCATAAATTGAACGTCGAGTAGACGACCAGTCAGCCAACTTAGTGTTGAAAAAGGAAGATTAACAGCTCGAGTTAGTTGCCGTTTTCAAATATCTGCTCTAAAAGTATCTCTATTCCAAAATACCAAGTACTAATAAACAAGCCCTCCAAAACACCATCTACAATGTCTCCATCCGCAACAGAAACAGCCCGGGATGCATTAAAGTCCCGACTCCTCCCTCAGATGGTCCTCAGCGACGGATCATCATCCTCGATGACAGGACCTCCCGCTGCCCTACCAGAAGATATCAGCGCCAACGATAGAGCCAAGCTGAGATTCGAAGTTTCCGGAAACGCCATGTTAGTCCCCTCTCCCTCCAAAAATCATAAATTAAACTCCTCTAGCGTCACAGGTGGAGCAGGAACCCTCGGTTTCGAAGCCTCCCGTGCCCTCCTCGAGCACGGCCTCTCAGGTCTCATGATCTTCGACGTCAATCCCGCTCAGGCAGCACCCAAGATCTCTTCCCTAGCTGCAGAGTTTCCATCCGCTAAGATCAGCTGCAAGAAAGTAGATATCACGGACGATATCGCTGTTGCTAAAGCTGTAGAAGACACCGCTTCAGAGCTAGGCTCAGTAGATATCTTACTTTGTTTTGCAGGAGTTGTGGGTTGTGAACATGCTATTGATATGTCGGCTGCTGCTTGGAGGAGGACATTAGATATCAACACCACAGGCGGATTTCTTTGTGCTCAGACAGCGGCAAAACAAATGATTAAACAAGGAAATGGAGGATCTATCGTCTTTGTTGCTTCTATTTCTGGTCATAGAGTTAATTTTCCTCAGCCGCAGGTTGCGTATAATGTTAGCAAGAGCGCTTTGCTGACGTTGAAGAATTGTCTGGCGGCCGAGTGGGCTAGATATGGGATTAGAGTCAATTCGATCTCACCTGGCTATATGGACACGATTCTGAATGAGGGAGAGGGAATTGCAGATGGGCGAGCAATCTGGGCGAATCGCAATCCAACAGGTCGGATGGGTGCGCCTAGTGAATTGACCGGTGCAGCAGTCCTCCTCTCGAGTAAGGCGGGAACATATATGAATGGTAAGTCAATAATATCCGGAGTATCGTACTAGTATATTTGCATCTACTGATACAATTCAAGGTACCGATATCGTCGTTGACGGAGGGTATGTATCATGACATCCCGATCAATCAGTTCCATCCATTCTCCGAACCCCCTATCCCCCAGCTTCAGGAATAGCCCAAACTGACTGCTCCCTAGGCAAATACTGTTCTGATCTAGAATTATGCTGAGCTCAAGTCGAAATCATTGGGCCAGCCGCAAGGCAGCGGCGTGATCATGCGCTGGACACCTCTTCTCTACTACCCATGTTTGCCACCTTTGCCATTGGTCCTTGCTTACTACTGTGCCATTGTCGTCCAAATCGGCATATCCATACCCTGATTCACACCCACAGCGTGAAGACACAGACCCGTGGCCTCTATCGCGCACAGGGCTCGAAGGGCTTGTATCATCATGGAGTACTTCGAGAATGCTATCGTCCAAAAATGTATCATGATCGCTATCATGGTCTGACTCTTCATCTCCTGCATCCTCATCATGTCCATCTTCTGTGTGATGCTCGTCACTTTCTTCTGTTGCTGCAATGACTACATCCTCGCCTTCATTGTCTTCTTGTGCGCCGTCATCATTGGAGTCACTCCATCGCGCCGCATCATTTTCTTCGTCGTCATCATCATCGTCGAAATCACTCTCGCTGTCACTATCCATACTGAAATGGCCGTGTATTGTCGGTCCAAATTGCATTCCTCCAAGGGCGACTTGTTGGTTTTCATATCCAATGTGCCTTAACGAGATCCATTTGAGGACCAACTCTAGCCGGATGAACCTCAAGACTTTCTGCCACTCTTTACTATCTGAGCCCGGCGGTTGTCTAATAGATACATATCTTAACCGCAGCGATCTCAGCCTAGATTTGTGTCGTCGGATTAAAGCGATCAACTCGTCGCTATCTAAAAGCCACATATGTAGTCCGATGTGAGTCAGCATCTGGAACTGCACACCATGAAATATGCTCTCAAGAGGTGTAGAAATCTGTCGGTTTGCCCCTATGTGTATGCTCTGGAGCTGTTTTGCATATTGGAACACAACTTCGAAAAGTGGCGACAATTGAGGTATCCTCTGATCAACTTGGATGCGATCATCGCTCAATTCAAGTTCAAGAGTTGTTAAGCAGGCTGCTGCCATTGCGATCGAAGAAGTTAAAGACGGTGTAAGCACGATAGGAAGTCTCGGATTCAAGAAACGACTTGAAAACCGATTCAGATTCGTCGACTTGGAGTGTTTGAAACCTATACTCAAAGCCTCGATGGCACGCTCGTACGAGACTGTCCAATCTACTGCTCTGAACTCTGCCGCATACTCAGAGTTGTTGCTGATGAATTTGTCCCATCCACCATCAATATCTCTGTCTACAAGCTTCATAAGTCGAATTTGAACGAGATTGGGAAATTTCATCAGTGCGTAACGGATTGTTTCCTGATCCAGATTTGCATCTATGATTTCTTGATGTTGTTTCACCCGAGCCATCATGGCCATAATCTGTTGTCGGCCAATTTGGAACTTCCGGAGCATGCGTAGTGATCGCTGGCTATCAGGATTTTGGTGGGCCGCCAATTGCCGTTGGCGGCTCTCGTAGGTATTAAGGACCTGTTGAAATCGTGATAATTCTGGACATCCCGTGATAAGTTATTGTCCGCCCCACCAACAAAGGTCAACTCATACCTTGAGGATAAATACGCGGCACCATATAGCTGAATTTCTTGACGTCCTTAGCAATATTCGGTTCACATGCCATTCTACCCAACTCGTAAAATGCCCTTTGATCGAATCGAGCTGTCACACGAGTGAAGAGACGATCGCGAGCAGCATTTGAGAAGAAATGGCATACCAGCCTCTGGAGACGCATCATTAACGATAGTACAAGTTGAAGGCAGAATAGAATGCCATACAAAGTCTTTGATGCTAGTAACTTGGGCAGTCTCCAGCGGTGGGGTGGTCAATGTCGTTGCAAAGCTCTCTACAGACAGAAAAGCACGTTTGGTGGGCTCGTAGATATCTTTCGCTCGGGGATTGTTGAACTCGAGAATTTTCAGCAGCACCTCAACGGGAATGAAAACAATTGGACATCGGAAAACCGTCTTGAATGCACGATAGCCAGCCAAACTCGTGCATTTAATGCTAAGGATATTGTCTCGATCATCCTTAGGAAGGGCGCGCAATATGTGTGGGGTTTGGCGTTCATCACTGGGGAGTGATTTAAGGTCGGCAGTCTCAGCCATCCAACGAAAATACACATTCAAAACTCTGTAAAGATTCCCAGATAGGCGCTGATCCATAATATACGGGACACGGACATGATCTCGAGTGGTAATTGTCTCCGGCTTCCACCACCACTCATTGAGCTGGCTCGGGGTTTCCATCCTGCCGGTGATGGCCGAACTTGATTTTATCTGTCTGGATAATCCTCTTTGGCCAAAGTCGACACATTAACCGGAACGCTGCGTAAAATGTGAGCACAAACGTTCAGGTAGGGAGGGTAGGTTGGTGATATTGGATCGAAAAGGGGTACGGGAATATTCCGAGTCAACGTTGCTTCATCTGAAACTATGGAGATCTAGAAGACGAGAACTGCCAGCTCACACAAGACCATTGTCCGTAGAGCAGCGAATCTGACGTGTTTATGCATGCAGCAATCGCAGATGAACCATGAGAAGGGCATATGAGCTTCCTTGATCATACGCTGGCCTGCATCTGGGTCTGCAGAAACGTCCGGTCTCGCAGGCTTTGATTCGACAACTTGGATTCCAATGATCAAGTAGCGTAACACCAGGGCCCAAATTCTCGGGCTCATCGATAGTCATGTGATCGGAAATGGATGATTTGAGGCATTTCGATTCGATGTGGTGGTGTTGTGCGCCAGGGTGATCGTGGTCGAACCGCAAGCCCAGCGAATTGAGAAGGCGGATATTATCAAGCTGCAGCAACCAGCGACCGAGATCAACGGATACGGATGCAGATTTTATTGATTCCGGCAACAGCTGTCAAGAATCCAGGGCGAATCGTAGCACTCCAAGCTGTGCATTTCGCTGCACGCTTTCTGCGGAGCGTAACTAATGGAACATACTTGCAGTGTATGGGAGGGGGAATATAGGTAGGAAGTGCGCTAAATGCACTGCTACTGTATGGTCAGACATTATACCTTGACTTTTTTGAAGGATGCCAGGCCAGGATCTGCGTGTAAAAGCGGTTTGACGATAGTAGGTAATTAATGATGGTCGTGGTGGTGGCCATGGCCATGCTGATGGTGGTGATAGTAGAAGGTCAAAAAGATTAAAAGAGTCGTGGTGAAGTGGTGAAGGATGGTGACGGTGGTGGTCGGCCTGTCGCACGTCTACCGAAGATGCTGCGATGATAGGCCCGTATGAATTGGGCGCTTAACAAACATCTTGTCCCCGCATAGACCAGGAGCACGAGCAGGAGCAGGAGCAGGTAGAGACGACTACTTACCTCTTACATCGCGTCTGCAGTATCCAGGGGTGAGATTCTATCTGAATGAATGAATGAATGAATGAATGAATGAAAGAATGCGAGTGGAACCTGGTGAACTGAACTACGGATGCGAGTGATCCTTCATGGAACCTCCCGCTACGTCCAGAGTTGACATGAACATCCGCGGTGGAACGGCCCGTGGTCTGGCGTTGATATGCATTTCCGTGATACCTTACCTGTCCTTCACTCTGCCGCCCACATTACAGTAGTTCCCGCTTCCAGTGCACCAACAGCAGGGTCTGCCTACTCACCTCCTACCAAAAAGCATGGGTTTGAGTAGAAACATCCGTTGCCGCACCGCGATGGCTTCACCATGTCCCCCCATGGATTTCGTGCATATGCAGCACTGATAAGTGACGCAAGGCACTCAATCCGTAAGTGTGCTGCGCTGTATCACATCAAATTTTGATCACACTCCTGCGGTGAGGAAATTTTGCATCGGAACGACTCCGGATTGTTGTCTGGTGTGGAGAAATAGCCAATACCATCCCCTGAAATGTAAGAATATCAGGAATCAATGGCTGTTGATGTTGGCTCAGACGTGATATTGATTCTGTCTTATTGCTTAAAAACCTTGATACTTGAGAAATAGGGAAATGATGGCGGAGATAATCCATGCCCCCAATAGTTATTATAAAGCTATACTGGCACAAATATCATCATGACCTGCTCAACAGAAGGTCGTTCCGGCGAGCGCAGCTTCAGAAAGCCAGGAGCAGAATTTTCATGTAGGAGAACTTGTTGGTGATTGAAAACATGTCCAACCGCATTCCATCATGTTGTCGGACAAGCATCTCTCTAAAGTGAAGATGTTCGTGCCGCTTCAGCTCTCCTTCTACGAATCTCAGTGCTGCTGATCTTCGATGCAAAGTCTTCGTTCTTTCCGGAACCATGTCCCGTCTCACTCGCATCTAACACGTCAATTTCAAAGACTTCAAGTGCCTTCCAACCTTTCTCTTCTCTGCTCTTGTTGACGGCTTGTCCCCCTGCCCTTGTCTCACCTGATACCACAAGTGCTGTAATGCTCTCATCAGTGATAGTTGGACCAAATGGATCCTGTATCTCGACACACTCGATTGTAATCGAACACCCCTCCAACTTGGTGTGAATAGCTCTACCGTTAGGGACCGGCCGGTCAAACGAGGCTATCTTGACTGCATTATTTCGATCTGCCTTGGTGAAGGAGATGATCGACAGTAGGAAGTCAACTACGTCCTGCTGCCGTTGCTTCCAACTATTTAGGTATTCCGCATACTTCTTGTTCTTCAGTAGTTCGTCTCCTGTAATACCCACTATCAATCGTCGAGGCTCCGAAACCAATCCTGGCTGGAGGAGCAATGCCGTGGCCGTGAGTAAGAGCTTGTGGCCGGCATGAATATGATCAAAAGTCCCTCCCACGGCAATGACCTTGTGAGTCGGTGGTAACAATGATTCAATCTGTATAGGATTTGGAACGTTCTGAATCAAGCTAACCCCACCACTTACAACATTCACATGACCTTCAAGGGGCGGACTAATCTGGTTCGCAAGGCCTGTATAATCTGCTAGCAGCTTTTGTCCTGCCTCGCCATCAACAGAAAATATCAAGTCCCATTTGCGTCGGGTAATTGCTAGAGTCGGAAGGTCGATGACTGGGCCAGCAACGGAGTTGTCAAACGAGGTGAGAGCATCTGAAGACAGAGATTGTGATCCAGTGTAGTCCAGAAGAAGTATTCGTGCATCAATAGAGCCGGGAAGACCTGAGTCCACATCGGCTCCCAATTGGGCACAGACAACACATATGAGACTGTAGATTCCCCCCAGCAGCTTTTGAACCTCGGAGTGGATTTCTGATCTTGGGCGTCGAAGCCGGCCATGGAGTGTTGGACATGGAAGCACGACGAATAATTCCGTATCTGAGGCGAGGTTTTTGAGAACAGAGATGGTGGATTGAAAAGAGGGACGATACGCTGCTGAAAGTGATGCCGAGGTAACAGGATTAGGAGCTGGTGGTAGGAGAAGAAGAGATGGTAAAGATTGAGGCATATCGTAGATGAGTGAGCACGATTGTTGTGGCTGTAGACCAAAGCTGATCCAGATCAATGTGGTTGGAAATACTGCAGCTACGACCAGAGGTTTTGAGACTTCTCATTGAACACCTGCCTGCCTCTGCTCTCTTCGTATGAACACGGCAATCCGACGGTAAAGGTGACGTTGCCAAACTGCGTAATATCAGGAGGAGGAATATATGTGGAAACAAGTACTCTGTCCAATTTACTTGGAGGAAAGATGATTTCTCAGGTGTAGAAAGCTTTTTCGTCTTGAAATACCGATGTCGAGAGAGCTAATGGTGCTTCTTGTGCTTCTGCCCATGTGGGATAAGATGGGAAACAAGGTACGGCAGCCTGCTTGAGCTGGCAAGACCTAAATAGATTTGAGTATCGGCTAGCGCCGACCTCGTGAATTGGGACTATCAATCACTGGTGCAATCGGTACGTGGAAGGATAGTATGAGATGTTGATACAAACATTTTCGTCCGCGTAGAATAACATAAGACAAAACGTAGCCTCAAAAAGCAATAGAGGAAATTTCCGTGTTTATTAGACTTCTCCTCTCAGGTTCCTTGCGTCTTTCCCACATCAGAAACAGTTGTTGAGATTCAGAGGCTATAGCACTCGATTTCCTAGACAGAGACCAATTATCGAATCGGACTGTGCTAGTATTTAGGTATGAATGAATCTCGTTCGCATGTTGAGTATTGCAATGAGAGAAAAGAGCAACACCGAGGCAAAGTTGAAGTAGGACTCAGGTTGAGTGCCGGACGGACATATTGTATTAAAGGAGCAAGTTAGCAGATAATTCAGCATAGAAGAATTGCGGCTCATAAGTAGGGAGGGAAGGAAGAGGTATGAACCCATGGAACTCCGTCCACATGTCAAATGTCCAAATATCCCAATGTCATATAGTACAAGCAGTGGAACTTATAAATACAAACTATAAAAGCAGTTTCTTTTCAGCTCCAAACTTAATTATTTGCCGAAGCGTCCAGGTCTTCCGTGACAACGGTGACGCGCAGCGCTTTCTAACACTTTCACAGTACGTTTAATTCGAGGATTGCCTACCTACTGCACACACGGCGCCATCATACTTCATACCTAAATCGTTTAGGGATGCCCTTTTCATTCCACCACCATTCGCACTCAACCTCAGCTTCGGGGGAGAATGCCGCTCCTCCACAAAGTGCCGTCTCTGGTCTTTTACAAGCAGCGCAGAATTTAGGTAGCTTTGGCTCGCCTACTGGAAATCTGCACGCTGTTGCGTCGAGAGCGGGAGTCCCTGCAACCGCTGCTGGAGAGAGATACGATCAGAGTCACGATCACGATCCCACGAATTCAAAGGGAGGAGCGTGGACAGCTCCAGTACCCAATACAAATTTCGGCTCGTCGCATCCCAATCCCAATTCCACCACATCGACGTCTGCGAATAGCGGGGTGGTTTTGAATCAGCCCCAGAACTTCGAATCCTCACGGCGCACTCAACACCCAGATGAGCTTCATTTGAACCCAAATACTTCCAACATGGCGTCACAACGAGGCCCTCTATCTCCACGAGACTACACTCCAGGTGGCCCTCGAATCAGTCTCGAACAAGCCACTCCCGAAACTTCACAATATCAGAATGCGGGGCAGCTTCCTGGCTCTCTACAACCTGGACGACCTGCTCCTTTGTCCAGCAATACAGCACCGTCAATACCAACCGCTTCGCAGACGATGTCTCAAGAACAATACACCAGTCCCTCTCGATCTTCCGCACTGGGTCTTTCCCACAACTACACAAGATCAAGCCCTGCCGCTGGCTTTGATGGTCAAGGATATACACCGTTCACACCAGCGACACCTGGCACCGAACAGAACCAGTTTGCGTCCCCAACCAACCAGAAATACACTCCTCAGAATAGCCAGCGCACAATCTCGAACACGCCGTTGGGTCTAGCAGATATTCGACCTCGCGCAGACTCAAACCTTTCAGACGCGCTTCCTGGCGCAAATCCGTACTCCTATGATGGAGCCAATGCTGTACCAACAAACAGCAATTACCTTGCCCCATGGGCTATTTACGCTTTCGATTGGTGCAAGTGGCCAGCGCAGAATCATGATGCAGGTAAAGTGGCAGTTGGAAGCTATCTTGAAGACGGGCACAATTTTGTACTACCCCCAGCTCCACTATTTTTCAATGTTCACATTGCTAATACGCCGCTCAGATTCAAATTTTAGACACCCAAATCATACCCACCCCGGCTGAATCTTACACACCCGGAGCTCCAAAATACGGGGTTGATTTCGTGAAAATAGCAGAAGCTACACATTCGTACCCTGTCACACGTCTCCTCTGGGAGCCTCCGTCCTCCCAGAAGCAATCGACCGATCTCTTAGCAACATCCGGCGATCATCTGAGATTATGGTCTCTGCCGTCAGAGACTCCATCTGCTTCTCCTGGAAATTCTATCACTCGTTCCGCGAATCATGGACGTGATTTACCAGCTAGCAAGCTTACACCGTTGGCATTATTATCCAATTCCAAGACCCCCGAACATACCGCGCCTCTTACATCGTTGGATTGGAACACGGTATCTCCAAGTCTTATCATAACATCAAGCATTGACACTACATGTACCATATGGGACATTCCCACCTTGACCGCAAAAACCCAACTGATTGCTCATGATAAGGAAGTGTTCGATGTGAGATTTTGCGCTAATAGTGTGGATGTCTTTGTCAGTTGTGGCGCGGATGGAAGTGTAAGAATGTTTGATCTCCGAAGCTTGGAGCACAGCACGATTATCTACGAGCCTACTGCTAAAGATGACAAAGGTATGACGAACACTTTATTCTATTCTTCGGCCGCTAACAAAGTACAGATGCTAGCCCTGGTGGAAGGATCAGCCCTACTTTGGCACAGCAAACTATGTCATATGCGCCGCCGTTACTGCGTTTGGCGGCTTCTCCCCACGATACGCATCTTTTGGCTACCTTTTCGCAAGATTCTAATATTATTCGAATACTTGATGTACGCCAACCAGGCCAAGCACTTCTTGAGCTTCGAGGGCATGCTTCTTCTATCAACTGTATAGAATGGTCGCCTTCTAGACGAGGAACTTTAGCATCTGGAGCTGATGATTCTCTTGTTCTCATTTGGGATTTACTGAGCCAGAGCACGGCTCTTGCTCCTCCAGGGCCCGCGATCAATGGTGCTCCAGTCCCTGACAATACTCGAGGACCAACTGCTAGTTGGCAGTGTGATTATGAGGTCGGCAATATTAGCTGGGCACCACACAGTGCTTTGAATAATGATGGTGGGGATTGGCTGGGAGTAAGTGGAGGACGTGGAGTTTGGTCGGTGAAGCTTTAAGGGTTATTTCTAGCAAATTTAGAAGAAAAATGAGCGGGTTCGCATTGTCAAGCCTGGCGTTTGGTATGAAGTGGTGTGGCACCGATATCTGGGCATTTGAAATCGAGGTTCTCATAGAGCTCATGTATCATAAGAGAAAAGCATTGCTTTCTTGATGATATATGAAAATGGTACCTTGATTCTCAAGATTTGACATGAATCGTAAAGGTTATCAAACTGTGTTGAAGGGATGAGAAACATGTTTGAGTTTAGAGGGCTATTTCACATATAGCTGCAATTTACTAAAGATACTATAGACAAGAATTGCAAAGTCGTGGGATTTTCAGCTGTCGACATTTTCCTACCCGTTTGTGTCCAATTTAGGAAAATCAGATTGCGCGTGTTGTCAAACCCAAATATTATTAAAGCACATGAACATTTGTAGGAAGTACCATCTTATGATTATGGACTTCAAATCTGTGCAAAGAGATTTCGGATATATTGTCTTGATCAAACATTTCACCCTACAAGTCCAGGCTTTTCTACAGATATATGTGTTCTAACCTCGTTTCGGCCTTGGGTCGGCAAGAGATATACTTACAGAGGCCCATTTGTGAGTGTTTTGCTTCGGGACTCGAAAAGCGAGCACCATGGTCTTGGTAAACGGTCTGGTTTAGCTTGTAGCGGACATCCTGTTCTACTCTGATGTTAGCTAGATATTCTGATTTTGAAAATTTAGATGTTTCATAGAAGGATAGGAGAAATGTACTGCAACTAGAATTTCAAGGAAATAACCCGCTTCTTGGAGATAACGTTCAGTCTTTGAAATTCTGGCTGTGTCTCATCGAGAATTGTGTTCACGGAACTTTAAGTTGCAAGCTATTAGAAGAGTATGTAGACATTAGCGAAGTAAAGAAGTACGTTGAAGCTGACGATTGGAGGCTCGAAATATGTCCTTGTATCATGCATAGCACCCTTGCTTCAAATTTCCAGCCTCCAAATTGGGGGTGACGGCAACATCTCGTTGATATGAAAAAAACAATAGAAGATACCCCAAATCAACTCCTACCTATTTGGCTGACCTGTATACTCACGTGCTTCCCATCCTCGGGTCTTTCCGGTCCGGAACCGCACCTCGGTCTGAAGGAGTGAGGTGTGGAGTAGAGCTGGTTGGGTTTGGATTAGACACAAACTCTGTAGCAGAACTTTACATGCTTTGGTGAATATTGCATTTGCTGCCATAAAAGTCATGTCCGATGACTGAGAAGAGAACCGCCGTTCATCTACACAAGGGTATAAACTACCCAAAGCATCACTGCCGCATTTCCCTGGCGCCAAACTCCAGTATGTCCAACCATTTCGGACCCTCATGGCAGCCATGAAATCCCTCATGTGCCAACCCTGCCGAGTCATTTTCTGGATGCAAATATATCTTCCCGTTGGTCTAGTCCTGCCTCTATGGTTTCCTCTCGAACCAACCGCTGGATCCTGCAAAGGCTACCGATGTGTCCATCACCCATTCACCGACTCCCAGGTACTTCTCGATCCAGACATTGACATCTTTGTTCTCGGTAATGGCATCCTTCTTGAGACTAGGTCTACGTTCCCGAAAATGGGAGTTGTTAGCCAGGAAATTCTCTGCAGATAGATTGCACTCCCCGGTCCACAGCGGATTAAAGTGTAATCCGTTGGAGATGGGGATAATAGATTCGAACGTACGTTAAGCCGGATGTTCGTTTCATTCCTGCGAGGATTGTAGAAACTGGAGAGAAAGTCAGCTCATGGATTCCACTTATACTTTGGACTGCGGCAACATACTGAGCACAGCATCAAATGCATAGTGAGCTACTCTTCCAAGCTTTCCCCATAAACCAAATGTCAGTAAATTGAGGAACTGAACTGATTAGGTTACAGAGTCATGAGCATACTCCGGGAAGGGAGGAGGACTGACCATGGTTGCGGTAGCAAAGTTGGGAGCAGAATCTGCTTATTGCGGTTTGATTTTGCGCAAAGATTTCCTATCTGTGAATCTGTTTCGAAGGAAGTTTTGGCAGGCTCAGCAAATGTGTAAGATACTGGTGTTGTGAGTAATACCGCAAGACAACAAAGAGACACAATGACAACGACGGCAACTGGAAGGTCGAACGATATGCGGGCCTGACCTGTTAAGCGAGAAGCTGTTATTCGGCCCGGAGGTAACGGCACCGCCACTTAGTCACCAGCCACAGCCTTTATCGACCTCCAGATCTATGGCAGATCCCTACCAAAAGCTCGAGCTTTGCCATCCTGGTGTGTTGGTCTTGGTGCCGTGTCAGCACTGGGCGAGGGCGTGCACTACTGAATCGAATCCCAACGCACTTGGAACGTGGGTGGGGTGAAAAAGAAGCAATACGGACTCCGTTTTCTGCATGCATTTTCTCCCACTACCACAGACAATTCCCTCATAGCCCGTGAGTGATAGGCCCCATTATTCTCTCACAATAAATACTTCCTCTGTACATCAAATATTTTCTATCCCTTTCAATTGGAAAAAGGTATTGTCCAAAGGAAAGGTCAGTCGACTTTTTTTTGTTGTGGCCTAACCCCACCATGCCATGCTACCAGCAGAGATAAGAATTAGAAGGAACATCACGCTAACGATCGTTGAACACAGAAATTACCAACTCGATCGCGAACTTCTCCCTCCTTAGTATCGATTACCTGTAGAACCAAACGAAACCTCGTTCCCGACCGACCGCATTCAAGATGGCAACAGCAATGGATCACCTTTCGTCTGGATCGACCAAGATTCAATGGCTGAGCTCTCTTAACACAGAGTAAGTCTTCTCTATCTTCTATATGGAATACGTTTTGCCTTGCAGTTTTGAAGTATTGTTTTTCAGCTGGATTTGGGGCTGTTCTTTTGGCATACCGCAGTCGATATCGGTGAGCTGCACAAGATCGAAAGCTTGCACCGCATGTTGCCGCTGCCAAAGAATGAGACACCATACCTGCAGAGCACATACAACCATGCTACTTTCAATGGAGCAATTATCTCTGGGCATGGCCTTCGTGGTGACGGAGCTGTTATTGCAGCGGCGATCTTTGTATCGTCTTCGTTCTACCGTATTACCATTCTGCACATATAATCACATCTCCGCGGGAAATAGTCATTTCGGTTTCGCAGAGATTGCTCTGTCATAGAGCAAATCTGATCATTTCACCAGTTGCTATTCTTGAGCCAAAATAGAAATTGGACTAACTTTTTTCTCAACAGGTTCAAGCCAACCAAGAACTACCGCCGTACCTCAATCATCTGCACAATTGGACCCAAGACAAACAGCGTCGTCGCAATCAATGCTCTCCGAACTGCTGGTCTCAATGTCGTCCGTATGAACTTCTCGCACGGCTCATACGAGTATCATCAATCTGTGATTGATCATGCCCGTGAGGCTGAGAAAGTCCAAAAGGGACGTCAAATTGCAATTGCTTTGGACACCAAGGGACCTGAAATCAGAACTGGAAACACTGTTGGCGATGCCGATCTCCCTATTGCAGCTGGCGATGAGCTCAACATTACCACTGATGATAAATATGCTACTGCTTCCGATAACAAGAACATGTCAGTATTACCCTACTCAAATTGTCATTTTTGAAACTAATTAATTTGATTAGGTACGTAGATTACAAGAACATCACCAAGGTCATCGAGCCAGGACGTATCATCTATGTTGACGATGGTGTTCTCGCTTTCGACGTCCTCGAGATTGTTGATGAGAAGACTATCCGTGCCCGTGCCAGAAACAACGGGAAAATCTCTTCCAAGAAAGGTGTCAACCTTCCAAACACTGATGTGGATCTCCCAGCTTTGTCCGAAAAGGATCAAGCCGATCTCCGCTTTGGTGTCAAGAACAATGTGGATATGGTTTTCGCTTCATTTATTCGTACCGGAAATGATATCAAGTCAATCCGCAAAGTTCTTGGCGAGGATGGCAAGCACATCCAAATCATTGCCAAGATCGAGAACCGACAAGGTATGAACAACTTTGCCGAAATCCTCAAGGAGACCGATGGTGTCATGGTTGCCCGTGGTGATCTTGGTATCGAAATTCCCGCCGCCGAGGTTTTTGCAGCTCAGAAGAAGATGATTGCTATGTGCAACATGGCCGGAAAGCCAGTCATCTGCGCTACTCAAATGCTCGAGTCTATGATTTACAACCCCCGACCTACTCGTGCCGAGATCAGCGATGTTGGTAACGCTGTGACCGATGGAGCCGATTGTGTTATGTTGTCAGGTGAAACTGCCAAGGGTAGCTACCCATGTGAGGCTGTTAGGGAGATGCACGAGACATGTTTGAAGGCCGAGAATACCATTGCCTATGTTTCTCACTTTGAGGAGCTTTGCAGCTTGGTTGAACGCCCAGTCAGCATCGTCGAGTCATGTGCCATGGCTGCCGTTCGTGCTTCTTTGGACATGAATGCAGGTGCTATCATTGTTCTCTCTACTAGTGGAGACAGTGCTCGTCTTCTATCCAAGTACCGCCCAGTTTGCCCCATCTTCATGGTTACCAGAAATGCTAGCGCTTCCAGATATGCACATTTGTATCGTGGAGTCTATCCTTTCTTCTTCCCCGAGCAGAAGCCAGACTTCAGCAAGGTCAACTGGCAAGAGGATGTTGATAGACGTATCAAGTGGGGTATTGCTGAGGCCATGAAGCTCAAAGTTCTCAGCCAAGGTGAGACTGTTGTCGTTGTTCAAGGCTGGAAGGGTGGTATGGGTAACACCAACACGTAAGTTTTGCCTCTCTCCCAGCATCTCAAATTACTAACATCTTCCAGTCTCCGTGTTATCAAGGCTGAGGCCGATCTCGGTCTTCAGGGATAAATGGTTGCTTCGTCAACTTGATGAAATGATCACCTGAAACCCATCTCAGAACCTCCGCCTAGATAATTTACACCAGCTTTCTCCCTTGAAATCCTTGATTATGCAATAAGCGGAAGGGACAGGCAGGAAAGCCAAAAGGGAAGGATTGCACAATGCTATGCGTTGATAGTTTGTCCATAGAGAAATACCACTGCGTTGATGACAATTGGTTCTTATTGACTTCATTCATTGCGTCTCAGCTATGCTTGGAAGTGCGCCCATTATACCTGAGCCCTAGTTTTCTTCTTATCCCATCTTCGCTTTTGATATTCGCAACCGGACAAGATGTACTTTGCTAACTCCGCCACCCCACCATCATTCTTCCAGGTATTTCCATCCACAACTCCTCCAAATGTCCCATGCATCTAGACCTATAGTTCGTTCACGAAGCCTCGAATCTCCTCTTGTAATATCCCAACCGCACGCGAATCATGCCAGAAATGACCCGCCCCTTCAACCTCCACATACCTGAAGCATTCATTCCCCTCAGCTTTCTCACATCCCTTTAGCCTCTCAGCCCAAGCCCTCAATTTCTTGACACTGACAAAAATGTCGTCGTCTCCAAATAGAGCTAAAGTAGGATCAATTGAGAATTTCATTTCATGCTCAGGTACCGTATCTTTATTAAATGCTTTAGAGCTGAACAATGTCGCTAATCCATGTACCCAGCCTTGAAGAGGAGAGACGAGAAGATACGCGAATTGTACTCCGTCTATGATTCCCGGCACAGCTTTGCATGTTTCAACAGGGGCTGTCTCTTCATCTCCTGGGAGTGAAAATTGCGAATCATGTCCCGCACTCATATGTGAAGAAGCAGTCGAACCTTTCGTATCCCGTCTCCTCGGAGAATATCTCTTCGGACGCCCGATCGACCGTACCCTGTCGATACTTTTCCGTACCATTTCCGGGGCTTCAATGGCGAAGGAATTGCGAGATCTGTAGGAGTCATGGCTTGCTCGCCGTAAATCCTCGTCGCCACCCATTCGTACCCCACTGGTTTTTCGCAGCTTTGGGCTGTGTAGAATATCATCTGCATGGAGACTTCGACCTCGCCGGTGGGAAATTGTCTGGAGGAGGGATGAGATTTGGGCGTTGATTATACGATTTTGCTCCGCTGCTAGAGAATCGGCTCGAAGACGTATTTCGGCATGTGATGATCCTTGGGCAGGTGTTTGGAAGTCTGGGATGATGGAGCTGATCATTGGTGGTAGGAGAGTCGTTATTAGAGCTCCGTATGAGTATCCTGCCAGTAACAGACATGGCTTGGAGTTTGCAGAACTTTGCCCTTCTCTTGGAAAGGGGAAGTCAGTAGTGAGGTGCGAAAGACCGGCTGTTCGAGGCGGTGGTAATGCATGAGATGGGACAGGACTGAGATCATGTAGCTCGGGATTCGATCGCGTGTGTCTAGGCAAGCTGGCAGGCAATGGTAGCGGAGACAAGTTACGGAGGTAGTACAGCATGAAGCCAATGAAGGAGATATAATCATTCTGTTCGGATTTCCCTTGCCATGATGTTCGTCCTTTCGAGGTACCTGCCCCTCTTCACGAAGTCAGAAAATCATGTAATCCAACGACTTGGATATAAATACCGGAAGTTGAACGTTCCCACGACAAATCCAGCCTTCAGTAACAGATTCGTAATTATTCCCACCACCGGATCATCCATACACCCTCCTAAAGGAGCATACGGATGTGCGACAATTGCAGCCTTCCTGTTCCAATCTGCCAGCTGCGCAACTGTATTCGGGCACAATGAGGCAGGGTGAAAGACCCGACAATCGAGGATCATTCCATCCTGTATAGAGGGGATCGTGAATTGTAGTGTTGGTATCGGTTGGGGCATGTTGACAATGGCCAACTTCAAGCCCCGAGGTTGTCGTTTCTCATCCGGTGGAAGAGGCAAATGTTCGTCTTCTGGAGATCATCTTGGATATACGTTGTTGCAGGAAGCGGTGGTGAGTGTGTTGACGGCGAGTGGCACAGGAAAGCTACCTATGTCATGGTGAGGGCTGGACCGTCTGGGCATCACTGGGGTTCCTGTTCTGGCTTCGGCATTGGCATTTAGGTTATGAGTAAGCATGCATTACCGACAATGGTGTACAGGGAAAAGGAAGGGTGAAGAGGGGAGTGATCTCTCTTTCATCTTTTCTTGATCCATATAGCTGATGCGTACAATTTGTTATTCAAATGCTGGTTTCGATTTACATTTCCTATATTTGAAGTCCCTTTCAGCCCATTACTGAATTTCTTCGCCCGATTCTCCATGATTTCTTCCCTATGTCCATTTAATGCGCTGTTTCTCTTCATGTTCTCCGTCTCCCTCATGATATACATTGCTCTTCACAGTTGATATGCCCTCGTTCACAAGCCAGAGTCTGTTATCCATTTTCTCCGTATGCGAAATTTTCAAGCTTCCTTACCCCCAATCCCAAGCTTTTGTTGTACCTTTCGTATCTTCTTGTTCATGCTCGAGTTCGTTCCACCGAATAAGAAATGAATAAATAGATACAGCATGGCAATCAGCTGCATTATCGAGAATAAGAGAACGATTGAAATCAGGATTGCGATCTATCGTGGCGTCAATGGCTGTTTCACGGAAACCCGAGGATAAGAAGTCTTACCACTGGCTTTTGGATAATTGGCGCTTCATTAATACGGTCGATCAACTGTTCTGCAACGGACAGCACTTTATTTGGTATAATTTTGACCGGGTTTACCATCTCCTCTGGTATTGTGATGAGATTGCTCGACTTATGGTGATGGAGTTGATTCGTATGCCTGTGCATATCACCATGGTGGTGCTGGTGAGCCATTATGCGTGTATTTGCCAGCCAAGAGTCAACCCGAAGAGATTCGCACACCTTTTAGAATTCTTCCACTGTACAGGGCAAAAGAATTCGTGGGGTTTGCCCTAAGTCCATCCTATAGCTTATACGCAACTAGTGATGCTATCCTTCATACTTAGGACCCAGCGATCGCATTAGGGAAAGATACTTACCAGTCCGGTCCCTCTTTCGGGCTCAAGTGCGTCAAAATTCTCCATGACAAGTCCTTTTTCACAATCTACTTCAGATATTTCGACTACTCGTGGTGGTTGTGCGAGGTATAGGTCAAAACATGCACAAATTATGATAGTAAGCAAAATTGCCTCTGCCCAGATCCAGAGCATTTTCTTGAGAAATGCTACCAGGATGTCCTACTCCCATCAGTCAATGAAATAAAAACTTATCACAAGATTAAACTCACAGATACCATTATTGCATCTTCCTCGGAAAGAGAAAAGTGTCTGCTGATCTTATAAAACGCAAGGAAATGAATAACATCTCCAATCACTTCACCCAGGTCGAACCCGTACAAAGTCCACGAATACTCCATTCTCAAAAATCTAGAAGTGTCTCGGTGTATTTCTGATCGAGATGTGAACAGAGCAGGTACATGAGTATACATCTATCAAAATACTGACGACGCCACGCTAGCATCCATTAAGGTAGCCCAGCCCTAGCTAACCATCCTTTCCACTCTCTCCATTTCATTCATCCAGTGCATGACATCTTCCCCTACTGTATCTTCTAGAACCCATTCGTCCCACGGGGTAAGATTTTCGGGCTCAACTTGAGCGTGTGGAGGTTCATATTCACTATCTCGGTTCCGAAGTCTTTGTCTCTGGCGCATGTTCCGAATGTGCCCTACGCAGAAACCTGCCAGGGAAGCAAGTAATACTGAAATAATCAGATACACGTAGGCGAGCCTCTAAATAGCGTAAGCCGATATATTATGCAGTGTGTATTTTACTTACTCGGATAGTGCTGTATGGATCAAGCAGAGAAGGTAGAGGCAGAGGCATATTATGTGCCGGCGTGACCATGATGGCCATTTCGTAGTATAGATTTAGGCCTGAAAGTTTGAATTAGATGTAATTTCTGAGCACTTGAAACATCGTTGAATATAGGGATGGCAAATTGAGAGATGATTGTTCGGAAAGTAAAAAAAATAGGCTATCGAGCTAGTTCGTTGTAGGAGCCAGAATTGAGGTAATGCTATTCCTTATTTGTAGATGACGCAACAAGAGTTTTGCAGATGAAATCATTATTGATTTGAGCTGCCAATAGCTAGTGACGGAAACCTTGCCTGGAGCTGACCCAGTCAAGCTCCCGTTCAAAAAATTATGCGAATTCGTGAACACTCTGCCCGGCTTTTGTTCGATGTAAGCTCACATTGCGAGACTCTCTACCCTCAAGTCAGTGCTATGTCTGCGACAGTTTCCGCTTTCTTCTAGCCTTAACAATCTAATATAAATCGTGCCCTGCTAAACTGAAATCAGTAACGGCGGCCTGTGTCAGGAAAATGACGTTCGGTCGATAATGCTTCCTTCTTTTCCATCCTATGTCCTCTCTGTGCAACTACCTGTCGTTGCTTGAGAAAGGGAAAATATGCCAGATTCCTGTGAAGTAGATCTTCGTGCCGTATTGAGATAAAACTGGGATCTATACCATCCTCCAGCAACAATGTGCCATCGCCGTACCATGACCCGGCCTTGTCTTGACATGCGAGCTGCCACACCGGCATCCATGTGTATTGATTAGGCCATGTTCCCCTCTTCTGGAATCTGACGTTGTTCGGGCAGTGTATGAACTCGATGCCTAGCAGTGCTTGCCTTGAGGTCAGCCGCTGAGCAAGGCCTTAGAGCTCGGCGCTTTCGATAGATGAAGGCTTGAAAAAAAGGAGTAGAGCTGTAGTAGACAGTTGTTCTCGCTCCTTGGGAGGTGAATTATTGCTATTCCCTGCATCTGTCGACCGAGGTGCTTCGCAGCCGCCGAGGTTCTTTGCCAAAGACATTGGCGTGTCTTAAAAATGATGTGAATGTGAAAGAAACAAGACATTGTAGTTGAAAACTTAGAGGATGATCTGAGAAACGGTGGAATTGAACCTTACGTCCAATCATTTTTTTCTGTTGGAGGAAAGAGCTAACCTGACATACTTTACGCAAAGAAACGTTGCTTGTAATGCTTAATGTGCGATAAATGAACGAAAATGTAAAGGGTGAAACGAATCCCCGAGATCACTGATATATTGATCACGACGTCAGAGAGCCCTAATTTTCAATATAGGAACGCAGGAGGAATGTAGAGCAGATTGTGTTCCTGCTCGACATCATTTCGTTTATTGCGTTCCTGTGATTCAAGCCTCATGACTGGGCCGTAATGAATGTCTGGAATGCAGGATATGAGATAGAAATCCCGACAAGAGCAAGATCGTCACAGCCGACAAATATCAATTACGATACATGGAATAAAGTACACGGCAGTTCTATGATCTTGCCAATCTCGCTGCCTTGAACCTACTGACTTTCTTCGGACCACCTTCTTCCTCAGTAAACGGCACGATTTCGCTTTCTTCCTCCTTCAGAAACCCACCTTGTCGTTGTATCATCCTATTTCTCATTTTGTGATATTCTGTAGCGACTTCTTGGTTCAGGAGATGTGGATCAAACTCGTCGGGGGCTGATGCAGATACACCCACCGCAACATCGCGCTCAACGACTGTTGGTGCTAGTGTACGTCCTTCGGGGCCAGTTGGAACGGTGTTGGTATTATCTGCTGCCGGGCTGAACTGGATGGAAGTGGAAAACGGCTTCGGCGTCGAAGGCGTGGCGGGATAGAGTGGAAAATTCGTGTGTCCCGACGAGGCCAAGGGTCCGTTGACAACATTTGGAGCCTTAGATCTTGCTGCTTTGAATCGAGATTGCTTTTGAGGTGTAGGTACTGCTGCTTGCACGGGTGCTGATCGCTCAATGATATCACTGACTGGCGCAACCTTTTCCCTGGTAGGAAGAGCTAGTTTCGGAGCTTCAGGAGCTGGTGAAATGTCAAGCTCCTCAGAAAATCGTACAGATTTTTTCGCAGATATGCCTTTTTCGCCTATTTCTTTAGAAGTCTCCCCGAAATTTTGGGAGGCAGCAGAATCTGGTTGACTGATTGTAACACGTCCAATGCCTTCGTCAACGACATTGTAGTCACTAGCTTTCTTTCCAATGTTTTCCATAGCTCTTACACCCAAACGTTCTTCTAAATCAATCATTCGTTGGCGGATCTCGTCAGTGACAACCTTCCCAGTAGATCTACCAAAAGCATCTTCATCATCAACACTGCTTGCGTCGTCAACTTCGTAATCATCCTCTGTCCAATCGCTGCCCTCTTCTAGCTCTAATTCTGCGACCACAGCCCCGACTTCAGACATACCATATTGTAGCATTTCTCGTCGCAAGGCAGCATCTTCGGGTGATTCGTCTTTCGGTATGACAGGAGGCTCGGTGGGTTTGGCTTCAGCTTGCTTCGCCAGCTTCATGATATCTTCCAATCTCTTCGCCGTTTGTGACTTTTCTGGCTCTGGACCTGGCTTCGTGTCTTCAGCAAATGAAACTCCTTTCTTTGTAGATTTTGGGTAGATCTGCTGTGGCTTGATAATCTTATCTTGGACCCTCGAGCTGCTTTCGGGTTTCGAAAATTCCTTAGGATCAGGCAATGGGATTTTCGTATCTAAAGGAGTATCTGCTGGCAAATCTGTAATACCAGCTTTTTTGAGAACCTCGAGGAGCTGTGGTTTCGCACTTCCGGGCGTTGTAAGGTGACTAGAGATTATGTTGCCCTCTTCATCCAGCTCCTCTACAATCTCAGTCACCGGCAGACCCTCCTCATTTCTCACTTCAGGCGTACTGATGATACTGGCTGCCGCGAGTTTCTCCTCTGCCGTGGTGATCTGCTTTTGAACCGTCCGTACATTCTGCTCAACATAATCTAATCGTCTGTCCAAGAGATTTACGACTTGGGCAGCACTCCTTGGACGTCCCACCCCTAGAATTTCGTCCACCTCTTTCTTGTTGACCAAGTCACCTTCATATGCACGTCCGATAGCAAGTAATTGTTCTCTATTTGGTGTAGGGTTCGCAGACAGAATCTCTTCCTTGAGCCCCTCGTATTCTGCCTCCCAAGTCTGCCAGTGCCGCAAAGACTTCCGCAGCTTCTCTATATTTTCTTCCAGCATCTGCCGATGTCTCTCGAGATCTAGAAAGCTATCCTTCACTGCCAAAGCCATGCTGGGCCAGCTTCACTCTGTTCCTATAGTCCCCCTCCTGCGGCGTCCACAGATTACGTAAGCGAGAAGCCCTACGGGAGCGATGAGACCATAATGCGCGATTTTTCGAGTAAAAAAAGAGATACTGGCGTGGTTGGAATCGTATTTGGCGCAAAGCTTGAAGATTTTTTGAAGTTCACGAGAAAAATGACGGCTTAAACGCGGCAATGCTGAGAATTCAGATGAAAGCTGACAATTGGCTGAGAGACGCTATCAGCACGTGATACTCATGCACCTTCCCTCAATCCGTGGCGGGGCAAGCGAAGCAGGGGGTGAGACAATTCGGTCGACGGTGGCGTTCCACTACTTATTACACTGATAATTATCTCCACGTTGCTGTGACGATCTTAAATACGCGCCCGGAGGTCTGCTCATGATGCACGAAAAGAATGAATTAAAAAGATCTAAAAACGATAAAATATTGCAATTAATCGGAAAATTATACTACATTGCTCCTTCCTTCTCTCTCTCTTCTGCAACTCCGCCTAAGCCAAATGCGAATGGCGCGGTGGCCCGTTGAAATGCACTAAATTGGAGTCTACTTCAGGCTTCTCCCCCGGCAAAACCGACTCGCCCCTACAACAAATTTCCAAAATCCGTACCCGCACTCTGCTCTCACAAGCTTTCACAACTTTCACAACTCGCATAACTCAAAAATTTCACGTGATATAGACCCACAATTAAGCTCGCTTAATTGTTCCAAGACTTGTTTACTTCATGTACACTTCGCTCATAGCACTTCTTTTGTTGACTATTGTCCGTGTTCAAATCACCTTCGACAATCCAAGAAAAATGGCGACCCAACAATCAATCGCATCCTCTACTGGATCCCAACACGGTACAGTCGGTACTGACACGTCAACTTTCTCATCTATCCATGATTTCGATCCTGACCACGACGACGAAGCTCTCATGTCTACCGATCTCATGCCCGAGTTTTCCCAAAAACTCCCTAAACTTCGCGACACCGCGAGAAAATATAATCGCTTTGGATCCGTTAACTCTACCCGCTCTGGAGTTAAACAACCCGAGTTCGTCATAAATACCTCTGCGATTGGACGCGCCTTTCCTGAGTTCTCTGGAGGATTCAGCTCTGATGAAGCTCTCTCTGCCGAATTGAACCGTGGACGTAAACAAAAACGATCCAACAATTCTTATACAGCCCAATACTCTGGCGACACCAATTCACCAGCTGTTCGTATTGGCAATGATGTGCACTTCAACCATACACCACAGCGAGGAAGTATGAAGACCGCTTCCATCCCCAAAGACGCGTTGCGCAACAAACAAACTCCACTCGAGGATACAGCATCTGGCCGTCTCAATATTGAGCAGCAGAAGCCAACTCAACAACCTACCGCTCAAAATTATTCCACCAACTCTCGATTCACTTCGCGCTCCAGTCGCGTCGAAGTTGTCTATACCGAGAATCTTACACCTACCCCGAAGAGTCAACCTAAAGCCACTCAAGTTAGTACAGGGGACAATCGCGTTGATGTTGAGGAGAAGGAGAACGTCCCACCTGCTCCGCAAGCCAACGTCAACAATTCTGGAATCACTTCTCGCTCTGAGCGTGTTGAAGTTGAGCAAAAACATAATACATCTGCGACGCAACAGAATGCCAGCAGCACTCGGCATCTCGTTCGCCCCAAACGCGCTGGTGTTGAACATAGAGAGAATGCCACGCCTACTTCGAAGAGTCATCCAACCAGTTCTCGCACCAATACACGGGACCATCGCGTTGAAGTTGATCACAAAGAGAATATTGCACCAACTTCGAAGAACCATTCTGCAAGCTCTCAAATTAATACTCAAGACAATCGCGTTGACATTGAGGGGAAGGAAAATATACCACCTACTTCGAAAAACAATGCCAACAAATCTCCTGTGCAATCTAATCAAGCAGTTGATGCAAACAATGCAACATCTGCTCATAGACATAACACAAAGGCCAAACTCGCCAACCCTACACAACAATCATTTGACTTCCCTGGAGTACCTGAGTCTTCTGAGCAAGGTACTGGTATAATCAACGCCAAAGAAGGCGTCCCAGTATTTTCGAGGCATGGAAGGGCGGAAACTAAGAACCCCTCTGCACGCTATATGCGCAAGGGTAAGAACCGAGCTGTTGATGGTTTTGATAACCCTATGGAGGAGGAAGAGATTTGGAAGATGGTGGATGACTTGCGTGACACTGTTGGGCAACAGCAAGTTATTATTGGGCAGCTTGAACGAGACAACAATCAGTTGGCTCTCGAGAAGAGGAGAATGCGGGACCAGGCAGATAGTGTTTTGGATACCAATGGCGGCCCAGCATTGCAGGCGCATGCAATGGCTTTGCAGAAAGAGTTAGATGCCCTTAAGCGTACCAATGCATCTCTCGAGGAACAAAACAAACAACACATATTGGAAATCGCCAAGTTCCACAAGATGCCACCAGAGAACGAATCCCTTTTAAGGGAACGAAATGATGCTTTCGCTCAACTTGATTCAACAAGAGAAATGAATCAAAGGCTGAGAGCTGAAAGAAATGAGCTCTTAGGACAGCTCACTGATGCGCAGGATCATCTTCGCTGCGCACAAGAAGACAACAATCACCTTCGAACTGAGAACGACAACTTTTTCAACGAACTGAAAGCTTTGCGTGAACAGATTCAGGGTTTGAATGAAGACGCTCAACAACTCGAGCAAGATAGAGATGTTATGAACATGCAAAACAAGCGATTGAGTACACAACTTTACAATGCTGAACAGAATGTTCTGAAGTTGAAAGATACCAACGAGGACCTGGATCATCTGAGGATGAAAAATGGTGCCGATCTTTACACCAAGGACCATGAGATAGCTAAGCTCACCAAAGATAACAATGAGTTGAAGCAGAATATCTTTGATCTCAAGAACGAGATCCAGAAGCTGTATCAGCAACTGGACGCAAGGAAAGTTTCCTCCACTCGAACATCCAAGGTGTCGACGAAGTCTATTCAGGAGGATACCGTCCACAGTACCCATACGGTACAGTCGATTAAATCTAACCGCCCTAGGTCACGATCAGATGATGGAAATGCCAGCGATCGATCAGAACGATCCATCTCATCGAAACGACCTCAGTCACGCGTTGTCCGCATTGAGCAGGGCAACCAAGCAGACCGACCTAACTCACGTGCATCTCACGTCGAACATGGCAACTCATCAAACCGCCCTACCTCACGTGCATCGCTAGTTGAACAAGGCAAGTCATCAAATCGACCTGACTCTCGTGTATCCCACGTTGAGCATACCTATCAATCCAACCGACCGCAATCACGTTCATCACATATTGAACAGATTAGCAATCAGAAGTCCCAAATGGAGACTCAGAAATCAAGAGATAACGCCACGGAATACCTTGCCCAAGATATAGAGGCTTCGTTTCATGAACAGAACAATGTTGGCAAACGTCCAACACTGTCATCTGAAGCTCGAATTGTCCTTGATAGTTTGTGTAAACACGAAACCGAAAATTGCTCCAAATGCAAATTAATCATCACCAATGGTTTGAACAAGAGACAAACCATGCGTGTCGAAAAGCCTATTCCAACATCTTCACAGGAGAATGAGGGAGTTGGTCCATCAGTAGCGCCAGGCGTTGCATTGGCTGCCGTTATCAAGAGTCTCGTTGACGAACACTCACACTTGAAAGTGAGTTATGCACGAGCTCAATCCCGCTATGATGAAGCACAGCGCAACAACAAGAGGGAGGAGAGAAAGGCATTGAAGAAGAAGTTGGATGCTCTACTTCTACAGATGGAAGTCAGAGCAGATCAGTTGTACAATTTGTACCAAGTACTTGAGGGTCAGAAGCAAGCTGGCCAGGAGATGACACAAGATGAGTTGGATGTCACATTAATTGGACACGGAATTGTTGTGGATGAGGAGGACTTGACAGTGGATTTCACCAGAAGCACTTGCAAGAGTGTCAAAAGCACCAGAAGCGTTCGAATTACCAGAAATGTCGGTAACAGCACAATCGGCTCGACTGAATCATTGCCATGGGAGGGCATCGTTTCAAGATAATCGAAGAGAGAAGATGGAGAGCATGGAAAGAGATGAATGGAATGGGGTGGTTTGAAAGTGAGGAGTTGTTTGCTGCTTTGCTGCTTTGCTTTTTTGGGGGACAGTGAATGAGCGTTTGGAGTTGATACAGAGATGAATTGTATTGATAGCATGGCTTTGGATGAATGTTTGATATCGCGGCGTTTGTAAGAAGCTGCGAGGAGCATTGGAATTGGAATAGCAATGGTGTTCAAGGAATCAATGGATGGAGTTTGAGGTATCGGGCATTGTCTGGGTTTTGTTTTCAAAAAGGCGTTATAGGGTACAATTGGATTCGACCAGAAGACTGGTCTCTAGAATAGGAATGAAACTCAAATCAAGTAATCAAATTCCACTCCCCTGAGTGATTTTGAATAGCGTTTCACGATACAGCTTTATTTACTTGGCGAGGGTCAGGATTTAGATCCAGCGTATTGAGAACCACCTAGGGAACAGGAATTAACTTAAAAGCAATTGTCAAGTGTACGTCTCCGCCAAACTTGCCAAAGCCCGAACCCACGATGTCTCCTGGGGCAAGACGTTGAAAATTTAAGTCCTAATATATATGACGTAAGCTAGTAGCTTTTATTCATTGGTCTGATCATCAAATTGCAGCGAACATTCAAGTTCGAAATTCAAGTCGTTATGCTTTTCCTTAAGCTTGAGAACCCACGACGGTGCTTCTAGATTAGGATCGCGCACTGGAAGGTGGAGAAATTTGTCTGTCATCTTGCAAGAGAGGTAATTTTTTTATGTTTAGACATTGCGATGGTTTAAATTGTTTTGAATAAGAGACTGGCTACCCTGTTTCTGAGGAAAAATATGAACTGGGCCGGATTGTGTTGGTAGTGCCACGTTGCGGCGAAGCTTTGGAGGGGAAGTGAGAATGGAGGTCCGGGAGCATGGCCGAAAGCCCATCAATAGATTCAAATAATATGATGGCGGCAAGATTAGTCGCATGTCATCGAGTTGAAGTAATGTGATGTCTTGAATGAATGATCCGTTTACCATTCCTGTAACGAAACTCTAATATCCTGGTACAAGACGATTGATTCCAAACACTTCCCACTAGCAAATGTTCCGACCAGTCTTCCACCTTTCGCTCTCCAAACTCTAGAGCCTCGAAGCACATCCATGCTCTTCTTTATCTCTATTGCAGAAACGAGTGTAACACTGTGCTCCTGATTTTACCAGCTCTGAGCACCATGCACCATTGAGATAGGAAAGAACCCTAGGCAAGATGACCAGATACTGAATGATGAAACGAGAAGCCATAATTCTGAAAAGAGAAGAAAAGAATTTGAGCGAGTGTATTGAAAGAAATAATCAAAATCCGGAATCAGAACCCAAACTTGTTTAATAAGACGTAAAAAACTCATCCGCTCAAAACAACGGCGCTCTCTTCCTTCGAATCGGCCTATCCTTCCTCATTTGTCTCTTGACGTTGATTGGTGTTGGTTCTGCTTGTGCTAATATAGTATATGTTCCTAAAGTTTCGGAAGGAAGGGTATATATCACAGTCCCGATAGTGAGCGCTGTATTGGTGCCAATTGCGAGTTTCTGATCTGCAGGCCATGTAGACATTGTGTATGCTGTGCCGCAAGTCGTTACTACGGTTGCGGCTTTGCTTGTTGTTGGTAATGGGGTTGTTGATCCTGGGGTGGTGGTGGTCGTAGTGGTAGTGGTTGTTGTGGGCTTTGGAGGAGGGGCACTGGATGTAGTTGGCGGGATTGAAGTGGTGGGAGGAGTCGATGAGGGAGTGACCGATGCCGGGGGAGTTGATGAGGCCGAACTGGACGATGATGAAGCAGGTTCTGGTGTTACGGTAGTGCTCGTGCTCGCTGGTAACTAAATGCTAGTTAGATATAAATTGCTGAAGTATCTCAAACACGACTTACAGGTACGACAGTCACAGTTGTTTCTTTCACAACAGTGGATGTCGAAAGTGGTATCGTTGCTGTTTTAGTGAATGTGGTTTTTATCAAGGATGTGCCAGAAGTGATGGTTTTGATCGATTCAACAAGGGATGTAGTGTATGTAACCGTGTTGTAAAGCGTGACGAGGGTCATGCAACTTGTTGCAGCAGTATTTGAACAGATAGAAGTTTGAGTAGTAATCGTTTCAGTGGAAATAATTGCAACATTGGTAGTTGCTCCAGGCGTAGTCGATGTCGCAGATGAGGATGATGGTGATGTAGGTACTGGTGTGGAATCTATCGTCGCTATTGACTCGTTAGTGAACTAGAACTCTATTCCAAAAGATTAAAACTTACCAACAGAGGTGCTAATACGCCCATCGGAGTAAGTCATAAGCGTTGTTGAAACAGATTTGTGCGTAATATATTGCGTCTCCACAGAGAAGATTTCCGTGGTGCGAGTGGACACACTTTCCGCCGCGGCTGCATTGTCAACGCAAGTGACAAGATTTCCAAGAGTCAAGAGGATTGAACAGGTATAGAAGAGCTTCATTGTAGAGTATTTTCAATAGAAGGCAAGTTACTGCTCGTAATTGCTTGTAGTGTAGAAAGCTTGAAGGAGGAAGTATATGCTGATGAGAAAAGAGGTCGAGATCAGCGGAGAGGGTCATACTTATCCATTGGCTTTATCTACCTGAAGGATTGGTAAACAGTTTATCAGCTTGCACTGAGAGGACAGAAGTTTCAATCAGAATCAGCAAGGAAAATTTTGCCTTCAACACGGTCTAGACGAGTACTATTCCGAAAGACCCAACTTCCAACAAAATCCACTCAACCTCCAACCCCAAAAAGCCTATTGATTGGCCAATTCCACGATCAGAAGACAACTAGTCCACAGAATCAAGATATTAAAAGACATGCTGTGAACACAACTCCTGATCCTACAGCAAGAAACAAGACTATACTTCTTTGCCGCCCGGAACCGTTTCGCAAAAATGAAAAAGCACAAGGCAAAGAAAGGTTAAAGATATTTATATGCATAAGCAGGAGGGTGTTGAGTTGAGGATATGAAGGAGCTAGGTACGGCCGGGAGAGGGTCGGTTGGAAAAGAGAGGTTGAAACAGATCTTTTGGAAAGCCTGTTCATCAGTTGACTTTGTTGGCTAACGATGATCATGGAAAATGAAAGGCAGGGAGAGGATGGTGACAAAAATATCAGAATGAATTCTCAAGACTATCTCCTGTCCTTGAAAAGATGAGGATGTTTCTAATTGTTCAACTTCCTTCTCCAGACGAAGCATCTCGAAATCAAGAGTTGGAAGCGGCTCAGTCTACTGTGCCGTCATCAATTGACCCTGCAGGTCGCCATCGGACGAACCGCGGAAAGGATGCGGGAGTGCCCCAGCAAAAATCCTGCATTTGGCCACTTGCATGCAGAAGGATTGAAAAGACGAATTTCTGTACGGAGGTACATCTGTTGGTGTTTCGAGTATTTATATGTGGTTGGGAAACTCACCTTTGCTCCCTGGGAGACTGTTGGAGCAGTTGGGGGCCGAGGCACGGTTGAAATGGAAAGGACACGTCTTATGATATTGCTGGTTTTGGGCAGAACAATTGAATGTAATTCTGTATATTATGTTTCAGTGATGAAACATAGGATGTTGGTTTCTCAAGAGATTGAGAATGTGGTGTTCTAAGTATAAAGTCAAGTTGGAGGCTGGGTAGGGGGGGGGTTGGTGTGCTGATTAAATACCCCTGAATTGGGGTCATGATATTCCACTGTTTAGCGACCTTCAGGTGACTGAGAAACTAGCATATTTCTTCGGGCAATAAAGTGCGAGCCAGTTGAGCGATCTATGACAAGAACTTGGATAAAAACGTTTAACGATACTTTGAAATTAAGTAGACTTCACACTCTCCCTAACCACAAATCGATTATGACGTCTCAGTTGTTGACCATTGGAAGAAGTTGTAGGACATTGGAAGGTATATATTTTGCTTCGCGCTGAAGATATGCTAGCCATGATTGACTCCCATCTGTTAGCCTACTAGACATATTATTTTATATTCCTCAAAGAGCATCAGTGCCATCAATCTCGCTTGCTTCATGTCTGTAGAGGAAAGAACACTACGTCAATGCTTGAAAATACCGAATGGAGAGTCACTTCCATCCGTCAATTTCTACCCACATCGTCCATCCACTGAAAAAACTTGCCTGTCCCACCAGAAGAAGGACAAAAATCTCAAATGGCGACACTCCTACCAGTATACCGCAGTATCCGTGCATTGTAACCTTGTAATGAAGGCTGCCCACCATCTTTCCCATATTCTCATTCGCCCCGAGAAGATGAGTTTCTCACTCCGTCCTCGCCTCCGTTCTCGTCTTGATAAATGCTTCTTGGTGGGATATCGGAAATCGGATACCAGGCTTTTCGCTTTACCACTTGCAGGCCTCGAAAAGTAGACGTAAGTTGAGTGTATATACGTGCCACCTTCACATAATCTCAGACGCGAATTTACTCCTTGCTCTAATTTTCGGCCCATAGAAAACAAGCACCCACGGCACAGCAGTCAACAATGCAGCAAGTCCTCCCAACAAACTCGCAGCACCTTGGAACGTCAAGCCTTGAAACATCTGTACCGTCACGAGCGGGAAAACACCACCTAGAATATTCCTGCAAAATGACTGAGCTGCAAGTGCAGAACTGGCATATCGATGGTACGTATCAGCGAGATAATTGAATGTGGCAAGATAGATGGAATAGATCCCCATGGTTGCGCAGCCGATTGCCAAGGCAGGGACAATCCAGGGAATTGAAGAGAAGTGTGTCCAGCCGAACATGAAAAGTCCGATTGGGAGAAGAGCTGATTCGATACATGCAAAGTACAGACGGCCTTCTGGTGAGGAGAGATCGAGACTTTGTCGAAGGCGGCTGGGGTTTTCGATATTCTTCCCACTGGAGGTGAGATAGCGGGCCAGAAGTCGATCTTGATATATGGAGAGGATAGTGGAGAGAGTTGCTCCGACCATCATAGCTGCGAAAACGGCGTTGGATTCCTGAAGACTGAAATTGTGGGAGGTGCCGAAGACGAGGGGTATTGATCCAAAGGTGAGGTATAGAACTGCCCATGCGAACGCGACCCAGAGCGAGAAGAAAAATACGACCGGTTCTGTGACGAGTAGATGGAATGGTCGATAGACTGATATTCCAATCATTTTGGTGATCGATTCGCGTTCTTCGTCCGACTTGACCTTCCACCTTACTCTCTGACTTTCCTGCTTTCCATCTCCAACAGACATATCGAATCCAATATAGCCGGCGTTTTCTCTCTCCTCATACCACTTATTCAAACGTTTCGCCTTTCGACTCAAAAGTATACTTCCTCTCGTCTCTTGGAAAAATATCGTCACAGCAGCGATCAATAGTCCACAGGTGACGACCTGGACCCAAAACACCCATCTCCAGTTGGTATTTTCGGCGATGAATCCTGATACTAACGGTCCCAATCCAGTCCCAAAGAGCGCTCCTCCTGAGAACAAAGCCATTGGCGTATTCCTCCCCTCTGCATGATACAAATCACTCACAACTCCTCCCACCATTGTCGAAAACACCGAGCTCCCACAGCCCACCCAGAATCTCGCAACTAGCATCCCAGGGAAACTATGCGTAACCGCACAGCATATTTGACATATCAGAAACAAGATGCCTGCTCCTACAAAGACGGGATATCGTCCGTTGATTTCGGAGAAAGGAGCAAGTACCATTGGCGCGATAGCGAAGCCGGAACAGAATGTCGTGATGCCTACCACAACAGCAACTTTCGAGACATTCCATTCGGCTGCCATTTGGTCAGCGGCTGGAGAATAGGATCCTGCTGTGTAGGCAGTGATGAGTGTTGCGAGGCATGAGAGCCATATCATGAAATTCTTTCGGGATTCAGGCCAGTCGAACGGCGAAGTATACTTATTGAGATCTGGTTCTGGCGGTGGAGGTTGTGCTTCCGGATTTGAAGATATAGATGTTGAGGGAAAAGGAAGTGGGGTTTCGAAAGTAAGATAATGATATATTATCGGCGAGGAATCATCCAGGACATTTTCTTCCGAGTTCTTCGTCACTGTCAAAGTTCCCGAGGAATCTGATCGGTAGACCTTCTTCTCATCTTCATTGAGCTGCCCTAGATCGTCCTGAGGTGGAAGATCGATTTCTGGAGATGCCATTGCTGGCTATAGATATGCTAAAGGAAAGATATATGAACAGAAGGGTTGAGACACTGGTCTCTGTTCTTAGCAACGATTGCAAGGAATAAAAAAGTTCGAAAGAAGTGCTTGGCAAAATGAAATATTCGAGGATGAACGGAGACTAAAGTATCCATAGCATAGCGTACTGTACAGACTAGGAGTCATCGGCGCCGTATCCAGATGTTCTTAACTCAATCGTCATTTTTTCGCATTAGCCTACAGATAGTAAGGTTGCCGATCTAGGGACCGAATATAGAGGCATAATTGGCCAATGGAGACGGGAAGTGGAGACGAAAATACTCAAAGGTGGGTATTGTGGGGTAAGGGAGCTGGTTATTCCCGTTGAAGCCGTGTTTATACCCGCGCTGGGCTGAATATTGATCCTGCCACTGATTCAGATCGGAAATGCTTCGGCAATTAAGAAAGGCAACAAAGTTTTGCCATTTTTGATTGAGGACTAACTGCGTGTTTAACTATCTTCTTTCCGTTCTGCTTCTCTTTCACTTTTCCCTTTGATTGCTTCACACTCTTCTTCATTCTTTCCCCTTTTCTAGTCTTGGAGTAAAACTACTATAACCATGGCAGAATTCAAAGTTTCCATGGTTGAATTGGTACCGCTGTATTTGACCCTATAGGCTAGACTTCAGATTTCAACGTCTTCCAATGTCAGAAGCAGACAATTGAGGTAAGGTTTTCGTTTGTCTTCTGGAGGAATTTGGGAAGTGTTTTTATATTGCAACTTCGTTCCACAAGATTATTGTTTTGGAAATGCCCCGCGCCGGAAAAGACTCGTCTACTGCGTTTCGAAAAGCAGAAAAAGGTGAGAAAACAGACAAACACACTCATGATGAGAGCCTAGATACGATAGCGCGATTGAGGGACACGATGTAAGCGGGCTGATGTAACGGAAAGGTACCAACGAAGAGATTGCAGACATCATATGCGTTATAATTGAACGAAGAGTATATACCCTCTCCGCGAGCTCTGCTGACATACTCATGCCTCGAACATTAGAAGAGTAGTACCGCTGTACAGGATCCCGCTATATGTTCTTCCAGGCTAGGATTTGGATTATATACCTCGCGAAAATATCAAACCCCAAGCCACACTGGCATCCACTCAAAAAGTAGAGAGCCGACTATATATCGCACAACCAGCGGAATTCAGCAAGCAAAAGCAAGAATAGCTGGCGCATGCCTGAATCTGAACTACAGACCTACAAATTCCGCCATAGTACTGATGCTACCGTTCAAACCACATTCAACTTCTTCCCAGCCCGTCTCAACAGCCACAGACAACTAATATTCCCAACCCACCACGCAACACTCCTCCCCAAGCTCCAAAACGGCCTATCAACCAGAATATATATAGCTCCATATGCAATCCTCGAAACAGTATAAATCACACCCGCCTGATTAATCACCTCTCTTTCCACTCCGGCTAACGAAGCAAGTCCCATAGCACCCACAAACAGCGTATAATTCTCGACCGAATTCGCCTGAGCTGACTCGTTTCGTCTCATCATCTCCAGCTGTTTTTGTGTGATCTTGCCTGATTTTACGGCTGCCTCGCCGTACTTTGCTAGATCTTCGCGCGGAGACACATTATGATCGATCCCGTAGATTTGCTTTAGATGGCGGGGCGCGAGAACACAGTAGGCGAAGAAGAAGTGGAAGGTTAGGAAGAAGGGTGCGTGGTTTGGTGTTAGAGAGGAGGATGAGGCGCGGAGACCGAGGGTGGTTGAGAGGGAGGACATGACTGGGAAGAGGGAGCTGTCGTCTGAGAAGATTTGAAGCTGCTGTATGACCGTGGCTTTGGAATGTTGTGAGTATAGCACAATCTGCAATGTACTACTGACGCAATTGAGGAGGTAGGCAGATACGGTATGAAGTAAGATGTGGGGTTGTCTACTCGCAGATCTGGAGAGAGTAAAGATCTAAGGATGAATGTCTGTCAGATTGAATAATAATCTTTCGCAAACGTGCAAGATACAGAACCTGAATTGAGGGAATGGGAAAAAAGGACTATGCAAAGTAAGCATAGCTTCACGATGTCGGCGGTAATGCCTCGACTTCCAACCGGATGATATCAGCCATGTTGAAGATTGGTGGTGGGGAAGAGGTCCGGGACGCAAGCTTCGGCGGACGAAACAAATCCGCTTCGCCTACAGCTGTGCTGCAGGTACCATTATTTAGGCCCTGTACCCCGCTCCCTGTACCTTTTTTCTGCCATCATCTACAACGTTGAAAAGCGACGATTTTATATGGGTATTTTCGAAGATCTTGTATTGTTTACACTGTTATGTTTGCCAATACATCAAGTCTAGTAGTCGCATTTTGTACATGTATTTTTCTCACTTTGTTACAAATATACTCCAATTTTTTCTTAGCATTCCGAGTAAGTGCCTTGCCATAGTAAGCAAAGTACAAAGACAGCATTACTGTGTTTGCCGCCTCCATGGCCTTTCTAACTAATGTTTACTGTACTATCTTTCTTAAACTCCAAAATTCTACCCAGACTTGGTATTTTGTATTTTGTATTCTGTTTTTAATTCAACAACTCAAAATGCCCTCAATTCTCCCACCCTTCGTATTTCCCACCACACTCTCCAACCTCTCACCCTCAACCATCATTCTCACAATATTCCTGCTCCTTCTCCTAGCAAATTTCAAAAGCTTCCCACTTGCATGGCATATACGTCTGTTATCCAGCGTCTTCTACCACACAAGATGGAGGAAGAATGCAGTAATTACTGCTGCATCACACGGCGGAGAAGCACTTTTCCGCTCTGTAATTACGAGCTCGAGGAGCCCGATGTATGAGTGTGATATCAGTGCGCATAAATCGAATAGTACATATTTTAGCGATTTGGACTTGAATCGGATGCAGTTGTTGGCGTGGTTGTTTAAGGCGGCTGCGAATCCAGAACTTTTGCCGAAAGAAATGGGAGAGAGGTCGCTGAAAATGAGAGTTGTGCTCGGTGGTACTGGATGTGAGTTTGATTCTTTCTTGCTTCTGTGTAAAAGGTCGGACGAGATCTCTTGTCTTTATGACTTAATTCACAAAACGGGATTTTCTTCTCTTCGTGCGCCAAAAATATTCTTCCGAGTCAGTAATCCAGAAACAAGATACAAAGACTAACATCTTGATCTTAGGCATCTTCCGAAGAGAAATCAAACCCTACGAGCCCTACGAAATCCATTCCCGAATTCTATGCTGGGACCAGAAATGGATATATATCGTCTCCCACTTCGTCAGCAGAAAAGTCTTACGCAAAGTTGGATGCCAACGCAAAGGCATGAAGGCCGGAGAAAATATATCTGTGATTCAAAAAAGCGATTCCATTTTCGCTTCTGCGATTTCAAAATATGTCTTCAAGCATGGTCGACAGACTGTCCCGCCTATGGAAGCGTTACAAAGCTTGAGGTTGCTGCCGGAGATTGGAGAGAAATCGTATGATGAGAATGATGGACGTGGGAATGGACATTGGACACGGGAGCAGGTGGAAGCGGAAAATCAAAAGGGATTGAAATATGGTCGGCATTTTCAGGAATTGAGTAGCTTGGATACTCTGTTTGATGACAGAAATGGCGAAGGGAAACATGTATCATCTTGTTCTTTGCATGGGTTTCAGCAATAGCCGGTGATTTAAATGATTGGTGGAGTATGGAGTATAGAGCATTAGAGCCGCTTTCTCCCCTTTTAGGTCGCGTAGAGCGAAATAGATTCGATTTTACATTTCAAAATATACCTGTTGATGATCTGGATTTTCCATCGCTCGCGGGGTACAGACGGGGAGGTGGCAATTTTGTTGGTGCGATATGGGTTACTTATACACAGCGTGCAATAATGTTGATTTCTACTGTGGTGGTGCTACACTATTCCAACCACTTAAAGTAAATATAACCAAAATTTGAGCTGGATTTATAGGATGGGCTCGTTGAATTGGGTACCTGCTTTACCACTATTCCTGGACCCCTGATTCGGGCTTTTCTAGGACCGTACCTGTATTCAATTAGCGTATCCGTTATTGTGATTGTCTATTAACTCTTAGATGTCTACTGCCTATTTGCCGTTCACATTGGAATCCAGATACTCCTTCTCAACAATTTCTCTCATCTATATTATCACGAATCACTATACACAACTATGGCATTCATAATATGGACTCATCTCATCCTCCCCGAAAGCGTTTTATTCAGCATCGGCATTCCCCACGACATCAACCAAGATTATGACTGTCGATTGATAGACGCTGTGCGATTTACATTATCCACCTCTGGTCATATACGCAGTGCTTGGGGTCACAGATTTTGGGTAGGTAGCCAAGCTTGAGTGAGTGTATGCCACACTTCGGTCCTAGATACTTCTCTCAAGTAGGATTCATTAAATCCACAGAACCTACTGTGTCGCTTCAACAGCACCTGAGCATGAAACAACCATTACTTAGTGGACATTGATTCATTAGAATCTTGATCCTGCGGAGTTATCGTCAAAATGTCTTGATAGAAAGGAGCCGAAAATACGGGATACGGTCTCAGAAGCCGGGATCCGAAGGCAGGAACCGTGAGAGGCACTGCTCTTGTTGTGCAACCCTAGCTCATTTGTCCAATAGCAATTACTTCCACTAAACTTATGATGAAAAGCCCAGGGCATGCTATCTGGTAAACGGGAAAGAGGACCGATTCTTCTTTTGAAGGAGGGTCGCTTCGAAGAAAGTGCTCGACTTCGAGTCTCGAGGTCGTTTAAAGATAGGAACCACTAGCTCCAAGAATATGCACGATGCGAAGATGCAAAATACATATGCAGGTCCATCACATCTTTCAACTTATCCCTGAAGTTTCCCTCAAGGATGAATTCTCGTCTAGATCTAAGTAGGAGCAGAGATGGAAATAGAAAGTGGCTAAATGCCGAAGCGGGGTAGTCGGAACTTTAATTCAGTCTGCCAGACTAGTACTCGGGCGATTCTGGAACCCTTTAAAGGACCTCTCTCGCTCGTCTCGTCCGCATACTTTGAGCTAATGTAGGTTTGAGACTGTTTTTCGATTGATCTGTGAGAATATGCTGGGGTTGAGAAGTGGATGTCGAGGAAGAGGAGGAAGATGTACCTGCAGGTAGGATTCCTTGAAACCTGGTGGTGCAAAGCTACAATCTTGAGGATGGAGATCCTTGTGTATCTTGTTGCAGGAGTAAAGGCTTGTTGCTTTCAAGATTTATTGCCACATGCTGTGTTTCTGGCAAAAGATTGGTCAATTGATCTACCTACGAGTGTGCCCTCCCAGCACACTCTGACTACCCCGTCTCTCTGAAACCATGTACAGTACAAGGCTCACAGTTAAGCTTATTTCAGTACTATCTCACTTGAATCCGAAGGTGTTCCTGGTGGGAAGGTAAACCTCGCAGCTGTATGTATGCCCGATGAGCTAATTCCACCACAATGCCCTATGCTGGTGTTGTCGCCATCGTCGCTAGAAGCTGCCGCAGACAATGGCCAGAAGATTCGAGGAATCTGAAGTAGGCTTGCTTTGATTGAGGGAAGGACGTGGCGATTTTAATGGTACTAGCTGCCACAGCTGACAATACATGGATCTGGAGAAAGGCTAACAATCGCCGCTACAAATTGGAATTGGAGAGAGCTTTATTCAGGTGACTTAGAGCAGCAGTCTCGAAGAGTTGCTTAATCGATTAAACCAAATGTGATGAGGCGAGCGAATATATTTGACATAGCACTACAGAAAGGAATTGGATAGGTATGGAAACACCGATAAGTGCTCCTGGAAGTGAACAAGAACTGAAGCAATAAACGAAGTACTTGTAAATGAAACCAAAACCTGCATTCTAAAAATCTAGCGAACAAGCGATCAAAAACTCCATTGTACGGTTGCGAGCAGCATCATGAAATTCTGGTGAGAAGAATTCAATCCGAACTTCTGGACCGGTCCGTCTCACCTGCCTACTATCAAACCCGGGCTCGTCAGCCCTGCAGCCGTGCCGTTGCTGGTATCGAAAGTGGATTCCGCTGATGCATCCCTCATTGGATGTACAGAAAGTGAAAAAAATCCGACGAGGCTACCAAAATGAGGGGCAAAAGAACTTCAGCTGCTCGTGTCTTTGAAGAGAATGATTAAGAACGATATCATGTCCATACCAAGCATCGTGGCGGCTTACCATATTGGACGAGTACTTTAGACTTCTGACGACTAGAGAACAAAGACAATAAAAAGACCTAAAGGGACAAGCTGAATGGAAGATTTGTTATCAACCCCGCCATGAACCAGCCTGTCACGGCTTATTCCATCAGTCTGGCCATTCAAGACAAGTCAGACGATTCTTAAACGGCGCCCTTTGAGAAGTGTCTTTCAGGTGCTTACATAAGTTATGTTCCTAAGGGTCAGCAATGGTAAGTGAGAGTGACCAGCAAAGAATTCAACTCCCAAAGTTCCTTCCCTAGGTGTTCCTCCCTTCCTTCTTTGTTGGTTCGTGGGAATACTGGGATTGCAACAGACCCCGATGTGCCCCACTAGTCAATGGCTATTGGTTCAATCATTCACACTCAAGCCACCACCCGCTGTTTCGGGTTAGACTACCATCACGCCATCGCGAGGCTGTCTGATGGCAAAGCAGAACGATGGTGACATCCACCACAGGCCCACGACTAGAAAAGTGTTTACTGCCCCTCCTTACACTACATCTTTCTGCTCTCTGCCCAACAACTTTCTTCAAATCTACAAATCGTTTTCTTCAAATTAATCACACGTTCACATAATACCCTCAAAATGGCCTCTGAAGATAGAGCTGCTCCGTAAGTAAAACATTTTTATCATCGTTGAAGCTATTCTACCCCACCATGCTCTTCAATTTTTTCAGCTTACCCCGCATATCGTGCCATCACGTCAGATCAGACTTTTTAATTATGGCAACAACGACTGGAATCATCATGAATAACATTTGCAATTCTAAAATCCAAATGCTTCCTCCAGCACAGCTTTACCACTTGAATGCTTGTAATTGTCCCGAGCCATTAGTCCATGCTGACAATTGCTCTCTAGCCTCCGCCTGGGCTCCATTGCCCCCAACTTCAAGGCCGAGACCACTCAAGGCCCAATCGATTTCCACGAGTTTATCGGTGACAAATGGGTTGTTCTCTTCTCTCACCCAGAAGATTATACTCCAGTCTGCACCACTGAGCTCGGTGCCTTTGCTAAGCTCGAGCCTGAGTTCACCAAGCGTGGCGTTAAGTTGATCGGTCTCTCTGCAAACACCATTGAGTCGCACGGAGGATGGATTAAGGATATTGATGAGATCTCCGGCAGCCACTTGACTTTCCCAATCATTGGTGACAAGGAGCGAAAAGTCGCATACGCATATGACATGTGAGTTATGAGCCTGCCAGGACTCAATGAGTGAAGCTGATAATCTCAGGCTTGATCACCAAGATACCACCAACGTTGATTCCAAGGGAATTGCGTTTACTATCCGTTCAGTCTTCATTATTGACCCAAAGAAGACCATCCGTCTCATCCTCTCATACCCCGCCTCTACTGGCCGCAACACTGCAGAGGTTCTTCGCGTTGTCGACTCTCTCCAAACTGGTGATAAGCACCGAATCACAACTCCCATCAACTGGATCCCAGGTGATGATGTTATTGTCCACCCTTCAGTCAAGAATGAGGAGGCGAAGACATTATTCCCCGAGTTCCGAATTGTCAAGCCATACCTTCGATTTACCCCTCTTCCAAAGGAGAAGACCTCTGCAAACGTTTAGATTAGGTGGCTTAGGGTATTAAGCATAATGATGGTAGTGCGGGACGGGATGGCGACGAGGATACAGGGCCGAAGATAAATTATGGGAATTATGGGATCAGCGACATGATTTCAGGGAAGACTGGAGTAAGGCCTAGTTAGGCAAATGACAAAGAATAAAAAAATCTCCCAAATTTTTACGATGCACAAAGTGAAGATTGATTATATTATCCGGTGCTTCTGTTGTGCTGATTAGTAAAATAAAAAGTCACGCTTTGCTTGTGACAATGAACGGCTTTGACTAACTTGAAAGAAAATAGCCTATCATTGGCAAAATATGGCTTCTTACCTATGTTAGCAGGTACCTACGAGATGTCCCAACTAATGAATAACATGCTTACCCACAATGAAATATTGGATTGAAATGCATAATTTATTCCTCATCGATGACATGCTGCATGACAGAAGTTTGGAGACAATCCACATTGGCGCATAATAATAACAGTTCCCAACGGGGATCGGGCTGCTGCACGATGATTTACCAATCCGAGATAGCGGAGTTGACCGCGCCGAATGTCAGGACGTTTCCCACAGCTGTCGGCTACAGTGATTCGCTAGACCTGACTTTGGTCCCTGGATTCCTGCACAATCGACTGCTGCACTATTGCACTCTGGACTGCTCTGCACTGCACGAACACTGTCCAACACGTCAAGGCAACGCAATATATTCGAATCAAAGGCCCGGCCAAACACAATATCCACAACCATTACCCCGAGATCTCGACCATCCTCATCCTTATTCATGCAAACAATCTTCTAGAAACCGACCACTCTAAAAATTTATGGGGAACACGATCATTGAACACGAAACAAAACGTGGTTCGGATGAACCGCCCTCTTGATAGGTCGAGCACGCGCACCCATCGCTCTGACAGTCCGAGCAACCACGAGTCGAGGACAAGGGATTGAGAACTTGCGCCGGCTTTCCAAAGCCCTTCGGCAGACGAGATTTTGACACCAGACAACGGAATCGCGTAGAGCAAGAAGCATAAACCCTCCTCTCGTCTGTGTGTGCGTGTGTGTGAGTGTAAACGAGGTCTCGCAAGCAGGCAAGCAAAAGCAGGGCAGGGCATTTCTCCGTAGACGACCTTGACCTCGAACCTCCAAGGTGGTGGCAGAGATCTGGCCATCAGTCGACCGACCCCGTCGTTTGGAATTGGAAGTCGAGAGCCACTACGGAACGGGAGGCTTCTACAGCCTCTTCAGGCTTCAGCACTACTTGCTAAGTTGTTGCGAGTCTGCGACTCGTTCCTCCCTCCTAGCACAAAGAGCCGAAAACGAAAGTCATTCCGAACCGGGAGCCACACAGGCGGAAATTTGAAGAGAATTGAGCTGGGCGGGCGCTGGACACCTGTGAACAAGGAAGGCTGGTCCTCTGTCTGTGAATCGCACGACTGGAATACGACGACGGCTTGGAAGTTAAGGTACAGAGTAGACTCTAGGTGAACAGATTCGGGTTCTTCAGCAAACAAGCTTAATCCGGATCACCTCAACTCTTTCCCTACGCTATAGCTACCACGCTACGGACTTCCCATCTCACGAAGGTAACTCAGAAACTTCGTGATATCCAGCTTACTGGACAAAACACAACGCTTAGGATACGGAAGAACGCGCTTCGAATTGCCTAGCTCTAACAACCTTGAGCACCAAGCCAGAGCGTGTCTGTGCTGAAGTGGAACTCACATCCATATCGCCTGAGTTGGCGTTGGCTTCTGCCAGCCTGCCAGGCTCTCTGCTTTACCCTGCTTGTAGAATCGGCTACCAAAGAACGGGGATTCATTACGGAATACACCTTGCTTCAGCTGACTGGCCGAACATCCTGACGGAGAAAAGTCTTGACACGAGATAGTGCAAGTAGATCGTCGGTAAGCTCCCTGTTCTATTCTTCTTGCCTGATATATGTGAGAAGTGTCCTGGGGTGATGTCTTGATATGTCCTCCTTTGATTCTTCTTTCCTTTCTTTCACAGCATGAGTTGCTATGGCAGACAAGCTGACTCTGCGGCCTCCAGGCTCGCTCGAGTCCAAATTCTCAACCCCATCGGACTCTCCAGCCGAGGACGAAACCTCTCCGGAACGAGGCGACTTTCTTACGGGAATTCGACGAGGCATACGGAAGTTGGGCTCAATCTCTGGTTCGACTCATAGACCTACACATATCCAGACAGGAGATAGGTCTACATCTGCCACTCCAGATCTTACTCCGGCGTCTGCTGGATCTGAAAGGCCTAGGGTTGTGCAAAGGCATGTCCATAGTGTGAGTGACCTAGCCTTACAAAAGCCTTTACCCAAGACGCCTGCATCTCCACCAGTCGAGCAGCTTTTACAGACTCCTTTCTCCCCACCTGATACCCCGAAAGCATTCACCTCGATGTCTCGACCACCAGTAAGTGGTAGCCGGACGAGCACCATGGATTCGACGACTTCCTCTACCGCCCAGCTATATGGATTCAAGCCTTCGAATACGTATACTACAGATATGAGTGGGAGTCAAAGCAGTATTGCTAGCTCAAATCGACAGGAAGGCGAAGATGAGACTAGGGATATCATGACACCAAGAAGTAATGGTCCTCCATCGGCTGGCCCCTCGCCAGGACAGCAACCTCGTTCAGCTGGTGCTATGGTAGGGACTCCTGGCGGTTCTTCCCAACACTTGTCGGGTCTCATGTGTAACGTACATCGAACTACTGGCCGAGAACCTCACCCGTTGGTAGGAGCTACAACTACAATCTTGGGGGACAAGTTATATGTGTTTGGTGGTCGAATATTATCAAGATCGAGGCCCATGTTAACATCAGATCTGTATGAGCTGGACCTGATTCGCCGACATTGGACGAAAATCGAGACAACTGGGGATATACCACCGCCAAGATATTTCCATAGTGTCTGCCCGTTAGGAGACACGAAGTTGGTATGCTACGGTGGTATGTCTCCTGCTCCTACCCAAGGACAGGTTCAACCAGTTGCAGCAGCACAGAATGCTCAGGATAGCCAACCAGAAGTGGTAGTAATGTCTGACATTTTTATATATGACGCGCCTACAAAAACCTGGTCATCCATACCCACTCAAGAAATGCCTCAAGGACGGTATGCTCATTGCGCGACGATTCTCCCATCATCTGCGACGTTCTCATCAAGTAGTGCACCAGCATCAGCTATACAACACAATCTTCCGGGCTCGAACCCAAACCAGGGAACTCTGGGTGTTAATTTGGATGGCACTGGAGGAGCGGAGATGGTCGTGGTCGGAGGACAAGATAGTGCTAACCACTACATTGAACAAATCAGCGTCTTCAATCTTCGTAGTCTCAAATGGACAAGTACACAACAGCTTGGGAAGAGTTGTGGTGCTTATCGAAGTGTGGTTGCTCCTCTTCCTAGCAGCGTTTCTGCTCGACTCGGCAAGTCATCACCTACCAGGGCTGAATATGGGAATATCAGCCAGGATGCGAGGGAGCCTGGGTCATCGATGTTGATTTATTCAAATTACAACTTCCTGGATGTCAAGTTGGAGCTGCAGATACGATCCTCCGATGGGACCTTGTCCGAAAAGCCTATGCAATCAACCTACTCACCACCTGGGTTACGATTCCCGAATGGGGGTGTAATTGACACAAATTTTGTGGTTAGCGGGACATATCTCACCTCGTCAAAGCAGGAGTATGCGCTGTGGGCACTGGATCTGCGGACTTTGACGTGGAATCGTATAGACGCTGGAGGTAGTGTTTTCAGCCAAGGGAGTTGGAACCGAGGGGTATTGTGGAACAGAAGGAACACCTTCGTGATTCTAGGCAATAGGAAGCGAAGTCTGGTAGATGACTACAACCACCGTCGTATTAATTTCAGCAATGTTTGCATGGTTGAACTTGAAGCGTTTGGTCTGTACGATAATCCGAGAAAGACTGCACCAATGTCTGGTTTCGTCTCTGCCAGTTCTCCATTCTCATCACCGTCACTCAGCATTGCGACGAAAGCTGGTTGGGCAGCAGGTGGTCGATCACATTCAAAAGCTGCTGATGAGCTGGGGCAAGCAGCTTTGGGGTTGAGGGAATTATCAGACATGGATATTCTTTGCAATCGGGGAGAACGAATTCCGGTCAATTCTCGAATACTTGCGCGGAGGTGGGGACCATATTTTGTACAGCTTCTTCGTGAGGGTGCTGCGACGCAAGATGGTAATGATGCTGCTACTCTTCGGCCTGACAATATTTTCCGCCATAATCCTAGTCGGAACAGTAGCGTCACGATCACACCCAGCATTGGAGCTCAATCGTCGAACATGAGTACCTCTTCTACGTTGAACAATTTGTCCCAGGCTGGGTCTATTGATCCATCCCGAATTTCACTACCTCCAGATGCCAATTCTTTATCTCCCTCTTCACGACCTCGAACTCTCTATCTGCCACACACGCAATTAACGATTCAATCTATGCTTCACTTCATATATACATCGTCCCTCCCTCCCACCTCATCACCTCTTTGCTCTCCACAAATCCTTTGCTCTCTCCTACAAATCGCACGACCATACAAGATCGATGGTCTTCTCGAAGCTGTCGTCGAACGACTACACGGTGTTCTGGACTCCCGGAATGCAGCTGCAGTATTCAACGCATCAGCGATGGCCGCTGGTGGCGGAAGATCAACAAGCTCAAACGAGAATTGGCTGTCGGCTGATTTCAATGACGTTCCTTCAGGACAGCCGTCAAATGTTGGCAGTGCAGCAGAAGGATCAAGAAACCAAGCTCTTAGAATTAACACTTCTTTTAGCAGTCTAGGGACAGGGGTCAGTTCCAGAAAAGACGACGATGAAAGTTTAAGCGCTAGCAGTAGCGTTGCAAGCGATGTATCAGAGAGCGATATGAGTGCTCGCAGCGCATCTGAAGCTGGAGCGAGAGACAGCGGAGAAACAAGAGAAGTCTGGAAAGGAGATATCAGCGCTGTCATTGGGCTCCAGAAACGTGGTCTTCGAGGCTTGATGGAAGGAAGGAGATTAAGAGAGAGAGGTGCCAGTGTAGGACCTCAGAGTCAGGGCCCGAGAGTCGGGTTGGGTATCGCTGGTGGTGCATGATGAGGTGATTTGAATGGAGGATGATGTATGTTGATGCGTTATGAGGTTCATGAAGATCACGAGGAAAATTCTTGGGGTATATACTCCCTTGCCCTGGTTTAGCTAGATAGGGACTTTTTGCGTTTGTCGGCTGCATGTCGAGGTTTTATAGCTAGCGGAACGTTTAGCATTTTTAGGTAGGGAATTGGCTTTGTAATTTGATTGTTTGATTTCTTCTTCTATGCATACATGAACCCTACGATCTTAGAATCTCATTCTTTGCTTTTCTGTAAAATAGCCCATTCTGAACCTTGGGCTTCAGATTAAACCCGCTTTTCCAGGGCATGGACCTGCACAAAAGACAAAAATACACTTTCGGCTGAAATGCCTATTGGTCACCCCACTTCATGCGAGAAATCAACCTAATCTACCGTCCTGTACCATCACGCATGCACCTCGGATCCTTCAGCCTCGCTGCGCCTCGCGAGGGTCGGGTGCGGTTGGTGGGGATTTTATCCAACCAACATCAATGACCAACATCACTTCATCTCGAGTAATGACTCCCAGCTAAAGTAGGAGAAGAAGAGACGGGTAATTTTTGAAGAGAGCCGGTGTCGTTTATCTTCTTTAGAATTGGTGAAGACGATTTGAACACGAAGTTATTTGGAAGAAGCTTGAATTGAGAGCTGGAGCCTGATTTCGATTGCGGTTGGATTTGCTGGGACGAGATTTGAGGGTACAGCTCTGAAGAAGTTGGGCGTTGAGCTGAGGGGTGAGAGAGTAGGAGACTTGAGATTGAGTACCAGGGAAAGAGAGAAAGAAAGAAGAGGACATAAGAAAGCAAAATGATTGATTTCAAGTACCGTCTCTCGAGACATTTCGAGAGGATATCTGTTCTCCTTGGGGTTGGGAAGTTTGAAGGTTAGTTTTAGTCTATTTCCATCACCTTTCACTCTTTATTGCAAGATCCCATCTAATCATGCTACGATAGTACCAACTTCAATTTTCTGCAGCTCATGCATCTCCACACCCGACGACCTCTGCGACGAATGCCGCGAGATCTATTTGTTTGAATTGCCACTGGTTAATTTCTCCGATGCTTTCGACAAGAGAATTAATATGAGAGTTGGGGTTTCGGGAGTGATGGTGGGTGTTAGTGCTTGGTTGTGGAATGCTGGGGCTGGGTTCTGGCAAGAGGGTCCGCTGACGGCTGTTGTGAGTTTATATATTTCCATTCTTCTTTAGGCTTCTAGGGTTTAGGCTCAGAATCAGCCTCGGTGGTGATGATGGGTCGAGTTGAAAGGATAGGGTTTGGAGGATCATTGAAAGAACAATCCTAACATTCCGAACCTAGTCTACCGAATTCATCAAATCACAAATCCCCGAATTCTTCAGCAAACCTTTCTTCGTCTCCCTCGCCAACGCAGTGCTGACTATTGTCTTCTTCGGCTCCCTCGCCGCCTTCCTCCTCTGCTTGACTCTGGCGGGCTATCTCAGCATCATCTGGTTCAAGACTCAACTCCGTCGCTCTACATGGAAAACATACGCTGTGGCTATTCTCTCTGGCATAATCTATCTGGCGATCGTCTCTCTACAACTTCTGTCCTTCGCAGAACTTCTGGTAGCGTGGCCAGTGTATCTCGGTTGTAGTGCGTTTCTTGATATGGCGCTCAAGAAGAATAAGTATAATCCGCATGGGGGTAGGATGACGGCCAGTGAAATGGAGAAGGAAGCAAGGAAAGCTTGATGGGTTGTGCTGCATTGTTATTGGGAGGGGCAGAGGTTCTTGGAGTCAGAGGTTGCTTGGGTCTGTCATCATTTGAAGAAAGCAAAAATGCGTGGAAAAGAAAAGGAAAAAATGGTTGGATGGTCAGCATCTTGCATTTTTGGGGTTAGGAAAGCATCGGCATGTCGCGAGGAGTTCGTGATTGAAAGCTACCATTGTCTATGTTTGGTGTTCATGAAGTCTGTCCTCACGGCAAATACTTTCTTCAAATCTCTTATTCGAGGATGAGTGAGTACGTTAAGTGGGTTCTAACATAGCTTCCGTCGCGCTACCATTTTGCCGAACCCATACGCAGGAAATTCAGATGAGAGATGTCACATGTCAGACTAGGTCTACAAGTTCTAAGCCTACACTAAAGCAAGCGTTCCAAAAGTTGCATTTGATGATATATTAGCACCTTTTATTTCCGTCTTGTGTCGTTTCACATACTTTCATGCGGTTGCAATTTGATCAGTATTTGCCAAAAATGACTCCTGAACTCTCATCATCTATACTTTCAAATAAAAAATAAAGTCCTGCCTCCAAACTCCAAATTTGCGCTAAGCACAATGGCGAATCATACAAATATCTCGAATCAACATATTTTAGCCCAAGAAAATTTTGTTTGGACTTTATTCTGTTATATCATCGTAAGCTCTCCTATTCCTACCCATCTTTATTTCTAGATTTGAATTAATTTCAACTAGATCGTCGTCATAATTGCAGCTGTGGTTTATTTCAATGTGTTTTATAAGTATGATCCTGAAGCCGACAGATTTAAGGAGTGTGAGGAGTTGGGGCGGATGTTGGAGACGGGCGAGGTGGATTTTGAAAGGGAGTGAGGGGTACAATTCAAGGTTTGTGCAAATTTGGGAGTTGACAATTGGATATCTGAGTGAACTTTGTGCCATCAGATGAGAGGCAATAACGGTCGAGCGTGGAAGAAAGCTTGTGGTATCGACGAGGTTCGCTCTTTCCCCCTCTGCTGGAGGAGCACAACATTATCTGTCCTCCTAACCCACAGTTTTCCATCAACATAACAACGTCAACATCGAATATCTGCAAAGACACATTATTATCTCAGACGAATTGCACATCGCATATTATCAGATCGTGCAACCACCAATCAACGATATGGCTCCGTTTCTATTTCTCCACCCATACAACGTCACAAACAACACACTCACATGCAACATCGATTGCCTCCTCCTAGCAACCACGAACAAAACCAGATCAAATTTCACCACTGACGGTCGGCCCAAAGTCGGTCCAGATGCAGCAGGTGAAAAATTATCCCAAGCAGTCTGAACCCCCCCCTCTCTCACCACTGCCAAAAGCTAACGACCTCAGAAGGAACTTATCCAACTTCTAGCCTCGCTCCTGGTCATTCTGTTTGTCACGCTCTTCACATGCTACGTGTTCACGAAATGTTGTATGAAGAGACGGGAGAAAAAGGAGGAGAAGAGGTTACAGGGAATTAGGGATATGATGGATTCCGAGGTGATAGTGAACAGGATTAGGGAGGAGAGAGAGCGTGAGAGGGTGGCAGCTGCAGAGCAGGCAAGGGTTAGGGAGATGGGGGAGTATACGATTGGGTAGGTGATTGTGGGTATAGGAAGGAGATTGCAGGTTCTTTTTGATTCTGGACCAGTGGCTGGTGGATTACAAGCGGGAGGGCTTGGAGTCATCAGGGTTTGGGAGCTAGTTGAACGAGGTTGTGGAGTTGGGATTTTCTACCTGGGTGCTTTACAAGATAGTTCCAATCCATAAGATTACAACACAATAAGCCCAAATTGCGAGATTGTGGTTCGGGGCAGATTTGACATTTATAGCTCCACTTGCGGTTAACATTTCCGAAATGGAATGCCAATAGCGGTAATATACCATTAATCGACACAATCTCAGCTCCCAAAAGCAGCAAAGCCAAAACGAAATCAAAATGATGCCACTCTTGAATGACATGATTAACAGAAGCGGAGAGGTATAGAGGTAAAGCACTCAAGGAAAGTGATGAGGCGGGATATTGTCATGTTGACATGAATAGTTGAAGCGAAGAGCATAGTTATGAAGCGTATTCAAATTTATTTCCAGGTGTCCAACCATTTGTTCTAGAGTATATTGAAAACAAACTCTTTCTAAAATCGAGTCTCGCACGCCCCTCACTTCTGGGACGTCATGTGTATGAAATAGCCCACTATCCCGCTATATCAATCAATCCAGATCCAAATCTATTCCAACTCCTTTATCCTTATTCTCGTACCGTCTTTTAGGTCTACAATGAAGCTTTACTCTTCCTCTCGCCATAAAACACCCTATCGAATTCCTCGTTCTGAAGTGCGATTCGTCGTCTAGCTGCTTCTATTGCTGCTGCTTCATTTTGATGGTGACGATGGTTTGGATGATAGGCCCCTGAGGGAAGAGTGGATAAGGGTGATGATACTGGATAGGTCAGACGAGTTTGGATTTGATTTTGATGTTGAGATTGGGATTGAGTGAGAGGCATGGCAGCAGGAGGAGTAGGAGCTACAAATGTGAGTATGGAGTTGCGAGAAAGAAGTTGCAGGGAAGACTTACCTGAGGAATTGGATAAAGACATTCTGAACTTGATTCTGGAAACTTTGATAGTGCAGGATAGCAGGACTGAGAGTAAGTAAATGGGAGAGAGGAAGTAGACTTCGCATTGATGATGGAAGTGGAATTGTGAAAGTTATCATCTTGGGGGAACTGACGGATTTTATATAGTAGAATTAATGAGGCTTGCATGACTTTTTGCACTTGCAATCGTGGCATCATGGCAGAGAGAGGAGTGTAAGATTCAAGTCAAAGTGTAGGTAAGATTGGACCAAAGTGCAAATTGAGGTGTGAAAAAACCATAAGTGCGGAACGAAATATGCCAACTGGGTAGTACAAACCGAGGGGTGATGACTGAGTAGCACGGACTGAGGGGTGATAACTGAGGAGTGACGACTGGGGCGTGCCAATTGAGGCATAATGACAGAGTAGGACAAACTGAGGGGTCCGATATGAGGGAAAGTGAAGCGGACGAGATTCGGAGAATAAGGCTGAGACCAAAGTGCAAGAAGTGAGCCCATGATGAGCGAGGAGAAGTGCAACATCGCGGTAGGAGTTTGGAAGAAAAAATTGCAAAATTGGAGGGATAAGGATATGGCTGAGGTAAGAGACAAGCTGAACAAAACAAGTGCAAGAAAAAGGTGCAAAATTAGACAGAGAGCGGACACGGGTTAACGCAAAAGTGCAAAAACAGGCAATGGCGTAAGGATTAAGCATTGAACTCGAGTACCAAGAAGCAAAACAAATCGGTCGAGATGAATAGCAGATTGTTCAAGGTGAAAGACACGATAGAAATGCAAAAATAGGACCAAGTGCATGGTATCGTGCAAGATAAAATGGAATACGAAAGTGCAAAAACAGGGCAATTTTCCCTGCGAGTAAGAACCAAAGTGCAAGAATGCGAGTGTAGCCTAATAATAGCTACACGAAGAGATGCAAATGATCTCGATGGCTTGGAGGAATAACAGAGGTGCCCAAAGTGCAAAAATCAACAACCTTGACACTGGCAGCGTTGATGGGAGTTAGTGGTGCCAGCCACGGCTTTAAAGTTCGGTGTATTTCCTCCGACTAGTCACTGGGTTTCAGGGGCCCTGCCCTCGGGAAGCTCTAAGCCTATTCCCAATTTGCATTCATATCACGTGCGCCGCAGAAACATGACCCAAAATTGCAAAACTCTACATCCAAAATACACAAATCTAACGCGATGCTCCAACTCCAACTGGCTGTTACACAGCTCCGGTCTTCAATGGACTGAACTTCTCCGAGGCTTGAAAGCAAGTGCTACATCAACTCCACCAAACTTATTGGCACAGCGGCTAAAACTAGCTTGCAATTGGTACTCAATGGCAGAGTCATCTGTTCCACTCATCTGTTGGCAATTGTGAACCCATTCAATTTTGGGACAATCTACAATCTTTCTATCAGTGCTCATCTGCATCCAATCCTTTAATCAACATGTCTTCGTTCCGCGACCTGTTTTCATATTCTGTTGCATCGTCTGTTTGAAGTCTCGCAGAGCCGCAGTCGTGGCACGACAGAGAATCGAGTTGCTGTATCAGGAAACGGTCTGTAATTATTAAGTGCATTAAAGCGCTCAAGATTTCTTCTGTGTAATTGGCTGTGTTTCTTGTGTTACACCTATTGACCGGAAGTGGTTTAACCTCATCATGCTCGCCCGAGTCGGTCTGATCTTGGAAGGGCAGTTTATGGCTTTGTCGAGGGTACTTTAGGTATTAACTGTACGGACAAAAGTTTAAACTTTATCTTTTCTGCCGATCTTAGTTGCGTTGCGTTGATACTCAGCTCGATATATCCACATCATATGAGCGTGCTGAGGTCTATGTCACGTGTATCAAATTATAATCGCTCGTACAGAGCACGCTCTCGGTGTGGAGTGTGGATCTACTGAATCTGTGTTGGGGAATCCGAAATTTGGGAGGAAAAGAGACGTGTATGAGCATTTTTACAGACGTTGAAGCGTCACTATTCGTCATTGCAACCTACCAACACGTTGTGGTAAAATTTACCACTAGCCGGTGATGGCACTTCAAGTTCAATCTCCTTCCATATTGGGAGAAGTAAAAGGAACATCGAAACGGGGGAAGAAGGATCCACCACCTGTGCAATGGGATCATTCCATCGAGAATAAACATGCTCGACTTCATGAGCTTACCGACGTCAATATTTACGATATTCCCGTTATCATGTGTGACTCTACGATTTTTAGGTATGACTAGTTCTCATCAACAATATATGCAGGAGCTTACTTTTATTGCAGGAATATACACGCCCAGGATAAGCTAGCCAATTACGCGGACAAGAGACGAAGTATTTTCAGGCCAGCAAATGGGAAGGAAATTCGGAACAGAATAGAGCAAGCTTATCAGTTGAAAATGCATTTGAGGGCCCAATATCAAATTGCTCAAACATACCATCATCAGCAATTTCGAGCGATGGATGACGGAAAGAGATTCCGATCTGGAATCCCGGATTCTGAACCTTTCGCGGTCGTTATCGCCAATGGTGATGAAGAAAAAGACCTGGGGCATATTTCGAGATCCTTCAAAGAAGAATTTCGGCAAATTGCAAATTCCTCGGATGGTAGGGCTGGTACCACCAAAGCGACAATCCTGCCTACTACAGCCAAATCATCCTGTGGAAAGAGATCCAGTCTCTCGAGTTTGGAGAGCCTTGAACGGAGACTGGCTGCGAGATTTCCCCAAGATAATCAAGAATTAGCCCAGTATTCGCATGATACTCTCCGTACAATCCTTTTCGTCAAACGGCGACTCTCCGTTGGCTCATCGGCCAGCAAATCCTCCAAGATGAAGACTTCACCATCCAAATCGCGGCGAACTTCGTGGTCATCTATGGATTCAGATTTAACTGTCACTAAATCGCCTTCCTTGAGAAGATCTCTAAGCCTAAGCCGATCAGGATCAATTTCAAGAAGAGACTCCACTGCTACTATCAGAACAAGTAAGCTGAGTGAGGTGACACTCCCGAACGAGGGTGGAGAAATAGAGTGTAGCCAGTCTTCAGAGGCTATTTTTCTGCAAAAACCCAAGGACGCGACAGGTGGGAATGAAAATTTATCATTTCGCACAGATTCATCATCAGTTGCATCCAAATCCACTTCAAGTGTTGGTATATCACAAGAATGTAATACGTCGAGGCCGAGGTGGGCGAGGTGGCAGCTTCGTTTGAAGCGATTGCAACAATTACCACACAATGACCCAGATCTTCACCACATCGCTACCCAAATTCTCGATCCCGGCAAAGCACCACCACTGCACAAGATTACAAGCCCATATGATGAAACAGGCCAATTTGAGGAAACGTTACGTGACGCTTCTATCGATGGATTGTTTGGGCTGGACGAGCTTTGCGACTATGACTCGTTCGTGTCTCCCAATCCTTCCGCTCTCGATACCCTCCAAAAATATCATGCTGAACGATCGGATGAAAATTTCGGTACATTGCCGTCGACAGTTGTCTTCAGAAACCCTCAAAGCGATGATTGCTGTCTTGATCTTCGTCGCGGCGACCCGAGAGCATCAATATGCCAAACATGCCAATTGATACAACCAAATTCCCACGCGATGATCTGTTCCATTATTGAAGCTTGGCAAACTGGCGATAACCCATTCACCCCAGAGAAGTATTGCACTTCTGACACATCTGGGTTTGATGAGGTCGATACATTTCATGATACTCTTCTACATACTGCAGGGAGACACGGAGCAGGTAGCGGGATTCTGATGTGGTTGATTCGAACGGGAGTAGATGTCCATGCAAAGAATGCGGCTGGACAGACTTTCATGCATGTCTTGAATCCTATCGCTTTCAATGGTCAGACTAAAGATATATACCATGGCGGCGAAGAGGATTTTCATGGACTACTGTTCAGCTTGCAAAGCCAGAACTTCGACTTCTTTCACACTGATGATTACGGGCAGACACCACTTCATGTCTTGACACAGTATTGGATGCATTCTGATTCAATTGCAGCCATCTTCGATTGCACGGGTCTCACGCCTACGACCAAACCTCTGGCGAGGGATTTTCGGGCTCGAACAATTGATTTGCAGCTAAAAGCTCAAGTATCCAAAGAGCACCGTCGAATTGTTGATTTTAACAGGCAGAATGTCCTTGCAGAATTCATACACGCAGATACAAGCGGCAATGACTTGGTAGAGACTGGGCAAGCAGTGAACTCCGGCGAAGCAGCGCCATTACAAGAAACTATTCAGCAGGGTCTGAATGGCAACCCTCTGTGCGAATATAAAGGGAAGAATGCATTCCATTGTCTGGCCGAACGATCATGCTTAGTCGGAGAGCATGCCAATAGCACAATTGGTTTAGGATCGAACACACTCAAGCGAAAACATGATGGAGATATTCCCGATCACCGTGTGAGGGTTGTCCGAACGGTGATTGAGCTTTGTGCAGCTGGTGTAGATGTCAACGCCTATGACATATATGGAAATACACCTATAATGGCGTTCACTACTTTGCAGCCTTGCGGTTTCTCAATGGCTGAAGAAACTACATCTGATATACTTCAGACGCTCATCGACAATGGCGCATCTGTTCATCGACGCAATAGACGAGGAGAGACTGCTCTTCATGTGGCTATGCGTCTCGGCCGAATCACAGCTGTAGATACTTTGCTCAAGAATCATGCCAACATTCATGTTACTTCCAGAAAGGGCAGAAGTGTGCTGGATGTGGCAAATAAAGCTCTTGAGAAAGAAAAGAAGGACGTGGGGTTGTGTGCCAGAATTACTGCTTGTATTAATGCTGTCACGAAATGTGGGCCTGTGGATGTTTGTAAAGAGTGGGACGAGCAGATGCAACGTTATAAGAAAGGGTCCGAGTAAATGCTCGAAGTGCCCACATACAGCTGTGGATTTAGATTTGAACTATTCTTCAGAGTCCTCGGAGGTAGAATCTCCAGCCTCAAAGTCCTCATCATCTTCATTATCCACATCAATTTCCTCCTCATCACCTTCGTGGTACTCGTCCCAATTCTCCTCATCGCCCCTGTTTCGCTCGCTCTCTTCGCTCTCCTCGCTTTTCTCATTTTTCCCGCTCTCCTCGTCCTCCACGCTCTCATTCATCTCACAATCTTCCTCGTATTTATCCTCCCAGTCCTCGTTATCTTTCTCGCTCTCCTCGGCATCGGCATCGTACTTATTCTCCGTCTCCCTGGCAGACATTCGAAAACCATATGCCAACCAAGTGGCAACCTTTTTTCGGTCAAAATACTCTTTTGCCGGCTCTACACCTTCTCTCATAGCAATCGATATAGGAGAAATCCCCTCTCTCTCCGGACTATGCTCGGCAGTTGTCAATCGGTAGCACATGAGAGCAATTTCGCACATCTTAGAGAGTTCCTTGGGATCAGACAAATCTCGAGCTGACCACTGTGTATAGTCAGCTTGGATTTCTTTCAATATTTAATTTTGTACAGAAGTTTCAGAACAATCTTTGATCCAAAACCGAAATATGTGCAGTGATTTCGAACACTTCTGTCCGCAGAGAGTTGCAAAACTGGAAACAAAGAGAGATATACATACCATCCTGTTATCTGCCTTTGTCATGTTTCTGACAAAGTGAACTAGATATCTGATCGTGTGGTCCTCCCTGCCCCAACCCTTCTCCTCTCTCGTCTTGGGCGATAAACTAACCAGATAGTCCATATCAAACGACTGGAAAACCTCGATTGCTCGCTTAACGACACCAACGGGGTTGCTGGAACCATAGCTGACACCAGATTAGTATCATGCATACCATATGGTAAGCATAAAAGGGTAGTTTCTGAACTTCAAAGGAACTTTCTTTGACATTGTTCTTGAAGGTAATGCAAGGGAAAACATGACATACTCTTCAGACTTGATGCCTCCATCCTTGATATACTCGTGCCAAACAGAGAGATGATGTCTATGGCTCAGAAAACCCTCCACTTCCTCGCGTGTCGAGTATCCCAAGGCTTGAGCGACCTGGTGGACATTTGGTGTTGTCTCACCAATAAGAGGATGCTCGCTTCCTGCAGGTGACGCAGGTCTGGCGTCAGCAGGTTCAGACATCGTAGTGGTGTGAGATGGATATTGGGTGGTTCGCCAGGTAGGTTTCAGCGAGAAGGAGATGGTAATGTTTCGGAAAGTAAATTTCGTAAGATGGAGATGTAGGCGTATGGCAGGTGTGTATTTGGCGGACCGGAATAACCACAACGGCGTCTCATGTGATTAGCCAGAAAGATAAATATCGAGATTGGCAGGAGTACTTTGCAAAATAGACACCGCGGTGTCAAACGAGTAAAGACGGCGATCTTATGGTGTCGAAGATGAATTAGGATATTCTGCAACATGGAAGCAACGGTATTTGATGAACGGAGTCGGTAAAACCGTAAAATAAATGTGGCGATGCTATAATAGCATATTTGGCTAGACAGGCGTGCGAAATGAGAGTCTGAAGACACCGCTATGCTCTTGAAGGGAAATAAAAGCTATATAGGTAGAGCTTTGCAATTAACATTTTTATTATATTTAGCGTTAGAGAAGGAAGGGTTCTGCTTTCTAATACTTAAGTCATTGTAGCTGGATAAACGAGTTTGACGCTCACCTTTATTGAGACTATTCTTCATACCTGGACTCGATAAGGTCTTGATATTTTATTAAACTTTGAAGTCTCTTATCTTCTGCTATACTATCTGGATCTTTAATATAATATTTCTTATACTTACAATTTATAAACAATTAGATATTAGAGTTTCTTTTTCTCCTTTTCAAATCTCTCTATTATACTTGCTTTATTAAGGTTAATTGGAATATTAATATACTATATTAATCTTTAGTAATAATATAAATTCAAATAAGGAATATTCTCTCTATTTTATTTTAAAATTATTATCTGATATTCTTATAAAAGTTTTCTAAGAGATCATTATACTTCTTTTATAAAGCAATTACTTGCAAATATCTAATACCGGTAATTGGTTTACTATAATTTGTGCCTGCTCTGCTCAGCTATTTTTATCTAAGATATTAGCAATATAGCTTTTATACTTGCCTCTCTAGCTTATTAAATAAATTTAGCGTTATGTGCATATATATATATACTTTGGGCATTTTATTAAACTATATTCTTCTGGGTCATTTCGGTGATTCCACTTGTGCTTCCCATTCCAAGCTATTACACAGTTTTGATATTAATAGTTTGTCCCAAGATATATTTACCTCGCTCTATCCTACTAAAACTATACAGAGACTATTGAAAGTATGACCCTCTAGTTTTTGTCCTACTTTGCTATATAGACATAAATCTTAAGGTATATTCGAACACATGTGTGCGAATTTGTGCTGCGGTTTTCACATAAAGTAGTTGGGGCATTGACACACCATCTCTCATTTCAACCACCTGCGCTAAGCTCGAATTTGGAAATTTCTCCAAATACTTCTATGCGGCTCTACTCCGCCATTTCTTGGGCAAACAAGTCGGGGTATCAACACAATGCTTCCACATACAACCCAGATCACGCTAATTCGAAAGTGGAAATTTCTCCAAATCCATTCGTACTGCCCTGTCTTACAATATCTGGCTATGTCACTTGGACTTTTCACAAATCGCGACTTGTTCGAATCTGCCACACCGATACGACTCAAAAATTCCACCTAATCTCATTGCGCGATCACAATACCACAAACCTCTCCTAGAGACTAGCACTCTTCGAAAATCATCAGAATGCCTGTCAACCTCAGACGTCCTATCGCACAAGATGTGCTAGAAGCTATTTTCATTTTGATGGCTTTCTACATTTTTGTTTGCATCCCACTGGATCAGGTCTCCTGTCCAATCTTCGGAAATGTCAATGCTCACCGAGTCCTCCCCTGCGGCGCAAACAGTCTTGCAACGATTCTCGCTGACATAAAAAAATCCATTCGAGACACCACCTGCCGTAATTATATTACCACTGAACTTGTTTGGTTTAACGAATACCTCAACTCCGTCATTGCCAAGATTCTGGGACATCCTGCTGTGTGGATGAGGTGAGCCCATTTTATTTTCATTGCAGACTGAAGCTGACGAATTGACAGTGACTTATACCATGAACTTTCAGACCTACGGGCTGGGCATGAGGCGGGAGATTTCGTCACCTGGATTGATATTGCCGACAAGAAAACCAAAATCTTCGTTCTTTCCACTTTCTACACTATAATCGAATACCTCCTGTGCCTTCTCAAAGCAGTTCCATTCGCCTGCATCGGGTTCTACATGTTCTACTGCCTGTTATATTTTCCACATCATATTGAAAACATGTACCACCTAGTGGGAGACGGAATATTCTGGCTGTTGCTCCCAGAGAATCGGGAGATTCTATATGGATTGATTTGTGCAATCTTGGCACGGATTACCTGGTGCGTTTTGGAGGCAGAGCGAGCAGCACCAGCACCTTGGGAGAATGAAGAATGATTGAGTCTATCCCAATGTGGAGACTATTTGAATGATTGGAGAGAAGACTGGGTAGATAGTAGATCCAAGCATGTGTAAATGTCCTGCCGCCACATAGAGAATCCAAGACGTTGATGAAGCTGAAAAAGAACTCGATCTTTTGAGACAACTTGGCTAGATCTATTGACATGGGTTCAACGGCGATAGCTCTATTATTCTATTCTAACATTGAAAATTAGATCGGAAGCGGCGTACTCTTTCTTCTATACGTACCTAGGTCTTTCAGCCTTCCTTGAAGATTCGCTTTAACGTAGGTGATTAGAAGTCTGAGAAAAGACCTTATACATAGTTGTACTAGTGTCTAGCTTAGAAAGACTGTGTCATCACGCAATCAAGTTCAGCTCGTTCCTTAGTTCAAGTTCCTCGTTATATTCTTGCAATGTTCTCGTCAGGATTTAATGTAACTGATTTAAACCCCCTTTATTCCTCGCTTAGCTCGCATAAATTCAATTTGTGAATTTCACCAAGATCTTGTCCAAGGCCTCGAAACATGATCTATCCATCTAATTCTAGAAGCATCATTAAAAAGAAAATACAGACCGGGTCCATCTCGGCTACCTCCAACATTACCGCAGTATCGCGACACACTTCTTAGCAGAGTCGTGACACTCCCGCAATTCACATGCACACGACCAGCAGCTAGGGGCAGGTTTCTCTTTCCGATCTCAACAATGACTTTCCTCCGATACTTCAAAGCAGTCTGTGTATTCATGTACATAGAAATCTTCATCACCTTTGCTGTCCCTGGATGCTCAGGAGGATGCATCCTCACTTCGTGGCAATAATCAATACCAGATTTCCACCATCAAAAAGGGCCAAGGTAATTACCAGGATCTAGCTCCATCCCAATTTCAACGCTCTCACAACCCTCTTGTAGATTGTCCACTTGCTCGTGTGTAGATATGTCCCAAGCGCTGCTCCAGCTGTGAACTTTATAAGAAACAAGGACCGATTTCTGAATTTCTTGGCTGGAAACTTTGTGCACACAATCGTTTCGTAAGTCTTTTTATCCCAATCCAGATAAATTTAAGCTAACAGCTGGTGTCCGCAGCTATGATATTTTTTTGTCAAATTTCTGCTACATCAACATTCTGGAGACCTCAAGTCGCTAACGCGGTTTGCATCATTGCAAAAGATGTGCACGATAATGCCCTCTACACTTGGCGATGCAAAAAGATGTATTGGATCCGTGATTGCGTCATACTGGTTCTTCAAATATATCTACTTACAGTATTCTGGTTGGGGCAGCATATTGAGGCATATCTCTCGTCCCAACACGGCCGTGATCTGTGCAAGGCTTTGGGAAGGTGTTTTGAGTACTTTGTTAATAGTATCTGTTGGCTGTTTGCGGTGTTGGGTTGGTGATGATTTGGGAGGTCCTTGGAATTGCAGACGGAGTGGTTTGTGCATTCCTCGTTGAGGATAGATACCTTACGTCCTGGAGCGCACTGGGAACTGGTCGAGGAAAGCGGACACGGGGAAACCATTCTGGATTGGAAAATTGTATTGATTTCCTGGACATGCGATGATACCATGCATCGGACTATAATAGTATTCAAGAAATTAAACATGATGTAATCCATTTCAACCTCTTGAAATTCGCTTGAATCTTGTTTGTCTCCTCTATTGATAAAAACCGATCGCGACAATGATCGCTATCGGTGCGAGGTTCGTGTTACCTTCTCTACGGTGACCCGAAATTGGAAGTATGAGATGAGTGTTTCAATAAGTAAATACGGTGCTGCGATGTTTAAGCGTAAGTATTGATCAAGTCCTCTTCATGATTTTGGCTGTATGGATCACGTGGTATGTGACCGCATGTCTAGATTTAGGAGATACCCACCTAGATATAGCTATGCCGTCATTGTTGTAGGGTTGGACTTGAAGGACCCAATTTATACATTTGATTAAATTCTTGTCTAATAAATTATGCACCTCCTTGTAGGTCCAGACATGGGACGCCGCGAGGGTGGTGAGAAGACAAAAGCTACTGTGATTTAATTGTAAAGGTATTAAGATCGCGACTTCGAATTGAGCCATTGACAAGAAGAGGAAAAAATGTATGCCAAGCGCTGTTCTTCGCAGGCCATCGGTGCTCCCTTATTAGTTACAAGGATAGTTCGGCGCTTCGGTATTTCCCTGCGCAACATTATTTATAGCCTCTGCAAAGCTACAAACAGGAATGTTAACGACTCCGATAGCATTAATCCCGTTATCATAGATATCTGCAACCACTTTTGGATTTGTTGGATCAGCTTTCGCCCAGCCATTCTTATTTCCGTTGTTCTTGTATGCTGTAACTGCACTATATTCAAACAAATCATCAGTTTCTGCTCACAATTTCATTTACAGTATCGGTGACAGACAAATAATGGGAAAAAAATTTGGTGAAACTCACGAGATAACTAAATCATCTCTTGATATCCCCCATTCACTTGTAAATCCACTCCCACCCAACTTGTTGATTCCGGGTAGCGTTCCGAGGCTCGCACTGCCACAATCTTCTCCACTACTGAGATTACAGCCAGCTTTCTTGTGCCATTTGATATTTGTGAGCCAGTAAGGTTGAAGGTCAGGTCCACAGACGAAATTCTGGATGCCGTCGTCGTGGTTGAGGTGGACACCGCCCTTAATCAAGGTGGGAGACCAGCCGCTACAACCGCCTTCACCCTCGTCTTGGGGAACGCCTTCTTTAGTCCTATAATGGAGCACAAATGTTAGTTGAGAATGACAAAAAAGATGTCAAATATGCGAATGAGGTGCTTCTATCTACACATCTGAGTAGAAGATGACTTTTGCCGGAATTAAGTAAAGTATACTCACGCAATGAAAGGCTGCAAAAATTGAACTTGGTCAGCAACTTCGCTCTCACCAGGGTCCAGTATTTATATTAGGGAAGTAACGTACCAAAGCCTCAATTTGTGACTGAGCCCAAGCATAGGGAATCATTGAAGCCCACACCGCTCTCTCAATGAAGGGTACTACCTCAAGGGTAGTCGTGTTCAATGTGTAAAATGTTGTGGCATCGTTGATCGCCTTATGCAGCTCTGCAATTGATGCATCGCTGCCATCAAAAAGGTTTCGGAGTTGCGTATCGAGGACCTTTTCCCACATAGTTAAGATATTGGTTAAAAGTTCCCCCAAATTGTTCTGTTTCGTACTATATTGCACAATGTACGTCAGCTCTGGGGAGTTATACAACGAGGGAGGGGAGGAAAGCTTGAATTTACAGAGCAGAGGTATCTTTTGCAAGATTGATCCCTCCAGCAACAAGACCGTTCGTAACATCTTTCGCGACACCAAGTTCATTTGGATTTTTATTGCTGAAGTGAGGTGCAGACTTGAGCCCTGGTGAAATTGTGTCAACTCCGGCGTTTTCTCACCAAGACAGCCAACCAAGGGCAATATGAGTTGGGCATTCACTTACAGCTATTGAATAATGGTGCAGAGAATCCAATGAAAGCCACGCCTAGTAAGTCGAGGATTATTTTGAGTTCCTTCTGGTTGTCGAAAACCGGCGAGAATGTCGCAGAGAACTTGCCAATCCTCGTTGCCATAATGACACTAGCTCTCTGAATGGCATCATCCACGATTTTGAAACCCAGTTTGAGACCAGCGAAGCCACCGAGAATTAAATATCTATAAGCGTGTCAGATAACATCGCGACCTGACAAGAAACGGAAATAATCACCCAGCCGGGGAGTTCACCGGCGCGTTCAAGCCTGTCTGTCCACATGCAGTGGGCTCCGTGCAGCCGGGAAGTGTCATCTCGTTGCATGACATATCGTTCGATGGGTGAAAGTAGTCATGGAAATGGGTCAGGAATCCGGCTCTCCTCTCAGTCTCGCTTGCATGCTTCCACGAGAAAATAAAGTCATTCCACGCCTCTTCCGCTTTTGCATCTCTCCATTGTTGCCAACCAGGATTAGAGACTTTGGTGAGACTTCCATAGTCGCAAGAGACACTTCGCCAAGGTGCAGCGGGATTGTAATCATGCTCTGCAAATATAAGCCCTTTGCTGGTTTGGACGAAACCGCCTCTCGAGTAATCATAGCAGTCATGATTGCTATCAGGTCCAAGAGTGACGACTTGATAATTCATGTTATATACTCCGTTCGGGCAGCCTGAATCCACACAAGCCACGCCATTTGCAGCATAACGAACAGCTCCGGACCCATCAATGACTGTCAATTTCTGGTTGCCAGGTTTTACCCCTTCACATGCCCCGTAATTGAGTCCGGGGACGAGTAGGCGATCAGTACCGATTTTGTTGCCACCACTGGTGCAACGAACAGATAATCCAGAGACTCCAGCTGCTAAGACAATTGCATAATTAATCTGATCCTTACCAGTATCAAAGTTGTCCGGCTTGTCGTGGTACTTGTCAACGATTGCACCATTTGGACATTGGGAAGACTGCAAAATGGTCTTATACCACATCACACCTTCGATTTGGTTGGCTGAATGGACAGGTCTCATGTCGCCGATTCTTCCACCTGCGACTAATCAGCACTGTAGGATCGCAGATCTAACAGGCGAGAGGGTTGAACCCTACTCGACAGCTGAAAGCACTTGTTTGACAGCAAATTATAAAGGGAGGTGCAAAGGAAAGGCATGAATACCAGCTTTCCATGTGCGGAAGAATGAGGTATGAATGTTCTGCCATCCTTCATGTGGCCAGTCGTTCTGGTTTCCATAGTTCAGGGGCTCAACATCCGTGTTCTGTTCAGGCCAGACTGTACCTGTAGTATCACCGTGTTAGTTTAATGTTTCCAAGTACTTTGAGAGAAGAGAAATCCCGAAGCGGCATGAGGCAAGGGCTGAGAAGGCCTACCAATATTGTGTCCCTCCGGGAAATCGTTCTAGTGCCTGATTAGTCTTCTCCTTTGCCCCAAAAGAAGATGAATCATGAACATACCCAAGTAATGACCTGAACGTAGTCAGGCTGAATCGGCATATTCAGGATACCTTCCATTCTGGTTGGCAGGTTGAGTTCGCCCCCTCGATATACGTTGGCTCCGTACGAATTCTTATACTGCAATGCACTGAGCCCAATCATGTAACCTTTGTTACGACTTTTCGCTGCTGCAATGACTTGTTTATCCACTGTGACATCTCCTGCATACCAACCACCATATCCAAGTCGTGTAGATGATATAGGCCATGAAGTTTCCCAGCTGAAAACACCTTCGGTAATATTACCCCAGTAATACCTGAGATCAACAGTCAGTAATTATACAAGCATCTGTTTAAGCCGGCTGTTTTGAAGTTCGGGGCCTCACCACCATCCGTCAGTGCTACCATAGTACCCATTAGTCTCATCAATGTCGGGAATGAAATACATCTGATTGGCGAATGAGTTTCTCCATTCTACATGGCATTAGCGTCTTTAACTTGCATTGATAGGGCTAGTCGAGCTTCACAGGTATCATAGATTGTATAAGAAAGGGTCAAGAATTACTGTTGAAGGCACCCCACTCAAATCCACCACTGGAGAAGGTGGAAATAAGTGGGAACCCATTTGGCGTATCTCTGAACCATGCTGGATGGCCAAGATATCCAGCTAGGAGGTCATGGTAATCAAACATCTAAGGAAAGGTAAGCACTATGAAAACATGTGTGCGGTGAAGAATGCTCTTACTCCATTGCATTTGATCCCCTTCTTGAAGCATCCATCTCCGTACGCATAAAGATCCATGCTAACGTAGAGCTTGAATCCTCCAACCCAGGCGGCATAACCAAACATGGCTGACATTGTATTGCGAACGAAATCTGTGTTTGGGTCTGCGATATTAAGAGCAAAACCATCGAATCTATGAAATTCTTAGAGATTTTCGAAGAGTTCATCAACTTCAGTGACTCACCCCATGGCTTTTGCAGCGTCAATATCTTTGTGGATATGGTCATCCGTGGTGCTACCGACCTAATTGATTAAGGCAAATGTTAGAAAGACTTCCGCTATGTAAGTTTGAGTTATTGAAATTCTTTACCATGTAATGCGCAAAGACAGCTTTTGAATTCACAGTCTCTACAAGTGAGAGCACTGCAGCAAGTGCCGCAGCAAAGAAGGAAGTCCGCATTGCTCAGATTATTTAGTGTAGAATATGAGAATGGTAGATGGAATAGTTTCAAGAAACAACTGGGAACAGACTTTGGAATTGTGGCAGTTTCTTATATGGTGGCGTTGCACCGCCCAAGACAAAAGTGACAAACATTTCTTCGGACCTTGCTCCGTGAAAAATGAAATTTAAGCTAACTTAGAAGACTCAAAGATTATGCGCAAGAAGTCATAGTTGCACTATCATCCATGTCCTCGTCTCCGACTCTCCATGAAATATAGAACCTAGAGCAAGTACTTTCCGCCCTTCCAATTCTCCAGGTGCACACAGCTTCTGAGCTTGGAACTATCACTGGCTGTAGCCGTATCAAAAATATGCCAAGATGTCAGAAAAAGGAGGTCCACGAGACGAATACAACATCGTGCCGTAAGCCTAGCGGCATTAGGGCTACTCATCGGTCGTAAAACAGCTGATTTTGCTGGCTGCGCAGTGCGCGGGGGCCAAATCAACATATTTAAAGCCCATGATTATTCTAAGTGCTCCAGTTTCTTGAAAGATTCTGGTCCAGTAAAAAGGCTAGAGCAAGTCTATGCTAGTCACAAGGTACCCTTCGGAGGTACATGCGGTCAGCGATGCAATAGGGCTGAGGTCACAGTCATTCTATTAGCCCCCTTTGCCTTTTTCATCCCGCTCTGCACTCCATTATCCGTTAGCATAACGACATGATTGATGTTGTGGCAGGAAGAAAGCGCACGCATTCTACGAGGTGATAGGTTTGATTGGATCCTGTTACGATGAAGCCTTACCCGAGCCGCAAGTGGGAATTGTCGACAGGTATTAGGCCCAAGTCAACAGGGGTAAGAACTTGCATTGGAAGTCTTGGCACGTTCATCTGATATCGGCATTGAATAAGCGACTGAATCAGCATTATGTTGCTACTTGTTTGGATCAATTACTGATCTGCCCGATGCTGTGCTCGGAGCTGAATGCCAGGCGACGTGTTGAAAGAGCATCAAGCCAGTCAGATGGAACTGGCGAGACTGGCTCCAGGAGTATTTCATTCGCGACGGTAAGGGAGTTTTCCTGAATAAGCATCCTTAAGATATTTTGGTGAAAGTTATGAATGAACTTAAATTTTTTGTGTGCCACTTGCTATTACATACACAACTGCATATACTTATATTGTTAACGACGACCTTGAATTTAAAGTAAAGATACTTCAATACTCGGGTCTGTAGCACTGAGAAGAGTCAAACCTGAACTTGAGCACTATTTCCGATCATCGAGTCAGGAACTGATAGCAAAACTGCAAGAGATGAAACATCTCACCTCATCAATAATAGAGAAGAACCATGTGTTCATGCTCATGAGCGTCATGTAAGATTGAAAGCGAGCATGGGGGCGACCAACTACTCTCAGATGCCACGATTTTAGCCGGAAATGCTTCGTCTTGACTGAACTGCACCGACAAATGATTTCAAAGACGTCAAAGTTTGTCGAATCGTATCTTGCATGTGCCATAGAATTAAATTGGCATCATATTCGAGGATTATCACTTCACAGGATACTGTTACTCTCCCGTCATCGTGCTCACTTTTTCTCTCCCATTTTTCCTTCCAGGAAAGCTACATAGAAGCACATTTAGTTCCCTCATTCTTCTTGTCAGAAAAAAAACACTATATCGCCTCATCACATATGCCGGACATCGGAGATAATATCCAGCTGAAGACAAAGTCAGGAAAGCATCTGCTTTTTTTGTACGAGCAAATTTCGGACTTCATGTCAGATTTGAATCTTTTGATCAAATGATAGACACTTGTGTATCGCATTTTATTAGCTTGTCTTGTTGGGAGGCAGCTCGATGATAGTAGAAAGCATAATCTGAAGCCTTTGTAATCTGATATTACGTGTGAAATACCAAAGGAATTTGCCTGAACTTGATACTCCTAAATTACTTGATATATGGAATTTGTTGAAGTAATGATTGGTCACCAAATCGCACGAACAAACCCAGAGGGAAGTGAGACCCTTGTTAATCCATTCCGCTGCTTGATCAAACCAAAGCCTTGGTATTGGGTACTTATAACTTCCTATCCCTTCTAGCGGCCTTTGTATCACATTTGTACATCTCTCACACAAATTACGGTGCAAATCATATACTGTACAATCGATTCCCTAAATTCGATAGCTCCAGCATTATATATGTTGAGCTCTCCAGGATTCATTGCCCCTAGACGAGCAGATTAATCTCTTCATGGCAAATCTTTGGTGTAAGATACTTTTGTCGCCGGAAACTCAAACTCAACAGTAGACTCACTGTGTTTGAAACCATGCAGTCCCATCACTATAGACTGCACTGGACATTAGACATGATTTCGGACTGGTCCGCGAGCATTCCAAATCTCCGTGCCCCTGAATCGTCACATGACACGATACTGATTTACAGTATCTATGTCTGGTGATGTTTGAAACTTTGAAAAAGAAAGAGAAAGATCTCGGGATCTTAGATATAGCATCAAGACAAGAATCAGACACAACACATTTATTTGAACATTAAAAGAATTATCATGGAATATGTATGGGTGATCTTTTGTCGCTATAGGCTCTGCTCGCTAAATTACAGGGCATGTACCCACTGAACCCACATGACAACTCTTCGAGAATAAATCAGCAAAAATAAAAAAACTTGGTAAAAACATACAACAGCAGGTATTCGCTGATGGTCACCCACTCAACTACTAATCTGCCGATCTACAGCTTGTATATGGGAGAGCGGACGGGATCCCTAATTCTCTATAGTCTATGGTCGTATGTGACAGCTGAGATGTTGTCGGAGACTTTATCGCAAAGATCAACGTCGTGTTTGCGAGTACACTTCGAAGTCACTAGAGCTACCGATGAATCTTTGCGGAAAGCTGTTTCAAGACATAATAGGTGTAATTTAAAGCTTCGATTTAATTTTTCGCTAACTGTGGACGTAAAATGAGTCGTGTTTTGAGGAATAATAGTTGTGAAGAGACTGCGACACTTGTGGGTGATTGCGGAAAATGAGAACATTTGAATATCGATTCAATTCAGCAAACGCACGTCAAGGAAGAGCGACAACCATCATGACGAATGAAAACATATTTTGATTTGATTCAACGCAGGGTAATCTCTTATACTCCATCTCAGCCTTGTGTTAGGACTCGGGTTAAATTTGACGTGATAGAAGGCTCAAGACTGTCAGCGGGATAATATTACGCCTATGCGGCACATACTGGATGGACGTTGACTCATTCGGCGGGTAGAGGCTTCCTTTGCTTTCCAACCAGTATAATTTATATACATAAATATCTTTTCCTCATCTCCTTCTACTTTTGCAAAAGATGTTGAATCAAGATTGATGTTGCGATACTTGGCGTTGGTTTTTAATGTTCATACCTCCTTCTTCCGCACTCCCCAGCATTTGTACTGTTTCTCAATCCAACGCGGTGGCAGTTTTTCCGGCCCAGTGGTCCCATGCCCAGAATTCGATATCTATGCGATAAATCAAGATCATACAAGATTCCTTCGTGCTGGAATGACAGAAGTATCATTTAACTTGGCGTTGCTTATTCAAACGTTACCTCCTTCCTGTTCCACTCCTGCCCAGCTTTGCCCAGAATCTTGGTTATTTCAAGCCTTGACTGATTCGTTCGTTTTTGTTATCTCTAACGTTTTCCCAACTTCAAAATGAGGTTGAATGGATCGAGATTGACCTTCTCAATCTGAGTGAGAGGCGTAGTTCTAATTGCAAGCGCAATTGGAAGGGAATCACACGACAACGCCTAGAATTTGGAATCGACATTAAATTTGAATTGGCATCAATCCTGCGAAACGTCGCGTTCGCCGTTCCAGCCACAAATCGGTTGCACGTGAGAGGCGTTCCAGCCAGGTTGCTTATCTGCTCGAGGTGGCTGAGACTTCTATGAAATGAAATCTCCGAGCACAAATAATTCTTTTTTGCAACGTTTGCCACTTTTTATGATCGACAGCAACTATTTTAGAAGCATGACGGAACCACCGACGATGCATGAAGTTTGATCAGTCTCATCGCTTTTGTGAAGACAAGCAAATTGGACAAGCTTATCAAGCTCATTCAAGCCCTCCAAGATTCAATTCAAGATGGCCGCCAACCGCGGGCAAGTCTCTGGGCAACGACTTTCATCAACCTCAATAAAAGATGTCACCTTCCTAAGAGAGGCAAGCGGCCCTGGCTCGAAACTTAACTCTAGGGTGGCTCCCAGGCGATCTACCGGGCCCCTAACTAATGGTGCGTGCGACGGGACCTTGGAGAATAACCTATCCTGTATGTGGCGTACGAAATAGTTGGAGCTGCGATAACGATATTGATCCACTATCTTGCGTATACTGCGTCCACATTGTTAATTTCACTACCACGATTCATACTATATTGAAAGGAATTATGGGAAATATGACTTCCATTTAGCCGGCGGGGGCATCATATGTAACAGCAATTGCGTGAGCGTCAAGATGGACAACTCTAGCAAAATTGCACCTCAGTCAGCGTTCACCTCATATTTTGAGCTACTTTCACCACCTCGAACTTTCATTTGTTATCTTTTCCTATCGTGCCCCATACCAGACTAGGAACCCGTTTTCCACTTACATGGTTCCTTAGACGCCGAGCAAGCTCACACGATCTTGGCTTGCATTTGGTTCTCGACCCGGAGGTGATTACCTGCTTCTTTTAGCCGTCCTCCGAATGTGGCAGATGGCTGGGCGTGTTTTTCAGGTCCATGTTTGCGCCGAAAGAACAACGATGGAAGTCCCAAATTGCGGCGGCATGGTCAGTGGACTATTCCCCGGTTCGTGTCGTGGCCATATTCGTCTAGATTATCTCAAAATTGCATGTTATTGAGCTTCCGTATTACTCAATTGGTGGCTGATAACCTTCTCGAAATGTTCTGGTCTGAGATTAACAGCAGATCGTGTTGTAACACCCAATGACTATACTCGCCACGGACACCCTGGACTCCAAACCTAGTACCCAACTTGCAGATAGAGTACACGGATTGTGATATCGCACTGACCCTAGTTTACACCGTGGGGACCCAGGAATCCCTTCGCCGTGGGAGAAAGGGTATATGAGGGTGTGTCTCCCTGGGTTATCATTCCTCAGCCATCGTTCAATTCTTACAACGGACCTGAGCCAACTCATCCATTCCACACGTCGCAATCATGAGTGAGTTATACGCTATATGCGAGTAAGATCTCTGCTAATGTTTCTCAGAGGACGGAATCCTCGACGATACCTTCACCATGGCTCCTGCGCCAGTGGTTGCTGGTATTGATGGCAAGCACCACGGTGTCTTGCACACCTACCCCGATGGCATGGATGAGCATGGACATGTTATTCCAACCGAGGAGGAAATGGCAACTCTCCCAAAGGTCGCTGGAACCATGCCCTGGTCAGCATACATGCTTTGCGGTGTCGAATTTGCCGAAAGAGCGTCTTACTACGGCTGCAAGCAGGTGTTCAAGAACTTCATCCGTGCTCCTCTCCCAGATGGCGGAAACGGTGCTGGTGCGCCACGTCGTGGAACCCAAAAAACTGCAGGAGCTCTTGGAAAGGGTACTGTTATTGCCTCTGCCATGACTGATGCTTTTACTTTCCTAGCCTATGCTCTGTATGTTCACCACATCTTCTGAAGTATAATGGAAACTGATAATAAACAGACCCATCTTCTTCGGATGGCTTGCAGATGCTCACTGGGGTCGATTCAAGACCATTTGCTGGGGTGTCGCTCTTTGCGGAGTTGCCCACATCATCAGTATGCTCTCCATTCGACACCAGAATGTTCCTTGCTAACTATCATGAAGTGATCATCGCAGCTGTCCCAAGTGTCATCCAATCTGGTAAAGCCATTGGCCCCTTCGCTCTCAGTCTGTACATGCTGTCTATTGGAGCCGCCATGTTCAAGCCAAATATCGCCCCTACTGTCTTGGACCAGAACCCACACAAGAAGCCCCACGTCATTACCAAGAGCGATGGAAAGAAAGCAATCGTTGACCCAGAGGCCACTTCTGAGTCAGTCATGTTGTGGTTCTACCTTCTCATCAACATTGGCGCCTTCTTCGGTGTCGCTACCTCATATTTGGCCAAGTACGTCGGATTCTGGGCTAGTTACTTGCTTCCTTGCGTTATCTACTTGATGCTTCCAGTCCTTTTGTTCTTCGTCAACAAGAGACTCGTCAAGTTGCCTGCTGGAGGAAGTGCCCTTGGAGACTTCATTGGCGTCAATGTTCTTGCACTCCGCAAGGCAGGTATCAGAGGAATCGGTCGCCCAGGATACTGGAACCGTGCGAAGCCAACTTTCTTGGTTGCTGAAGGTGACAACAGAGTCGTTAGATGGACTGATGAGGTATGTGCTTACCATCTGCTTGTTTTTGTAATGTACTAACGATCGAAAGTTCGTCGAGGACACCCGTAGAACCATGGCTGCTTGTGCTATCTTCCTGTTCTTCCCAATCCAACAGATCAACGATGGTGGTCTTGGAGCCGCAGCCAACGCTCAATCTGCATCGCTCACCTCAAACGGTGTTCCCAACGATGTACTCGACAACTTGAACCCCCTCGCCATCATTGTATTGATCCCAATCATGAACCACGGTATCTACCCTCTTCTACGCAAGTTTGGCATCCGTTTCGGTCCCATCAAGCGCATGACTTTCGGTTTCCTCATTGCTGCCATCGGAGCTGCCTCATACGCTGTCATCCAATACGAGATCTACCAAACCTCTCCTTGCGGCTACGCAGCCTCTACTTGCGAGGAAGGAACTGGTGTTTCCCACCTTTCCCTCTGGCTTTACGCTATCCCTACAGCTGTCACCGCCTGCTCTGAAGTCTTCATTAACGTCACTGCATACGGCATTGCATACTCACGTGCTCCAAAAAATATGAAGGGTTTCGTTATGGCTATCTCTCTCTTCATGACTGCTATCTCCACAGCCATATCCCTCGCTACGGCAGACGCTATCCAAGATCCTTACTTGATCTGGTGCTTTGCCGTTCCATCCGTCGTTGGTTTCATCGCTGCGTTTGTTTTCTACTGGGTAAGCCTTTCCATTTCCATCACTATCAAAACAAATGCTAATTATTATTACAGCTCTTCCGCCACTTGGACAGCGAAGACTACTTCGTTGATGTTGAGGAGACTACCCAGACCAACAGCAGTGTTGATGAGGAGAGCATCAATGAGAAGCGTGTACACGCTGCCAACGAGAAGTCCATCTAGATGATCGGGCTTAGGGAATAGTGTAGTTGTGTTTTCAAAGCGAGGTGGTAATTTGAGATCGAGAGATAGAGATACCAGGTAGAGATGAATGATGAATCATGTTTCTCATGTATCATAATGCTTGAATTAAGTGTCTCTGTGGACCTACGTATTATGATAATTTGTCAAAAGCTTGGTTGACATGATGGTCACCAGCTCCACGTATGGCGGCAGTCCTATTGTCTCGAAGTCAAGTGTGACCTCGGCACAACATAGGCTCGCAGACGATGACATCTACGATTTGAGTCCACGAGACTAGCGACAAAATTAATTGATAATCTATGTATGTAGCTAATGGGCGCTAGAATTAACATTCTCTCGCAATCGCACGAAAATTCCATAGGATTTCCAGCTCCTAGTAACACCAAGATATGAACAGAATCTCCGTCCCTCATCAATAGCTCGGATGATGCTCTGATAGAACACTGAGTAGCACTGATCTGGGCATGTAGAAGACATTACCGGAAACGAATGTGGGTTGTTCAAGAATTAATGGGAGCGTCAGGCGCCACGGTACTGCACCTAGGGGACGGTATAATATTGCTTAGACGCCTAGGTTACCTTCAAAAAGCTATTAGTTCGTATTGTAAGCCGACAAACGTCACAACTTCAACTTTCTTGAGGGCTGTCGAAATCCTGAATGCGTTTACCCCTACCAAAAAACCTTCCAAATGTGGAACATATTAACAAGTAGATACTCTGTAGGGTCTGATCTGTACACGTTGCTCAGATCTTATCGAAATCGAGTATGTTCGAGCCCACGAGATAAGGTCTATGCTCTCAGATTGTCCCACAAATACGAAAATTGTTCACTACCTGTCGGCTACCAATCCTCCATGGTGGAGGTGATCATGGCGATTGCGCACTACATCATCACCGCAACCCAAAGTCTCGACACGATGCTCTGCCCCGAGAAGAGGGTGTGTACGTGTGGAGAGGGGAGACACAATGAGACTGATTCACTTCCATCGTGGGTGCCTGATTGGAGTTGTATCAGGAAACTTCAAAACGGCGTTCCGTGATCATCACCTGCACCTACGGTAGAAGATGGCCTCACGCGCCCTACTTTGACCTGCGCTTCCGGTGGACCTCCTATCTCTGAGAATGGTAGGATTTTGACTTGTACTGGTATTCTGTTGGGAACCATCACGCATGTGGTTGCGAGGCTTAATAATGCCGTACCTGAAGATTCCACCATAGACATAGTGGGACTTGTCGACTTTGCCCACTCATTTGCGAAATTCGCATGGATGGAAGAACGTATTGAACTCTTTGAAAAGATGATGGTGTGAATTATACTATGTATCAGGGATCCCGAGAGCCAAAAAAGCTGTTAATGATATCATGTCTAACGAGCGCGATTTTGGCACCACTTGCCGGTCTTTCGCAGAGAATCCATCTTAGGATACCTTTAGTGTCACAGAATGTAGCATGTTTAGATTGCTTGCCGGTATTGATATCTTTATCTACGTCACTCCTGAGTGGTTTGGGCAGACTAAATTATTCGGATCAAGCCCGAAACTAATATCAAGGACACGTAATTTGAGTCAGTCTGATATTAGTTACATGAACCATCTGTTTTGTCTTTGTATTTCACACAGTTCCGATCATCAAATGCTTGTTCTTTGGATATATGGATTTCTTTGGCGGTGGCAATTTCCAGCTGCTATAATCATCAACCATAGACTCCAAAATCGTAGGGAAATAATTATATGCATGCCATAGCGGTCGTCCATACTCCTCTCGCAGGTGGAGTAATAGCAATCAGTTGATTAGAACACTTCCCACGGACTTGAGTGAACGCACTTGTAGGGGAGGTGATCATGGTGATAGGTTGTCCCAGCCTAGTGCCGACGAATAAGTTACAGTATTGATCAATGGTCTCGTACATAAAGTCCGTCGATTTTGTACCAGTGGCCTTTGCTACAATTCCCTAGCAGTTTAGAAATGAATTGCGATTCTCCTTGCGCGGTTGAGGTGAACACAGCAGCGTATTTGTCTTCAGCGTTTGGTCCTTCGACTTTTGGAACTTGGCCATTGAGAATGGAGCCTGGCCATCCTGTGTAATCACCGGTTTCGAACTTTGGGTTGGCAATGAGGGACTCGATTCGACTGTAAAGGGATTAGTAGAGAACCAATAAGTTGATCAGGTGGTGTGCAACATAGGCAAGTGTTGTGGTGCTGGTCTTTGTCAGAGTGGAGGGCACGTCACGAGTGGCGATTATTGTGTAGAAACCAGTTTGAACGAATGTGACAATCGATTGGGGAGCTGTGCTTGTCGCTGTGACCTGAAAGATACCAGTAGCAATCATAGAACATGCTGATGAGAGTTTGCTTGCTGGCCAAGAAAGAACTGAAGCTGGAATTGGCAGAGCCCCAGTAGCATCTCTTTTCACTATAACTGATATCTTAGTGATTACCTGAGTTGTCAGAGTGGCCAAGTTAGTATTCGTGACGACTGTGCTTATTATGAGTGTGGTCAGAACAACACTAGGCGTAGGTGTAGCGATGGCAATCTCTGCCGTGGTTGATGGTACATAATTGATCAGCAAAGAGCAAAAAGCAGCTCCATTAGCACTTAAGTATGCAATATCCACAGGACAGATTGGAGTCACAGTCTCGCTGGCATTCGAGTAGGTATAGCTATGGACGTTAGAATCTACGCCATGATATGGCTTGTGGCAGCATACCTATAGGAGACTGTCCAAACATTCCCGTCAGTTGTCTGACTCTTGGTAGTTGCGAGTGAGCTGTCAAATTCTTGGGTATATATTGAGCACAGTTGCACTTGAAGGACACCGTTCTTGTTGGCGATGTACTACTCATTATAAGGGCGGGGATTTGTTACTCGAAGCTGAGGGACTCACTGTGTTGAAATAGCGGCAAATCTTGGGCGTCCCAGTCGTTGGTGGATTGGCAACATTGTAAGTTGACTGAGCGCCGCATGCCGCAGCACATCGAAGAGAATCAAAAAGTGCTCTCATTGAAGACCTTGCTCCTCATAAAGTTGACCTCTCCATTGCAGTCAAGCAATGGGGCATTGATTGCGGCATCGTATAGAAATGTCCCCTTGTGCCCCAGGACATTTGCAACAGTCTGATTGACATAGCCATTGTTTCCTATTATATCTTCAGAAGCCGTCAAATTAGTTGAGAAAAGACATTCTCACCAGCATTTACAATTGGAAACTTGCTGCGCAATTGTCCAAAATTCTTTGCGTTGACAGCGGAAACATTCCCAGCCCACAAGACACACTCTATCACAGTAGTAGAGGGTGTATCGAGGGAGTCAACTCCTGGAGCGAGTGATGGATCTCTTTCGAAATCTGGGAGGTTATGTTAGCGAGTTAACATGAGTGTGCATAGACTACTTACAGATATTGAAAGCTGCACCCCTTGGCAGTATTACAGTACTTTGCACATGCTGAAACATGATAGCTAGTAAGAGAGCGATATCCCAAGTAGCCATTCGCATCATTTGAGGCGTTTAAGTTATTGAATGTCTGAACTTATCCCGTGTGAGTTGCAGCTGCTGAACCAATCGTAGCAAATCGAGAATGCACTTGCTGTGTCCGGTGTAGGAGCTGGGCCACTTCCAGCTGCTAAGGAAGTGCATGTTGCGGCTCGAAATTTGATAAAATATTTCCTCTGGGGAAGAGGTTCGGCTTCTACTGATTCAATGGTATCTGAAATAATGGCAAATCGATCTTAAGTGATGATATCTGAGGAGGCGCCATCAATGGAAACGGTGACATTCGGTGGAGATCAGGTGGTCCGGCAGCGTTTAAATCGTCAATCGGTATACCTTGTGCAATGGTAGTGGCTGCAAGCGCAATGACTAAGAGAAGCGACTTCATATTTCTAGACGTTGTGAAAAGTATCAAGAGATAGGTGTTCAGGAGGCTGAAAAGACAGGCAACGACCAGAGAGGTCTAGACAATGAAAAGAACTACTCACTCATGGATGGAGTAGAACAGCATCTTATATGACGGTAAGTATCTATGATCTGCAAGTCTAATCGGAGAAATAAGCTCATGTCTCTCGGACATATTCACACTGGCCGTTTAGGCTGCAAAATAGAAGGCTGAGACCAATAATGAATCAATACTCGAGGGAGATGTTAGGAAATTTGACGATGATTTCAAGACCGCACGGTCGTGAGGATAAATCTTAGAAGTGAGACAAGCGAAATATGAGATTTGATCTGTATTGGTGACAGGAATTCGCGGGAGAAGCCTAAAGGAAATGGCGAGGACAACCCAACGCATATTACAACTTGAGTTCTCACGATTTATTTCTACCATAAGAAGCTCAAAATTAAAACGTCATTGATATCTGCTTAAGATGACTCTCAGAATCTAGTGCTCGATTTATCAGAGAAGTCGTTCACTACCGGGTCAGAACTGCAGAGTAGATTGTTCTGCTAGTAGAAGCATGGTCTATAATCAAACAACTTGGGGAGATTATCAAAACTCTGCATGCAGATGCCAAGGACGTATAAGAAGACTGAAATAAGAAATCGAGGGGTCGAGAAGTCTATTTATATATGCGCTTGCTGCTGGTACTGGGTTTTTGTCTATATGAGGGGATCCAGTTGTTGTCAGGATTGATTGAAAGAAAGTTGGTGCAGCGAGAAGGACGCAAAGCGACCGTCAGTCTTCAATATTGCCCTTTTAGCCAAGGCACGTGCTGCATTATATTTTAACCTGGATATTGAACGATATTGCCTGACTGGAAATCTCTTAAGAAATATTAGGAATATGATTAAGATCATAAAAAGACCATATAGTGGATTTAAATTTCCGTAGGCTTTGTAATATAATTTGGTAGGAAACCTGCCCCGAAATTACCCCCCTGATTAAGCGAAGCGAGCATTATCGAAATCTAATTATACTTAACCCGATAGTATGTGTTGTTATACTATCCTTAAGTGTATGTCGTGCATTTTAAGTTAGATGATTAACAATCGGCCGCGAAACAATTTATTCTTGAACTCGAACTATTATCAGGACTTTCACGAAACCTGATATCTTCTGCGAAACCATTATTAAAGATACGAATCAATCGAGAACTGCGAGAGAAAGGCTTGATGCGGATCATGTGGGGTTCCCCCGTTTATGTTGATCAATTCTTTCCGTTGTCTGTTCTACGCAATTGCGAAACAGATTCCTAATGCGTTTTCGTATTCAGGCTCAAATTGATGCTGGATGTAACTTGACGTCCCATTCCAGTAGCATGGCTGACATAAACCTAGATCCTACTGCTCGTATACATAATTTGTAGGTATTTCAAATATAGAGGGAGACCCTCATTTGCTAAGATAATTGTCACCGGTTTTGCCTATTCAACTACATACCGTGAGCGTCCCCAATTGACAAAATCAGCGATAAGCCACTTGAGCTGGCGTGGGGAAAATCGTAAAGGTAATGGTAGAAGGTTTCCAGTATAAATATGAACCAGATGCACCTAGGGGCTTGATGTATGTTACCGCAGTAATTTGAATCCGCCTATGTGAAAAGCAGCAGCTTTGAGAATAATTTTCAACAGATTGCCTAAAAAATGAAAGAATTGATCGGGGCTTGGAAATTTCTTTTCATGAAGTGAGCATACATCTTCTCAAGTACATGAAATATCATAATCTGATGGTCTAAAGTATCACCGGTGATCCCTCTGCAAGACCATATGGCGAGGATCCACTGGGCAGAATTATTTTCACTCCCGATGGATACATGAGCGCTGTCATCAATACCGCGAATGCAGCCAGGTTACCTAGCGGAATAAGCTGGGCCAAAGCAAACGATTCAACCATTGCCAATGTAGCAAGAATAATGGTTACATATTCTGGAAGCTACCGTGTTGTTGAAGAAAGAAACATGACGCTTGCCCGGATACAAGTTCAGGTTGCTTTGAATCCAGACTGGATCGGCACCGAACAGGTGAGGAAAGTCACGTTCGAGGAGACGAGCCGGGAGAAGCGCATGACTTTGACTGGTTACTCTGTGGGTTCAATCCATGCTTAGAGGGAAATTTAAAAGCTGATCAGCAATTTCATCAAGGACGGGAAACTAGCGCCCAACTACTTGGTGTGGGAGAAGCTGGGGCCACCCCAGACATGAGATGAGCAGAAATTCTGGAGTCTGTATCTTCAGGAGCAGTTTGGAGAATTCGGTATCTTGATGGCTCTGGAAAATTACCATGCATCTTGGCAGTTTCCTCCTCCAAACTTTTGGTCACTCAAGCATTAAAATCTCCTTTGAGCAGATGAGGCGATAATTTTATAAAACTATAGAGCCTTTTGTGAGAATATGCAAATAAACTTTCGGTGGGGAGAATTTTGTCAGATCTATTGTATCCGGATGTCGATTTGATATTATGAATTGGGTGCACGACACCTTTCTTATTAGATAGGCTAAATAAATCCGAAGTGCCATCCAAACTCACATGTCAAATTTCCTTTGATTTTGCTCTATTTGAAGGAACTTTCCATAGCATTGATAGCAGTATACGTACTATTTGCTTTTAAAAAATGGATAAAAGTTTGTGAATTTGGTTCCGGCAATGAAGCCATGCCTCTCCGAGGCAGTCGTGAATAATAAACACGCAAACCAAAGACTTGCACTCTTCTGAGTTGGACCTGTCGTAATTCTTGCATCAAATATAGGGATACTTTAAATTTATGCTACTATAGATGTGAGTGTGGAAAGCAAGGTGTTGAGAGTGGAAAGCAAACTTTGGGGGCCGCTCTTGGGTCAGGTTTATGAGCCGATATAGGCCTGCTCGTTTCAACAAATAACGTCTTTGATGGTCCAACGGTTAAGATTTCCGCTTGTCAAGCAATTTGGCAATCCGCGGGAGATCGGGGTTCGACTCCCCGTAAGTGCAACATTCCTCAATTCCATCATCCAATAGCTAACAATTCCCAGGTCAGAGAGACAATACTTAACCCCAAGTACGACTTGGTTCCAAATTTTTTTTTTTTTGGAATATTTAACCAGCCGAAAGAAAATGAAACATGTTGATTTGTCTTTTGGGGTCTGTGCGCTGGGTCGATTGTGGGGTTCGGCAAAGCTTGTGGCATTGAAGAATAGTCGGGCAGGGTTGGCTTTTGCAAGCTGAGTTGACATCAAGGCGGCATGAAATATCAATGATCTTATTCTGACACTTGTGTATCGTTGTGAGAAAGAAGAAATTCGGTATTGCCTATAATATTCAACTAGTTGAGAGCAAGTTGTCCTCCAGAAGAGATTCGAGGATTGGGCGAGCTGGAAAGATAGGGAACGTTTGACTTGTACACAACCCGATTTCTGGAGTCTATTTTTGCATTTACGTTGCTGAACAGAACTCATTTCCCGCAGGCTGGACTGGTATAGGAAAGGCCAAATTGAGGTCGACATCGGAAAGGGTCGTAAGATCTGGAACATAGGGCTGTCGCCTGCTTTTCCCAAGGCAGATTCCTGACACCCTTGACATAATCTAAATACCTCAACTTCCACCCTACCTCGTTTCGAATCCTTCAGGGCGAACATTCGCAAACAATTAAGATTTGGGCAACTGATTCAGATTAGCGACTGGCTGGCGAGGCAAAGGGCGACGTCCTAATCTTGAGCCACCCTCTACCGGAAAATTACGGTGACATGAAGTTGCTTGAGAACGACCTGTCATCAATTCGTGATACTATTGTGTGTCGCAGCACCAGATTCCAACAGCTCGTCCATCAAGCCTGCGGAAATTTGGGATAAACTCCTCGCAGTTGTCCTCCCTCATTCCTTGTTTCTCGTGAGTGGATTTCTCCCGAGTGGGCACGACAGACAACATCTACGACGACTTAGTCAACTAAACCTGGTTACAACATCATCTCCTTCAACTCCCACACCAACAGTTAACAATCCCCAGATCACGCATCCATATTGCTCACAGGCTCGTTCTTATCACCCTGTCTATCCAGGCCGCATCTTGTGGAGGTTACATCCTCCGCAAACAGTCAATCGGGCTGCCGAAGGGCAAACATGGCGGGGCAAGGCAACCGCCTGAGACCGCACCCGATATTTTCCTCCATCATAAAACATCTGAAAAAAGCCATGCCGCCCTTCTTAACCTCTTTCCTTATGATTATACCTCAGTTCTGCAAGTGCAGCGAAGAAAAGACGTGACATGCATCGCCCTATCTCACAGCCCTCTTATCGCCCTCTGTTGAAGCACAGAAAATTTATCATCCGAGATAATATGTTTCACAACACCAGTTACTTAGTCACTTGGTGCGTGGAACGGATACCTAGCAATCACAGGAATTGGCCTATAGGATATCAGCCTGGCTTTCCCGGAAGTCACGTTCGCCTTTCTCCAGTCAGATATAGGTGGGTAATTAAGTCCACCGCTCACCCATATCTTGGATCATGGTGCATTACTCGAATAGGCTGAGCAAGTTTTGATACTCGAGGGCTACAAGCTTCATGATGACCTCGCCCTGGACGCTTGGTGCAGCTGTTCTGAGGGTGTACAAAAGGATGGTAGTCTTCCTCTCTTGTCTTCTTATTCACGAGTTTTCCTCAAACTCATTCTCAAATCATCCTCGCAATTCAAGCTATTCTCCAGCTTTTGTTGGCTCTTTGGGCGTTCTCTCAGAGCTTCTTTTAGGGTATTTCCAGGACAAATACCTCAATTGTTCTCTTACCCTATTATCAAGCAAGCCTTAACAGCTTAGGCACCATATCTCAAGTCCTTTCAGCAAGCCAGTACAATACTGATCGCAAAGACTAAAAGTTGCGCAGTACTCGCTGGAATACTTCCAACTATATCACCAATCCACTCAATTTCAATACTCCAATATTCCGTTCTGAGAGCTATCCCGTATCGTTCCACGTCCCTCCTTCTCAGCTATCCGCAACCCAGCTTACCCAGACGTCCACTATATCACTCTCAACATTTCACTATATTATCTCCTTACCTTCTGATACTCATCACCATACTCTATAGTCTTCAAAGTCTCCATCATCGCCCCTCACTTCTCACCTCTCACCCATTTCTCATACACTTTTCACCAGTACCATTAACCAAAATGTCCAACTCCTCCACACAAGTCCACAACGGCTCTTCACGCAGCACCTCATCACATCCATACAAATCTTCCACCCAACATACCCATAAATACAGCTCCTCCTCCACTTCTTCAAACGAAGGAATAACCCGCTATGTCCAAGACACACGTGATCATCGCTCTTATTCTGTAAAGGAATATGATCCGTGTCAGGAGGCGTCAAAGAGGAGACACAGGGAGGAAATCGAGCGAGTTGTAGGGGGGAGGTATTAGTGATTTGAGTTAAGGATGGGGGTTAGGAATCTGGAGGGGAAAGGAACAGTGGCAAGGTTGAATGAGCTCATCAACTTGACACAGATTTTTCAAGAGCTCCTCAGGCAAATGGGGCTGTATCGATAAGTATGTGGTTCAAAACTCCATCTTGCATCTCGCAACTCACCACCCATCACTCAACCATCTCTCATGACAAGAGGCAAACACACTCTTCAGTACATCTTCAGGAAAAGCATCTATATAACGACTCGAAAAGATCGATACATGATTTCAGCCTTGTACCAGGACGGTCATTGTTTTCAGGACTTTTTATTTGCGATACCCTTCTTGTCTATATTTCGTGCAGGAGTTGATATGTTTCTGATGTCTTACGGTCGGGCTTATGATTGTGTTCATGGTTGTAGCGATAGAGTATCTGGATTGGGTTATTAGTATCGCGTATTAGCGATTGTTTGGATAGTGTAAGGGATTTGAGAGTCTGGGTGGGCATTTTGAAGAATGGACTAGGAATTTGGGTGGAGTGGATGAATCAATGGCTTGTATTGTATTATAGGAAGCGGAAAAACATTTTAGGAAAGATTCTGAACCTAGAGGTCATGATTACCCAGATACGTTTGAGCGAAGAATTGTATGGGGAAGGAAACGAGGTATTACATGTAATCGCATTTTATTGCATCGTACATTCTTCTATGGAATTTTCTATTATACACACAATCCAACTCATTGAGAGGGGTATTTACGCTTGCCACCCAAACCATATGACGCCGTCTACGCAACCCGCTTTACATACTCCATATTTTGTACAAGAGTTTGATTTGTCATTTATCCTCCCCGCTTCCAGATTTCAAGAGAGCTAAGTTGTATCTCTTCAGCTCTGTATTGGTCATTCTTGAAGGACTCTTAACCATCATATCCTCTCCTTTCGAGCTTTTCGGGAAGGCAATCACATCCTTGACTGACTCTTTTCCGGTCATAACCGCGATGAGTCTGTCAAAGCCAATAGCCAGACCAGCATGAGGCGGACAACCAGCACGGAGTGCATTGAAAAGGTGAGTGAAATCAGCCAACCTTTCCTCGGTCATTTTTAGAATATCCCTCATCACGAATTGTTGCATATCAGCATTGTGAATACGTCGACTGCCGCCTCCCAGCTCTACACCATTTACCACAAGATCATAATGATCTGCCTTTGCTTTGAGAGGATCAGTGAGCAGCAAGTCAACATCGGCGGCTGTTTTGGGGGCAGTGAACGGATGATGAGTTGCCGAGAATCCGGCTGAGCCGCCCTGACCTGGATCGATGCCATCTTCGAGTGTAAACATTGGGAAATCGGTGACCCAGATGAATCGGAACTCGTTAGGTGGTTCAATCAATTCTCTTTCGATCGCAGCTTTCTGTAGTGCTAAACGAAGCTTGCCGAGCATGGTTGACCCTCCTGAATGTGGAAGATTTGGACGAGCTTGAATCAGCAAAACATCGCCATTTGTAAACTCCGAGTCGTATTCGTTGTTCTCGTATGGTCTTCTGACGAGGTTGCCATAGAGCTCTTTCAACTTTTCTGCACCCTCAAAGCCAAATATTTGAAGACCCTCGACTGGACGGCTCGGGTCAAAAACAGCAATACCTGGAGCACCGTCGACATTGTTTCTGAACACTTCCGCATCTGGTGAGTCCAAGAAGTCCCCTATGAATAGCTGCGCTTCTTTAGGAGAGCAACCCAGAGGCATCTTAAAGATTTCAATGATAGGATTGTCGATGGAAGTCAGCATTCCCTTTAATTCCGAGGAAACGATGTGATCGATACGATGAATCTGAAGGGGTTAGCTGATACAATAAAAGTAAAATTTCAACTCACTAAGCCAGGTATGCGAAGATCAGGCTTGTCTGAGCCATGCTTCGACATAGCTTCGTCGTATGTCACTCGAAAAAATGGTTCACCTCCAGAAGAAATTGAGATATCGAATCTTTCATAAAGAGCTTTGACAAGTTTCTCCACCCGATTCATAACACCCTCACCATCTGTAAATGCCATCTCCAGATCAACCTAGATAATGTAAGCTTTGCGCAAACGATGCAGTCTAGGATCTTACCTGGGTAAATTCAGGTTGCCTATCAGCACGCAGGTCTTCATCCCGAAAACATTTTGCGAACTGCAGATATCTTGAAATTCCGCTGGCCATTAGTATCTGCTTATACTGTTGAGGGCTCTGTGGTAACGCGTAAGCAAAACCAAGCTTCCTTGTGGGAACAAGAAACTCCTTTGCTCCTTCGGGAGTAGACTTGAAAAGTATGGGAGTTTCGATTTCCTGGAACTCCTCCATCTCTTGCCTTATGAATGCTGCCACATCTGATCTGAATAGTAGTCTTTTCCGAAGTGCAGTATCATACCGGATTTGTAAATGCCGGCTTTGAGGAGGGAATATATGATCTGGGCCATGGTGAAGGTCTGCTGGGAACGAATTTAGACAGTGGACATCTGACACCCTGATCTCTATCCTATCAAGGAAGGCATATCCTTCTGCTGCTATACTAGCGGCGGCTTTGACCTTCTTTGGGGCATGTTTCAATGCTATTTCTCCGGTAACATTTACAGGACTGTCGAGCCGGATATTAGAAAGCTTCTCCCGCAGACTCGGATCTGTACATATGATCTGTACTTGATTTGTGCCAGAGCCGCCTTGTATTTGTGCGAAAACAAGCTTCTCCCCCATATTAACTACTTTCACCATGAATCCAGCGGCCGTGACAGTCGTTCCAATGGACGCGAGAGGTATTTGTTTGTCGAATTCGAAAGTTGGGGTCGGTGCATTGTCTGCGAAGACTGTTAGAAAAGATCTACCAACAGTAAAAAACATACATGTATCTTTAAATTCTTTCCAGGCGGCAGTTTTTGTTATGTCCGGATTTGAATGGCCCTTCTGCCCCTCCTCTGCGAACCATCTGCTTGAGAGATGGAAACATCTTCTTGTGGTAAGCCGTGAAGTTGCAATTGCAGCATTTGCATTCGACTGAAATATTCTGCGACAATCCCGCTTCAATATGTGCCTCACTGGGCAAGAAATACTGACCATAGCTCAATCAATTGATGTTCAAAGTGTCATCCGATTCTAGGGAATATTTAAAAGCTGTCCCATTTAGGTTAGCTGTCGGCTCGGCAAGTGCCGACCTACCAGAGAATATAAATTTAATCCACAATCGCGAAATTCTTCTCTCTCTATCCTTCCAAGTTTTAAACATGTAAGCCCCAACATTTCTCCCCTCAGTGTGGCAGTCGCTAACAAGTTCCTTCCAGATGATGAAAGCCAGCGTGTTTATATGACAATTCCTCCTCCTCGAGCTTCAGAACTCTCCCTTCACCGGGCTTCAGTGGTTCAGTTGTGCGAGGGGATAGGAAGAGTGAAATAAGCGTTCGACACACACCTTGTTCAATATCGGACGCGATGAAGGCATCTCTGAACCCTAAATCTTGGAAGGCGCAATACGAAGTTATGGAAGATTGACTGCAATGGGCTGGTCTTGTGGCTGCATGTCCATTGTAGCTCGATTTCTACTTCTACATATAAATTTGAAGGTGGGGCACATTCTCGAGCACAATTCCCCCTATCGTCCTTTCTTTAGGTCTATATAGCTCCATTTAATTATTCTTAACCGATTCTTCGCGAGGCGTGGAGTGTATTACCTACACTCTTGGGATGCTCTTGGGGTCTGGGAGTTGGTTTGGACCAGGGATTATCGGTCTGCAAAATCTTCGGATTCTCTTAGGACCAGGAAACATGAAACTTAACAGAGTTGAAATTTAGACCCTCAAAGAAGCACTTTTGTATCAGAATGAGTATTTGGTGTATCTGCACATCCAATCTTAAATGGCGCACTGTGAGATCCTCCGCACTGACCAAAGTCCCTGAAAACGTAGTGTTCTGTATGGGGTTGTCTCATTCGCCAATCACGGACCTGACCAGATGACGATGCCCTGCGCTTCAACTGACAACAACTCGCCGCCGCCAGCTCAGCCATCGCCACTGTCATTCTCCAAGATGAACCCAGGCAACATTGAACTGTAGATGAACAATGCGAAAGGAACGAAGTTACACCGTTAATGCCGAATTTGTACCAACAGATATTGTGAAAGTGGACATCGTCATTAGTGCCAGCAAAGTGTTGTGCAATTCCGGATATCATTTCGAGTAGATTGGCAGGCCGAGCGACAAGCTTCCCGACTCGAACCTTCAATCACAACCAGCAACAAAAACTATCAAAGCAAACACTGTTTCCACCTGCCCTCACCTCTTCCGCCGCAGACCTCAACATCCGGATAATATCAAGAAACTAAACAACGAACGTCGCTATCTGATTACTGCGCACCGAGGAGCTTCGCGTCGCCCTCCGTGAGGGTTGTCGCAACTCTACTCCGGCCGTCCTAAGTTGAGATGGCCAGCTCTTTCGAGAAGTCGGTGAAGGGGGCGACGAAAATTAAAGTGAGTAGATATACAAGCATGCAGTACTGCAGTATTTGGTATCGAGATAGCTGACATTCCTGATCTGCAGGCTGCCCCGCCCAAATCGAAGTACGCATACGCTCCCCTTTGAGGATATATCCGGGACTGAACTAACCAAACCTTCGAATAGGTACATAGAACATATCTTAATAGCGACACATTCGGGGGAAGCAGGAGTTGCCGAGGTATTCCGGGCGCTGCAGAATCGACTGCGTGATTCGACATGGACGGTGGTATTCAAGAGTTTAATTACCGTTCATTTGATGATTCGAGAGGGTTCCGCAGATGTCACCCTAGCATATCTAGCAAGGCATAGGAATATGCTGGCTATAAGCAGCTTCTCAGATGGTAGGTTACCCAGAGTCAGCATGTCCTGCGCTGTGCAGGTGGCTTAGCCTGGATAGGCAACTTTATAGAGACCGTGCTGACAGAGCATGGTAAAGTTCAAACCCAGGGAAGAAACATTCGACATTACACCAATTATTTAAGTGAAAGGGCGAGAGCATACAGAGAAACGAAATGTGACTTTGTAAGAGGGGGTGATAGTAGGTTGGAGAAGATGACCGTGGACAAAGGGCTGCTTCGAGAGACCGAGACGATTCAACACCAAATAACGGCTCTGCTGAAATGCGATGTTAGTCGACACCCAGGTGAACAAATGGAAGAATGTGTACTGAAAATTCTAGGTCTTGGATAATGAACCGGAAAACGAAATTACGATTACTGTTTTCCGAATGTTGGTATTGGATCTGTTAGCCATGTTCCATGTTATGAACCAAGCTATGATCAATATTTTAGGTGGGATGGTACATCGGGTTTTTGGACAATGTTAATCAGACGACAGGCCATTTCTTCGAAATGTCGAGACCAGACGCCGAGAGAGCTATGGAAATCTACAAAAACTTTACCAAGCAAACGGATTTTGTCGTCCAATACTTAAGCACTGCGAGACAGTACGAGCACCAAACAAGGGTCGAGGTGCCAAAATTGAAGCATGCCCCCGTGAACTTGGGGAAGCAGTTAGAGGATTATCTTATGGATCCCGATTTTGAGATAAATCGAAGGCAGTATTTGGCAGAGCAAGAGTCGAAAAAGGGTCGCTCAAACGGTGCGAGTAAAGCGTTCACAGCCCCGTTAAAGAGCGAAACAGACTCTCGAATCGCAACTGGAAAGGCTTTCCCTAGTACAGCTCCTGCTGTACAGCCAGTTCAGGCCAAAGGACCAGCACCTGATCTCATTGACTTTTTTGATTCCATTGAGCAAAACCAGCAACCAATGGCAACACAGGCCGGTATCCAGCCTGGAATTCAAGCTGCTCCACAATTCAACAATGGAGGTAACTTTCAGATGCAACAACCTCAGCAGCAGCAATTCCAGAACAATGGATTTGCTCAGCAACAAACTGGATTTCAAAATCCTGCGCAATTCAATCAACAGTCTCAACAGCAGCAACAACCATTTAATACCGGCTTCAATGGCCAACAGCAACCTCAAATTCAGACGAATTTCACTGGTGCCGGTTTTGGTGGATATACCCCGCAACCCTCCTTTCAACCCGGAAACTTGTCCTCGATACCACAAGATTCTCCAGCTACCTTTCAACAAATGCCTCAGCAGCAAATGTCTCCGCAGGGGCTTGTGCCAATGCAAACTGGGGCTCAAACCACCAATCCTTTCCGTCAATCAATGTTGTCAAATAATACAGGGATGCCTGGGCCTGCTTTCCCAGCATCACCCCCTATCACTTCACCACTTACTCGCCAATCCACAAATCCCTTTGCCAAGTCGATATCTCCAGCGGTTCAGCCATTTTCGCCACCTCCCGATCAACAATTTCAGCAACAGCAGCAAATGCAGGCAGCACCCCTCAGATCAATGGCCACCGGAACCAATCCATTCGCAAAGAATTTGGCCATGAATGCACAAAATGCACTGCGTCCACAGACAAGTGCAGGACTGGTTCCACAACCTACTGGAAGCACTAATCCATTCCGCCAGAGCCAATTTGTAAATACTGCTACCGGCGCTGGATGGCAAAATAATCAGCAACCGATGGGTGGTGGATTAGATAATTTAGAGACTGTGCCAGTATTTCCAAGACCTGCACAACAACAAGCGTGGCAACAATGAGGTGGATCAATCGTCTTTCTTTAGGTTACAAATCATAGCATGGCGTTACGAGAGCAATTCGATTCATGAAGCAAGAAGTGGAGGCGGAATGGCATGGAAAATGCATAATGTGATATACAGTTCTTCAGTTAGATGAAGATGGTGGCCGGTTTTAGGTCTAATTAAGACAGCCTGTCATTTTCCCCCTTTGAACGCCGTGCTATGCAGATAATCCAAACAAAACCGTACAGATACCCCTCTATTATGTGAACTTCGCTCCTTAGAAAACGTCATCCAAATCCATTTTGTCTTCCAACCTAACTTTCACGCCCGCTGCCGCTGCAGCACCAGCTGTGCCAACACCAGGCGATGCAGCAGCTGGACTTCTACTCCCAAGCTCCTCCTCAATAAATACCCCCAGCCCAGAGAAAGCTTCAAATATCGTCCGGCTATAGTACTCATGAAGACTATAACCACCAGCCATATGTCGATTGTCCTTCTTAGCCCCAGCCAACCACTCACTTTCATAATCATTTTGAATTACGAACCTCGTAGGTCTGAGATCGATACCCCCAAAAGGATCAAATGGCTTTTCTTCGACTGGAGCTACCTTCTTCCTTAGTCCCCTGATAGTGAGACCTGAATCCGCACTTCCATTTCCACCTGCGAGACTCTCCGCAAGGTTTCTCCTCGCTCCACTCTTCTTCAACATGACTTTATGCGCTTGCTCAGCAATAGTCTTCGCATTAACATTCGAATGAGCCAGTTTCTCCAAAACCTCTGCTCTTGTCTTCTTCACATCAGCTTTTTCCTCCTCTTCCTCCCTCATAGCAGCCAATCGTCTCTGTCTCGCAGCCTCTTTCTCCGCAATCTCTCTCTTCCTAAGCATTTCCGCCTCCTCAATACCCATCTTCCTATTCTCCTCAATATCACCCATATTGCTCTCCTTATAAGCCTTCAATTTCTGCTCAGCTTCCAGCTTCTCCTCCCTAGTCCCCTCTACTAAATCAAATATCAAACTCTCCACCTCCTCTAGATAATTATTCCAGTCCAGTAACGTCTCAAACTCATCTTGCCGCCTGTTAAACACAGCTCCAACCCGTTTCCTGATATCGCATTCGCGCTCAACTTTCAAATCCCCAAAGAACGCCGCGTGAAATCCTTTCTTTCGTAATGTTTTCCCACAATGAGGTACGGGACATGATGCCGGTCCTGAAGTAAAAATGCGATCTACGCACGTCGAGCACATCTTATGGTAGCATTCTGGATTTATGAGGAATTTGAGGTCTTGGTTGAGATAGCGATTTGATTTGCAGACCGGACAGATGTCGTCTGAAGGGTTGGACTCGAGGTTCTTGGAGCCGTGGCGATACATAGTTGCGGCTTGAACGCGGCTTGATCGCAGCTCGTGGGTGTGTTTGGTGGTTGTTTGGATCTTGAGGAGAGACAAGGCTGTTGTTTCTGGGGAGGCGCGCTAGTGGAGGGAGCAGGCGATTTCAAAGCCTTGCGGGTTTTCTGGAACATCCCACTTCGATTAGGTGCAAGGTGCAACAAGTGTATCGAAATGTCTGACAAAGGTGAGAATTTATTATTCTGTACCCTAGATACTATTACTTTTGAATCTTAAGCTTCTTATCTGGTTTTTTTTCCCCTGCTGGAGTTATTAAGCTGATCTTGTAGAACCAACCCCCGCCGAAGAGGCAGCGGCTCGTGCAAAGGAGGCAGAAGAACAAGCGGCGCTCCCGTATAAATGGACGCAGACAATCGGTGAACTGGATATCACAATCGAGGTGCCCGGAAACTTGAAAGGAAGAGATTTCAATGTCGATATCAAGAAGAAGAAACTGGTTGTAGGCATTAAAGGCCAAGAACCTATTATCAGTGTATGCTTCCCTTCCTTCCCATAAGCAAAATAACACATAAAGAGATCTGATGGAAATAGGGTGACCTCCCCAGCGAAATTCATGTCGACGAAAGCACCTGGACTCTTGCATCCTCTCCCTCTGGCAGCAAGATCCTCGAACTGCATCTTGACAAAGTGAACAAGCTACAATGGTGGGAACATGTTATCACCTCTGCTCCCAAAATCGACGTCACGAAAATCACACCCGAGAATAGTAAATTAGGTGATTTGGACGGCGAGACGAGGGGAATGGTGGAGAAGATGATGTTTGATCAACGGCAGAAGGAAATGGGGAAGCCGACTAGTGATGAGCAGAAGAAAGAAGATATGTTGAAGGTTTGTTGAAAGCTGGTTTGAGATAGGAGGGTTCGTTTGCTAACTTGTGTAGAATTTTATGGCTCAGCATCCGGAGATGGATTTTAGTAACGCGAAGATAAATTAGGAGGCTTGATGGAGGGGTAAATGTCTTTGCAGCGAGAGCAGCTGAGGCTGGGAGCTGAATTTGAGTGAGAATGATGAAAAGTTTGCTTAGCATGGAAACATAGCTCCGAGAGTACGATCAATGCCAAATAGTTCAATATGGAAAGCCGTTTATCATTTTCGCCATTTATATTGTACATAGTACATACAGCCTCCCTCATACACTCCTAACTTTTGTGATTCCAAAGCCTTGACACATCTATCTTTTGTATTTTCCAGATCCCCTAACCAATTACCTCTCCCCAGCCAAACGGCGGCTCTGCACCTCTGATAGAGCCTTGCTTCCACTCAGGAATGCAACCAAGCCAATTACTCCAGCAGGAGGAAGCATTTGGAAGAGAGTCCAGTTGGTGTAGTACAAAAAGAACAATCCTTCCATGGACACCATGGAGCCGAAGAAAACAAAATGTGCAATGGGTGCGGCGCCAATGGCCTTGCTGAAATGGGTGAGGTTGGCACCGAGGTACGCCCACTGTGATATGTTAGCTGTATCCACTCAATCCAACAGTAAGACCTACAGCTCCAAGAAGAACCGGCACAGTAGCCAAAATGGCAATAACGAAGAACAAAGACACAACAATTGGCCCGCTCTTAGGATCCGCTCTGAAGATATGATGTATCTCCTCCAACTTTCCATATCTCAATGGCTTCTCATATTTTGGCAAAGGAGCATTAGGATCAACCTTAACATCGAGGTTGAAAACATGGTTGCTGAATGACTGCGAGGTTCCGAAAGAGGCGAGGAGGAGGGTAGCTCGGAGGGGTTGCTTGGAAGTGAGGAGTTGAATTGGGAGGTCTTTTTGAGACTATATAATAGTTAGTTCGCGCCACATGATTCAACATACGCAAAACTTACAAAATCAACTTTTCCCTTCCCGTTCTCCTTGACAGAGAAAGGAAAGGTAGTTTCCAGTCCCGTATCCTGATCCCTCAGTAAGAGGAAAGCTTGATGTGGTCTCTTCCCAACTCCATTCTCAGTCGCAGTAACAACAATCTTCAGCGTATCTGTCGCACCCAACGTAACTGGCTTCGCAAGAGGAACATGATCGGAAAGTCTATCCAATCGAGTCAATATCTCTCCCAAAATCCATCTTAGAATTGACCTACTTGTCCTTAAAAGCTCCTGCAGCACCTTTACCGGAAACAGAGATAATTGCCTCATCAAAACTCCATGATGAAGCTGCCTCTGCCACGCCTGCACCGAGGACTAGTAACGAAGGGATTAATGAGCGTAGGAATCGCATTGTTGGGGATTTTGTTGTTTGGTGGTGGATTCTGAGCTTCGAGCCGCGTACGTAGATTGTGAAAGGTGTCCGTTCGGTTGTGGTAGGTTTCGATTGCCGTAAAGCTAAGCTTTATCCCAACTCCCCGTTCTGTACCTGGGGAAGGTATTTCGATATGGTTTGATTATAGAACATTTCTTAATCATGTGGTATTTACTCATTCACTTTTTGCTTTGCCCGAAATCATTGATATTTTCAAGTTGTAGGTATTTGTTTTACCAGCTACAGTCGAGCTGATGCATGCTCCTTCTCCTTCAGCATCGCCATGTTCTATGAACTCTTTTACTGCAAATCAGATGCGACTATGGTGTGCTAGATTTGATAAATTTTAGTCTTACCCAGTGAATGCATATAGGGCATGTGAAAACCACCTCTGGTTCAACGTTCTAGAGGGTCAATTACAGTACTCCTTTATTAGGCGATTCCCAAGCATCAAGAAGAGCGTCACAGTCAATTGATTGGCAAGAAGACTGCGACCAGAGCCCTCCTAAGTTCCTCTTACGCATCTGTCAAGCAGGCTTATCAATTTTTTAAACCTTATCGGCATATTCAAAATGTTTACCACGTGGAAGGTAAATTCAATTCAATTTCTACCTACTGGTGCCTGCGTCCGGGTGTCGTCGGACGGTGCCGACAGCATATTGAAAATTGTTATCTTAGCCTCCGCCCTTGATTTCGCTTCTCCAGCACTTGTCTACCTCATCAGACTCTCATAGGCCTGGAATTACCTCAGATCCTTCATTGAGCGGGTCGCTGAGATGCGAAATCGAGAATGGAGTATTGTAGACGTCGGAGCTCAAGCAGTGCTACGGTGATGACCGTTCTGATAATGGATATAAAAATCCACATCCCATTTCACGTTTTGCTATCATCACTCACCAGATCAAACTGATTAGCTATAGAGACAGCACTATATCAGGTCAATATCGATTACCTCACGAATCACAACCGGCAGTCAAACATAACAGTATACCAATCTCAAAATTACGACCTAACGCAATGGCCGTCAAAGTCCTCGAAGTTCGCCCTCTTCCTTCTCCACACCCAGATTCCGCTGTGGAATTTGGTGTTGAGATCCACAATGTTGATTTGGAAAATCTATCCGACCCAGACTTTGAGGTCATCCGGAACGCACTCTACACCTCGCACGTGGTCGTCTTGAAGAATCAAAACACCCTTACTCCTAAAGCTCAGTATGAGCTGACCAGACGCTTCGATCCAGCATCTAGCAGCTACGGACATGGCAAGACTCTTGATGCTAAACGTTCTGTGCTCCATCCTGATCTCAAAACTATTCCCCACCAGCCGCAGGTCCAAGTTATCGGCAATGGCTTTTACGAGGAGTACGAAGGCTTGAAGACCATCACCCTTGTTCACCCTCACCACAAGAAATTCCACAAGGAGCCTATCCCGGAGAAAGATGATATGGAAGCCACAAGATTTTTCCGATGGCACATCGATGCTGCACTGTATGCGCTCAATCCACCGAAAGTGACTTCACTTTTGGCAGTCAAAGTCCCAGCAGGTCGACGACAAACTCTCCGTTATGATGACGGAACTGGGGAGGAAATGGATGTTCCACTTGGCACTACTGCTTTTGTCTCTGGGCAGAAGATGTACGACCTCTTGAGCGAAGAAGATAAGGCATTTGTCCGTGAAGCCAATGTTGAATACGCTCCACATCCATACATCTGGATGTCTCCGGCCAAGAGCCGATCAGATGGTCTCGGGATGGTATCTGATGGCCTTGAGTTGCCATTGTCTGATCTTCCTCCCGTCGATGAGAAGCACATCAAGATTCTGCCTATGTGCTGGAAGAACCCAGTCACTGGTAAGCTGGCCCTTCAAATCCATCCTAGTGCCATCAAAGCCATTCACAAGCCAAATGGAGAGACTATCACGGACTTGAAAGAAGCAAGGGATTTGGTTCATCGTTTGCAACGACCTGCCATTTCTCCCCAGCATGTGTATCCACATGATTGGGTTGAGGGTGACTGTGTCTTATTCAACAATCAAGGTGTGCTTCACTCTGTCGTAGGAGCTTTCAGCCCAGAAGAGCAGAGACTATTTAGACAGTGCAACATGGCTAGCTCTGAGGGTGTGATGGGTCCAGATGGAAAATTGTACTAAGATAGGCATGATTGGATGATTAGCATGTGCTTGGGTTTTTCTTCGACTATTTACGAACTCGGCGTTTTGGACGCATCTAAGCCTCATTATGGGAGGAACTCGGCGTTTAAGCGTATCAAGCGTATACCCCTATTGTTTTGACATTTAGATTTGAAATACATGAGTTTGCAGATTTGCGGTCAATAAATTCGAAACTTTCGCACCTCGCTGCGATATCTTCCACCAATTATACTGTCGTGAATATCCAAGTAACTTGTGATTATTTTCAACGGGAAGTCCAGACCTTACTTGCTCACTGCATTTAGCTTGTGATAGTGCCTTGGGAGATCTAGGTTGCTGGCACGCGTGAATCAAGTTGAACCTCAAATATCACATGCAGGCACACAAAAATGCCTCGAATTGAAACACTATTCTTGAAAGGTGTGTTGCACAATCGAGGAGATCGTACACGACAGCTCACAAGATGCAGTATCATATATCACATTTAGTGCATTTGTGTACTCATTCAGCCTCGTGATTTATACTTTCTAGCAATTCTCTCAAAATGTCAGCATTTCTGTCAATCAATGTGCTATCACACTCTCCATTTCAAGGCTTGTAATTATGATAGGCTTCAGATAACACCAACGGACCCGACGGTCCGCTGTCTGTCTCTCATGCAAGTCTTTAGCAATGTCTTACAATACGTAGTACCGCTTTGTGCACATCCCACCACTAACCATGACATATTTGACCTCCATTTTGAGGTGGCATTGCAGGTGCGTCAGCCGTCACTCGCTCGCCACGGGTATCCAAAAATGTCTATGTTCTCCGAGCGTCGAAAATACCTGAATCAGCTGAGTACGGTATTGTGTTGGTCCTGACAGATCGAACATATACGAACCACTCACACCACACACATCCCCAAGTATCCTGCAGCAGCATTTTGGGGTCCCCTCCTAATCCCACACGTTCGACACGGTAATTGCGGGATGGGAGTGTGGGGGATTCGGTGGTTGGCTGCGAGTCGTCGAAGCTTAGCCTGCAATGCAAATGCGCTGCGGTGCGCTGCATCGTGAGAAATTTGAATAGGAGGGAGTGGGAGTGGGAGTGAGAGTGTCGCCGCCGACCAACAATAATGAGAGGAAAAGCCGGATATGTTGTCAAAGCGCCTATTGCGCCTTCTTTCTGATTCACATCACATCCCACCTACTTAAAAACAAAAGTCATTACAATCCTGATTATCAGCTGAATCGCACTCGCCTGTGAATTACTCACCTTCGTCATCTCGTCTCACTGTCTCGTGACACCCCAGGCATGCCGGGGTGGAGCCAACTTTAGTTACATTCATACATCACCGCTACTTTCCTCACAGCGGCGGCTCGAATTCCGCCCAATTCAAAGTCACTTGAGCAATTATCGTCTCCTTACTACTGATTAAGACCGGACCTGTCCCCGGCTCTACATACCAATACTCCTATCCAGACACATTGCACAGGAATTCAACATATGCCAGCACGCTTCATGGAGCGCAAAGAAACGAGATATGGTGTTGCTCCAGAAGACTCCCTCCCTCTGTCTCGACAATATCAGGGTGCAGAAACAACTTCCGACCTCGGCGCCTGTACGAGGTTTCCTTTGCAATGACGACCCAACTTCACTCAAGAGACGCAACTCTCTGTCGAGGGATTCATGGGGTTTATTAGGACCAGCTGCAAGAATATTAAAAGGGACCACCGAATATGTGAATAATACGGTCTTGACACTGCGCGATGGGTTGAGCGAAGAAGAGAGACTAGCCAAGCAGAAAGGGGAGGAAAGGAGAACGATCCTCAGTCTGCGAATGAAAAATGCAGAGACTATGGAGCAGTGGAAGACTGCTGCAAAGGAACTAGATATCCTCGAAGACAATGAAGCTTGGAAACAGGACTCCACGTCCTCTGAATTCGATGCGCCGCTCATAGAATCACGACTGAAAGCCCTCGACGAAGCAAGAATCAATTGCGATATCAAAGCGATGTTACTACTGGTTCGTACGGCACTGGCGAGAGATTTAGGGGGAATGGGCAATATCAGGCTCTACAAGCATTCGCATATTGGGACAAAGGACTTGATTGAGCGGTATATTGATTCTACGCTCGATACGATTGCGGCGTTGGTCGAGATGAGCAAGCATAGCTTGCCGGACGATATTGAGACGAAGGATATTTTAGAACAGGTTGTGTATGCGAGGCAGGCGTTCGGACGGAGTGCGTTGTTACTCAGTGGAGGAGCTACATTTGGGATGAACCACGTTGGGGTTTTGAAAGCGCTATTCGAGGCAAAACTTCTTCCGAGAATTATATCTGGTGCTTCGGCGGGAAGTATTGTGTGTGCCGTTCTCTGCACAAGGACGGACGAGGAGATCCCGGATGTGTTGAGGAAATTTCCTTACGGTGATCTGTCTGTTTTCGAGGAGGACGGCAGCGAAGATGGGATCTTAGAGCGAGTGAGGAGACTGTTGACCCAAGGTGCCTGGATCGACATCAAGCATTTGACCAGGGTTATGCACGACATGTTGGGTGACATGACATTTCAGGAGGCATATAACCGAACCCGAAGGATTCTCAACATCTGCGTATCTTCGGCATCAGTTTACGAATTACCACGTCTACTGAATTACGTTACCGCTCCAAATGTCATGATCTGGTCGGCAGTCGCTGCATCATGTTCAGTACCTATTTTGTTTTCGGCGGCACAACTTCTGGTCAAGAATCCAATCACTGGCGAAAATACGCCTTGGAATCCGACACCTCAGAAATGGATTGATGGAAGTGTGGATAACGACCTTCCGATGACTCGGCTTGCGGAGATGTTTAATGTGAACCACTTCATCGTCTCACAAGTCAATCCTCATGTCGTGCCATTTCTAATTAAAGACGATGAGTCGATTACCAGAGATGTGCAGTCGGATGGTGCAGCGGGACCGGGATGGGTCTACACTCTCACAAATCTTGCCAAAGATGAAGCCTTGCATCGAATGCAGGTTCTCGCCGAACTTGGGATATTTCCAAATTTGGTCACAAAGTGTCGCTCGGTCTTGAGTCAGAAATATTCAGGAGATATCACTATTCTACCGGAGATTGAGTACAAGGATTTCCCAAGGATGCTCAAGAACCCGACTTCGGATTTTATGGTACAAGCTTGTCTTTGTGGAGAACGAGCAACCTGGCCGAAATTAAGTAGAATACGGAATCATTGCGCAGTGGAATTGGAACTGGATGCCGCGGTTCAGAGACTTCGAGCTAGAGTTGTATTTAGTCCGAGTCAAGTGGATCTGCGGAGAATGACCACGGGTAGCTTCCGATCAACTACTAAGAGGATCGGCCGAAAACGACGAGATAGCAGTGATAACGTTCGAGCTCTACAGCAATACGAGGGCGAGGAGAGCCCGACCAAAAGAAAGAGTATTTCGAGGCCTCCACTCAGAACTTCGAGTACCAATTGGTCGTCGCCGAGGAAGTTTATGCCACCAATGGCATCTTCCGGGACGCGAACATCTCATGCGACACCATTACCTACACCTCAACCTGGCGATTCCCTCTCTTCCAAATTCCAACATATTCAAAATCATTTGGATATCCATCTCCAAATTCCAGATCTATCTTCTGCTGGCGAGACTACACACTCACCTCCAAGCTCAGACGCAGACATTGATTCCCATACCGATGAGAGCAGTCCCGAGCCAGATTTTGATGAGAATGTCCATGGATTAGGCATTTACAATCCTTGTACTCAACCAGGAGTTGTCGATTTTTTCTCTGCAAGCCAGCCTGTCACTTCTGGGACAGATCACGTTCTTGCTACAAGTCCTCTATCCACGAGAGCGAACATTAGCCTTATACTCACACCAACAAAGGCAAGGAATGCAGAACCAAGCAGTCCAGAACTGAAATATAAACGCCTTTTCCATCCTCCGACACAATCTCCTTCTTCTCAAACAGAGAAACCGAAAGTCTCACTATAACAGATTGTCTTCCTCCTTCTTTTACATACTTGTTCTTCTGCTTCTTTTTTTGTTCCGCGTTTCATGATTATGGAAAGTAATGATACCATCGTTTAATGTATGCATAGGGAGGCCTTTTTCATTTGGATTTTGACATGGGACGTAGCGATGGTGTTGTAGAGATTAGGGTTGGCATTTAATGGCGTTCATTCTTTTCGGATTTGGCATGGTGGGGTAGGAGGGGTGAGGTGGGAATTCGACAGTGGTGGAATTTTACAGAAAAGTGGGAGGAGTGAGATGGCATGTGGAAGAGTTGTGCACGTTTTGTTTGGCGAGCATTACATTGCATTGTGTGTTGTTTGGGCATAGGCATAGGCATTTTCGTATAGAAAGAGATGAGAATATACACTAAGATTGAGATTTCAAAGATTAGAATGCGTGCGTTAATATGGTTGTAATATCACAAAATCCTCATGTCCAAATTTTAACTTGAGTTCTGCAAAAGCCTGGGTTCTTCTTATTCTCAAGTACTCCTTGCATATACCTGCACAGATCGACTTTATCCTCCTCTTCCTAATTATAATAGTATTCCGCTTCTCTCACAATCTCCCTTTCCCTTCTTTTAGACTCTAGGTTATTGTTAAGCTTAAACTGGGCTCAATCCTATAATTCACTATACCAGTACCCTCGCAACCTCGTGACCTCAAAGCATCACCTCACCTTCATTTATTTTCAACTTCTGCTCAGGATCATTCAATTAGGATTGATTTCTGATCACCTGCCGTAATCCTAAGTATTCACCACCGTCTCCCATCCCTCCTCCCCTCCCTGCCCCTTAGACTGCCTTGCTGCAGTCTCAAAATCTCTAAAAACCCCTCCTTCACTACAAAATTCCATTTCTTCAACTGGCATCGAATGCCATGTTCCAAAGCCAGTCCATAGAGAAGGAATGCAAACAGACAGGAATGGCTTGATGCAGATTGAGGTTGGTTTCTTTGGAAGAGGTTTGGCCGTGGGCTTATAGTATATTACTTTACGGGTGATTTTAGGGAGACAAGGGGGAGACATTTGGAAGGGGAATGTTTAGGGAGGAGCGATGAGGGGTAAGTGAGTATTCAGTAGTTGATGGCGATAGGGTGGGAAAATCCAACAATGGCAACAGAGGGGAGGTTATCGTCGACGGTAGCAGTGGAGAGGTGAGGTTGAGGACAATTCTGTTTATCGACCACGACAGAGAAATTCGACGACAATTAATTGTCAAAAAATTTTCTTCAAACCTAAATGTCTCTTCCTGCCTTGCTAGATCTCTATCATAACCATCCCCTGTTCTTGTCAGAATATTTCGAGCAGGTAAAAGAACTATCCCAAAACATAAACTCTCTTGTCTACTTACTTACTAAGCATATACTTTCTAGCCCCACAAATCCAGCAAAGCCCACGGTCTGCACCTCCAGCAATTGCACCTTCAGGTTGATAAGAGAGAGGAGTTGGAAGTGTAATGAGGGGTTTATATCCTCTCTGCTAGTGGTAAGGAGCCTTCCTACTTTAGTTGATAGGTTTTATTCTTTCCTTTCTGGGCTGGTGTTCGGTTATGTTTTCAAATTTAGATTTAGATGCGAGGGAGAGTAGGAGGTTGAGTATATGTTGAAATTCACTTTCACTTCCCCTATCCTCTTCTTTTGCCGCCTTACCCTTCCTCCTCCTTCGTCCCCTCTTATCTTAATCGAAAAATTCACCTCCTATGCTCTCATCCTCCCCTCTTCAATCTAATAATTGCATTATCAAAAGCCTTTCCTCAAACGGAAGCCTCGAGTTATATAATCTTCAAATTCTCGAAACATAATCCAATAGTATCGAACATTTTAAGCCACGGGAATATGAGCGAGAAAGACTCGGGCGGTATTCTGCGGCTGTTAGGAGATATGCTAGGTTGTTGTATTTTAGGAACAATGGAGTATAGAGAGTAAAGGTGTTTGGCTTTAGGGATAAGGGGTAAGAGTTTGGAGGGTGGAGGAGGTTAGTGATGGATAGGGAAGTTGGTGATAAACTGATAGTGGGATGTCGGCAATATTGAGAAGTGTTGGCAGCGGGAGATGTTGATGATAGTAAGATCAACTCTTACTCCTATTATCACTCTTGCTACATTCTGTGCTCCTAACTTCGCTTGAAGATATAGTAACTTGGATTAACTCTCATCTTCATACAATTCAGCACTCTACCCTGCTACTTGTGCCAAACCTACAGCGTCATCATTGCTCTCTAATTTCTTTGTAATGCCGATTTCACTTCAAGAAATAAATTTATATACCCCTCATTCAGTCTCGGGTATCACTTTCTGTCCTACCGAGCTGCGTCTTTCCTTGTTAACTTTAAGAAGATAGAAATTCACTTTCGCTTACCTTCACTTGTGCCTCGCATCCACTCCCCTGATTTCCTCTCGCTTTCCATCTCGGTATCAAACAATATACACTGAACATTTTTACTTTGATTTCGAAACCTGAAATAAGTAAGTGTGTGCTTCCTATTTGGCAATGCCTAGTAAGAGGAAAGGCAGATGGAGCCAAGTGATATAAAGAGCGCTTCTTAGGGAGAAGAGAGGGGGTTGACAAAAATAAATGCTGTTTTGCGGAGAAAGGATCTGGTAGGAGGAGTTGGGGATGAGTTGGCCATCTGGAAAGCGGGAGTGAGGTCGGGGAATTAATGATGGATAGTAAGGGAAGGAGGATTATTGTGTCATACGTGAGAGATGTATAACTTTTGAGTCATAGGTCGTAAAGTTCTCTGAAAATTGAATTTACCTACGGCAATTGATTGACATTCTTGACGACAGTCTCTAATCTTGACAACATTTGCTTAATCATTTCCGGATATCACCGCCGTCTCTGCTCCTTTGCCTCATGCCGTTTCTCCATAGTAGTACATTTACTCTCTGTCAGATATTATCTTGGCTAATTTTAATAAGCACTAACATTAGAAAACTGTTAACCTCCGCTTTTACTCCCGGGTCCTGTGCTTCCTGAAACAGAGAAACTGATGTGTAGGAGGTGTATGACTAATATTGTTTCGAATATATACAGCTGCGAGAGATTGATTATGTATTATTTTCTTTCCCCCTTCACTTGCAATTCTTTCTAGTTCTAATTTTCTCCCTCAATTTGGAAGGTTCACTTCATCTGAATTCGATATTGTTATAGCGTAGGTCCTATATACACGAGACTCAACTCAATTACGATTTTCAATAATAATGTGAAAGTTTGCTTCCCTTTGGAGAAGCAGAAGAGTATATGAACCAAAATTGCATTAGGATGATAATGATGACAAATTTCACCGAAGAACTTTTCCTACACAGGGTGGAGAGGGAATCAAGCCAAGTTCATGCTTCAAGCTCTAATACAAGTAAAAATTGGTCTCTTGGAAACCAAGAAGAGCAGAGATAAGTCCTAGTAGACGTCGGGGTAGGTATGTGCACAAAAACTGAGGTGAAGTGCTTCGTTGGTCGGCAAAGTTGACAATAGTTCTGACGAGACGACGATTGGATAACGGTATAGTCATGGAAATGAAAGTAAGGATCGAAATTGACGATGGCGGTGATCATACCTGAAGAAGAACACTTTAAGGTGATACTATCCGTGATCAAACTTCTGACGAGCTAGATATTAAGTCTTGAAAATGCGAGAAACCACTTACTTCACTTTGAAATGCAGGACCTCTTATCTCTAGTAGGAATCCTACCTTCTCACTTCTAAACCATCACTATATCTTTTGCCTATTCGAGTTCTGCTTGAGATGACATCGTGGACGAGGTTTGCATTACATAGAAATTCTTTCACCTTGGGAGGTATATTCTTTCTTACTCAACAAAGTATTGAATTGCTTCCCAGAGTAGAGGCATCAGATTGTGAGGATCTAGATCAATAGAGGCATTTCAAGCTAGAAAGCCAAACTTGAGTATAAGTACTTCTTTAGAGAGCCCCCAAGGTCGTCGTTTTGAACCCTATAAGAAGACTTCTAGCGTGTGAGTTGACGACGAGTTAACCTTGCAAGGTACTTACCGGCAATCAAAGAAATCAAAGTGAGCTTCATAGTAGTGTGAAAAACTATAGAATCTCCACTATCTCCAAGTCTCTTTTCATACGACGTAGGATGTCAATATGAAAGGCCTTTAACTTCTAATGATGCTGTCTTTCTTCACGGCATCCACTTATAAGGACAAATAATCACATTAGTTGTCAACAAAATCTTTTGTCAATTGTAGCTATTGTCATATGCTTCCTAAAAGAACAGTATCTGTTTCGTCCGACATGTTTCACCCTCAGGTCTCTAGAGATTCATCACCTAGAAGAAACTTTCTTTGGGGGAAACGCCCTTGATAATATCACTAGAACTCTAGTTCTTCGGATTTCAAGACAAGTGGTACAGCTAGGAGCGAAATCGCTGTCCTGTCTGATTACACCTTTTTGAATAGTTCTCAGTGCAGAGACCACTACTGCTGAAATCACCTGAGGACAAGAAGCTATAAATGGAGACATTTCGTCTGCTAGATGTGACTGATATGAAGTTGGCTAAGACTTTTACAATCCCGTAAAACTTCTAGTAGCATGAACTCTATACTATCAACACAAAAGGCATTGTTTTAGGTTCTACATCAACGTTTACTTATATACTACAAGCCTGAAAAGAACGTCCCCCACTGAATACTGCTATTGCTTCACCGCAAGGTAACAAAGGGACCATCTACTAAGAGGCAAAGTTTACTGTAAGATAGCTCTGTGATTACAGTACCACTCCTCCGACTGTAGAGTGCTCAAGTGATGCTCATTTCGATCGACTCTGTCTCGTCGAAGAATGTCTTCACCGAGATTTCGCCAGCCCCGACTCTCCTAAAGTACTTCCTTGGCATCGACCCCCCTACTCTCTCTTCTTTTTTTTCAGTCTTCTCCTCTTGAAGCAGTAGAACGATTGAGGTTTTGTGGAACTTCACGGTCGCAATTTGCAGCGCCCAGAACACATCATCCTCGGGCCCAACTCTATCAAAGGCGGCTACACCAATCCACTGGTCTTGCACCGCATCGTCAGGGTTTGTGACGGTGTACCAACCGTGAATTGGGTATCCGAAATTGCTAAAAATCCCCCGCAGCTTGGGGTTGAGCTCGTATTTGTAGGATTGCTTGAAGGTGAATCCAACATCAGGTGTCTCGGCACGACGAATCCGTCGGAGCTTTCCTCTGAGGTGAAGCTCTGGATGTCCTTGGAGAGAGCCAGGGGGCTGCTCAACAATTCGCAATCGTGTAGTAGGAAACAAGTTTGTCCCCAAGGAAAGCCAGCATAGCTCACCATCGGTGACGAGCCAAGACCAAGACGGAGCTCGATTTCGCTGTGGTGGTTGCTGTGGTGGTGCACAAGCGATCCAGGGGAGCTGGACGCATAGATTGCTACTCGTAATGTCCCCCAAGAACGGATCCGGTTCTTCGTTCGCTTTGGGGTCTTCGGGGGATATTGTTGCTGCTACCTGCTCCGAGTTAAGGGGCCCAGTCCAGAATCCGGCAATGTACTCAAGAGCGGCGCGTCTTTGAAAATTTCGTGCCAGGCCCTCCACCGCCCAGATCTTATCGTCGGGAAAGGTCAGCGACCTCTTAGAGTATTCAATGAGCAACTTGGTCCAGCCTCTCAGAGTTGCATCGTTGATCTCAGAGCGCATGTCGTCGTGGAGCACGTCCTTGTCTTGCCTATCTTGCCTTCGAGCGTCGGCAATCTTCCACCAGTCACTGGATTTGTGCTCGTGGCACTCGATCCAGACTCCCCCCTTGCACTCGAGGACAATGACGCCTGCGGTGAAGTGAATAACTTTTCGTGACATAAACCGCTCTTGAAGGGTCCATCCCCGTCGGTTCCAAGTGGTCTTCTCGATATCGAGGTTGAGCCGACTAACCTCCAGCCGCCCTGTTGTGATTGGGGAGATGTTGAAGTAACCATATCCTTCATCCACACCAGGCCCATCATAACTGATCGGTATCAACTCGGGCTGTCTGTCGATTAGGAAGCCGTCCGTGGTGCTGATGGAGCCGGTAGCAGCAAGTGTCACCACTGCGTTGAGGTAGATGTCGCCCATGTTTTGCGCCTCGTGGCGCCAGTCGGCCACATCATCCTGGATGATGCACAGCGAATCAATCCAAAGGTATCGGAGACCCAATAAGCGGGTAGTGAGTGCCGCGTCTCTATACGTCTTGGGGCCTTTTTCCAGATCAATGCCGTTTGGATACTGGAACGATGATATAGTTGCACGCTCGGTCATCTGAGCCGGTTTGATGCCCCAGCAGTAGCTGAGTGCAGCGTACTCGCATGATTCAATGCTATTAGTGTCCACGAGCACGCATGAATATGGATGATTCTCGGGCGCAAGATCGAGAAGACGTGTTGGCATAACATTGCGGGCTAGTGGTCTGCATCCGTGGTGGGTAAAGTCACAAACCGCCATCCACTTTTTGATCGCTATAATGTTCTCCTCGCACACTGGATTGCCTGGATATGGTTTTTGAATGATTCTTCCATGCACGGCGACAGCATCTTCCAGGCTGTTATTAGCTGGACTTTCCACCACGACGATCCTGGGGAGCACAACTTGCCATAGTCAGTGTTCACTTCAAATAGGCCAGAACGCCTTTTCTGTGGATGAGCGACCATCACGGCTCCCTGCCGGAGTGGGTTACGAACGATGTCTTGGTTTCCAATAAAGAAAACGAACACAGGGCCATCCCCTTGCTCTGCGCCTTTCTCTATCGATGCGACGAAGTATAGGCACAAGAGACAAGTGTCCGCCGACTTGACCAACTGGCCAAAGTTTTCCGAATGGACGTAGCCCTTGACCCCCGACTCCCCTTCTGGCCCGACCTTTCGTTCTGGAAGCATAAGTGTCTGATATGTGATTCCTCTGCATGCCTGACATAAGCGCGATGCATCGTTCTCGCTGGAGCCTGCAATGACCAGATACGCGGTGTACTTATTTGTCGCGATCGCGAGTTCCAGTGCTGTGAGACCGGCTGAGGTTTTGAGTTTTGTGTCCGCACCCTTCTGCAAGAGAAGCTTCACAATCTCATTGTACTGCTTTGATATGGCATGATGAAGCGCAGTCCAACCATCGTTGTCTTGTATGTTAATGTCGGCGCCATGGACAAGCAGGAGCTCCACCATCGAGGAGTGCCCGTGTCCGCACGCAAGTTGCAGTGGGGTCCTGGATTGATCGTCTACTGCGTTAACCTTGGCTTTGCTTTCGAGGAGCTTTTCTGCTACAGCTTTGTAACCATTCACGGCCGTGATGTGCAGCAATGTCCTCCCTCCAAGCCCTACCTCATGAACCGATGCACCGTTTTCCACGAGCTTGATTGCAAGGGTCACATCCCTGGCCGCCAGTGCTTCTTGAACAGAAGCGACTGGGAGCTTTACATTCTCGTTCTTGGCTTCAATTGTCGCCGTATCTTGTGATTTACCAGCTATGATTGGGAGTTTGCTGCCCGTCCCCGACGACATTTTGTTGGCTTCTGAAGACGACTTGGCTATCTATCTACAGGTTCGGGATCGTCAATGGCAATTTCCCATCAAAAGGCTCCGCAATCGTACTGCGATGAACACTGTAAATAGGTGGGAACTGATTGTAAGTTGCAAGAGACTGCCGACTGTAACAAAAGCTAGATTCACCAAGGAATGGATTACTCCCACGTACATACTCTGATTCAGGGTGATCAGCTGACCGATAGAGTGATTATCTGATTGGCTCTTATCACTAGAACATCAAGATAACCTGACTTTCAGCCCTAATGCGGAGCTATCTGACATCGATCTATCACACACTGTACTAGTAGGCTAGGCCACCGACTTAATCAGCTGTGAGATACTTATGGGTCATTCTTGTGTGTCATTGAATTCACTTGCCTTGTGGCAAGTTGACCCATTTGAGTCTAGTTGCTATCATCAGCAATTATTGCAAAGATTGTGAAGTGATTGGAGCTGCTCCCTATGACAAGCCCCCAAGTTAAAACAGGAAGTGCCAGACCTGAAACAAATTTCATATCCTACTGTACCTAAGCAAGCAGATACTTCAAGCAGCGCGGATGTAATTGCAGGTAATATGCACTAGATGTGTTTATATAACGACGTTCTGGCTTGTGATATCAGATCACGTGATATGAAAACACTGTGCAACAATGGCTCGGAATGGTGGTCCCTTGACCTCTAAGTTCAGATCTGTATCACGTGACATGGAAATACGTCTGCGTTCCGAACTGTTTTTAAAAGAGTTTAGGCTACCAGGTCACCGATTACCCTCCTGCCTGTACCCCTTCCTTCCAGAAGATGTTTTTTTGTACACTGATCTCGTAGATAGAGCTTCTTATCTCTCTCTCCCTGTCTCCGGAACATAAATCCAGCCAATGAATCCCTAATCAATACCAAAGACAAAACGCAACGAAGCTCAACTTTCGAATTCCTCCAAAAATCTACCTTTATGATTGGTAACAACCTCTATTTCACTTTCAAACTCAAAGCAATGCATATTGAAATCAAGATTTAGAGTAGATTCAAGTTTTGCTACAATGGCTACTTACCTCAACTCCTCTCCTCCACTCTCCTCTCACCCCTTTAGCCCGTCAACAAAAACAACAGCCGCCGTCCTTCTCTTTCTTCCCTTCATCTTCTCCTCTTTTCATCTGCCGCTTAATCCTCTCGGAGTCATAGTCAAAACAAAGCCCCACATACCGCTGTTCCCTTTCAGTATGATTCGGACATTCGGACGGAGGTCCTGGATTGAGCTGGAGACGGTACGCAGCGCAGTGGTGGGTGTGAACCTCAGAATGAGGATACTTACAGAAAGTGGCAGTTTCAGTAATGCACATGGCTGTGGTGTCTGTGGTTAATGTTTTATGGTACGTATGTGAGTCTCTCTAGGTGTGAGTAGATGTGAGAGTCTCTGTGAGTGAATGATAGGATGTAGATGATGTGGAACGAGCTTGGCATTCGGAGAAGTTCAGACATTTATTCAGCCCGAGAGATTGATGTTCTGTAGAAATATCCGTTTATGAAACATGTATATGTATAATTAAACAGTGGTTTCCATTAAAAAGACAGTGAAGAGTTTCAGAAGAGTCGCCACCAGTGCCGTATTGCCTCCACTTAATCTAGTGTATGAAGTTATGCAGAAAGGGAAATACACCTTCGAGTCATGGCCAGTTACTCTCTAGCTATTTTCATAATACACAAAGGTTGGAATGTTGAGAGGGCTTAGCTCTTAGCCATGAAGAGTTAAAGTGATTGAATTTTCTGTTGGTGAAGGAAGTTCTCAAGGCGACTCAGTTGAGACATGATAGTTTGGAAAGAGCCATCTCTCCGAGCTTTGAAATGTCTCGTGTTGTATTGATCTGTTGCAAACAATACATTGTCTGAACTTGGTTCCTTGTTCTCACAATTGCTTTAAGACGGGAGAATGTTATATTCTAAATTCTTTTACCTTCGTTGTTAAGGCTTGAAGCTTCATATTCTGCAGTCCCAAGACCTCGTTTTGTTTCATATGCCAGAGTATTCTTGTACCATCTCGGCAAGGTCGACAAAACAGTTAGATCGAACTTGTTGTCACCAAGAGAAATTGATGGTCATAGAGTATGTGGACAGCGTAGCGTTTTTTGTTACAGTGTAAGGATGCCGGTGGAGCACCTGTTCTTTACTCGCTTATCCCTTCAGGGGAAACGAGGCGCCTGTATTTGCCTTTGTCTGTTGGTTTAATTTTTATCTGTTGAAAGAGAATATACAATGATTTCTTCAGAAATCGTCAAGCAAAGCTTTGCCATCAATTTAGCTACTACTTGCAGATATTTGAGTTTATATTTGACATGAAAAGACTCGCTCTTGTCACAAATGTCTGGGAAAGTTGGAATAGATACAGCGATTCATCTCGTAAGCATCAGAATATTTTAGTTGAAGGATTTTATTGTTAGATAGTGAAAAATTCTAGGACATCAAGTTCACAGAGTCCCTGATTTTGAGGAGAATATCTGTCGTAGCAGTTCCTTGCGACATGCCTTGCAAGTCTTATCAATATCTTTTGTGATCTCTGACATCCTCCAGCAGCACCGGGGACTGCTCATGAAGTTGATTTTGAACGCGTGACAGGTTTCAACCGTGTCGTAGACACAGCTACAATGAGTATAGCGCGTTGTGGTATATTTGCACATTTTAATTGTGTGTTTTGTGTGTGTTTCCAGTGGGCAAAGATGATGGGATAGTTGGGAATGTGCCTTGTGGGGGCGGTGGAGGGTTTTATAGTCTTCAAGTTATTGTTCTAGGTAGGAACAAACAAAGATGGATAATGGTCAATACAGACAAGGAGTTGGCATTTGCTCGATTCAACAAAGGGAAAGTCGGCTGTCCCTTGTCAAATTATCGTGATGACATCAGTATATTGAAAAATCCAAGTCAGCTAACAAAGAGTTTGGTAGGTTTCCGGTCTCTTGAAACTGAGTCCTTGATCAATCTCTTCCAAATATTAAATACAAGAATTGGAAAATCTTATTATTCGACCCCTATGAAGATATCAAACTCAATCTTTTCGACATAGTCGTCCATTCTGTGTTGGAATCCATGGAAGCTGCCCCGTCACCTCCCAATCCTCGCTTCCTACAGCAGTGGGTGCGTAGAATAGTCCATAAGGATCGAGTTCTTGCTTTAAGTCGTAAAGTCTGTCGTAATGGCTTCCATAAAAGCTTTGTTGGAAATTGGGCTCGTTGATATCTGCCTCTGATGCATACGACCCCGCACCTGGGGAAGCTGCGATTAATTTTGGCATCCAATCTGTTGTCATAGTTTTCGACACATTTTGGATTTGAGCCATGGATGCACTGTTGTCCCAAAGTCCAGGAATGATGAAGTGAGTGAGAGTCTTTCTCCAAGCTGGATTGACGGCATTGTCTTGATTGGCGTAATTATTGACTGCAGACTTGATATTGTAGCCGACTAGAATACCACCTCCTTCAACTGCATGACGGACTGCAGCAAGAGTGGCATTGAGTAATTTGGCGTCCTGGAAGTTTTCTCGAGGGAAGAGACGACTGGCAGCATGATTGTTCCAACCTCCAACATTTTCTGGTGGGAAACTTGCTTCCCAAGCTGGGTAAAGACTTGCATACTGGGTGAAGACTGGTGCTACCGGAATTTTCAGATTGCTGAGGTCTTTCAACAAAGGTTCGACCAATTTCTGAAGCTGTGGCTTGGTCATGTTTCCTCCCCAAAATGGATTGAAACTGAACGTCAAAGCCCCAGCAGCATTTGGAGCAACCAGAAAGTAGCCATATGTGCCAGCATCCGTGAAAGTGGCAAAGTATGTCATGTACGCTCTAATACCGGCCCAAAATGTATCTGCGCTGAGAGTACTGCTGACTGAATAATCAAAAGTCATAGTTGTGACTGGAATTTTGGGATATGCCATGATGACCATGGAAGTAACGACACCGAAAGTACCTAAATTTGTGTTAGTGACTGAACACAAAATCCTAAATGAACGCCACTTACTTCCACCTCCACCCCGCAAGGCCCAGAACAATTCAGTGTTCGATGTTGCACTAGCTGTTACGAATTTTCCGTTGGGAAGAACAACCTCAATGGACAGTACCTGTAAATATTGGTATAAGCAGTGGAGCCAATAGCCGGTTCCTTTCACTTGCCTGATCTGCTGCCATTCCAACAAGACTTGACATTGGTGAATGACCTCCACCAGCGATGTAGCCACCAGCAATTCCAACAGTCTGTTTGAGCCATTAGCTTCGTGATAAGTAACAAGGCACCGTCACTGACTCTACATTCTCCACCCACAGCGGTAACGTTATTCGCCTCGGCAAGCTTGTATACATCTTCAGTCATGACACCGGCACCAAGCTTGAATGCAGGTCCATTATATGATCCGTACTTATACTTCGGCAAGAATTTCAGATCGTTGAGGCCATGCGTCCAAAGTGACAAAGAACCAGCACCAACAGACTTGTCTGCAAAGTCGTGACCAGTATTCCTCACAACCAGACGCAGGTTGAGATTCCGAGCAAAATTAAGGGCCAATTGTATCTGAGCGACATTCTTCACCGCGATAGAATATGCTGCATAACCACCAATTGTGCAATTTGTAGCTTGTGTTCGAAGTGAAGGCGGAACGCAGGTGAGACCCTGGTACAATGGCCATTGAGCTGAGGTGGGGTCGGCGACGCTGGAAAAATCAGTTCGGATCGTGATGATTTTGAAATCTACTTACTGGAAATGAGCACTATTCCATTGGGCAGTAATGGAAGCACATAAAGATGTGTTGTATTGTGGCCATTCTTTAAAGCAAGGCGCAGCGAGAGGTACAGTCTTTATCAGAGCCCCTCCGGTGAGAAGATCGAGTACTTTCCAAGTGGTTTGGCTAGGCCACTTTGCGTCCCCAGGAAATACCTTACATTTACAAGGTTCTGGTTCAGCAATTGGATACTGGAAGAGTGCAGCATCTGACAGCTTCAATTTCGTGATATTCGCCAGAACCGATGGTGTTAATTGAAGGTTCTCCCATGGAAACAAAGGGGCTTCTTTAGCAGATGGAGATGATGTAACAATTGCAGCAGCAGGTGCAAGATTTGCAGAATTTGCAGCTGCGAGTCCATATCAGATTATTCCGAAGTTTGTTAATTGGCATGAACGGGGACTTACAGATAGTTTTACCCCCAGTGGTAATTGTCTGGCACGAGACAAGGTGCAGAACGGCTGCGAAGAGCAGAAATCCTATACTTTGTGCCATTTGGAGCAAATATACTTTGAAACTCAATTTTTGAGCTTCAGGATAGCCAGGGAAATCTTTCGAGAAGGTGGGCAAAATATTTGAGTTATATGCATTGTTTATTTGCTCAATCCAAATCAGCTTTCGCTGCCGGCAAAATGCTTAGAGTAGGAAGTCAGCCGTAAATGTAACCTTTACATCCAAATTGTCAATATCACCCCGCAGCTTCATGCGCTGATGATTCCCAGAAGCTACCGCATCCCCGAGAATCACTCCCTTGATAGCAGTTGGGTGGCCTGTCAAAATGTAGAAACCAAATATTATTGGGCATTGAGCCTGTATGTTCAGGGGAGAGACATGCAGGTGGCTGAACGGCAGCTAGGGTGGCTGTAAGGGGAGCTTCCCCGCCCCTGTAGTAAAATTATCACTGGCACCCTTTTGGATGTAAGCCTGTTGTCATCGTCCCATGGTTGCATGACTCCCAAAAGCTTCTCTGTAGGTAAAATATCGACTACCATATTTTCCCGGCCTATTTTGTAGATTTGTTTTCCCCAATTGAAACGGCAGATATCGGAAACGATAGTCTATCAAATATTGTCTTGTTATAGAGCTCAATGCAGCGGCAATTGGGTAAAGCTTCTGATATTCACCTTGTCAACGACCAATCTCAGCTTAATAATACCCAACCGTGTAGTAATTGCCCTGAAAATTACCCCGCTATCACAAGATCCGAAGTTTAGACACAAAACTAAGTTACGATTCAATGGAAATCCTTTCCTTGAACTTCTCTTATGGCTATTGTGACAGTGATTGCGTGATTATCTCATTTTTTCTTGGTGGGTATATCACAGTAGGTGAATCTTTGGCAAAGATGTGTTGATGGACTCTGATGGTTTACTGAGATTGACATCACTTTACGATAACAGTTTCTAAAGGTACCCTATTCACGTCAATCATACACGATACCAACGAGTTTTTCAATTCTCTCTGGGCGAAATTTCAGAACCTAGAACGCTGCGATTGAATAGAGGTAAATGCTGTTTGGCAAAATATCTTTGAGGATTTTCATTTCTTTCGAACAAGGAAGCTTTCGTCGACAAAGAACACAATGCCATTGTTCGATATTACTACCCTTTGCTGTATATCTAAAATTTTGATCAAGTACTGCTATCCTATGAAACTGAATTTGAGACAATGGAGTTCTTCTAGAATATCCAAAGTATACAATGCCTGTTATGGTCGTACCTTCCTGGTACGGCACCGGTATCAGCCGGGTACCTTATGTAGTTTAGTTAGAGACAGAGAATACATCACGCTTTTGCCTTCTTCATACTGGTTTCGCCACAATGCCCTTGATTGTATAAAATTCCCAGCCACTTCATCCACATACTTTTCTCTACGATTCGATCCCTGTATTCAGTCTTGGAACATCCTTCATATTCCATTACGGTCTTTGGCATCCTAAGAAATCAGGTACGTCTAAACCTCCTTCAAAATGGATCATTCTGACCAGCTGAATCATCCCGGGCCAGAATCGACTCATGGCCATTCCCCACAACCAGTTGACGGTCAAAACGAAGATCTCATGAAGTTCAATCTCTCTACACTAGTAGCAAGCTTCAATTAGAATGAATCTTTATTTATGTCTCTAAATATACCCAATCAAGCGGCACCTTTATGGACACCTATAAATTCAGATCAACGAAGAGAAGGCTCTGCATCTTTTGACGACCAAGCCCCTTCCACAACGAGAAGAGGGCTTTCCTATCGTAGATGCTTTTTCAATACCGTTTCTAAACTAAATTTTGCAGATCACACGAAAAGAGCCCATGGCCAACACTTTTGCGTCGGTTGCCACAGAATCTTCGGACAAGGAGAGACGTTCAAAAAACACAAATATTTTAATCATGAAGCGACCAGGAAAGGCTTAATCTCTTGTCCCAATTGCAAAAGAAAATACGTATCAACAGCCGGACTAGCAGCTCATGTCAGGCTAAATAACTGCCGGGGGAATAGGACAGTTGAATGTGAGGATTGTGGGAAAACATTCTTGCATAAGGCACGTTATATAAAGCACTTCCAAATGCAGCATTTGGGTCCAAATAATGTTGGATGCGGGGGATGTGGGAAGATTATAGGGAGTGCAGAGACACTTGAGAGGCATATTGTGCTTTGCCCGGAATTTAATGATACCGAAGACGTAGAATCTGTAGCGTCTGAAGACTCTCCCCCAGCCACTGAGCAGAGTGAAGTTGAGGTTTCCGGTTATTTTATGACCCAAACATAATCAGCAATGACTGAGAGCTCACTTGTGGCCCAAGAAAGTCTGGGCCATGGGAGTCCTCCCAATCCTGCTTCTCAAGCTTCTAGCCTTGCGGACCTTGACACGGCAGCTCTCAAGGGGCACGAGAACGAAATTGTATGTCCATCCGAGCCCCCAATATCGAACTTTTATCCCTAAGGGCTCTAGTTAATATGCTGGCAAGCGCTAGTACAAGTATGTTTCAATTCATAGAAAATTTAGCCCTATAGGCAGAGGAGGTATGTATCGACTCCCGAAATCTCTTGATTTCTTCAGGAGTGGAAGAATATTTCTCGCTCGTAATTTCAATATTCAGTTTTATTGTCTTGCTATGTGTATCAGTAAGAGAGACGTATCTTATTTATATCGGACTTCAATTTGATCTCTTAACTTTGTGGTGACGTGACGCGGGGTGTAATAATTGCTTAGCTAGGAACAGCATGTCTATGTTTTACCTTGAGCGCTTCCCTCTCAACGAATTTTGAAATTTCAAGATCCTGTTCAACGGGAGATAGCTGAAATAAGACATTGTAGCCCACTATGGGTTCGAAGTATTTGCGATGCCAATAAGTACTTAGAGTTCTTCAGAATTTTATCCTTTTACCACTCAAGGATGGGAATTATGAACGTGTTGAACAATGGACTTTTGTAGCACAGAGATGATGTGGATTGGTATTGAGAAATCAATCGTCACGATTGTGTGAAAATTATATGAATTTATATATAATCTGCACGAGGCGATCTCAAAATTGACCGCTTACTGATTGATGCCAAACAGAAGGTCCTTTCACTTGAAGTTTGATCCTCTGATCCTCCTCCTGCTGCCTTGTATCTTCGAGCCCAAAATCGGGCACTAGACTATCAACCAATTTCTGCTCCTCTCCTCTTCTAAGCTCGACCCACTTTTTTCTCACCTCACTTTTGTTCTTCGAAGCTACCCAATCGTCCACACATGCCAAATTTTCAGCACAAGAAATGCAGTAGTCATGCTTCTTGGCTCGGATACTAGGTTATAAATTACTGCAATTGCCTTTACATGTTAAGAATTAGCTCCTGGTATGGTTACCTTTACATGGCATGAAGTAAACAGTAGTGTGACTGCAGATGGTGTAGGGGAGATATACTATCTGGTGCATATTTTGGCTTTTGTTGAGGAAGACTGGGCAAGTTAGTAAATGAAAAAAATGTCGAGAAGAGCTAACAAGCTCCTTTCAAGTACTAGTCAGCACTTAACGAGTAAGCTAGGCTTCGATTTGTGCTGTCTGTATTCGAGAGAACTCCTCATCTCAATGCCCTTGATCGAAAATTGGCTTTAATAAGATTATAGTAGATTAAACAATGACTTTGTATACCCTTTTTGAATATTTGTCAGCCAATATCTCTTTTGTTCTTTGTCAGACAAACACATTGCTATTTGTATTGTGAAGTAGGAAGATACGAGGTATTGATGTGGTTGAAGATTACCCTGCACTTAAATTTCACAATATCTCCACAACCTTGACAATTCTATATCCGAATCAAGCATTTTGGTGAGGGGTATGATGGTTCTGTTAGCTTCTCTTCCTTGAAAATGTCTGAAATCTTCCAAGTTTTGGTGCTAACTAGCTATCTTAGGACAGAAATCGCTGTTTGGAAAGAGGAAAGCATTGCTGCAAAATATGACTGCAATGAGGGATTGGACGACAAATTTGTATACTACGAATCAAAGTCAGTCAAATTTCTCACATTATTATCATATTGTATAATATAAAATTCGCTCCATCTATCTTTACAACCAAAAGCTTTTGAAATATAAACCTTAAATTAATAGAAAAACCATATAAATGCATGCATGTGCAAAAGTCGAGTTTATTTGATGCTTAGAGCTCGAAAGAGTCCTTGGAGTTATATTAGTTAGGACTTGATAAATTTGCAGAGCTTAATCGAGCCAACTCCATTGCGTTTTAGAGGAATACAATATAATTGTTTAATCATACCGACCAAATGCCTCGGGATCTAGAAAGAATGAAAGAAGATCAAATTTCTTTCACTCTACGAAACAGATAAAGAGATTGAAAAACAGACGTGACTTGGATAACGACCTTGTTTCTCTCCTTTTACGAAACGATAAAGACGGGAGTAGGTGAGCAAAGAAGTTTCAGATACAACTTGACGATTGAAAAGAGGTGTCTTTATGTCATGTACAACAATTCTCAACGTCCTACAATATCAGGATATATCCTCCAGACATGACCAGGAGTCCCATATCCACCTACTCAATTCCAAACAAACCCAAGCCATCAAAATGTGCCAGAATATCCAAATCAGCTATATACTTTGCACCCATTCAGTTAAAGGGCTAATACCTTGCCCTGCATCTACACGCATGTCAAACTCAACCGCCATATCTGAGCAGACTCAACTGCCCTGCGATCTCAATCAGAAAACAGAAATGGATTGGGTTATAGGGTATTGTAAGTCATGTCGTATAGAGGGAATGAGAACGATGCAAGAAAAAAAATTATTGGAGATATTCGGCGGGAAGAAAGAGATTTTAGAGGACAAGAAGAACTGAGGAGGAGGTGTAGGAGATGGAGAGAGGTAGAAGTAAAATCTCGCAGATCATAGCAATGTCCCTCGATAGAAGCAAAAGCCTAAGGCCAACAGTACCTCGAACCGTAGGAAGAAGATGTCGCTAAGTATTTGTTACAGTACCAATGTCTGACCTTGGACGACTGATATCACGAGAAAAACATCTATGGGAAAGTCACACTGGTTTGAGGCACGCACACAATTTACTGTATTGGATTTTTTGCCACTACACTTGTTGCTGAGAATTGGGTATGTTCTTACCCTTTAAGGGTAGATAAATGTTGTAGCCAGTCGGACCTATCCGTCCCCCAAGCCTCCTCAGCCGCAGTGGAAGCTTGATGGTGTCGAGCTGTCTCAGAGTCGCATCATGGTCAGGATATTATAGCATGTTCTCCGAACGCAGATCATAATAAGACTATAGTGCAAGAATCATGCTATTCCCCGTCTACAAATCTGATATTAAACGAATTGTCCTTCGAATATGTACGTGTAAAAGTTGCAACCCATACATTGATTTGCTTGTTCTCTTCACTTCTAGTATCCTCGTAAAATCGCACTTCGGTGATCAAAGCAGTCTTCTACCTCCATTCTCATCATGTCTTCCTCTGCCATTAACGAAAATCGTCCAAAAGATACAGACACTGCAGAGAAAGGGATTCTTAACAACAAAGGTATCAAGAGCCACCATGGGCGCTCCGGCTATTACTTCTTTACCAAATACTATGCTCCTTGCTTGATACCGGACCGTACCTTCAGAGACTTCATTCAGAAAACAGATGTGGAAGACGGTACGTTAAACTCTATGGACGTGCATGCTTGACTCCTTTCGAGTTCGTCTTTGCTTATTTTCTTCAGTCGACTCGATCAAAGATGAGCTATCCAAGATTGCCACTTGGATTGCAGGAGATCCGAGCCTTCAAGTCTATCGCCGCTTTCAATGGCTATATGCAATCTGCCTGCTAAACGCCCAGGAAACGCTCGAGAAACGAGAGGAGGAGCTGAAGACACTAGTCAATTCATCTCCGAACGGGGAGCCTCTTCAAAATGAAGCAGATCGGCAAAAAACAATACAGAAGAAACTCAAAGAGAGTAGGAGAGCGCTACGGAACTATGCTGAGTTGTGTGCTGAGCAGGCTCAATTACTCAGTTATAGGAGCGCCACCAAAAGCGCTGTTCGGTGTCGAAAAATTCTTCTTTGGGAGAACGATGCGAACGAACAAGAGAGCAGCTTGGCACTGCGAAGCCAGTACAAATCCATTACTCGAGATAGTGATCTCATGACACTCGATCCCAGCGAAGACACAACTATACTCCGCAAGTTTGTCGAATTCCTCGGAGTTTCCTTCTATCCTCATTGTGTAAGTCAGTCTCCTTGTATTAAAGTGCGTTGCTCTAAAGAGATACGAAATAGCTTGCCAGTAGACTTGCGAAGTCGAAATTGGGAGAAGGAAAACACATTCCGGATAATTTGCTATTATTCGTCGATGCTTTCTTCAGCATATGTTTGACGCTCACATTCATGTTTGCTCCTATTGCACTTCTCTACTTCAATATACATCACTGGTCAAGATGGCATAGCCTTGGTTCCGTCATAGGCTGGGCAGGCGCCCTTTGCGGCTATATGTTACTTGTAACAAAGACCCGAGGACGGGACATGCTAATACCTCTAGCAAGGTAAAAATCTTAATCTTGAAATCCGTGGCACTTTTTAACACCTTCCTAGTTATTGTGGCGTGCTGATCATTTTTTTGGGGTTATCGTAAGTCCTCTTCCCACTTTCCCTAAATATATACTAATATATATATATATATACAGAGTCGATGTCGACAAATAATGCAGACAGGATAGAAAACTCCGTCTGGTTCATTTTTGTATTCCACTTCTTACGACCAATTAAGGTTTTTATTTGCGTCTGCTCAACTTTTCTCTCAATATCTGTTGGCACAACGGGGTATCACCGTATCAAGTACTTGATCTTAATGAAGTTATAATATTCTGTGTGTCTAAGTCTAAAGTTAAGGGAGGTCCAGTTCTTATAAGGGCTGGACCTTAAGTCTGAAATATAAGGCATCTCGCGATCTGGGAATACCCAAATATTTGCACGTGGCTACTGGATGATGTACCGACAATATCTATCCTTTTTATAATCATCTGCAACAGAACACCTGATGGCACAGCAATAATCCAACTAAAAGAAAATGAATAACTCAAAGATATTCTCGCTAAAACCCTCCATATCCACTGAACCAATAATCGGACAGCGAATGCGTGCATTGCGGCTCCTTCTTCAATAGCGCAGTGGATGCAGTGTGTAAGTGCTGGGCCTCAATTCCTCGAACGGCCAGCAAGGCTCCGCTTAGCTCTTCGCAACATAACATACTCAACAAAGGAATTGTCCAAGTCGAATGTGTTGGTAATCAATAGCACTACATTATCTTCGGATTCCTATCACTTCTGTCCTTCTATCTTATATCCTTCTCAATAGTGTCATCCACGGAAAAAAAACCCGGTTATAAATGCCACGAGCGTAGCTGCGAGAGCCGCAATACCTGTAAATACTGGCGCAGCAAGACCCGACATCCCAATAGCTGTGAGGGTTGCGAAAATTCCTGCTGCGGGGGTGAGGCCTCCATAGAACCGGGACTGATAGGCAGCTGCTACGGATCCTATCATACCAGCAAAGATTAGATACGTACGTAGCAATTAGAGGTTAAAAGAGGGTAATAATGTGGTAAATGTCCATGTAGAACTAACCAGGCCAAACGCCCTTTAGACCAAAACCAAGAGTCATCAAAATTATAATCATGAGCGTGAAAGTAGTCCACCAGGACATCATAATTGCTCTAATGTCTCTTCAGTGCTAGCAATTATCTTGCCAACGATCTTGAATGAAGTAGACATACCAGGCTGTGAAAGCCAGGTTGTAAAATCCTGCCAGTGCACTGATATCCATGCCCAGATCAGTGATCGATCAGCAAGAAAAGAACTTGCAGCATCTTTGAAGCCATTCTGAGTGAAGTTCAATGAGTCTTTGAGCAAATGATACATGACTACTGATCGAATACTGTAATTGGTTGGATGAGGATGATTTCTAGTCTGATACCGAGGTCTTCAAACCAGGCTTTTATCGGAGTGTCGTTTGAATGGGAAGAAGGCGGACTAAACAAGCCGAAGATACTGGGGAACGTTGATGAAAATAAGAGAAGGAGGTGTTGAAAAAGGTGGAAACCAGCGAAGAGTCGCCTTTCGCACGTTACTTAAGATGCGTGGCATGCTATTAATGGACAGGGCGCGTAGATGGCCAGACCACCTCTTGTCCAGCATAACGTACCAACTGCCACGGCGCTTATGATCTGTTCACTCAACCACAATCTTGGGCAAGCGTCTACCAGTATCTGTCAGCATCTGCCGCTGTAGAAGGGTATGTTCCTGTCGCTACAGCTGTACTAACACCACTAGACAGCATCAAATTAAGATTCATAACACTAGTATGGCGAGTACCATCTTGCTTCTAATGATACATGATACCGCTTAAGTTTATGGCATTTAATAATTGTATAATAGCACCCGTACTAGAAGATTTCGACGATGTCTCCGTGTTTATGGGATGAGGCACGGAGCAAAATCTTTCTGGCCACTCACAATCTACCTCGCATAGATAATGACGAGGATCTGGTTCGATAAATTTTGATACCCTGAGGTTTGCAACATTCCTCGCAGCGGTACCTATATGATAGAGTCTAATCCATCGAGAAAGAACGAAAGGAGTTGCCTGATAACTTATCTGGGAAAAACATAAAACCAAGGGATGATCAAATCGAGTTAAGGGAGCGTACCGTATGTTCAAATCAGCACTTCAAAAGCTTCTTCAGTTATACCTGACCAGAACCAGAAGACAGGTTCACATCAATCATCATTATAGTTCCTTTTTAAGGGGGGCCAAACTTGGGCACTGACTAGGATGAAGATCAAATAACGATGACAATGCAGCGCACACAAGTAGAAATCTTCACTAGGTCGATCCTGGGTTTCATCGGAAAACAGATCATTGAAATCGTAGAAATAACAAATCAAGGAGTTCCTATCCTTATCACTTGAAAGCTGAGAAACGCAATTACTAACCCCCTCCCTTTCTGCCACTATGAAATATAATCGCAATGGCATCGTCAACCTTAACATCCATCTCATATAAATTTACCAATAACTTGGAAAAGAATGAAAACAAATTACTGTAACAAAAATGATCAAACAATCGAAAATTCAAAGAACCTGAGACCTCAAATCCCAAACCCAAAACTAAAACCGACACCATTTTGCCAAGACACGGCCCAACCATTCCTCCGCCCCCCAAATCCTATGCCGCTTCACCCTAAAATCACCAAAATCTCCCCGTTCCGCTTTCAACATCGCATATCTTATCCATTCACAACCGACCTAATGCGAACTAGGGATCTAGATCTCAATTCGGTTATCTAGATGTCCCGTACAAGGATCAATTGAATGGATGGAGGGGATTGGATGAGAAGACGATGGAGCAAGTGTTAGAAAGGTGAGGTAAGAGGGATCCGAGAAGGGAGCGAGGGTTTGCGATAATGATGACGATAATTGATTCCACGATTGAAAAAGAGGAAATGTTCATATAAAGCCGATTTCCTTTGTTGTATAATACCATCATCAAGAATCTATTTTACAATCAACTCTACACGCAAGAAAATATATTTACCCTGCATATCGAATCCGCTCCACCTCGACAAGAAGACAACTCAAATATAAATCAACTTCAGCAAGCACATTATATCAAACCCACTACAAAACAACAATACCACTCCTTTCTCACTACTCAAGCTCTCAAACACCCAACATCATCATCCCCCATCACGCCTCACCCCACCATAACACCAAATACAACTACCTACAGAACAAACGCACAACAAAAATGACCCTAACAACCGCCTCCCTCCTCATCGCAGCACCCCCCTCCAAAGTACGAAAGATATTCCTAGACTGGCCTTCGATCCTCGAATTCGACACCTCATATATGACTTCCCTCACCATCCTCGCTGAAAACTCACCATCATCTCTCACTTCCCTCTCTTCCTCCTCAACCTCCGCTAAATCCTCATCTAAAATCCCTTCCCAAAACACACCAGCACCAAAATTCACCACCGAATCTGACCCCAAAACACCATCTCCGGTTCCAACATCTCCATCAAAAGAGGCGGAGCCTCTTCCAGGCGGTCGCCTCCCCCACCCCTCCAAACGCACAGGCGAGGACGTCGTCCCCGGCGACGTCGTGTACGGCACATTCTGGGGCGGCTCCGTCGATCTACATATTCTCTCCAACTCCCCCTCAAAAATAACCTGGCGCGGACAATGGAAAGGGATGTTTGCTATTCGATCATTTTCATACGAAGCAGTTTCTTTTGAAAAAGAGGAGGAAATGGTGGAAGGGACGAGGTTTACGCAGACGGAAGAGGCGGTGGGTGTTATGGGTGCGATCTTGCTGGTTGATAGGTGGGTGGGGAATAGTTTGCAGAAGAAGTTTAGCAGGTTTAATGAAGATTTGAAGGTTTTTTGCGAGACGGGGAGGAGGAATGAGGGGTGATGATTTTGGGCCTTAAGGGGTGGATTTAGGAATTTAGGTGATTTTATATAGGCATGATGGCGTTTGAAAGATGAGAGGTTCTTTGGAAGATAGAATTTAATTTTAGATAATTTTATCAAGTAATGCAAATCCGCTCAGATGCTTATTCCCTCCAGCCTCATCTCATCATCAACCATGAATCTTTATTCTTTAGAAAGAATCTTCCACACATGCTAGGCTTTTCAAATACCATTTCTTCCTGACACTATGGTCTGTTTGCAATACTCAATTCGACTTCTTGCTCACAGCATCGACCTCCTTTACCCCGCCAACAGCCACCTCTGTCTTTGCCTCATCTACTTTCTTCTCGTTCACTTTCGCTCCCGCTTCGATCATAGAAGGCGCGCCCTGCTCACTCTCCTTTACTGTACTGCCCATCTTCCGACTCTTCTTCGGTACTCTAACAAGCCAGTAAAAGAACAATGCCGCCGCAATATTGACAAAAACATACACCCACAGGATGCCGAAATCACGCCATCTCTCGCTATAATTACTATGGACCACTTTAAGAAAAGCGTTTGTATCCGCTAGGGGACAGAATCCACAATTGGATGATGCATCTGGATTGACTAGATGACCTCCAGCTGTTGAGGTATAGCTTTCCAGGTATTTGGAACAAGTTTGGCCGGGAAGAGGATCGAAGCGGAGAAGCTCGATGTCGGAGCAATTGACGGGCGCATTTGCGAGCCCCGTCGATAGGACAGCGCTGACAAGATATGTGAAGGGAGAGACGCGGTACAAGAAAATCCAGAAACCAGGTAGGAGATCAGGTCCGATAAGAACACTGAACACGTTAGTGGGTGAGGATTATGAGATGTAGAGTACTTGCCCGCAAAAGATCAATGACAGCATAAATAACAGATTGGCATAATTTCCTCCCATATCAGCTGTATCAACACCAGCTTGCATCATATGTCCAAATGTACTGGTGAATATCATGTACACCCACATAAGTAAGAACATGGTTGCTCCACGTTCAGATACTGCACTAGTGAATGCAGCATTGGAGTTCAATCCACTTGGATAATACCATCCAACGTACATAATGGCAGCCATTAATGTATTCCATGGAAGCTCAACAAGAATATTTGAAAGCATGAATACCTGCCACGAATATGTTTTCGCTGGTCGCTCACGTGCTTCATACAGAGATCGTTGTGTGACAAAGTTTGGAAGCATTTGCGGAACCAGATTGGAAGATTGAGTGCTGCGAACGTCAGCAGGAAAAACATGTGATCCTTTCGCGACTTACATGAGCATGAAGATGTTAAAAGTTTGGTTTTGAAGTCCTTGCAAAGAATTGTCCGACTTGTAAAAGGTGAAGCCTAGGAAGAGTGCCTAAATATGTTAGCGAGGCCTTGAATCATAAGTGAAGACCCACTGTCACAGCGCATAAAGCAGTCTTGGAGTATATATAGGATGGTGTCCTCCAGTACTGCTGATTGACTCGCTTGAAGCATTCCCAAAGCTGAACCATGAATGGGGCTGCAAACTCCTTATAATCGTCATCCGGACCAAGACTGTTGATTTCGCGCGAAAGACTATTCTCCATATCTTCAAGCTCACGATGAACTTCGGCATATTCTGGACTTTGTCGCCAAATTTCAGACCAATCAATGTCACTATGAGATCCTGGAGTACAGCCAATAATCTCCATAATCCACTCTGCAGGGTTAGCTTCAGGTGGACACGGTTTTGCCCCGTTGCGCTCGAAGTAGCTAACGACGGTGGAGGATTCAGGGCCAATATCGCCAAAGTACACCGGCTTCCCTTCAGGTGCCAAGAATAAGAGACGATCAAATCTCTGAAAGAGCATGGCTGACGGCTGATGAATAGTACAGAGAATGGCCTGACCATGATGTGTGAGCTTTGCAAGGAGATCAAGAACAGCCCAAGAAGTCTGGCTGTCTAGTCCTGAGCTGGGCTCATCGAGGAAGAGTAATAATTGTGGTCGTGCAGCTAATTCTACTGCGATGGTTAATTTCTTGCGCTGCTCGATATTCAAGCCTTCTGATGTCAGTATCCTGTCCAAGACTAGTCACTACTAAAATATACAAGCTTACCTTCACCAGGAACGCCGATCATCGCATCAGCGTAGTACTCCATCCCTAGCAGCTGAATGACTTCCTCCACATATGCAAGCTTGTCTGCCCGTGGTGTGCTGGCTGGCTGGCACATGATGGCATTAAAACGTAAAGCTTCTCGGACTGTCATTGTTTCCAAATGAATGTCTTGCTGTTGAGCGTATCCAGTCTTTCGTTGAAATGAGACATCACGATGATGTCCATCAACTAGTGCTTCACCAGAAACCGTACCTATGGTTTCTCGAGTGGCAAGAACGTCTAGAAGACTAGTTTTACCTGCACCAGACGGGCCCTAAGAATAATTAGCCGCCCTGTTACATGTGTGGCGCTGGAATCTGCGAGATTCTTGATGAGCTTACCATCAGCGCAGTCAGAGTTCCTGGCTTCACCCAGCCATCAACACGATTCAAAATGCGTCTCTCTTCCTTCTTGATCTTGATATCAAAGCAAATATTTTTCCATTGAAAGATTGAAGTTTGCTTCTGAAGTGACGCAACCTTCTTCACTTTGGGAGAAGATGTTGGGGCAAGCTCACCCTCTCGAAGCATCTGAGCGATGCTCTCGAGGTCATTTTGAAGAGCTGCTTGTGCTCGATGACCACGCTGGAAAAGCAGTACCTCTCCTTTCGATTTCTTTGAAGTAACCTTTTCAGTCGCCCAGAGGTATGTGAAAGTGAAAAAGATCGTAAGCGCGAGGATAATTCCAAAGTTCCTGTTCAGTCAGAAATGGCCAATATACAAGGGATTCTAACTCACCTCCACAAGTGAGATGGCTCATAATTAAAGCTTAATCGGATATAATCAGTTCCCGAAACCACATTGGATCCAGGTACAGCGCCAACGACTGCACAAATATGATTGATGCCAATAATATCTAGATATGAAGGTCCAGACGGAATGAAGGTGTCGCACTGAAACTCTCGGCCGTGAAACTCATTAATCATAAGGCTCTCAAATGCATATGCAATTGGATCGATATAATTGATCCACCGAAACCATGGATGCATATTTCGAATAGGCACCACAAATCCGGTATATGTCATCAATGCTAGAATGAAAATAGCAGACGGAAACAGAGATTGCACGAGACTACGAGCGCTTGCACCGATGGTTCTGAAGACCATAGAAAGTGACAATGTGATTGAAAAGGAAAAGAGTAAAAAGGTGAAGAATGCCGCCGGCTCTCTTCGTAAATTTGACATGAAGTAGAGTACCAAATTAAATGAAATAGAGTTGCCGATTTTAAAAGGCATATCGCAAATGGCTGACGAAATTGCTTCGGCGAATGGATGGTATAACGCGTATCGGGTATGTTTTTCAACAATAGGACGTTGATCAAATATGATTAGAATCTATAGGATTAGCATTGGAATTCCTGAGAGTTGGAAGCTTACCTCGAGAGCGCTGGCAAAAGCATTGAGTAATATGGCGAGAAATATGAGAACGGATCGACTATAGAAACTCGCAGTAGTCTGACCCAAATTGTAAAACATGCTTCCTATATCTTGTTAATGAAGAATTCTCGCAGCGAAAGTAAGTCTTACCAACGACAAGAGCCAGGACGCTGTTCGCCACAACACGAGATATCGTGACACTCGCGTCTCCTTTTAGTCGCTGGAATCCACGTTCTACACACAATACAACTTGCTGATATATAGAAAGAGTATACGGTGACTTGACTCGTCTACATGACGTTAGAGCGTACTAGATCGCCACTTGATCAACTTACTGTCGAACTGCCTGCTGTGCTCTTCGCGAAGCTTCAAATTCCGATACAGAGTTGCCACCGAGTGGAAATTTCTTGTCATAAAGATCAATTTCCTCAATCAAACGTGCATATTCTGGGCTCTTCTTCCACACATTGGCAAATTCCTCCGCCGTCTTGGGTGTTCGCCCTTCGAAGCCGGCTCGAACCTCACGCTCTAGAGGACTAGTTAGGGCTGTCAAAAAATCCGCAGTTGTCTGTCGCTTCGCGCAATCGAATCCCATTTTGACAAAGTAATCCTTGGCTTCGTTGCAAGGACCGAAGTATATCTGACGTCCTTCGTAAAGCACAGTAACTTTGTCAAATACCTGCCGTGGTGAGTGGGGAAAACCATGAAGACTTTGGAGAATCTCACCTCGTAAGTGTCCTGGGAACCTTGGTACAATGAGACGAAAGCTGTTGCGCCCACCATGTCTGCCGACAATCTGACAGTTCGGCAGAATTCCAGAGCGTTCGCACTGTCGAGTCCTCGGGTACTATTGTCCCAACACTGCAACGGGCTGCCTTGCAGAGCTGCTTCTGCTATGCTCACTCGCTTTCTCTCACCACCACTAACGCCTTTGATGAGATGATTTCCAACATATGTGTTCACAGTGTGGCTGATATGGAAGGTTGCCATAATCACATCCCTCATATGTTCTGCAAACATATCTCTCGTGACTCCAGAAAAGGTACCGTCTCTAGGAGCTCGTGCTTTAGCGGCGAAAAGCAGAGTCTCTCCAACTGTCAATTGTGGAAAGTGGACATCATTTTCTGCCATATAGACAGCCTCGCCGCGGAATTGAGTGTGCATCTGGTTTGCGGGGATTCCCTGATAATTGATTTTGGACCCTGAACCCACGTGGAAGCCATATGTATCACCAGATATAGTTTTTAGGAGAGTCGAACATCCACTTCCTGGTCTACCGAGAACGAGCAGCATTTCTCCAGCTTCCACAAGCCCATCAAAATCCTTCAATATTTGTATTCGCGGCTTTCTCTGCCCTGCCATCCATCGATATATGTTTCCAAAACTTAGCCAAACATTGCCAACACTTTTCTGGTAATTGGTGGGGCTACCGAAGCCGTATACTTCGAGGTCCTTGAAAGATACGCCAGCATATCGATATGGGTATTTTCCAGGTTGCTGAGTGATATATCCTCCTAGATTCTCCAACCAAGCTTTCGCACTGAAATTACTCCCATTAGGGTCAATGGGGGAATCTGCGGGAACTCCTAAGAAAGGATTTCGGAAACCCGTTGTTATGGACATTTTGAGGGCGTACGAACGCGTAACCGGAGAGTGCAGATGACTACATTGTTAACTTTGGGTTCCAATTGAGTTCTATCGTGGAATATACCTGTTCAGCACATCCGCGCTCTTGAAACTTGATGTTGGGAAATCTCTTGGACAGAGAAGTTTTGGAGAATGTCGCGTTTGTGAGACTCAAAATCTCTCTTCACCCTGATAATATCCTGTCGAGATTCAACTATGTTGCATTGTATCGTCCCATCGAACGCCGGACGTTTTGTGAAGTGGGAGACTCTGCCGTCAAGAAACTCAAATTCGTGTCGAATGTACGAAATCTCAGGTCAAAGATTCTGCCACCGAACTTTTCAATTGGCAATTTGGACAATGGAGGGCAGGATTAGCTTACCTTACGGAATTTTTCTCTTTGCGGAAGCTTCTACAACAAATATTGAAGGAAGGTTTCCTCTAACTTGGGACGAAAACAGATATCTAGCCCCGCAAAGAGCCGGCAGTCGGAATTGCACTTTTTGCTGGACAATTGAGGCTGCAGATTCTCAGATAAATTGAACGTACCAGATGATGAGTGCAATGTCACTGCAGCACCCGAGAAAAACGTGGTATTGCAGACGAAAGATTGACGAGATGGAATCACAAGACTTGAGATCCCGCACAGTCAGGTACAATCAGTCACTGAAGCTGTGCCCAGCAAGAATGTTGCAGTTGAGGATTCCGAAAATTCTAATGTGCAGCAATGCCACTTCAGCTTCTTTGAAATCCGGTCAGAATTCTACGTTTTCTCGGTCTGCAGAAAGTTTAGTGAGATGTGACATGCTGCCCCTGGAAGGAAGGAGCGAGTATCTCAGCTCTTTCCACTACTAGTCTCAGGCAGAGCTCTAGATTTCTAATTTTGGGGATTGAAATTGACCATGATTATCTACCTATTCCTTCGGCCCCAAGTGGAGGTGTTGAAGAACGGATCTATATGATTCAGGTAAGCAGACCATCTCAGACCAAGAGCAAGATTGGCATAAGCACTTGGAAAGACAATATTGATGGAGGGGTATATGCATCCATGTGATTTAGACTGGCAAACCGGCAAGTCGACACACGCCTTCCATGCACTCTCGTGTGGCTGCAGGAGTCATTTAGTTTGGCAGGTCAAGGCATCCAAGTGTCAGCTGTCAGAAAACACTCTATCCAAGCCAGTCTATCACGGACAGACTGGCTGGCAGCATGGCGATGAGACGACTCTGGACGCAGTATTAGCCCGGGGAAATTCGTGTAGCAGGAAAACGTTCCTGTTACAGTTACTCTCCGCACAAAACTAGGAGACTAACCGTCCTAAGTCTGAGAGTAGCACATGGCATACCTCACACAAAAGTTGTGTTGCCCGTTACGTCTCATCCGATTCGCGAGACGCTGCTGATTTGGCTTTTTGCATCGTTTGTACGAGGCTCCGCGGCAGGTTTACTGCACATAATGGACGCGATCCCGCCACCAAGGGACGAGATACTAAAGCAATGCAGGGGCTTGATATCAGATTTGGATATAGAAGGGAGGTTGCTTTCAGAAGCTACCCAGGCGAGCAAGGCTAGGGTAGAGGAAGATGCAGAGGTTGCATGCATATGATCCATGGGTCTTGTGGGTTTGCTAAGGAAGCAGATATGGATGTGGACAGTTCAAAAGGCCGATTAAAGCAGCGGGGCAGCAAGCGGCATCAATCCATGCAGGTTCAAAAGCGCATACGGAAGGATTGTGATTCGAAGTCTTTCATGGTTATGGCTTATCGTAAAGGTTGGATGGATGGGTTAGGTGAGAATGAATGGTGGCGATGTTGTTGAAAGAGGTGTGGTTGCGGTGGAGGAGACCGAGCAAAACGTTGGAAGAACCGATGGAATCTGCACCAGCAGGGACTAACTGGACACTATTCCCTAATCCCAACAGTCCCAGCAGCGTTTTCATGGCGTCTCCCGCGCTTGAAGTCCGAGGTGTGGGTGCTGGGATACGCTGCAGCCACCAAATCTACAGGGCATAGAGCCTGCCGGGGTGGAGGTCAGGTCCTTGGACTCTTACTCAGCAGCTGTTGAATAGTACGAGTAGGCCAATTCAACGACACGCTGTGTCCTCATACACGTACACGACTGTAGCTAGTCATTCCCTAGACAGTTACCCATACTACATACTATGCTTTTCGATTGGGCTGTTCTATGTTACCAATTACTTTCCATTGATGCGCCACTTTAGCAAAAATACATTGGAGTGCATATGAGTCGGATGAAAAGTTCTATGGTGTGTCTGGCTGGGGGCTAGAAAAGATGCCCCTAATTTCAGGAAATCGTAATAGCCCCCCGAAGATGTCTTAACCTGATAAGAAAATTTCAGCATCAGATCGCTGAGTCGTCGACCTTGACCTCACCAATCTTCTGCTGGCTTGCGTTCCTGTCTAGTCACCACTCTTTGGGTACTGTCCTACACCACCCATCACAGAACCACCATCCCTCTTCCACCGGAACACAATACACCATACAGCCTATCTCGTTTCACCCACTATCTTGAGTCTCACCATGTTCAATAACTGTGTTGTCACGTTCATTGTGCTTCTGCTCGGGATACTGCTGTGGAACTTCCTTTGTCTTCGAAGAAATATCCGCAACGCTCAATCTACTGGCCTCAAGTATATCATCGTACCATGGTATATCTACAACCAATCATCTTCTTGGCTACTCAATCGGACAATCCTAAGACTATCTGACAAGATACTACCTCCCCGTACTCTCACATCATGGAGGTGGTATTGTACTTCATTATGGCCTCTTCGGCTTCGGCACGCCCCATTTACCGCGTTTGGGACAGACACCTTCCTTACCGTCGCTCCGGGTGGTATCATCTTGAATACCGCTGATGCTGACTTGGTTGATACTATTACTACTCGGTCAACAAACTTTCCAAAGGCTGTAAAGATATACGGTGCAATTGCAATGTTTGGCAGAAATGTTGTTAGCACTGAAGGGGACGAATGGAGAAAGCATAGAAAGATGACAAGTCTAGCTTTCACAGAAAGGAACAACAGATTAGTCTGGAAAGAGACAATTGTCAGAATGGAATCTATGGTGAAAACTTGGTTAGGAGGTAATACAGTAAAGTCAGTCGCTAGTGGAACGACAAGAGTCAGCCTCGATGTTCTTGGTCGAGCGGGACTCGGAAAGCAGGTGATATGGCCAAATCCGAATGGAGACGGAGAAGAGCCGGAGACTACGACTCTTGAGGAAGGTCACACAATGAGCTTCTCGGCTTCGTTGCAGTATATCGCAGGAAACATCATCTCGCTCGCGTTGGCTATGAAAATCTCTCGTTTGGTCAGGAGTAAATTTGTCTGTCTGTTAGCCTGAGAACAAGACTGACCTACACAGGATGCATTATGCTGTTTCTACCTTGGCGTGAGTTGAGAGAATGGATGAGGAAATCAGAAGAAGCTGCCGATAACTGGCGTTCGTACATGAAAGAAATGGTAGCTGCAAAGAAGGTCGAGATGCGAAGCGGAGCCGAGTGTACCACCGATCTGATCAGCACCCTCATCAACAGTCAAAATGTTTCTCTCGCGGAGAAGAAACAAGATCTCGCAATCCATACTCCGCTTTCAGACGATGAAGTTATGGGAAATCTATTTGTCTTCATTGTCGCTGGCCACGAGACTTCAGCGAGCAGTATGCACATGACTATTTTGCTCTTGGCATTGCACCCAGAAGTCCAGAAACAACTCCAACAGGAGCTTTTACAGATCACTCAAGGAAAACCTCCATCTGAATGGGACTATGATACTCTCCTTCCACAACTCAGAGATTCATTCCTCTATGCTGTCTGGAGCGAGGAGTTGAGACTTGTTTCGCCAATCTTGACTATCCCGAAAATCGTAGCTCCAACACCTCAGGAAGTTGTCATAGATGGAAAAGAGACTGTTTTACCACCTAACATGATAATCCGACTATGTACATCAGCACTCCATGTCAATCCCCGATTCTGGCCTCATGGACCTCCGACTGATCCTGCTTCTCCCATCTTTGCCCTGGACAATCAGCACAATAACCTCGAGGAATTCATCCCAAGTCGTTGGATGAAAACAAGCAAAAACACCACTATTATCTCCTCATCCGGCGACCAATTGCCTAATGCCTTCTATTCTCTCCCAAAAACACCTACATTCAAAGACCAAACCCGTATCTACCAGCCTCCCCGCGGCTCATTCATCCCATTCTCGTCGGGTAAACGCGCCTGTTTAGGTCGCCGGTTCGCAGAGGTCGAAATTCTAGCTGCATTAGCAGTAATATTCTCCCAGTGCTCTGTCGAGCTAGCTGTAGATGAATGGGCATGTGATGAGCAGGTGTCTAGCATGAGCGTAGAAGAGAAGAGAGAACTGTGGGAGAAGGCTGCGGAGAATGTGAGGGACAAGTGGCAGAATGGCTTGGAATCGCCGCTTACGGTCAGATTGGCGAAGAGTAAAGCTGTGCCGATGAAGTTTGTGAGAAAGGGCAGGGAGAGATTCTTCTAGGATGGAGAGGGAGATTGAGGATACGTGGAAAGGTTCACAATTGTAGGTAGAATGTGTATGTAGATTGAATGTTTAGAAATTTGGTATTGTAAGCATTGCTCAATCTACAGATACATTTGTGCATACTTATGCCTGTACAGTGAGACCTTTCTTCCAATAAGTCTGGTATATTGAGAACTTCTGAATCTACTAAACTTCCTATATCTGTCTCTCGGTACTTGGGACAATCCCTCTACTCCATCCACCCTGTTAAAAGCAAATGCACGTGACCGAGCAAACCACCCACCTCGCTGCCCTAGCCTGTAGCCTGCACCAAACCTCTCCCTCCAGCATCCTCCCGCCTTCACACACTCACTCTTTTCTACCTCCAACCAACTTCTAGTTACAGCCAAAAGAATCACCTCTCCCTCTCAAAACACACCACAATGGCAACATCCACTATCTATCTGCATTCCTGACACCGGCAGCACACTCGTGCTGTGCCACCTCAACCCGCACACAATCCGAATAACACGCACCTCACCTCCCCACGGCTCCACAAACTGTCTCTGATTCCTCACCTCAACTTCTGCAACGCCCGATCGTACATCCTCTATACATTCAAGAAGGGAAGTATACACGAGATACGGGATGAAGAGCCACGTTCTGCGAGAAATGAAGGTGATTCACATGTTTTTCTCTCTCAGATGCGGTTGGAGTTGTTAGGCACGTCCTTGGAATCTGGGAGGCTTCAGGTCAGCAAATCCCAGGACATGGTAAGCGCTCAATGGCGCCGGTTAGGGATCCCTGACGCCCGTACCATCCATCGGCAGCAGCCGGGCCCAGGCCGTTTCGCTGGGATTTCTATAGCAGCTGGTCACTAAAATGTGAGTTCACGCTTGCGAATTGGCGGCGGGCTGACGGGCTGAAAGGCCTGCCGATGAACTTACTGGTTACTACCACTGCAACAATTCCTGAATTTCGATTCGACTCCTCCATCTGCTTTTGTCGACCCCACCAAATCTCACCACTTCCCTGCATGTCCTCTCCATCTGCTTATCTCGCATTCATCTACCAACGGAATATCTGCAGCTGCCACTTGAAGTGGATTGTTCCAGGTCCCCTCGTACTTTAGCGTACTGCATACAGATGGCGCAGGCTCCCAGTCGCATACACCAAAGATAGCCTGATAGTGCTGACGATTGCTTGGCTAGGTCCATCCAATACCAGTTTACATCTGATTTGCGAGAGGCACAATAGTGTCAGCGTGTGGGGAATATACAGGGTCCGAGATGAATCCTAGGGCTATAGCCTTCTGAGAGGTACGAGAGACCGAATTTACATGGTAATCTACCAGGTGACGGGAATTCCTCGATCTAATGCATGCCAGGGTCACTTTACCATGTTTTCCATCTGATGTGAGCGCAAGGCACACATATTTGAGTCACCAAACTCTTGATAGCTTAGTTTGGGTGTCAAACAGGTATACGGAGTCCGTATCAAAGTGAGCTATCTCGATAGTGTCGTCGTCTCAGCCTTGCTCGCATTTCTTGACCCAATCGGCCTCACTTGCCAACTTCAAACTATCAAACAATTGGCTTTCATTCCATTGCTGCTCTTATTTCGCATTTCCGAAGCAACCCTCTGTTTGTTTCTACACTATCGATAAGCTAGGATTTGGCTAAGCCTTGCATTTCGTGTGCTTCCCTGCAGCCTTGCTTGCATATCGGCAGGAGTTCATGAACATTCTCCACGGTCACTTTGTTAGTTGCTTTCTGGTATTGACGCCAATCAATTTTCTTTAACGCGAGTTTTCATGAATTACAACAATCGGTTACGTGGCTTGACTCAGCTTCTTACAGATCCAACTCAGTGCCTCTTCCTTCTGGCCAAAAGTGGTTCAGACTCCGATGTACGAGGTTGAGTCCAGCCTTGAATAAATTTTTCCTTGTGAATCGATTGTGATTGGTTACACAAAGATCGATATGGGTTGATGCTTTCAGATCTTGTGCTACACTATGAACCGGCCGTGCAGATATCAACCTTCGGGATTTGCAGATCTTGAAATTTGGGAAAGAATAACCTAGTACCCCCGGATGGTGTGCAAAACCTGGACCTGAGTTGGCCAGTGACCTGTGTCCACGGGTAGTTTGTACTCCCTCAGCTTCATTTTCAAGGATGTTGGCATATTCTCGAAGCCAACACGGCAGGAAATCTGGATTCAATTTATCGAAGGATCACAACGGAGTTGGTGCCGATTTAGTATATGAGTGAGATTAAGTCTTATTCATTCGGATGGGTGTTCACATCGGTAGGAAGAATGTTAGGAACGGGTGTGTTGCCTCGCTATTACAGTCACACAGTAGCCAATTAGGTCATGTACAACAAGACTCACAGTACTCGACTGATGTTGCCTGCATACCTATGAATAATTGTTCTTCTAAGACTTTTGCTCTTGTGTTATACTTCTACCCACTTCCCCCGTTTGATGTGTTTCTCAGACATTTCAAACATCTCTCAAACATCAATCAAGATGGACACAGCAATCCCTCATGAGTATTCAAGTGGGACTCCGTCCCCAGAGACGTCTAGTTCTCTTTCGCATCCACTTACACGGATGTCTTCTTTTGACATGTCTGAGACCTCACCTCTCACTCCTCAACTCGAAAATGTCCTCGTTATAGGCGGATGTGGATTTTTAGGCCATCATGTCGTCAAAATGCTTCTGACGGAATCAACATGTACCTCCATTTCAGTCATGTGTCGCGCACCCTTCAAAAATACCTTCAAAAGGGTGAAATATTACATTGGAGATGTCACAAATGCTGCTCATGTTCACCATGTTGTGAATCAAGTCAAGCCAAAGGTTATTTTCAACACGGCTTCTCCTCATGCATACAAAGATCACGAACACGTTCCCGATATCTTTAGAGTGAATGTCGTTGGGAATCAGAATCTCCTTGATGCTGCTGCGGAAGTGGGAACGGTGAAGGCGTATGTTTATACATCTTCCGGACCTATCATCGCGGGATCTGGCGGTGGATACGATCATGCAGATGAAACATATCCAACTCTCGTTGTACCTGTCGTCAAAAAAGGCGATCCATACCATGTCGCAAAAGCGCTGGGAGATAAGATGGTCTTGGAAGCAAACGGCAAAAACGGTATCCGTACTTGTTGTATTCGTCCCACAGCTCTATACGGCGAAGGCGATGCGCAAATGGTTGGTCCAGTCATCAAAGCGCTTGAAGATGGCCAGACAAGTATTTGGATGGGCTACAATGACATCGAGATGGATGTTGTCTACGTTGGTCATGTAGCTATTGCCGAAATTCAAGCTGCGAAGGGTCTACTAGCAGAAATGCTTGACCCGAAAGCCCCAAAGGTAGCTGGGGAAGCATTCAACATCACCGACGACCAACCGTCACCTCCTCTCACTTTCTTCCGCAAGTACTGGGCGTTAGCCGGCGACAACACACCATTAAGTAGCGTATGGTACATTCCACCCATGGTCGTACTCATCATGGCTCATATTGCGGAATGGCTTGTTTGGGCTACGACGTGGGGAAAGTTACGGCCTGAGAGTTTGATTTTGGAGAGAATGGAATTCATTCTTTATACGAGAACGTATTCGGTCAAGAAGGCGAGAGAGAGATTGGGATTTGTACCTTGGGAGGGACAGGTGTATAAGAGTCAGGATGAGGCTTTGAAGGGTGCTGTGGAGTGGTATCTGAGACCGGAGAATCATGGACCTGTTAAAAGGGGTGGTGGGGTCTCTTGGTATGTATTGACGCTTTCTATCCCGATTCTTTTCTCTTCCGAACGATATTTTGCACATCCTCTGTCCAATTGATGATTCTATCCACCAAAAGTTTTCACCAGAAACTACATAACTAATAAAAATACAGGCCCGAAACACCATTCAAACTCATCTCCCTAACCTCCACTCCGACGACTCCATTCCCGCCAACCCCTCACTACAGCCTCACCAACGCACGCATCATGGCCCAAACCCACAACACCATTTTCCGAGCCCTGAACTCCATCTACGCCCACTCCTTCCTCGTCTCCCCCTCCACTTCCTCAGCCTCAGACCTCCTATCCTACTGTCTCATAACCTACGACTTCATCCATCACCACCAATTGTCCGAAGAACTGCACTATTTCCCCGCCATTGAAGCCGCATCTGGGATTAAAGGCCTCATGCAAGGGAACGTGGAACAACATAAACTTGTGGAAGAGGGCTTAGAGGCTTTCAGAAAATATGCGGAGAACACAAGAGCAGAAGAATTTAGTGGGAAGAAATTGAGGGGGATCATAGATGGGTTTAAGGGAGCGTATGAGAGACATCAGTTTGAAGAAGTTAGGGAGATACTTGGGCTGTGGGATAAAATTGATAGTGAGGAGTTGAAGAGGATAGATAAGAATATGAGAGCGGAAAGTGAGAAGGGGAGTGATGTTTTTAAGTGAGTTGATCCTTTCTTTTCTTTCTTCTTCTCTCTTTCCAATCCCTTGGTCCATGGCCATTCCATCCTCTCCACAACCGGCAGTCTTCGGAATCAAAGCTAACCACTCCTCTTCCCAAAAAAATAGAGCAGCGCCCTTCGTCCTAGGCAACCAAGATAAAACCTTCATCCTCGATTCTCTCCCTCACACCGCAATCCCCTTCCCTAATATTTCCCTCTTCTCTAAACTCATCATTTCTCTCTTCTTAACCCGTCGCCACAGTTCTGTTTGGAGATTCAACACTTCGTCTATCTATGGCACTCCTAGGCCTATGCCTACTGAGCGAGATTGGACGGCAGAGGTGGGGAGTGGGAAAGTGGGGAAGGTCGGAGGAGGGAAAGGAAAGGGATTAATAGCTCCCGGCGAATTACCTATTCCTGGCATGCCCAAATCTTTTCATCTCAGGGATCTGATACCTGATTGGGAGAGGGGGACGTGGGTTGCTTTTGGTGTTGCTATTTGGGCTTGGTGGTGGGTTTGGTTTTGAGTATGAAATTGTCTCAGGGGTGAGTAAATTGGGATTAAGCTTATGTTGTATGCTTATGTTGTATTTGAGGGATGGGATGGGATGGGATGAATATGTATCGCAGGTCTCAGATTGTGTATCTTGGATGTTGGATATTGAGCAAGAGTTCTGGAATATTGATAGGGATGAAGATTGCTTATGCACTTGGTATACTCTTGTAAGGGAAAGATTATAAGGCATATATATATTCCTTTTGTTTATCTGGAATTCCGCATCGCTGTCTTGAGGTAGCTTTCTTTTGTAATACGCCCGTTAGTCGTTCAGTTATTTAGGAGCAATATACCCTTCTTTAAGTATTGCTTTAAAGTAAACGCATCAAGCTTATACTTGTTTAATGATACTACTTTGAAATAGGTGACCTTGGAATTAAGGACCTGAAAAGCAACCTGTAAGACACAGACTTAACGATTAGGCTCGTAAGGCAGGTTGAATGATAGTGTATAAGAGTGCGATTAGAATTTTATAAGTTCAATCCGTCACTTTGCTATGTAGAATATGTCAATGAAGTGCAACCTAGGTAGTACACTCAAAATTAAGACGGAACTCATAATTCAACGATTGTATTCTTCTAGTACACAATCCTACCTTCCACTCCTCCGTTTCTTCCACGCCTTCACCTCCTTAAACACGCCCATCACAAGCGGCACCCCAACAGGTCCAAGCAGTGGCATGTAGACAGCTACTTTATGCTCATCCGGGAAATATACCTGTCCCACCATACTCTTTTCAAAGAACGCTTTCTCAGCTGCTTCTTCAGCTATTCGTGCATTTTCTAATCCTTCTTTGCCGCCTAGGCCATCACACGCTTTGCGGAGGTGGGACATGGTGGTATAGACTCCGTCTGCGACGCTGCGGGGGATGGATATGCTAGGTAAGGCGAGTGTGAGACGGGCGAGGGAACCCATTGTTCCTGAGGCTTTGAGGAGGAGGCCTGCGGAGCGGACACGGATAAGTGTCATTAGACGGAGAGGGAGAGAACCAGTCTCTGGAGCCCCGAGGAGAGACATGAGTTGTGTTGAAAAAATCAGCATAGCGGGTCGGAGGTCAGAGATATCGGACTGGATTACTACGCCTCCCCATTGTGGGATGAGCCAGGATTTCCCACCTCCTTCGACTGACATATTGCCAGCGTATAGAATGAAGTTTACGGTTGGGGCACCGCCTATACTGGGAGATAAAGGCCATTCAGCGGCGTTGATGAACCCAGATAAATCTTCTTTCTTCAGCACGTCACCGCTGACGCCAGGACTGGCGTAGAGTTGGACTTGTGTATCGATTGTGAAATTGCTGATTGGAGAAAGGGATTCCAGAAGAGGTTTCATGTATTCTTCGAGCGCAGCTTCGATGGCCCATTCAGAAGGAGTGGCATAGGGCGTGAATAAGGAGAATGTTAGGTGATATGTTCGTGAGTATTTCATAGATCTGGTTCTCCATTTTGCTAGGGACTCGGCCACCTCTGGTGCTAGTGCTTTTGGGCTTCGCTCTGGTGGTGCGGAGCTCGTAGATAGGAGGTAGGCGATCATGGCTTGTTCTTCGGCGAAGAGACCGCGGAGTGTGTTTGCAATGTAATTTGCTAGAGAAGAAGCTGATGAGGAGCTGGATGGGACTTGATTTGGGGTGTAGGAAATATCTAAGATAGGAGAATATGCTTGTAGATTTGCGGATGTGTTCGGGCCTGGTAGGAGCCTTATAACGAGAGCCACTTCCTCTGAAGAGCCTGTGGACAGTCCGGTTGTGTTAATAGAGGCGTTCGATTGTGAAAGTTGTAAACGAAGGTGATGCGCCGAGAATTCGTTCAAGTCGTCGAGAGCATGTTGTGTAGTTCGCAGAAGATGTTGTGCTTCGTGTTCTTGTAACGAATCTGCCTCTATTGATATTCGTAATGGGAAGACTGGTCGACATGCCTATAATTATTAGAATTGAAACCTAAAGGATGCAGAACATACTCGACCATCAGCCCAATCCATCATTTGATCCAATGGCAGACTCTCTCTGTGTATCGTAGTTGTTCTCCACCATATTGGCAAGCCAACTACCAATATGATCCCCCAGAAAGAGAATATAACCCATCTTCGAAGTGAGATACTCGCTGGAGGTTCAGGAGGGGGCTCCTTGTTCTTTGGAGCTGCGCTCACAGCATTTGCAGGCGCAGTTTCGACTCCAGCTCCATCATTTGCATCATTATAATTTGCAACAATCTCATCAGGAATTGAAGCAGAATTTGTCGTCGACATTGTAGTGTTGAAGTTGTCGCATAGCTTTAGAGCCAGATGTCCGTCAATAAATTGGTGATGATCTCGGAGCCCTGTCGAACGGACCCCGAGAGGCTGCAGGACACTTGACGAGGAGGCTGAAATTGAGCCAGCGGAGACGAGATAGTTATGCAAATTGTGCACGTCAATGTGCTGATACCCGACCTTAATGAAGAAAGATCAGCCGCACCAGTGCGGCGTTTCATCAGAAAAAGCATCATCGATGTACGGAAAGCTAGATTCTCTTTTGCGCGTTCTTTGTAGAAAATAATTGATTGCATTTATTTTGTTGGAAAATAAATCCAAAATCTATTGTCTTCTTCTCAGCTTCACCCACATTCTCGTCTTCTACCCCACGATTTTCGCGGTCCCAATATGGTAAAGGCTTCGTTCTTGCAAGCGCAGTGCGGGGAGAGCTCCCGCTCGCAACACTGGTCGGAATGAGTACAATTTTCCGCTCTCGTGCCTCGGCTTGGTCGTCCTCGCATGTTTCTGCCAAACTGTCTAGCTTTGGGTGTTCCCTACATGGCCGAGGCGGCGATTAAGATATGTTAGGAGTTATCTGTTCCGTTCCTTTTCATTTTCAGTCTCCTTCTTATCTCTATACTTCTAGATTGCTGGACGGAAGCGCTCTATTTGCTGAGGATACATTCTCTAATTCGCCTTCTTACCCTTATCAATCAGACAGTTATCAAAGGTCATGCTACGATAAGTACACGACACCATTATGCCAGGTCAGGACATCACCTTTTGGAACCGTACATTCTGCTAATTCCATCTAGTCTCTCTAGGTCTTGCAGCTCCAGCTGCTCTTGCCAGCCTGGCATATCTTGATGCCAGGCTAGGCATTACACACGATTATCGATTGATAGGGAGTGCTTTGATAGTTCAAATCAAAATGGCCCTCGCCGAGAAGAGGGATAGACTAAATCAATTCTACGTCCTCGAACAGCATGCCCAAGGAAAACGATCAGCCGAAGTTGCCCTTATCTTTGAAGGCCGGAGATGGACATACAAGGAGATGTACCAAACAGTTCTGAAATATGGGACTTGGCTGAAGACAAAGTACGATATCAAGCCGAAGGAGGTTGTGGCTATGGATTTCATGAACTCAGAGAAGTTTATATTCTTGTGGTTCGGAATATGGTCTCTTGGTGCAAAGCCAGCTTTCATCAATTACAATTTGACTGGAAAGCCGTTGTCACATTGCGTACGGGTATCTACATCACGCCTCATGCTTATCGACTTGGAGGTTGCAGAAATGGTCACACAAGAAGTCCGAGATGAATTACCTGGTGTACATTTCGAAGTTTTTAGCCCGGAATTGGAGGCGGATGTGCTGGCGACAGAAGGCAGACGAGAACCAGATGGCGACCGAACAGATGATAAATCATCGAATATGGCTATTGTTATCTTCACAAGTGGGACAACTGGTCTGCCCAAGGGAGCTGTTGTTTCGTGGAAGAAGATTATAGTCGGATCAGGGCTCGTTTCGCCGTGGATGCATTTCTCGCACAAGGATGTTTTCTACACAGTGAGTCTTTGTCCCTAATATCACTTATGTCTAACACTTCACAGGCAATGCCATTATATCATTCCTCTGCTTCAGTCCTTGGCTTCTGCACGTCACTGACTGCCGGAGCTACGTTCTCTCTGGGCAAAAGATTCTCCACAAAGACATTCTGGCAAGATTGTAGGGACTCAAATGCTACTTTTATTCAATACGTAGGAGAGACGTGCCGTTATCTTCTATCCGCGCCACCTCAGTTCGACCCCGTTACCGGTGAAAACCTCGACAGAAAGAACTCGGTGCGTGTGGCATTTGGAAACGGATTACGCCCTGATATCTGGAACCGATTCAAAGAACGTTTCGGCATCGAAGGAATCGCCGAGTTCTACTCAGCTACTGAAAGTTCTTCAGCTGCATGGAATTTTAGCCGAAATGACTTTTCGAAAGGTGCTATTGGACGAACAGGTACGATCGGCTCACTTCTCTCGGCTTCGAGCGTTGCCATAGTGGAATTGGATTTCGATACCGAAATGCCTTGGCGCGATCCAACAACAGGTTTCTGCAAACAAGTTCCTAGAGGAGAGGTAGGAGAATTATTATATAAGTTGGAAGCCGACAATATCGAGAATAAATTCCAAGGTTATTTCAACAACAAAGATTCAACAGAAGGAAAGATTATGAGGAATGTATTAGAGAAAGGAGACGCCTATTTTCGTACTGGCGATATGATTTCCTGGGACAACGAAGGCCGAACCTATTTTAATGACCGAATCGGAGACACTTTCCGCTGGAAATCTGAAAACGTGTCTACGAGCGAAGTCTCCGAAGCACTTGGCAACCACACCGCCGTTCACGAAGCCAACGTATATGGCGTGGAACTTCCTCACCATGATGGCCGAGCTGGCTGTGTCGCTTTAGTGCTAGCTGAGAAACCAAGCGAGAGATTGATGAGTGATCTGGCAAAACACGTACATTCTTCCCTTCCGAAATTCGCTGTACCTCTGTTTCTGAGATTGACGAAAACAATGGAGGCTACGGGAACGAATAAGCATCAGAAAGCCGTGTTTAGGAAACAGGGTGTCGATCCTGAGAAGGTCGGTGGGGATACGTTGTTTTGGTTGAAAGAAGGGATGTATAGACCGTTTGGAAAGAGGGAGTGGGAGGAACTGAATGGAGGAAGGGTTCGGTTGTGATTTGCAAGTTGTGAAATGGTGTTTGAGGGTGGGATTGCGGTTAGGTGTTCAATTGAAGGATGGAAGGTGAGTATAGGATGGAAGGAAGGATACCCTGGATTTTGACAGAGATTGTTTGACACTCGTTAGTCACGCCTACTTTTCTGATATCACGAAGATCACGATTCACACTCTAAATTTTGCAAGTTCAATTTCATAGCCAGTTGAGGAGGAAAGAATTATGATTCATCATCCCAAACCCGAAAAATAACCATAATTTGCGCCTAATCCTCGTATATCAACGTCCTAAACAATCTCAGATTCATTCCCAAAAATGAAAAATACACGGAGAAATAGGGCAAAAGGGGGGGAATATGACCAAAAATTCAAAATAGCAAAACACTCAGAGAAAGGGGCTTCGAACCCCAGACTCCTTCGTACAACTCCCGAAGAGCTGTTTATGGCCTTCCACAAACCCCTTCTCCCAATGACCGTTGAGCCACCGGGGTACTGAATGTAGTTGGTTGACTGTGGGTGGGTTATTCAGTTATACAAGCTAGGTAAGAAAAATTTTGTGTCATGTGATATTTTCTTCGGTGGGTGCCTAGATATGTGTGGAAAGAAAATTCTATGGAGGGAACTTGGAAGGTTTGGATTTTCTCTGAGCTGGGATTTAAGGTATAATTCGGTTTCCTCCGGTGGATTTTGATAGGTAGAGTTGCATGAGGTGATGCTTGTGATATTTGTTTATGATTAATTTGCCTGTTTGAGTCGGATTGGGTGTTTGCTTCTGTAAGGGGTCAAGTATTTTACCGTTAATTAGATTTTGGCGGAATTTAGATATGGGTGAAGCATACCTTTTTGAAATCTCAACTTCGATAGAAGGTAATGCTTGTTTGAAACCGTGAGTAGGGTTATATGAGAGTATTTTTTACAGCTTGGTTTCTAAGCTTGTGTCCTGGACGAAGTTACTTGACAAGTCACTTTTCATTTTCTTTATTATTTCACTCTTTCCTTTCCCTTTTGTCCCTTCACCTCCTCAAAACTTTCACTTCATTTCCTCTAGTATTCTCCCCTCCCTCTCCCTCTCCCTCCATCATCTACAAAACTCCCACCACACCAACCAAAAACCCCACCACCAACCCCTCCAATCCAGCTCTCTCTCTTCTCCCCTCACTCCCGGCCCCCGCTGTCGAAGAAACACTAGGTAGCACCCAATTACAAGTCACGCTCGGCGCACAACTAGTAGGTCCCGCGCTACCAGTCCATTGTGTTGTTTGACCTGTGCATTTGGCAGATTGAGGACATGTAGATGCTGTTTGAGTGCCTCCTGGGAGGACACAGGTACATGTTATGTGTGCGGAACAGGGGACGGGACCTGAGGTTCCTGTCCACTATTTAAGGAGTTAGAGGGGGGTTTGTGTTGTGTTGTGCTTAATTGGAATGTTTTGGAGTCTGATCTTTATTGAAAAGAGCTTGTTCAATTCTTTTCTGGGGTGAAAAAGCGGAGGTAGAAGAGTTTTGATTTCATATGAATAATGTGGAGGCAAGGACGCGAAACTTATGGGTAGATTCGGAGTGGGAACAAATACTTACAGTACTCGTCTGTCCCGTGCAGGTCCTCTTTGCAGGACAAGTAGTAAGGGTAATCACATTCGTGACCGTGATTGTCATTTCCTGACTTGTCGTACTAGAATTCGTATATGGTCCTACACTCGTACTAGAACTTAAAGTCCCTGAAGCGGAGGAAGTGATGCTTGATGTATCGATACTGGAATCTGAGCTGGATAGAGTGGTACTAATCGAATGGGAAGAAGAAGTGTCTGAGAGAATGGAAGAAGTTGAGATGGTGGAGATTGTAGCGTCGGATAGTCCGGATGTTGGGATCGAGGAAGGTGTTTCTGAGAAGCCGGAGGAAGAGAGACTTAGGGGTAGGGTATTGGTGTTTGTTTGGGTTGGTGTTGGAGTGGAAGAGGAATCTGATATTGTGAGTTCGGTGAGGGATTGGGCGAGAGTGGTGAGGGGGAAGAGGAAGAGAGCTAGTTTGAGGAGACGCATTTTATCTTCTTTTGATATTTCTTGGCTAGTAAATTGTAAACCTAACGAGTGGCTTCAAATCGTCTCAGAATTGAATATAAAAGTGTAATTTCAGACGGGAATTCAGAGCCGAACGACTTATATATGATTCTTACAATCCCATATAGTGGGATGATCCTCTTCACCTGTGCCAACATCACAAAAAAATCACTTAGCCATCCAAAGCTCCTTCTTCTCCACTAAAAGTTCTCCCTCGCCTGTACCCTTCCATCAATTGGTTCTCCCAATTCCAACGGTATTTCTTAGAATCCTGCAACATGCAACTAAGCGGCATAATACGAGAGAACGTCACGATTGCACGATCAACGCCTGTTTTTAACATCTGTCCCTTGACTCTTGCAAGGAATATTTAATGCATAAGTAGAAGGGTTGGTCGAGAGCTGGGGACGGGAAGGTGGCGTGTTGGAAGACGGGTTGGAGGCTCGTATTGTGATGGACAGAGGATCAGGTGAGGGTCATGTGATTGGTTTTTATGGTGTCACTGATTGAATGGCCGAGAGAACAGAGATGCAGAGGTTTCAGGGGATGATGAGAAACCGTATGGATAGCATTTTGTTGTATGGGAGAAGTTTTGCCTCCGTTCGAAGAAGGTTGTTCGGACTTAGAAAATTTTCCTCAGCCCATCCCTCGACAATCTTGATTTGATCCAAATAGACATGACCAAATTTAATAGAAATAGAGATTGTTCCTTCTATTACCTCTTTGCTTGAGTGAATTTAGGCTTCTTCACTCGACAGTTTCCCTCAATTCTCATTTTCGATTCCGGTTTTGTCCCGATAGTCACAACACGGGTTGTCTCAAACAAGCATCCCCATCCCACTTGAAGTCTGGAGCTGCAATGCACAATTGCATAACGATTACACAAGATGTTGTTCTCTGTATTTCTTATTCTCAAGTTGTTCTCATAAATACTGTCAGTCTTGACTATACAACTATTTCGAAATTGATGTGTGTAAGTTGACACTTACTGATATCAACATTACCAGGATTCTTGATGCGGTGGTGAAATATATATATATATTTTTTTTTTTTTTTTTTTTTTTTTTTTTTTGGATTTGCCAGGTTTCTGGTACTTTCAGGGTGAGACGAATATATATATATATATCAAACGTGGCAATTCTATTCGTCAAATGAAGGGTTTTCTATGTGAGGGTGGTTTGGTGTACAACGAATTTTCGGTTTTAAAGCGATGATTGAGACATGCGAGTTGCGTTTTGTTGGAAAGCGATTTGGATCCAGCAATCGTAAATGAGAACTTAATACCCATCCAGGTTTGATAGATCTTCTTGATGACGCGGTAGTCTTGTTTTACTGGCCGTCAAGCGCCGAGTTGTGTGTATTGATGCTGTTCACAATTTCTCCTGGGTTTTTAGATCCTTTTAGCTGAGTCATTTTCGACTCATCAATACTTCGATATTCCTCATTTCGCGTCGCCGGTACTATGGTGGAAAGTAACATAGTTTGCGGCGCACTTTTTGATCCCATATCGTCTGTTTCAAAGATTTTTCTTTTTGAAAAATCTAACCTTATCCCAGTAGCAATCCTGGCCGCAGCTTCAAGGTGCAGTAGGAAGTACTGGAAATAGTGAGGTAGTATTATCGCAAATGCCGTGGATATGGCCGTGGGTGTAGTGGTGAAATCCAGCAGATCAATATAGTACAAGTGACAGGGCCAGCAAAGCAAGGATAAGGTCGGAGTCAGATATACCAGCGAAGAGTTGAGTTGTATTTTGGGGAAGAGTCGACATGAATCCTTGATCTTCTTCTAATAATTCTGCTAGGTTAGTATGGAGAAGAGATTCGGTTAGCGCTGTTAGAATCATATTTTCTGGTGAGTTGGTAGCATTGAGGGCAGGTGCGATGAATGGCAAAGCCTCTGTCGCGACAACTGGTTGAGGAAATCTGAAGCAAACGGTGTCTCTTGAGGCCTTGATTGATCCGGAAAAAAGGCTTGAAAGCATCATTGAGCAAAAAACCAAAGAGAGAGGAAATATTTTAGCATTCGGGCATGAGGCAGGGCGATTTATAATTTCTTGTAGGTAGTGAGGTAAGCTTGTCAGTTTAAACTCCAATGTTTGTCACTTGACCCTGCTGGAGTATCGCTCGATTGACAAGTAAACTTGTATTAAAATTTTGAAACACATGATTTAGCGGTCGCCAAAATGCTTCAGCTGAAGACACTCTTGTGGTACACCATATAACAGCTAGTTGTTGAGAAAAAGACCAAAGGTAGATCACGTGAGAGATGACAGGCTCGATTTTGCGAAGGAATAGAGATATATATGGTTAAGAAACGAGTAATAACATGGCAGCTGCTTTGAACAGGCAAGAAATTGAAGCCTATAGAAAGATAGATACGAGGGTGCGTGGGTCGGAAAAGAAAAACCACGTGAATATTTAGTCGGCATCATTGGAGTGCAGAACTGGAAAGAGCTCTTCCTCGGCAAATTCGCGAGCAGACAAAACACAAACAATTCAAAGTTGAGATTGAGTGTATGGGAAGCTGCTATCGCGCCAATGTATACACTCAGTTGAACTTTGACTTCAAAATGTTGATTCTATGCCGCAAAAGACATTTCGATTCTGCAGCAGGTGTTGAAGGCATTTCAATGACGAAGTCTGATGTCACAGAATAAAAAGTAGAGGAACTTCGCGCAGAGAGGTTTCACTAGTGTGGTTCTCCATGTCGCTGGGCATGATTTATCAAGCAGCACATGCCAGCACCTTGGGAGCTTGGTTATTACTAGCGTTCTGGTGCAAGAATGTAGGCCATGACCTCTTTTCTCCTGTCCCCTTTTCGAACTGCCTTTTCAGACCGCAGATCTTAAGCATGAAGTTACTGTGTAATGCGGACATCTCAATTAGAATGGTATATGGTCTATAACAAGGTGGATTAATGAGCAGGAAGACATTAATCAACGAGTCAGCCCAAGATCCTTGAAATATTGCCGTAATGGAATCACAACTTGCCAGTTGAGTGATTGGCAATGATCTCAATCCTGAAAAGCGTAGCTTCATTTTCTCACCGAAGATCTTCAAATCGATAAGGGATAGATCTGCATCTAGCGGTCGGATTGGGCTGAACGACTTTTGTTTGGCAGCGGCAGATGTCTCTGGCTGCTGCCACTATTTCTTTATCACTTCCCGATTTCTATCAATGGCGATTTTCAAGCAAAATATCCACACCGCAAACCATGAAAGAAATGAGACGTCGTCAGACAAAGCTTCTTGCCAAGGGGAGACGGCATTACCGCCAAGAGGATATTTCGGAGCGGGTCTTTGGAGGATCGCGGAAAGTGGAGCTGGGGAAAGTGGATTGAATGGATTCGAGTTTTGAAAGACTCGAAGTCGAAGAAATCTATCCCGTTATTTAATTTGTCAAGCGGCTGTCTGATGTGTTGCAGAGTTCAGACGATGCATGAAACACAGTCCAAATAGCAACCGTCTACTTGACGCGCGAAACAGGCTTGGGCCCAAAAACATCATTTATCCTATCACATTTTGTGGGAGCTGATGTGAAATGGAGTCGTGAAGCAGTTGAGGCTCATTTCCTGATACAAAAATTGATTCACAATTTTCCTTTAAGGACGATGGAAAGGTCTTTGATCAACAGTTGAAATTAACCCGACTGCTTCACTCACACTTGGATCCTCGGCAGATGTCAATCCATCATTGCCCGTCCAAACAAAAGTTGGGCGGCTCCGATGGGGATTTCCGCTACTTTGCCATTATCCTTGGTGACCGAGATATGCGACTGTCAATATTGAATCAAGAGCATTGACAATACCCAAGAGCACCAAGAATGCAGTGCATCGATTGCGCAAATGTGCACCGATCATATTTCGAATCAATCGTCTCAAAACTTCAGTATCTCTATGCAGATCAAAACAGACCCCTAAAACAACAATGCATTGCATAAAGTCGAATCTTGGTTGAAAAGAGTACGGGATGAATGTACTGATAAGTATCTATCTCATCGGGGCAGAATAGTATTTAAGTACAGGAGGCCAAAAAAAGAAAACAGACAAGTGTCGCAGACAGGTATCAAATTGATACGAGCAACATTCAACAGGACAGGCTGAACAAGTCGTTGTTCCGACGATGAGTGCGATCAATAAGAGGCGTGATAGCTCCGGTTGATCTATTTCTGTAACATCTCGTCCGAACTCTTGAAACCAGTTTAGAAACATCAAAGTCTCTTCCACTCGGTCATCACGATATGTTATTCAAGCGCCTCAATGAGATTTGTCTGAACATCAGACAATGATCAAATATCGAGCCGTTTAAATCCACTTGACCACCGTGGCACGATTGTCAGCATCCCCCACAATACCAAAAGCAAAACACAAGCTGCCTCCAATACTTTCAAATCAGATCGTGGGTTCCCGATTGTAGTCTATCACTCCGATCTCCAACGATTCAATAATCACTCTAAGATACTTCGTCGTTCATCCAATCGAAACAAAAGCTATACTTCTGCTTCTACTAGTATGCTCAAAGCCAAAACTATAGGTACACACTTGAATATTCCGTCCACATCATACACGTGGCTGGCACACGAGACCCATCACTTTTGCTCCCCGCATCCGTGCAGATCTCCCACCAGTAAAAAGAAAATTCTCCCCGTAACATCCGGGGAGGAACAATAAAGACTGCACGTGACTCAGGGGTACCCGAGGTCAAGAGGCACAGTACCGCCACCCTTGCGACACGTAAAAATTTGTTTGAATGTTCTGGAAAAATCCAAACATGGATTTTATCCCAGGCAAAGTTGACTATACAAAGATACATAATTTCATTCAGTCGAAGCTGGATTGGATGACCCGGTCTTTCTTCCTCTCTGAGATATCATTTGGCCGAGCAGATTCCCACAGACTGAATTTGATCAAGGAAGTTCCTAGTTTCCTACGAGCTGAGTTTCGTTACAGTGGAACAAAAGAGAGAGAAACGCCAATCGCTGGCAACTCCGGATATCGCACAGACGCTGACATCGAACCATGATCTTGCGCAATGGGGTAACAAATCCCACTTCGGCCCACTAACCCGCATCGTGGAGCCTGGAATCCATTTTCCCCAACTTGCATACGATAACTCATTTATTTATTCTTCGCCACCAGATTTGGCGCGGAGAACCTGGCTGCAACTCTCCAGTCGCATTCAGAAATTCCCGAAGAAAGGGAACTTTGAATTTGACAGACGTTTAGGATAAATAAACCTCCCGCCTGTCACTTACGTCAAGAGTTCGAGACCTCTTCAGACGCGGGTCGGGGCGACTTGGGGGTTCCACTCAGTCACTGGGTGTGTGAGATGCATGGGAGCCAAAAGTTGTGGAACAGCACAGCTGCTGTTGGTGAAGATCGACTACAGCGAGGACGAATGAGACAATTACCATGAGAATTGACAGGCAACCTACAGGCATTCCTAAGTAGCTCCAAGCCCTCTGCAGACTGCAGGTTACTAATTCCAACGTGCATTCCGGGGATTTCATACCCTCAGACGTTTGGCGGCGGCGCTGGAAAACACTCTAATGATTATTATGATTGGGTTGGTTGCCCCTGGACAGGCATCTCGGACGGAAGGCATAACTTGAAGCGAATATCCCAATGGCAATGTCTCACTTCATTGCTCCTAAAATCCAAAGTTACAGAGGAGTCCTTCCTCTTCTGGAGATTATTTTCTCCCTCTCCTCTACTACCCTGACTGTTCTCCACACTCACACTCCAGTTCATCACATCAAAAGCCGATGCACCCATCTCTTGGAAGTGTCTGGTCCGCGCCTCAAAGTTAAGAAGGGATGGGACCCGGAAAAGTTTTCGATGCTCTGATAATCTTAATTTATTTAGACTTCTAGCTGGGTAAAGCTCGTCCCAATTCCAATTCCCAAAGCGTTGTGTTATCTCGAGTCAAGAGCAGGACTAGTGCTTATTGCTCCACTTCACGTCAAGCTATCAAGACGCTCCTTGTCCTCCTGAATTAAGCTCGAGCTGTCAAGCAAGCCACCACGTCGCCACTCTTCCTTCATAACAAGCCTCTCTCTTCCTGCTTTGGTTTTCAAGACTGCCTACCTCTAAGATTAGTCTAATACCGATTCATCGATGGGGTCTTCGACGGGATATGCGAGTACATCGCTCGATCCATTACCGCTTGAGATTCGAAATGGCATGATTGCTATGGGCATCTTTGGTTTACTATCAACATTATCGACCTTGGGGCTTATGGGATTTATTACATATCGGATGGTTTTCTGGAAACGATATTACGATGCACCTATTCACAAGAATCAAGTTTTCGTCTTGATTTACAACCTTTTATTAGCGGACTTCCAACAGGCTCTCAGCTTCTTGTTTTCATTTCACTGGATTGCTCAAGGGAAATTGGTGGGACCGAATGGAGCTTGCTTTGCTCAAGGGTGGCTAATTCAGATTGGAGATATGTCGTCGGGGTTATGGGTGCTTGCGATTGCGGTACATACATTCATCAGTCTGGTAGGACGGAAAACGATATCATTCAGAGCTTTCATTGTAGCTGTCATTCTGTTATGGCTTTTCTGTCTCTTCCTCACAGCTATCGGTCCAGTTTTAAGCCATGATGACTTTTTCATACCCAGTGGCGCTTGGGTAAGTAAAATTCCTTGATGGGGCAGAAAAAGAAGTTAACGTCCATAGTGCTGGGTTAACGAAACCCATGAACACGAACGTCTCTACCTACATTACCTTTGGATTTTCATCTCCCAACTCGGTTCTCTCGCCATCTACATCACCATCTTCTTCTCACTTCGCGGCCGTCTTGCACCTACCACTTTCAGCAACCCTTCTCAATCCTCCACCACTTCAAATGCACCTCAATTCAAATCCAACGGTCCAAGCACAACAACCACCACCGTAATTTCCCACTCCAACGATGCCTTCACAGTCAGCAGGCAGCGAATCCTCAGAACTGCCCGCTATATGGTCGTCTACCCTTTCGCCTACGTAGCTCTCACACTCCCTCTAGCAGCAGCCCGTGTTTCCGCCATGGCCGGCCGCAGCCCCCCACTAGTCTACTTCCCAGTCGCAGGAACGCTGATGGCAAGCTGTGGTGTCGTAGACGTGATTCTCTACATCTCAACGCGCAAAGCGCTCGTACGCAGCAGTGTCGGCGTGAAAGGCAGTCGTCGCGAGAAGAGAGAGAATGAACTCTCGCGGTATCAAAGTCATGGGAATACCAGGATAGGAGGAAATGGAATCAGGATGCAGAATATGAATGGGGATGATGCAATCTTGTCCGGGAATGGTACGCCGGCGAGGAAGGGAACCATTGTGGTCAGTAAGGAGATTGTGATGAGTGAGGAGGAAAGGGGTATTGGGAGAGCTGTTGGGGAAAGGGAGGATAGTGTGGGAAGGAGTGAAAGGAGTGATAGTTTGAGGAGTTTAGTAGGGAAGAGTGAGGGGATTGGAGCGAAGAGCTGGTTGGCTTGATTGAATCGAGCTACTTTTGATGTCCTGTGTTCTTGAGCGATGTTCTTGAGTTCTTTTGTTATGTGAATGCGCTTTCAGCGGGGGTCGTTTTGGTTGGACTTGGGTGAGGGAAAGATGGGATGGATTCTTGTATATTGTTGCGATACCCCGATTGAATTGAAAATTAATGATCTCTTTCCTATCTCCCCTTATTTCCTCAAACAACATGCACTAAATCATTCCTACATCTCTCCTTCAAAATTCTCCTCCCTTCTCGACACCAAACCGCACCTCACAATCCCCGAGAGATCCAGACTTCGTACTACGTACTCTACACCCTATCTCCCATACAAAATCCATGCAGTACCTCACATGCACATCCCATACGCACAACACTCAGGCATATCGGGATTCCTCCCAAATACCCATTCCATTTACTCCCATACTATACCATCCACCCCACTCGGATCATAGCTTACCAAACTTTCAACTTCTCTCACCTACCTAAGTACAATACACACCCACCAACCCAATCGGAACCATAGTACTATATAGAATCCCAAATATAGTCTAGGATAAACTCCGTTTCACCCGCTGTCAGGAACGAGAGTGGCGCTGCTTGCTGCGCCGTATTTGGACGAATGGTACAGAGCGAGGGGTTTTATCCAAGCGAGCTGGGGTGAAAGTTGGGATTCTCTGATGTTTGGAGATGGGGTGTTTGACAGTGGGGATGAGAGTGGATGAGGGTGGGAAGATGATTCTTTGATTTATTCTCAGGTCGGAAAGAGATATCGAAATTGTATGTCTGTTTTTCGGGACCTGAAAGCGGGAATTGAATATGAGGGGTTTTGGGGGGGGGGGACCAAACAGCGTTTGTATGCAAGGGGAAACATATAATTTATTAAAGAAAATATAAATCAAATACTGCTTCCATTTCTCTACTCTATCTAGATCTAGATAACCGCTATAAATTCAGGGGAAACGTAACCCGCCTTAATCACCCTAACCCCATTTTCCATCCGTCACAAATCTCGAATTCCAACGCAAAAATCGAAAGTTCTAGACTTTTTCCGTCTTGGTATCATATGGGTAAGCGTATCTCAGGAGATTGTGCGGCGTTGGTATGTTGGTGGCTTGCGCAGTTAGAAGGCTAGAAGCTCGTGTATCTTCTTTAAGGTGTTTGAGGCACAGAGCGTTGGTATTCTCGCTTGATCAGATAGAGAAAGATAAAGCCACTAGAAAAGGAATAGATTAAGGGGTATGGAGGAATGGATATCGAAGGTGGGGGATCACTAGACGCAAGATGCGAAGTGTGTAGCGATGAGATGGGGATATATGTCTAAAGTCGAGATGCATACGAAGCGTCATATGAGTAAGTCATGAGAGGGAACAAGAAGCGAAAATACAGATATGAATAGCGATTTCTTGATTGAGTGGTATGAAACAACTTCAGTATCTGATTTGCTTATCGGCCCGTTGAGGTTTCCTCTCTTGGTATCCCTGGAGATGATCACTGCTTCGGGTGCTGAATGGGGATGAGCCGAGTGGTGGCTGTTTTACGGAGAGGTAACTTCATAATGGATACTCGTAGTATGCATAATGCATATGCATATTTATGTGAAAGAGAAGCGCATATGCGGTGTAACATTTATATTTGACTGTGATGCTAGAATCCAACATCATTCTGGGTGCTACAATATTACCCATTCTCTTGACTTCTCTTCTTCTTCTTCTGGAGTCGGCGAGGAGAGATTTTGTGCAACGTTCTCAGTGATGGAGTTGGAGGAGAGGAGGACTTGGGGACAGGTGAGTATCCCGATTGGTTTGACGTTGTAGTTGTCTGTCCACCAGCCTCCTTCCGCTATTGTTGGAACTTTTGTTAGTTCACCGTGCACATAATAATAACATGATTATCGAAGCACAGAGTCGGAGATTGCTGATGAAGTGACTGCCACAAGGATATTGGAAATTTGAGGACTTACTTCTCCAGATGTCAGGCCAACATGTATCGGTAATCCCGTCCACGAGATGCAAGTGCCCAAAGGCATTATATCGGTTTCCATAAGCGGTGATCGATATTTCACGTTTCTTCCCTTTCAATACTCCCAACTCAAGCTGGCGTGGTTGGAATGCGATCCTACCTAGCTTCTTGCTGGACTTCTTGTCGTGGACTGTAAGGACCGGGCTAGAGAAATCGGGTACCCATAATGTTGATTTTGTTTTGGGCTTGGACTCAGGGAGCATTTCGGCTGCTGGTATCGTGCAATTGTAGATTATGTTGCCAACATAAAATGGGAGACCTTGATTTGTGATCCATCCCCAAGTCAATTTACTTGTGTCTAACTCCGAAATACTGACGTCGTTTCCTTGGACGGTGACTCCAAAATCCCCTAGAATGTAAATACGTTCGATGTTTGTTAGGATACCAAATGGGAATGATAGAATAATCGTGTTTTGACCTGCTTGAATTGTGTTGGGTGGGATAGGGACAGTACGAATTGCCTCATCCACCCACCATGACTTTTCACCAGGCTTGTTCGAAGGTGTGGATATGATAGGAGTCGCATTTATGGTTATGGCCATTGTTTCTGGATCTTCCACCGCAATATGTGTTTCAGAAGTAATGGTAAACGAGGATTTGAAGTCAAATTTCAGAACCACGTGAGTACGTGGTGCTCGCTTTGAGTTCGGTACTGCCCATGGTTGTGTCCATGCCATCCCCTTTCGTGGGATCTGTACACGTTCTCGAATCAGGTTGTCTATTCGGAGGACCTCTGTTCGTGGTGACCACTTTGTGTCAGGAAGTTGGTACGAGGCATAGTCTAGAAGGAGAACGTTGGGCTCAGAAAGGGTGACGCTGTCAAGTGTGACATGGACAGAGGTTGTCGAAGGTTCCTGTACTACGGCGAGAAGATCATCGCTGGTAGAAGGCGATGGAATTAAGTGAAGTAGCAAGCTGCCACATCCTGAGAATCTGTAAGGGAAAGAAGTCCATCCGTCACTATGATGGGACTGAAGGTCATCCTCGTCCCCTGTAAATGTATCTAGCTTCTTAATTTGCCAAACTCCTTTCAGGCTTACTATCGTGTCGACTGGATAATTGCGATCTCTATTGCAAATGAATACGAATCGCTCATCGCCATCCTGACGCATTTGATATAGTAACTTGTCTGCAAGACCTTGTCCAACAGTGATACGAATTTCTCTGTAAGGATTTAGAGCATTGAGAACGCTTTGTTGGCCCCAGTAGATACTCTTACTCGGCTCGATTGAGGGGTTCGCTGATGGAATCTGTGCATCCACAAATTCAGGAGCACTGCCCGCTATGATGACCTTTCCACCAGCCTTTGCAAAATCGCGCAGAATCTTCAGGGTTGTCGATCTGATCGTTCGAAGGTTGGGAACGACGACCACATCGTATTCGCATGCTCCAACTTTCAATTTGTCTCCTTTCTGTTTCCCGACTTGATTCGGCAAAAGACTTTCCGCGATGAAATCAAAATCGATAAGTCCATGAAGCAACCAATGTGTTAGATCTTTAAAAGCTTGATCACGACGGCCCAGTTCGTCCCCTGTTCCGTTTGGTCCGAAAGCAAGCCAGTAGCTCTCGATTGGATGTATAACACCTACTTTCGAAACGGCATGACCGCGTGTCATTGCCACTCCAACACGAGCGAAATGGTCTTCAACATGGCCGTATTCTTTGTACCATGGACTTTGATAACCGATACAAGCAGGATAGTCTCTCTTCCCCTCCCCACGCATACTCACCCAAGTAAGATGGTGCACTCGAAATGTGATACCTAGCGCTGCTTGCCAATCACCACATCCTTTGTGCCCCTCAAACGTGAATGTCCAGTGAGTGACACCGTAAAGCTCACTCATGGTGCCCTTCGAACCATTCTGGCGTGATACACTAGAAGCCTGTTTGGCAGTATTGTATTCAGTCCAATCAACGAGCAAATCCATTCCTGGCATCTGTTGATTTCTGTAACAGCGCATTGCTTCACCGAGTGCGGTACTTTGGGAATAGAGGGTAGGTTCTTCCATCATGTGCCCATCAAGCATCAGATTGTTCTTCTTGCACCATCCGGCCAATTGATCCATGAACGCAGACACAAACCTCTCACATACATGGTCGTGATAATGGTACCTTATCAAGCTTGGATCACCATTCGGAAGATTCCAGACGAGCTGTGGTAAACCTTCCACGAGGTCTGAGCCGTACTCTTTCTTGAATGTCTTTGCTAGGTCCGTTGTCCACGGTAAGAAAATATCGTCTGAAGCTCTCGGATTAGAGAGTTGCGTTTTGGTTGCGAATTGAGGTTCATCCGTGAAGATGCAAGGAACAGCAGTTCCAAACTTGTCTCCGATTTTGGCTTTATATATTTCATGAGTTGTCTCAATGAACTTTGCAATTGCATCATGGCTGAGAGTGTCGACATAGGTCTGATCATTGAACCATGGCGAGCCAGGATTCGTCTCAACATATGCGTACCATACATTCCTTCCAGATTCGCCCTTTTGCAAAAGCCTGCTAGACTTAAGGCACCCGTTTTCATCCACTACCAATGTCAGTTAGTCTTGATTTGGCTCATTGAGCCTTTCTCAGGCACGGAAACCACTTACACAGGATATCATAAGTCGCCAACAGATGTCCATTCTCACTTCGGCACGCTCTCGCTGTTGATGGCGTTCGATCACTGGAAAGGTCAAACTTGATCATGATGAGAGGGAGGTCCAACAACATACCCGCCGAGTTCGATTGTACCATACAAATGCGGAGTGAATAAAATATGCTTGCCTTTATGCTCTGGATATTGTGCAATCACTTTACCTCCGGCTGCTCCTGACGGCCATCGATCATCATCATACCTTTCAATGTGTGAGCTGAGAATGAGGAAATCGAGTATGCTTCTGAAACATACAAGCATGCGAGCATCTTTTTGCTTTCGGCATATTCAACACAAGCACGAACGATATCCATAAACTCAGTTCCCATATATTCAGTGTCAAGCCCAGTACGGACATGCACTAGAGAAATTGTGAACATGAGGCCAATACAGGGTGGTTACACTGACTATGAAACCCTCCGAGGCCCATGTCTGCAAAATTGTCGATTTCTCGCAGCATTTGATCTTTGTCCAGCTTGGTATTCCATGCCCATAGTGGGCAACCTCGATATTCCGATGTTGGACGCTTGAAAAGGTCATGGCTGAAGGGCTCAGAACTCTTTGGATATGTCAACGGATTGGGTGTCTTCTCTGAGGCTGGTTGGCCTGTAACCTCGGCTCTTTGCTGAAGTGTAGAAGCTAATGAAGACAAGTATCCCATCTTGATGCTAAGAATATTCGAAAAAGAAGAGTGGAAAAGATTTATAATATATTATGAACGGAATAAACACATGTTAAACAATTCGAAATTCAACTGGCATTTCTCCAGTAGCGGGGATGTTTCATCTCAGATGACCAAAAATGGTCACGTGCGAGCAATTTGTGGCTTCCGCCGCGAATCGCGTCAAACAAGCTTAGAGACGCGACTACACTAGGCAAGACGGACGACAACATCGACGCCCACGACCTACTCCTTCATCATGGCGTGTAAGTTATATGTATTAGGAAATTGTTGAATGGAAATGCTGACGATGTCTATAGCGCGCGAGGAGCGGATGCAATCACGGCTACGAGGAGCTCAGTAAGCTATCTTCACACCCCACTTCACAAACGACTTACTGATATATGTACAAAGGAGGCGTCAAGTTAAAGAGGTCGACTTTGACCTCGGATTTCCTGTCATTCCACCATCTGCTGACACGCCTGCCCCCCCTCTCCAACCTTCGCCACAGCCAGAATTACCCCTTCAATCGTCATTGCTGCAAACACCTTCCTTCCCCCCTCCAAGTAACACAACCCAACAAGACCTCAATCGACCCGTTAATCATAGCGGAAATGATGCGAATATATCTGCAAAGAGGAGGAGGCTTGATACGGATATCCCACCCTCTTCGACGCGAAGCACTCGGTCACAAACTGTTCCCCGTCCGGATATCTATGCAATCGTTGAGGAGGCACCAAGCGATTCATCTATCATACATCGACCAATTGAAGAGTCTCTTCTTGAAACTACAGACGGCAGTATCGAGCAGACAGGAGCTGGAATTGAGCCGAATGATCCGGTGATAAATCAAGATGCAGCCGAGAGCATTATTGGCGATATATCGATCAATGAGTCGACTTTCGAATCGGAAGCAACGCCACAGGTCCCCAAATCACCTGTTGGACAAATGGTGGATACAGTCACAGAAAGTCCCAGAGATGCGCCAGGAAGTGGACGAAGGACACGAGTTCTCGAGGCTGGAGCAATGTCTTCAAGCTCCCGTCTTCAAGCTGCCCAAGATAGCAGCCTTCTTGAACTAGATACAGAAACTCCAGTCAAGCAAAGGAAGCGGAAGAGAGCTGAAGCCCGACCAAGATCAGAATCTCCAGACCTTTCGCAAGCTGTTGAACGGCGCTCCAGCCCAGTTGAACCGCTCGACGACGATCTCGATGAGTTATCCCCAGAACAGCCCATGAGACGAGAGAGATTAGATAGACGTCAACCTGCAGTCGAGAAGACTCAGCAAGAAAGTCCAATAAGAGAATCCGAACGGGCTGAAGCTATTGATGATCAACAGGCAGCAACTCTTCTGAGGAGGAACATCGGGCGGAGATCTTCGAAGAGGTTCGCAGAAGTATCACCTGAACTGGACGAGGCGGAGGCACCCCCAACAAAGAAGCGGAGAGGGAGGCCACAAGTCTCCTCTAGTCCCGTGCAGCAGAGGCAACCCAAAGCAAATGCCGGTTCCAAATCAAAGCTGTCCAAAAAATCGGCCAAGAAGGTCAAACTTCGTGCTGGGAGTCCAATTCTAATCACCGTCCATCGTTTGACTAGACCTTTGGTGTACGAGGAGGATGAAATTGACGCTGATATTCTCAATTCTGAGATACCTCGTGCCAAGCTTGCAGGTGTGAATTCCGTGGACGTATTGAGTCAAATATGCGAGGAGATAATAGGAACCGGATTGACTACTTTGGAGGACAGAGGCAACGATAGTCAGGATCCTGCTTCGAGAAGGGAACACAAGACGAAGTGGCGTGCTGTGGAATCTTTTGGGAGGGAATTACGAACCCGTTTGCTGGAACATGTGAGTACTTCCAATGTGTCATGAAAGTACTTATTGACTTTCTCAGACTATCAACCTTGATAATGGTCGCTCTCTCGAGCGCCGGGTCCGTGATGAACATAAAAAGAAACTCAGTCTTCGCGAGGACATACTTCGAATTCGTGCAGAACGTGAGCAAATCGCGTTGCGTACAGATGCGGTCCGCATCAAACATGAATCTGATGCAAAGAGGGTTCAGGTAAGTCTACAGCTTTAGTCATAAATCATTGCTGATATCGCTGCAGGACCGTAACACTTTGAATAGTGCATTTTATGACATAGAGTTAGCAGTAGAAGTGGGTAAAAATAATCATGATGATGAAATCGCTCAACAAGTCGGCATGGAAGTCTTGATCAAACGTGTTGCTAGTGAGGTCAGCAACAAAGGAGACACGGGCGGCATTTTAAGGAGAATTAAGGAGTTTAATGGGTTTCTTGAACGAGCGGCATTGGCATTGGAGGCTAGGAAAGTTTGAACATGAGATACCCAACGGTCAATACGATTTCATGACGCTGCAACTTTGTGCAATCTAATGCTTTCATCCCCAGAACCGTCGACGATGATATTTCGTAGACTTGAGCCTCTATATTTAGCGCTTACATCCCTGAGCTCAGCCTGAAAGTAGCAAATGAGCAGCCCCAGAGTTTTGTCCAGGCTCCAGCTTGCAGCAAATCAGCCTCGTCAGCAGAACACGTTACTCGTTAATGCCAAAGGTCCAGGCAGACAACTCCAGTATCACTTTCACCGATCAGATTACGAGCTTTCATCAGTGTTTCCCCCACCAAGCTATACGAATCTACAAGCAAATCACAGCAACCAGCATTAAACCATTTGTTTCATAGGTGTCTCTTCTTTTGCAATCCGTTGAAAATCTCAGAATAAATCGGTTCAAGTTACGATGTCAACCCCGCCTCGACTCACGATCTTCAATTCAAGTCAACGATCGGCAACTGAGGTAGAATTTTCTCTGTTCCCAAGACTACCCAAAGAGCTTCGACTCAAGATATGGAGGCATTCACTGCAACGTTCTCGCAGTATTAAGATAACTCTACTTCGACACGATCTGGAAAGGCTAGGTTACGCCGGAACCTCTCGCTCACTGAAAGCCGGCGAATACGATTATCACTATACCATCGTAGATGGTTGCAAAGTGCTCAGCAAACTCTTTTGCGTGAGCTCTGAATCTAGGGAGGCAGCATTGTCTTTCTACCGGGTGCAAATCCCCTGCAGGCTTAATCATTTCCGTTCAGTAACTGGATGTATGTCTTACGATATAGACGAGTCGAAACCTGGAACCTTCTACTTTAACCCAGAGTACGACTTTCTCCAGATATATGCGATGGAGCCTGTCGCGGAGACAATGGTGGACTTTCTTTATCACCTAAAAACGATCTACGATCCTCTTCATGTTGGGCTCTTGAATCTTGCTCTTGGCATCAATGAACTGAATGCAAATGACCTCTATGCCTTGGAAGTCTCAACACTGAAACCTCATGTCAGAAATGCGTTTCTAGATACAATCGCTCATCTTGAAGAGGTTTGGTTCGTTGTCACGGAACACGCAGGACGTACCGTGAATGGTTTGCAGAGCGGATTGCTTACACGCGATGTTTTCTTCAACCGCTCATATCCAATCCATGCTCACTCGCCAGCATTTGATCGTATACCCAGGGATCCTCGAGCTATAACTCAAGATCTCAAGAAAATTTTCACTGGGACTTCGGACCCACGGGATATGGTCAGACTTTGGCATAGTTTTATAGAGAACTGGGGACTCGAGCTTCCGAGGATACAATACCGATTCCGACTTTCGTTTAGCCCAACTGGCCATCAGCTTATTCATGATCATGAAGGTGCTAAGAGATGGCTGCGGAATGAAGACGATTTATGGCATAAAATGACTTCAAATGTCAACTCCTCTGTTTTGCAAGATGACTCGATACATTGGCAGACGACCGCGTCTGATGAAATATCTCAACAGAATCTTGAGAACGCTATCAAGCCTGCTTTCGGATTCTGGCTCTTTGATATAGATGCTATCGGGCCAATGCTGGAGAAAGGGGTTCCAGTTAACCAGGGATATATCAGTACGCCTAAGAGACTGGTGGATATGAGCAAGCACTGGCCTGAGCTTGCATTGCAGGATTTGTATTAGTGATGATAAATCAGGCTCTTATCTCTGGTGAGGATGAGAGCTGGACCGTCTAAATACTCAGGCGGTACACTCTCCGAAATTTGGGCTTGAAATGTGCAGGTATACAAGTCAAGCGAGATGTTGCGAAGTTCAAGCTGATGGGAGATTCAATTTTTCTCGTTTAAAACACAAAGTCTACCCACTAACATCTACTGCGCAATAATAAAACCAACCTTTGTGAAACCGGAACAAATTAAGAGTCATCCATCATCTGAACCAAAGACTTGTCAGAACAGGTTTCAAGCATCCACCATTTGAACCGTAACTGCACTGCCACCATTAACAGCCCCAAAAGCCAAGACTCCGGATCCATATACTCCATTACTGAAGAAGAATACACTCCGTCCGTTGGCTCCAGTACAGGCCAAATTGCCTCCAGTAGCGCCGCAAGTAGCTGGCGTAAATCCTTCCGTTCCAGGTCTCGTCGGATCAAGGAAGAAGAGGAGATCAGAATCACCACCAAAGGACCCAGCAACGACATTAAAACAACTGCCGCCATGTAAGTAGCCGTCTGAGCCGAGCACAAATATGGATTGAGGAGAGGGGTATCCGGCGTAGATGAAAGGGTGGCCGGTTGCACCACTGCAGTCGTCGAAGAGGAAATAGGTGTCATCCTGCATTTCACCACTTCCTTGGGCTTTGAGGTAGAATGGGGATGTGGTAGGAGTGGGGATTGTAATGGTTTTGGCTGGTGCTAGAAGGGTGGTTGTCACGGTCGTTGGCACAATCGAGATGCAGTTGCAAGCACTTGTAAGGCGGGATGTGAGGACGGTTGCAAGAGCTGGGGTCGGATGTTAATGAGGTCTTATCGAAACCAGAATGGGGGTGGAATTCAGCATGGTTTACATACAATTGGTTTGAAGGTTACATTGAGAAGACAGATGGGAAGGAGTAACTTGAGCCGGAATGGTGGGAAATGAAGTTGGACTCGGAGAAATGGTGTTGGTCGAAGATATTGTCCTGAAATTCTGAATTAGAACCATATGAATGTTTGAGTGTGTCATTCCCAAACTTACACTGTCTGAGTTACAAGAACAGTGGCAGTTGCTTCCAGATAGGTGCTACAGAATGCAGAAGCAACTGCTGGAGTATTGGTATATACTCGAAGACAATTATCTGCATTGCAGGCAGCTCTTTCGAGCACTGGGGCCGGTTTGCCTAGAGTGCCGGCAAATGCAGCTCCGGAGAGGAAGATGGTTTTGAAATAGGCGGAAAGCATGTTGTATTGTGAAAGTTCAAGTTCTGACGATAGATGATTGTGAATGTTGAGAAGTTCTTGTTGTTGATGGTTCATCTCCAGCGAAACAAAGAATCTACTTATACTTGAATGCTGATTTCAAGACGGGATACTTTCAGCTAACTACTTCTTTAATGCAGTTGTCGGTATCACGAACAAAAATTCAAAACCTCTCACGGCTTTGCTGATGGTACGATTATGAGGCAATACGAAGAAAGGCTTGCCATAAATCCCAATGAATACTGAATTTTCCTAGAATTCTGTCGACGCACATCCTTGATGCTATTTCGATGCTCGCTTGCTTCCCAATAAAGCGCATTTCAGCATTTTCTCGAAGCCACAACTACGGCAGACGACTAACAAGTCCATTGCGGCATAATATTCCAGATATGGCGCTTCAGAAAATCAAACAAGACAGCTGAGGGTATCAATCACGAGAATAACGATTGTCGGGAAAGCAAAGTGAATACTTCCGCGGGAGAAAAAACAAATGCTGCTTACTCACCGCTCACATTTCAGCCCTGTCTCAGGTACGCGTTGTTCATTTGACAACGTCCCACCTCTCAGGGTCAGGAACCTCTCGAATATCACGAAATGGGTCGATGAATTCCAAAGTGGAAGTTAGATGCGCCTCAGCTTAGCCACAGCCCTCTGTTGGGTAGGCGATCTGATAACAAATGCGATGCATCTCGTGTTATGCACGCGGACGCCATAAATATGCAAAAGAGCCGAGCAGTGACCGTGGACACGGTAATAGATTATTCCAGCCACGAAACACAATGATGCGTAGTGAACGCTGCAGATAGACAACAGCTTATTCATGCGGAAGTGTGGTGTTTGAAAATCTGGAATCCCGAATATGGGTTTAGGGGCTGGCGTGTGTTGAAGTTGGAACTGCAGCGGCTTGTTTAACCTCAGGCGTCACGACATCTTTCAAAAAACTCAGCACTTGTACATTGTAAACTTTATAGGAAATTTGTATGCACTTTCATGTCTTCTCACAACCAGAAGGAGCGGAATAAATGCTTATGCTTGCAAGAAATTGTCAATACAAGGAACCAGCCCAAAAATGGACGGAAAACCAGACAATCTCCCGAGGAAGTCCCGTCATCCTCACTCAAGTCTGCCACATAATTCATACGTCAAGGAGTTTTCAGAACGCTAATTCAATGATCATAGCATCAAAACCAGGATTCCGTATGAACCCTCTAGTCGCTCCATTCGACTTCTGGCAGAAGCCAGTGGCGATATTGTACATAACAGCATCGCACGCCGTATTGAGACAGGAATTGACGCAAGCAGAGAAACTGTTCTGGATTGATGATCCTGTATCCGACCAGAATCCGAGCACTGCCTGACATTTGGTCACTATGGCGGCTGTAATACCAGGAATGCCGATATCATAGGGTATACGCTGCCCATCGATGCAGTCATTTGTGCCAAATGGTGTTCCAAGTATGCCTGCTGTGGATGTCGCAGTCACTGTTGTTGAAATTGTCGTGGTTGTGAGACTTGTGGTCGTTATTGGTATCTGGTTATTTAGAATTAGAATTGCATAACATATATATTTGAGCGGAGGGCTGAGCAAAGCTCTAGGTCTTCTCGGAGCCAGTTTGATGAAAGAAAAAGAAGCAGGGTCATCCAATGAAATTGCTTACAGTAGTTGGTATGCTGGATGTTAATGTCAATATTGTGTTTGCGGTGGAGGTCGATGTGGTAACGATCGTGTTGATTTGGGTCTGATGTAGACACGTCAGCTTGCATTCTATGCATTGAATCGTGATAAGAACGAGAAATCAGCTTTCCCACGGGCTTCACATATTCTGCTTTAGTTCTTTGATCTGATCGCGAATATTTATCTGCCTTAGGAGCTCTGGCTGCTCTCCATAAGAATTGTAAAATTGAAAAGCAACATACCACTGTAACGGCTGGAGCCGTAGAAACGGTGAAGACTGTATTGGAAGTAATTGATAGACTGCTCTTCAGGCAGCTACAAGCAGAAGTAATGTGGCTTGGTTTAGGTGAATATTGCGCGAGACAGTTTGGTCTTCCACCCGGAATTACACGAGCTCCAATATTGCGAGACTCTGGCATTTCTTCTGCATGTTTTAGGTAGACTCGTTTCTTAGGCGGTGCTACTATGGCACCGGTCGCATATGTCGTTTCAGTGACGAACGCAGTCGAAGTCTTCGTTGTTGGCTCTGTTATGATTCTGACCAGACAATTAATAATGGTGGCTCCCTCAATCATAAATGATACACTCACTCCGTGGTAAATGCTGTAGACGTATAGGTGACTGTTATTGACTCTGTTGTAGATCTGCTCACGTTATAATCATTTCTGACGCTCACGATGTTTTCACAGCCTACGTTGTCAATGTAATATCTACATTATCAATTCGCGTTGTAGATGTAGAGACGGTACTTCGCTTTGTTAACTTTATTCGGTTTATCATGCTGGAAGTTCACTTGCCTGGTAGGAGTGATTGTGTTTGTGTACGAGGTTACAGTCCCATAAGAGAGCACACTACTACAGAAGGCAGAACCTTGGGCAGAAGCTCCCAAAATGCATCGAAATATATTATTGCGGTTGCAAGTAGCACGATCCTCCAGATTGAAAATCCCCGCAATGACGAGACTATGCGATGCAGATGCTAAAACGAGGGATGAGATGCGCATATTGAAGAGGAGATGATGTCGTGACTTGAAAAATACTGTATTAACAATTAAAGATTTTCAGAAAGATTTCCGTCTTTTCTCATTGTGTATTCAAAACTCATGGGACGAAAACTTCTGTAGCTGATACGTAACGGCAGCGGAAGAGGAAAATCAGCGACCCAAATAGCTTTCGCCAGCAGCTGAAAACCAATTTTAATGACTTCGGTGCGGCAGGTGACATATTGGGTATTGGTGGCTTGCTAAGTGGAACAAAATATCGTGTCTCTGTACGGCTCGATTTTCACAAAAGAAACCTTCGCTTGTAATCGCGAATGCAAAGAGGAGAAAATTGCATGTAAGAGCGAGCCAAGGAAAATAATGTTTTAGCCTATCCAAGCCTCTCAAGCCAATACGTACTTTGCGGAAACAAAGTACGAACAAGGCGTCCAGCTGCCGAATCATTAACGTCCATCGGAATTATCCGATTTATTTTCATCCCGGGTGCTTTGATTTTCCTTTCCTAAGGATAGGCAATGGCTTGCGTTAGGAACATGCCGCAGCAGGCTAAGGGATGGGGCCAAGATGAATGAGTTTATACAGGTGCTGGCAGTCGCTCAGGCGGAGAGGTATATTATGTATCTTCAATGCATGCTCTGTTCTTCGGACCTTTTATTCCTTGGCAAAATAGGATTACACGACATATCGTCAGCATTAGACGTCAGGAGCATCATTTCGATCATATAAGTAAAGTAAAACCGCCCTAGGGATCATCAACTACGAATCATGATTATTTTCTTTACTACAGGCCGGTGTGAAGTCTATCATTGCTCTGGACTTGGAGGCATGTTTTTCTTCGAATTAGCAGCTCGACAAGGAGACCAGTACAAGAAAGTCCAAGCTGATAATTAGCTTGACCTTTCCACTGACCAAATTAGACAAACTCTACATAACGAGTTAGGCCCTGGAAAAACAACGCTTCGGTTTTGTTGTCAACCTGGAGAAGAAATAACTTACTAAATGATTCCACTCATCTGCAAAAGCCTTGCAGAACTCTTCAGCACAAGATACTACCTATTTTTGGCTGAGAAAGGCAAGGGAAGAAAAGATCGACCGTATTCTCCGATAATAGGGCAATTTTAACACGTTTAACATACAAGACGACTATATTCGTGTTCCAAACATTTGCTACGCGTTTATGTAATTTGGACAAGACAGCCTTCAAAGTACATCCTTACTGATTCTGTCTCCTCTAATCCCTTTGCGATACCAACATATCCATCTGGCCGTACAACAACCAACGCTCCTTTCTCTTCACTAACTCCATAAACCCCATACGTATCTGTGCCATCAAGCAAGCCATAAAAAGACATCTCCGCGAAATCCTTGACACAAGCCGGGATATCCTCCCACTCGAAGCTGCGTTGGCGAAACGGATGCAAAACAATCAGTTCTATAGTATCGCTAGGAAACATAGGTATGATCTTGCTGCATATATTCCCCAAAGCTATTGCTGAGACACCCTGACCTTGAATAAGGTCTTTAGTAGAGAAGACGACAATTCGATAGCGGCCTGTAGAAGGAAGGTCATCCTGGAGATGCCTGATATTTGCGTCGGCATATCGTCTCAGAATACTGTCAAGGATTCTTCTTCCAGGCTTAATAACGCCCTGTAGATAGTCATTGCCTGTGATAGGACTTACGTTTTCGGAGGTCTTTGTTGTCATGGGCTCAACAAGTAGGCCCTGCGAATATTCAACGCCACAGCCACTCGTGAAACCGCTTCCATCACTGAAGACTCTGAGGAATTCAGAATGAGTAAGGCTTTCAACTGAATTTTCAGAGCCAATTTGACCAGAGAACATAGAGGAGAATTTTGTGTCGAATTCTATTAGTTGTTTCGCAACTGCAAGGCGCTCGTATTCAAAAGTGCTCAAGACAGTTCCAGATTGATTGTTTGTCGGAGATGGACTTAGCCCATGAAGTGTGTGTGCCAACTTCCAAGCAAGATTGTACGAATCCATCATGGACACGTTCATCCCTTGACCAGCCTTGGGACTGTGTGTATGGCATGCTATAGACTATTTAGTAAGGGAAATGTTTGGTTGGATTTGAGCTTTACCGTCCCCAACAATAAAAACTCTCTCCAGGCCACTATCATCAGCCATAGAAAATTTTGATGTCATTCGTTGTCCAATTTGATACGCAGCCCACCAATCTACTGTTGTGCTTGGCTTTATCGAGATAGTATAAGGTGCGAAAACACGCTGTGCCTGGGTCATAATGTAGTCCAGTGTGATTGCTGCTCGTCTCTTTCCTGCTTTGATCTTGGAGAGAGGGTCGTCTGGAAAAGACTGGTCCTCCGGGACCTCCTCTTTGACTTGAACATATAGACGAGTGAGATATTGTCTGGATCCAATGCGCTCTCTCGGTATGATCATGACTGAGCCCACATCTGAGTGTATGGCACATCGCTTTCTTATATCGGGAAAATTTGTCTCGGCAACAAAATCAGCCACTCCCCATATATGGTCTGTTGTGTCGCCTTTCAGTTCCTGTCCCATTGATCGTCGAACTTGCGAATGTGCTCCATCAGCGCCTACCAAATATTTTGCTCTCACCGTTCTGCGTTGTGTGCTTCCGTCATCGCTGACTTTGTCAACCTCGATGCTGAGTGGATACTCGGAATCCTGAGCCGTGTCAATGCGAAAGCTGACAAACTTAGTAGAACGTTGAATTCTGTCTTTAGAATAGAGCCGAAGATTCTCCTCCATGATCCTCTCAATTCGGCCTTGGTGAATTGTCACTTCGTGTTTAAATCGTGCTGCTACAACGACGTCCGGCACAAAGGAAGTGCGCTCGATGCCACCTTGTGGTGTCCCTTTGGGATTCCAAAAAGCAACTTCAGACATGTGGCATCCATGATCCAGGATTTCATGCGATATATCAAGACTTTTGAGAACCTCCAGGGTACGGGGCTGTAAACCATCGGCTTGTCCAGCCTTGAGAGTGCCAGGTTTGGCGTCGAAGCAAATAATGGAGTCGCCCAGGCCATATCGTGCCAATAATAGAGTAAGCATGAGACCAGCGGGACCAGCCTGAAGCTACCATGTCAGCATAATCCAAAGTATTTCGTGGTTTGATACTACTAACGCCTGCAACCACGACCTCATATCGCTCTGTTCCATCTTGGCTCTTCACAGGACGCGGGGTTAATCGAGGCAGTGGGCGCTCTAGAGAAGGTTGGATACGAAAATCGCGGGAGATATCAGCGGTCTCTTGAAAGACGGGCATCTTGCTGGCTTGCTTCTCGGTTTTTGGGGAGGAAGCTGTCAGAGTAGCAAAATGATTGCAGGAAATCTAAATAGAAGGGAGAAGATGCAAGAACAAGGAAAGAGCCGCAACAAGAAAATGGACAATTCAATCACATCTTTTCACTCGCACACCAGAGTTCATACCAGCACTCGGGAGTCGGGACCCTGTTGCTAGTCACTGGATAGCATTAACACTTGTTCAAGATCGGGAACATTCACATAACTGCACCCCAGCCCAAATAACCGCCTTGACTTTGCCCGTGGCAGGTGCACACATCGCGAATCTGGTGATCATGGAGTTCCCGGCTTGGCCGGGTAGAGAACTCGGAGGCACAAGTTCTTCGGGTAGCGAACGGATCGAGTACATGATAACACGCACGTGACTCGGAATACCAACAATCGACCATAATCTAAGTTCTTCCTGTTTTGCGTCGCTCTCTGCCGGATGCGAAACTAGAGTTCCTATCATCTGGGTGCCGGTGCGCTGTTCTGATCGTTAAATTCGATATGGGGGTTCGGCCGTGCGGTGAACTTCATTCAAGTACATACCTACCTTAGTCTCTCTAATCTTGCTCGCCCCAGAGTGACAGCTTAAATCGCCGACCATCAACAACATACCGGTCAAAATGGCTTCATCGGCAATTTTACAGCCAGCAAGCAAGGACTTAACGATCGAGAATATCACACAAAACGTCCATCTCATCAATTCACAATGCGGGGATCGGAGGTTGAAATACCTCCTCGAGAGACTTGTGCTTCATATGCATGACTTTGTGAGGGAGACGAGATTAAGCACTGATGAATGGATGACGGCTATAGAATTTCTAACAGCTGTAGGACAGATATCTACAGCAGTCCGTCAGGTTCGTTCTCTTAAGTCAAGTCTAGAAGACTGAAAATACCCTAACATCCTTAAAGCAACCTCATCTAATTTTCATCAGGAATTCATTCTCTTGAGTGATGTTCTGGGTGTTTCGCTGCTCGTGGATTCTGTAGACCACCCAAAACCAAATGGCGCTACAGAAGGGACAGTTCTTGGACCTTTTCACACTCACGAAGCTTTGCCAGTCGCCAATGGGGATGCTATTGCATCTGATCCAGATGGTCAGCCATGTCTCGTTTTGTGCAATGTATGCGATACAGATGGCAAACCGATCGCCGGTGCCAAGATAGATGTATGGGAGACGGACTCCAAAGGGTTCTATGATGTACAGTATGCAGATCACAAGGGACCTGATGGTCGGGCCGTTATGACAAGCGATGATAACGGCTTTTTCTGGTTTAAAGCAATAGTCCCTGTTCCTTATCCTATTCCACATGATGGTCCGGTAGGAAAGTTGCTGAAACGACTTCATCGCCATCCTTATCGCCCAAGTCATATGCATTTCATGTTTGCGAAAGATGGCTATGATCCACTTATAACGTGAGCCTTGGCATACAATCCTCTATTCATTGTATAAAAAGACATACATTAACCGTCATTTTGAATAGTGCCCTGTACCTTCGCAACGACCCTTACGAGAATTCTGATGCCGTTTTTGGGGTAAAGACTTCATTGGTAGTTGATCTTGGAGAGCTCAAAGATGAAGCACTAGCCAAGAAGTACGATGTCAAAGTTGGGTGTTCGACTATTGAATACAAATTTGTATTGGTGTCAGAAGCTGCTGCGCTTGAGTTACGGCTGCGCAAGGCGTCGGATGCCATGAATGCACAGGGCAGAAAAGTCGTTTTTCTAGGTGGACTGCCGGTACCTGACGTTGATTAAAACGCGCATATTACTTGAAGTAGAGGACAACCTAAAAATATTTTTTCAATATTATTGTCTTCTTGATCAAGAACGAAAAGCACGTGAACTTTAACTCTGTTAAGCTAGATATCGTATTGGGATCAAAAGGTAAAGGTGGATTGTTCTGTGCGAGTCTATATATGAATAAAGTAAGTGGGAGGGCTCTTACTTGATTAATAAGATTGTTTGTTAATTACGAATAGGCCAGAATTCAGCTTTTAATTGACCTACCAGATTACTAGTACACCTTATTCCTATTCTATATTCCAACATATCTAGCTTAATGACCTAATAATAAGTTACACGATATGATTCTGCGCATAAGGTTATGCTGTCTTGTTTTGAACTATTCATAATTCTGCCAACTATAATCTGCCTCAGATTTGATAGATAAGATTCAAGATTTAAATGCCGGTGGCATCCGCCAGACCTTACTCCCGAACTCTGAATGTTCCAAAAGTGCAGTACCCGGAAATTCGGAATGCGTCCTGATCCGGAGGACACTTCGGTACTATTGTATGTTTGTATGCTCTTAAAGCTTTCCTGACTTTAAATCGTGCAAGTTCCGAAAGCCATTTGACAAGAGTCTGACGCAATAGCTATTGGCCTCCCAGTCGTCCGAGCATAGCGCAAACGCGTCGTAGAGATATGTGCGGATAGTGGAGATTGTTACAGCCGCTCACCCCAGGGCGAGAAGTTCTGCAAAGACGTTGTCGGCAATCTCGAAATATTTTCAACCCATTGCATCATTTTTATTATTATTTACAATTCTTATTCCCAATCTATCCCCTTTCATCCATTACTCTTCCTCCAGTCCCCAGAATTTTCTTCTTACATTCAACTCAAGCTGAAGTTATTCATCATTGCCCTAAGATGTACATGCCAGGTGGTCCTGTCAAATCATTCGACATGAAGGGCGATTTCAAGCATGTCCAAGTGATTGAACCTGCCTTAGAGCAAGAGACCGCCAAACAAAATTCTGAGGACAACAAAGCCCATTTACAGAACGGGTATCCAGTTAGAGATGACCGCCAAGAGACGACTCAAACGGAAATTAAAGATGCCCCGGTGGAGAATTTTAGACCCATGAGGGTTATCGTCATCGGTGCCGGATTTTCTGGAATATACTGCGGTGTCAGAATTCCTGAAAGACTGCGTAACGTTGACCTCTGCATTTATGACAAGAACTCTGGAGTTGGAGGGACTTGGTTCGAGAATAGGTACGTAGTAATCAAGTAAGATATGGTATTGAGGAAGTCATGTTAATCACGGCAGTACTCAGATATCCTGGATGTGCTTGTGACATTCCATGTAAGCGGCGGGCAATAAACGCAATTACGGATACTTACCCGTGTAAGTGCTAATAGATGATTCTAGCACACTCTTACCAATATACTTTCGCACCGAATCCCAATTGGACCAAATTCTACGCTGAATCGAGCGAAATCCGTGAATATCTCGAAGACGTCGTGAAAAAGTATTCTGCAGATAGGTTTATCAAGTTATCGCATCGGGTGAAGGATGTTGAGTGGCAGGAAGGACTGTCAAAATGGTGAGTATTGCTTTATGATATGAAGGAACGTCTGCAATAGTACTTCTAGCTAACATATCAGGTTTGTGACTGTAGAGAACCTCGTAACCGGAGAAATATTCCTAGACAAGGCAGATGTTGTGATAAGTGCGCGTGGAACACTTAACGATATATCCTGGCCTGAGATTCCTGGATTGAACGATATGCAGATCCCCGTTATGCACTCAGCAGCCTGGAATCAAGAGTTTGTGCTGTCCATTCCATGATATAATGACCAAGCTGATGAAGTATCTGAAGGCAGGATTTCCAAGGAAAGCGCATTGGCATAATAGGGGGTGGCAGCAGCGCCATTCAGATTATTCCGGCATTGCAGAAAGTCAAAGATACACGCCTCACATGCTTCATAAGAAGTAAAACTTGGATTTCGAGACCTTTTGGTGACCATGTTATGCAGCAGCTTGGTTTAGACAGTATTGAATGTAAGTCATTGGAGCCTTTTTATAATACCATGCACTGTACTAATATACACAGTCACACCAGAGCAAAGAGTTCGTTTCGCAACGGACCCAGACTACTACCTTAACTTTCGAACAATCATCGAACGAGACGCCAATTCAGTACATTCTTTAACGTTGAAGGACTCAGAAATGCAACGTTTCGCACGAGATGATTTCACTAATCTCATGCGTGAACGTCTTGCTAAGAAACCGGAGATCTTTGAGCACCTTCTACCTGACTTTGCCGTTGGTTGTAGGCGGCTGACACCTGGCCCTGGATATCTCGAGGCACTTGTCGAAGATAACGTGGACCTCGTCAAAACCCAAATCGCAAAAGCCCACGCCACTGGTCTCGAACTGGAAGATGGGGGTAAATTAGACTTTGATGTTCTAGTTTGCGCGACCGGGTTTCGAACATCAGCTCCCCCACCATTTCGTGTTGCAGGTATCAATGGTCAGACGATGGCAGAAAAATTTGATCCTTTCCCCAAAACATATCTTTCACTTGCCACTGATGGATTTCCAAACTATTTTATGATGCTTGGCCCAAATGCGGCAATTGGGACTGGCCCACTTACGACAATGATGGAGATGGGCGGAGACTACATTATTAAGTGTATTCGAAAACTTCAAAAAGAGAATATCGCCAAGATGGAAGTCCAGAAACGCCGAGTCAAAGATTTTTCAGCGATAGTAGACAATTACTTCAAGCAGACTGTTTATCTGGACAAGTGTAGTAGTTGGTATCGCAACGCTGGTGGGAGAGGTGATCGCATCTCTGGTCTCTGGCCAGGAAGCGCACTACATGCCATGGAGACATTTCGGTCTCCTCGTTGGGAAGATTTCGATTATGTCTATATGGGCGAGGAATATGGCAGCGGCAAAGAAGTCAACAGATTAAATTGGCTTGGGAACGGATGGTCGATTGCGCAAACGGATGGTGAAATTGGGGAGTTGGCGCACTTCTTGCAACCTGGGCTCATTGATATTCCTGCGGAGTCCTTTCCGGAAGAGACAAAGATCTATAAGCAGCGTCCGTTTTCCCACTGAGCATTTTTCATAATCTGAGTATGCAATATATATCTGTATCTATTGTTCTTATTATCTCGTTCATCAAATATCAGTCCAAATAAAAGTTCAAATTAGGGATATCACTGGAGATGCTTGTTACCACATTAGCATTTGCTCCAAGTAAAGCGAACTAGTCCAGAGATTCACACCAGTTTGAGTTTTCATGAATTCTCACTGCCGAGCACTCCGTTGAACCGGTGCAACTGTTACTGAAACTCATAGTACTGGGTACAAAATGTATACTGGATTTTCGGAATTTATTTCGTGCCTGAGATACATAAGCTTCCGAATTATTGATAGTCGCTGGTACTTTGTTGAAGCGATGCCGTCTTTCGGATCTGGTGCAGGTTGGGGTCTTCCACTTCCACCTGCATCTCAGGGGTCACATCCGAAGTCTCAGCCATTTGGTTGCGTGGTCCGCGATCACTTCAGTCGTCGTGCTTGGCGATCACACTCCTCATCTCACCTCGCCAGCTCCAACCCCAAAACGTAGGTGCTCTTTTTCGAATATCCGTATTTCATAATGGAGATCATGAGAAATTTCGTTTACAATGCTTCGCCCGTACGAGTGATCTTTGGCAGCGGCACGATCAATGCGCTGACCGGAGAAATTTCGCGAGAAAACCTTGTGGCACCGTTGTTAATCTCGACTCCAAGGCAGACGGATTTAGTTGAGAAGGTGAAAACCAATCTCGGCGGGATTGTGGTGGGCGTTTTCATGGACGCTGCAATGCATACGCCCACAAATATTACTCAGAAAGCCGTAGAGTATGCTCAGTCAATCAAGGCAGACTCTGTTATATCGATTGGCGGCGGGAGTACGGTGGGGCTAGGCAAAGCAATTAGTATACGTACTGGGCTACCACATATCTGCATTCCAACAACATATTCAGGGTCCGAGATGACTCCGATTCTTGGTGAGACTGCAGATGGGCAAAAAACGACCAGAAGTGATCCTAAAATTCTACCGACAACTGTGATATATGACGTGGACTTAACTTTGACACTTTCACCTAAGCTGAGCGCTACGAGCGGAGTCAACGCAATCGCACATTCTGGTATGTCTTTGTAGGATCAAGCATGATTTGAAAGAGGCTGATATAGACCCAGTCGAGGCGCTCTATGCTCAAAACACCAATCCAATTATTACTCTTCTCGCTTTGGAAGGAGTAAAAGCGCTTGCAGAATCACTCCCTATCATTGTCGTCTCCCCAGGTGATATTGTTGCGAGAACAAAAGCTCAATATGGAGCATGGCTATGCGGATTGTGCTTGGGATCGGTGGGAATGGCTCTCCACCATAAACTATGCCATACTATTGGTGGCAGCTTCAACATGCCTCATGCGGAGACGCATACCATTCTCCTTCCTCATTCATTGGGATATAATGCACCCAAGATTCCCGAGGTCATGAAAGAACTTGCAAAGGTGCTACCTGGGAGCGAGGGGGATGCGATTCATGGCCTCAACCTTCTCCTGGCCAAGTTGAATGTGACGAAAGACTTGGAGAGCCTCGGCTTCCACGAGGATGACATCGATAAGGCCGCTGTAATTGCGGTCAAGAACCCATATTACAATCCACGAGTGGTTGAGATCGGACCCATCAAAGAGCTGATAAGGAGAGCATATGCCGGTGAGGAGGCTCGAGTAGACCTGTAGATAGACATATAGAAGCAATATGTGACTTATTTGTTATTAGATTCAATGATCTGTGCAAGATGTATACATAGTATAGACGTACTGTACACGGACAATATTCAAGACGCGGTGCCTAGGAAAATGGAAGTGGTGGGAGCTGTAAATATGTATCAAGGTAGATGTCACATGCTCTAGCTCACCGATGTGGTGACTAAGCAGCACTCCCCGAACGCAGTTTCCACTATTTGCCTCTAGCGCAGAAGCTAGCTTACCGTACCTTAGGTACCCCGCACTCGGCCGGATTTAGGATTAGCGTAGCTAGACCCCCTCGATATATAACGTATATACTAAACCCTTTCGTTCCCGTCCTTCTAGATGGATGTTGACTAAGGTACGACGCTGGTACAAAGTACAAGTACATGCTAGTGTGGTGCTTGCTGCCTTATAATTGATCATTTCTTCTTCATAGACACCTCAGGCTTTCTAGCTTAACTAGCCTCCAGCTGGTAAGTACCTTCGAGGGCAACAGTATGCCACGCAATAAGGTGCATCCGCTCAACCGGAAGCGGACTGCACAAGCTTGCAGCAGCTGCAAAAGACGAAAGGAGAAATGTGATGGCGAGAAGCCATGCAAGAATTGTAAGACTCAGAAGAGAGGCCACTTGTGCCAGTATACAACGAGTCAAAAATCCACAGGTCCGCGCTCGACTCGTCCGCTTTTGCAAGCTGCGAATTCGCCCCTAGAATCCTCATCGAGAGATATTTTGGCTCTTCTGGACAATGGAATTGATGAATACTCGCAATCTGAGGCCAGTAGATCAGGCTCTATCGCAAGCACAACGTCAGCACCAGTCCCAAAATTCTCCAGAATGCTTCTTGGCAGCAACGGGGGGTTCAGTAAGTGCTTTCGCTACCTCCAGAATGACAATTCTGATACGTTACACAGTATATATTGGCGATTCTGCTTCATTGTCCTTCCTACAAACCATCAGACGAGCAGTCATTGAGATTTCTGGACCCTGCGATTTCACTACCGATTCACTGCGCCATCAGATGCTCGAGACCACCTCAACTACGCGTTTTGTTGATCGAGTAGAGCCTCAACCAAACCTCTTGACAGCTCTGCTACTAGTGGATAAATACATGGTAGCGGTCAGCGGCATTCTCGACCTCTTCGATAGAGCTTGGCTTGCAGATCAGCTTCCAGGATGGATTGCAGACTCCAACCGCAGACAACTGCCTAATTCGCCCGTCATTTATCTCGTGTTTGCCATCGGAGCGTTGAGTGATTCGCAGAATAATGAAGATGAGGAACTGGCTGAACAGTACTTTGGATACGGTCGACAGCTGTCAACTGCGAACCTCATGGATGAGCCAAGCCTGCTAACGGTTCAGGCTTTCTTGCTTATCAGCTACTATATGTTAGCCTCGTGTAGAAGGAACGGAGCATTTATCAATTTAGGGGTAGCGGTAAGAGCAGCCTACGCGCTCGGAATCCATAGGCATGAGGCGAATGTGGCTTTTGTAAAACATGAGGGACTCAATCGGGAACGGGCATGGAAATCGTTGCGAGTATGCGATCTATTCCTTAGCGCCTCAATGGGGCGTCCTCTTGCAACCTCAGAAGAGACCTGTAATATTCCTTGGGCCTTACTCGAATCCACAGATGGCCGCGAAAACTCTTCCGTGAAGGCTCAGGTGGCGTCGGCGATTTTCCGAATATGCCATGTATTTGAGCGTGTTCTCACGGAAGTTTACTCGAAAAAAGCGCTTTCGATAGAGCTAGCTGCAAGTATATCACAGCAGCACAGAGACTGGACCAAAGAGTTGCCTACAATGCTGAAGGTCGATGGTCTTTCCGATAACGTTCAACCAAACAAGGCTGCCATATGCCAGACGCTGGGGTCCAGTATTGTCATCATGGCATACTACTACTCAATCATCCTCTTAACCAGACCATTCCTCACTTTCCTAGTGTGCACCCGCTCGGAATTTGCAGGCCCCACTAACGCTATCACGGAGCCAATGTCAAATATTGGCACCTATTCGGATGCTTGCGTCGACTCAGCCATTAAAGGGGTAAATATTGCAGAAAAGGTGGTTTTCGATGAGTCAATGCCAAAAAGGCAACCACTTATCGTCAACAGTGTATTCATATCTACGCTATGCCTAGGTATGGCTTCTTTTAGTGACTACGATCGTCGTGGGTGGCCACTCATTCCCACAATGGACTCAGCCATTGCAATTATGGAGCGCCTAGGTCAATTTGACCCTTTATCAGCACGATACGCACAGATCTGCAGATATTTGCGACAAGCTGCATATCAATACATGCGAAGGAGGGATGTACAAATTTCAGAGTCAAGCAGCCAGGCTGTGCAGAAGATATTTGGTGACGTGCAAGCTGGCGTGGTCGAGACAGCACAACCAACAGACCCACCCACTTTTCGAAGTCCTGCGCCGAGAAGGAGCCAATCACTTCAATTGGAACCTTTAATCCCAAATGCTTACGACCTTAATTCCGCCCTCCACGAATCCATGAACAGCTCGGCTGGTTCGTTCGCTACGCCGATAGAAAACGACGCAGAGTTTCACTTTCAAGATACATTTCACATGGATAATATTCTCTCATTGAGTGGTGGGGATTCTATTTCTGATGCAAATAGCATCGCATTTGGAGAGCATGTACCCTTGTTCTCTTTACGAAATCATTTTGCGATGGGTGCTTATGATGTTTCAAATCAACATCTGGATTTACCCGACTGGACTGTTAATATGACCGTGGATTGAAATGATACCCAAAACACAAGTCTTGGCATGATTACAATCATAGCATGAATACCATAATTACGTGGAACATATAGGTGTATTTGCGGTACAATCTTGACGAAAATACGGCTTCTCTTGGATGCTTGAATATTGGAATGGCAATAATAGAATATAGCCGAGAACAGCCCAACAAACCGTAGCCATCGAGCTTGGTGTCTCAACTCGCCGCTGCTAGAAAGATTTCAGAATATCGATGTTATTAGCTAGGGGCATAGTCTAGATCAGGTCTTCCCAACCACCCCTGATAGAATGGGAGGGAGAATACTGCAGGGCATTCATGGAGAGGACAGAGGCGACATGAAAGGGGAAATTGCGGCCAGATAGGTTGAAGAGTAGATATACAATAATATGCCAAACGTTTTCAGAGCCTAGATACCTCGACAGAGTCCGAGGTAATCCTCCAAGCATCCTTATCATATCCACTCGGCCAGATCCCATTCTTACCCGGTGCCAGAATTCCTTTCGGATCAAGGCAGTTCTTAATCTGCTCATTCAGCTTCATCTGCGCATTATCGTTGAAGTTATACGTATCCGCTATTTGATCCATGACTGCCAAATGAGTCCTATACTCTCCCCACCCATGGGCAGCACAATCTTTGATCAACATTTGAATCAGCCACTTCGCCTTGCGCCTACTGTTTGGATCCTCGCGATCAAACGTGATGCAGACGATATGGTGCATTTCGCGCATGCCGACAATGAAGTCACCAATAAAGTCCAACCCGGCTTCATCGCAGCGCTTCCGAGTAACTTCGTACTGCATCATCGCGTCGGCGCCGGAAATCTTGGCAATAGGAGAGAAAAATAGATGGGCACCATTTGGCAGCCAATCCACCCAGCGGAGTTCATCGTAGGTGGGAATTCCTTGCAGTGTCTTCGCACGGGTGCCGAGAACGGAGTGTTCTTCAGTGCGGTCTTCGGGGAAGTAGAACTTTGCCCCAGGTATAGTAGCAAAAGCTTCTCTGATCACGGACCATAGGGCATTACGGATTGGATCAGGACCCTGTATAAATACTTAGACTCCGTCAAAATATAGGGGAAAGAAAAATATCTTACATAAAGAGCACCATAGAAGTTCCAGCGTCCAAGATCGAGATCTTTTGCGATCATGTCTTGCGTTTCGTCACTGATCGTCTTATCTGGATCTAGGCCGTACTTTTCCACATAATATTTCTTGGGATGGTGGACTGCGGCATCCATGAGGAGGGAGCGTATTGTTGGCACATTCTGGAGAATCATTTGCTAGAAGCCATTTGTTAGTTTATGAAGATCAGAGGAAGTGTTTCAAACTTACAATTCGAAGTGGGCGGATGATTTCAATGGCGGCACGGAGGTCCTCGTCTCTCGGAAAGGTGATCATGTACGCCTGGTAACCTCCAGGATTTGGCATAAGCTGCATACTAGGTGTTAATAATTCCAACATTTGAAGCCTGCAAAATGTGGCTTACCCAGATTCCCATTTTGACTACTATTCCGAGACTACTTTGACTAAAAATCCCGTCGTTGTAAGGCCCGAAACCATAGTTGAACAAATGCCAAGCTTTGTTCCCAGGTTGCTCGTCTGGTCTCAGACTACCGTCGTCTTTGTGGCCGGATGTTCGATCAGGTAGCGCGCCCATACCGGTTCGGACGAGCTCCCCAGTTGGAAGGATGACTTCTAGCCCACAATGCATCATCCAGTGATCTGCGATATCTCAGAAACTGAACGCACCGAATATCAGAGAATTACATACCTCCGTATGGAGTATATCCAACTCCTCGCTCAACTGCATTAGCAATAATAGATCCGCCTCCCAAGTCTGGTACCTATCAGTAAAGTCAGTAAAATCTGCCCATAGACTATATCTACATGGGAGTGGTGTACTTACATCCATCCACACCTTATCTCGAAGGTTTCGCTTTTCCATATACTCGTGTAGATCGAAAAATGTAACACCGGGTTCTACAAGTGCATACGCATCTTCGGCATTCACTTCTAGAACACGGTTCATGTGTTTTCCTAACACGAGACAGATACTTCCCGGTACCCTCGGCGCCGCCCCTCCATACCCGGTATTTCTTCCGATAGAGATGGGCCAGACTGGCATATCGAATTCATTGCAGAGCCTCATCATATCCTGGACTTCGGGCACATTATGCGGATAGATCGTAGCCGAACAGACGAAGTAAGTGCGTTCGAGGAGAGCATGCATATCATGTGTTTTATTGGGCTCTCTGTAAGACCCATCGACAAGCTGATCCTCAGTCTCGATGACCAGGACATCTTCTTTGCCGACGATTGCACAGGACCGGCTTATAAATTCCTGGAAGCGTGCAGAGTCCATTCCAGGTGGGAGGGTTAGTGGATCTCCTTTTTCTTTTGTCTGCATAGGGTCATTGGGAATCTTGAGCTTCATATTGAGATTGAATTGCTAGCCAGTGATGGGACTTGCGACGTTGTTTGGTACTGCGTCTGGCGTTTTGGGTTTGATTGATGGTCTCAAAAAGTGTGAATATCTTGTGTTGACACAATGTGGCTGGACGTTCCCAATTGCTGTATATAGCGACAGCAGTGGTTTCTGGGGCTTTGGCTTTGGCTTTGGCTTTAAATCCTATTATGCAGAATGAAAAGAGCGGAGTAAGAGAGCCAAAAGTACTGGAAGGGGAGAAGGAAATAATGGCCCCGCAAACGTGTAGACAACACCGGAAGGTGTACCGGAAGACGTACGGAAGTCTCCCTCGCATATCTCAAAGGCGATCACGAGACAAGATTTGTAGTCTGGGGTAAAGGAACCATGGGGAAAGTGAAAGTGAGCCGGGGTGAAAGTGGATTACTAGCAGAACATACTCAACGAAACCTTGCAATTGATCTAGCCCCAAATTCGCGTAGCAAGCCGGAAGGCAAGTTGGTGCTCGTTGTCACACGCTGGATGTCTATCCGGAGAGGTGGTTTCCTGTCAGGCTCGCCCGTAAAAGTAAACCGAAGGCAATGGCCGTGTATCTTTTTTCAATTGTTCTTGAATCCAGCCAGCCCATCGTTCCATTTTAATATACTCGTACGGCAGAAAAATCAGAAACGGTGTAATTCACATCCATTGCATTGTATCGCAGAAGCAAGAAAGTACCATCCAATGGCTAGACAATTACAATCCAAAGCAGTGGTGGTAATTCCCACTCCCGGATCACCACTAGAAATACGCACAAGAGAAGTTCCCCTACCAGGACCTGGATGCATCAACATTGCGGTTTTAAGGGCAGGAGTCTGCGGGACGGACATTCACATATGGAAAGGAGATGAGCCTCTCTCCGAGGCTATGGTTCTTGGGCATGAAGGACTTGGTCGTGTCATTGAACTGGGAGAGGGTGTCACGACAGATCACGCCGGTGCTTCTCTACATGTTGGTGACGTTGTCTACTGGAATCCTATCCGGCCTTGCAATGCTTGCTACAGTTGTACCGTCGTCCAAGACCTCACCGCTTGTGAAAACGGAACATTTTGGTCGCCGGCAAAGGATGATATTGTTTGGGCAAGCTATTCAGAAATTGCCACGTTGATGCCGAATAATTCGTTCTACCTCGTTGACTCGACGGTGCCCCTTGATGCATATATTGCTCTCGGGTGTGCTCTGCCAACGATGCTCCAAGCAGTCGAGAATCTGGGAGGGATTAAGTCCGGATCTAGCGTAATTGTTCAGGGAGCTGGTCCCGTGGGATTAGCAGCTATAATGCTGTGCAAGATTGCTGGGGCAGAGCATATCGTCTGTATCGAGAGTAATGCTGCTCGAATTTCACGAGCTAAGACATTTGGAGCCGGACTGTTGGTAAATTTCCACGAGGATGGGTTGAAGAGCAAGGAGGCAAGAAAGGCACACATTGCTCAAGCAGTGGGCAGAGTCGGCGTTGATCTGGTGATCGAGTGTAGCGGTAACGCAGCTGCGTTTGAGGAAGGCATGGGCCTGTTGGGGAGAAATGGACGGTATCTGCTTGTAGGAACCTGGGCGGGCACAAACACAGTGCCCATGTCTCCGTTTCACATAGTCCAGAATGCTTTGAAGATAATTGGGTCAACTTACGCTTCGCCGTCAAGCTACTATCATGCGGCGAAAATCGTTAAAGCAAATTGGAAGAAGTTCCCGCTTGTAGAGTGCGTTACTCACAGGTATGAATTGGCAGATGCCCAGGAAGCGCTGGAAGCCGTTGCTGCAGGCCAGGTCGTCAAAGCAGTTGTGTATCCCCAGGGAATAGAAAATTAAAGGCTCGAATGAAAATAAGGAGCATCTTCTACATAGTACACTACAAGAGTGGCTTGCTTTCTTACTTCGCGGTGCCTTTGACTTATTGCATCTTTTTGTAGGGCTTTATTGAGGAACAGCTGGCAAATGAATCCTCCATTATCGCCTAGAATAGAGACCCCGACCTTACATCCGCACCCAGACCGCGACGAAGCCATTCAAATAACCTCATAAGCGCCAAACTCTTGCCTGAGGTTACTCCCTCAAAATTAAAAGGAGGAGGAAGTCTCCGCATGTGCTTTATTTCCCTTGAGATTTCGTTCTTTTCATTGAAAAGGCGTGGGGAAAAGGAAGTGAAATCAACATCTTAGCACTGTATGGTTTACTCGGGAGTATTAATACTAATTAATCCTTCAGTCACACGATGAATCTGTCCTTATACCCTCCTTAGGGCTTGTTGAAAAACGAGGATAAGTCCCAAACTAGGCCTCGCTTAGGATCAGGACATAGACATACACCTGTAACATTTGTCCACCTAAGCGAGTGATTTAGGGGAGAGCATGGGGATAACCCTTGGGAAATCGCTTCATGATCCTAGCATACCAAGAAAATCAAAAAGCTTATCGCTAGCTGGCACTAGATAGCCTGATATAAGTTCCTCAATGAATGTCCTTCATGCAATGTATTTGCCGTTCATCATCCCCGAGGACAGAATAACCGATCAGGCAAATTCGACGGCAAATGAAAAACAATATAAACTTTCGATCGAGATTGAAACGACTTCCATATCTCATGAGGTCAACGTAAGCGCTGTGAAACATCTAAAAGAGCCTATATCATAGCTGATATAAGTACATTGCCATTTCAAGCTTCGAAAACTAGCTTGCTGCAAAGTATCAAGTGGTAGGGAGGGGTTACATGCGGAGGATATGCTGACTTGGGAGATAACTCCATATTTGCAGTGACATAGACACGCGTCAAGATGTTAAACTTTTTTCCCACTGTCATCTCATGTTTCCTTGAAATGGAACTCCTGTTCTACGGTGTAACAGTAGAGCATCCATCTCAAAATGTGTTTTCTGGCGAGTATTATTCTCGTTTGGGGCATCATCACAGCACATGCATTAGCCAGTCCACGTGGGATTTTTCCACGGCAGCTCAACCTAAATGCCACCATCTCGCTCCCTCCACCCACGCAAGATCCATGGTATCACCCACCTCAGAATTGGACCCTTACAACTCCAGGCACAGTACTGAAAACACGGAATCATGCCTACGGCCAGATCAACATAGGTCACTGCAATGATACATTTCAAGTGCTGTATACAACCGCAGACAGCAACAACAACCTCTCCTGGGCAGTGACGACAATCTTCATCCCTACTTCTCATACTCTTTGTAATTCCACCAACCTAGCAGCGTGCTCCCACGCTATAGTCTCTTACCAAGTTCCATACGACAGTGCTGATCCAGACGCTACACCCAGCTATCTCTTACAATGGGGCGAGCCATATGGGGAGATGAATGATCTGCTCGCTCGCGGATACTTTGTCGCTGTGCCAGATTATGAAGGGCCACTTGGCTCTTATTGCGCAGGAGTGCAAGCAGGACATGCGACGATAGATGGTGTACGTGCTGTACTTCAAGTTGCACCAGATCTCCGAATGCAGACGGAAAAGATAAAAGTTGCATTGTGGGGATACAGTGGTGGTGCACAAGCTACTGAATTTGCTGCTGAATTGGCTGGGATGTATGCCCCTGAGCTAAAGGTGGCGGGCGCGGTGGTGGGAGGACCATCGCCGAATTTGACAACCGTAGGGGAGAAGATGAATGGGAAAGATACTGCTGGATTACTCATAGCAGGAATCGTAGGAATTACTTCTCAACATCTTGCTGCGAGGGAATTCCTGCTGAGTCGCTTGCACAAAGAAGGTCCTTATAACGCCACCGCGTTCATGTCTGCCACTACGATGAGTGGAGTACAGGTATTGCTTGCATTCATGGGTCAGGATGTGTATAAGTATTTCCTAAACGGGAGCGCCGACTTGTACGCTCCTATCATGCAAGAGATGACGAATAGAGACGGAGTAATGGGGTACCATGGCACGCCAAATATGCCATTCTTCCTCTACAAGGCTGTCAATGATGAAATGAGTCCCGCGAACGAAAGCGATATCCTTGTTGATGGATACTGCAAAGCAGGAGCCAATATTTTGTATCATCGGAATACGATTGGAGGGCATAACCAAGAGTTATGGGATGGGAGAGATCGAGCATTAAGATTCTTGGGTACTGTGCTTGATGGTACATCCGTTTTAGAGGTGCCAACCAGTGGATGCTTGACGGTGAATGTTACTGTTGCGAGCAACGTTACTCTGTCAGCTAATGGAACAATCTTGGTCGAGCCTCTAGATGTGAGGGTTTTGGAGAATGGGACGATAGTGCTTGCACATGACGTCGTTTCAAAAGCGGCCAGGAATAAGCTTGGGGTGTTGTTGAGATGAGATAGAGGTTGTCGGGATCCTAACTGAACTCAATATAACAACTAATAAAGAGAATGTATATCAAGCTTGAAATATTGACCATGCGAACCATAGATTCTGAAGTGTTCCAGCAGAATGTTTCTAGCCCCCGCCCCCTGAATTTAGCGAAAGCTAAGGGGGCAAGCACGGGCATCGAGGCCAGGGAACCCGAGGAGCTAATATTTGAGGGAGGACAGTTGACTGGCAACTGACATGCGCCATGAAAGAAATATTTTTAAAAGTTGTGATCTGAGCAAAGTTCGCTCTTCGTGATTAGCCGTTGTTGTTCCTTGAGAATAATCACCTCGTTCCGTGCACTCACTAAGCCATGACAATAATGACACATGCTATCGATCACCCCGAAAAGAACACAGAAGGATGAATCACGTGCATCGAGGGGTAAATGCGGACATCTTTCCGCGACGTGGAGAAACGATTCACACGTAGTGGGGCAGTTCGGAGAAAGACTACCCCGCTATAAACCTCAACATCACTTCATCCACGCTAAGCTTTTCTCACAGTGGCAATTGTGATTAAATATAGACATACAGTAGCCAAGATTTCTAGTTTCATTGCATTCTTCTTGTTCCGAACATCTCAAATTCAGAGAGTCTCCAAGTTGTGAGATATACCCACCTCCAAACCATCATGTCGCCATCCTCAAACCCCCCCATTCCAAGCTACCGTATTGCTTCTATACCAGCAGATGGCATCGGACCAGAGGTTATTCAAGCTGGTATTGCCGTCTTGAAGCAGCTTTCAACCACCCTCGGCACTTTCCAGCTCAAATTTGAGGAGTTCGATTGGGGGTCTGATCGCTATAAGAAGACTGGGAAATATTTACCCGATGACGCATTAGTAACACTAAAGAAATTTGATGCTATCCTCTTCGGAGCTGTTGGTGCACCTGGTATGTTGATTTCTGTCGAATCCCCTTGTTTTAACGCATCTTAAACGAACAATTCTGAAAATGAGTAGATGTACCTGATCACATTTCACTATGGGGTCTCAGATTAGCAATCTGCCAGCCATTACAACAGTACGCCAATGTACGCCCAACAAAAGTTTTCCGTGGTACCTCGTCACCGCTACGTAATTGTAAGGCAGGGGATCTCGATTGGGTCATTGTTCGCGAGAATTCAGAAGGCGAATATGTGAGTGTCAGAATCTTGCAGAATTGTTCCCACTTGCAATGCTTTGTCGGAGTTGTTACACCAGAACAAGTCTACTTGAGAAGTTCTTGTCTGTCCTCAAACATTGATTTTATGAATGACTGACTTCGAGTTATTGATTTGTAGGCTGGCCACGGCGGACGGTCTCATGTTAACAAGCCTTGGGAGACAGCTACCGAAGTCTCCATCTTTACACGTCACGGAGTCGAGAGGATTATGAGATTTGCATTTGAACTGGCTCAAAAGAGGGAAAAGAAGCATTTGATTGTTGTAACAAAGAGTAATGCACAGCGAAACGGAATGGTACTCTGGGATCAGGTTGCTAAGGAGGTGGAGAGAGATTTTCCAAATGTTAGAGTGGAGAAGATGTTGGTTGATGCTATGACTACGAGAATGGTGCTGAAACCAGAGAGTATTGACACTGTTGTGGCGACTAACTTGGTGAGTCTCCTAGCACTCGTTCTCTGTGACTTGATGTTGCATCTCGGTTGAAATAGAGGACTGCACTGACAAATGCAGCACGCCGATATTCTGTCTGATCTCGCTGCAGCGCTTGCTGGCTCAATTGGTATCGCACCAACCAGTAACTTAGATCCGACTAGAGAGAACCCATCTATGTTCGAGCCAATTCATGGTTCTGCTTTTGATATCACTGGAATGGGAATTGGTATCCTTCTTTCCCCTTAGTCTGTCTTGTATACCTTTCTAACGTGAGGCAGCTAACCCCGTGGCTACATTCTGGACAGTAGTCGAAATGCTGAAATGGCTAGGTGAGGAAAAAGCAGGTGAGCAGTTATTAGATATAGTGGAAACTGTATGTGAGAATGGTATAATGACTAAGGATCTTGGTGGGAGTGCTACTACGGCTGAGGTTACCAATGCGGTATGCATTGAGATTGGGAAGAGACTAGGGAGGAAGAATGTCTCAAGTGGACAGAGCTAAATGTGCGAAAGCTGCTTGAAACTCTTTTCTTCGAACCATTTTTCAATGTGATTATAAAAATATTTATTCACCTCTGGAGAGAATTATACATGAACACAATTTTCCTCGCTCGAGAATCAAGTGTCCCAAGTCAACAAAATTGCGTGGACCAATTGTCCCTTGCATCAAAGTTGCCAATTTGTTAAGCCACGAAGGTAAGAAAATCAAAAAAGAGCATAAGACGTGCTTGGGAATTCCGAAAAAGGGATGTGCTTTATTTGAGGCTTGCAGCTGAGGTGGGGAGACTCCAGGTTTGTGGCGCTGATCTCCCAACAATGTTGGTCATCACAAACAAACTTCTTATGTCTCTACCTTGAAGAAATAGATTTATATGGAAGGCTGCCTCAAATAGACATTCAAGGGCATTTTGTATGTGACTAGGCGGATGTTTTCTGAATCTGAGCTGTGCAGGATGTTTAGAGAAGTGTCTTAACCATGAACTTCCAGCTCTCCGTATCTGTATAAAGGAGAAATCTGTCTCTTCTCCTTTCCCGGAAGTAACTAACTTCATAACATATGTTTTGGACATCACGATCTCAACCAACCATGCACTTCACGAACAAGTTAGTTGCGATGGCCGCACCTGTCAAGATATGCTAACTGATCCTAATAATTGCGGTAGATGTGGCAATGTGGTAAGTTGTCTTATGTTTGACCTTTCATTTATAAGCCCAACACCCACATTCTAATCATCGTCAGTGCTCATCTGGTGTATGCCAAAACGGACACTGCTCTGCTCCTACTTGTGATGGGTTGACATGTGCCAGCTTGAACAATTGTGCATCTCGTTGTTTCTGTTTCGCAGCAGCAAATAGCATCTGATTTTGCAGCCCCAATGTAGCTTGTGCGCCACTACCTGATTGCTTTTCGAATCTTGATTGCGCTGAAGGCACTGTATGCGCTACTTGCACCTGTTACAGTAGAAATTTTTGTTTGCAATCCTGTTCGGGGAGTCTTGCTCAGACGTTGTCTATTGACGCCAGTGTCAACGCTTCGTCTATCAATGAGTCTGGCCTATTCACAGGAGGAGAACGTTTAAGTTAAGGTGAAATCATGTCAAACCTTACGAAGCAAGGCAGGAGTCCTAGGGAAAATACGAAGTCGCAATTTTGATGGCCGCTCTGAGCGTGCATTGCTATATCCAATATATAGTCTATTTGCAGAACGCATCATTTCTTCCCGCATTGATTTCGATTTGAAACTCGATCATGCGGCAACGAGCACCCCCCTATATCTTAACTTGCCCTTATTTAACTTCTCCAACACTTCCGTCATGCCCTTCTCTGAGAACTCAAATGTCTCGATAACGGGTCTAACACCAGTCCGAGCAGCAAACTCAAGCATATCTGCGTGGATGCCCCGCGATGCTACGAGAGAAGACTTGACATTGTAGCAATCGAAGAAAAATGGGAAGCTCCTGTGGGATTAAAGTTATCAGATGTGTACTAGAGACAGAAGAAATGTGGAGACTCACGGAATCTCAAGCGGCTCCATTGGTGCCGCGAGAGCAACGATGCTGCCTCTGCGAGCGAGCACTTCTTTCTTCATAACCTGAAAATATCAGCGATCGTTTTGTAAAAGTTTGACAGCCATACTTCGACCAATCCGGGTACTTGTTACTAGTGACAATCAAGACATCAACCGGCTTTGACACTTTCTCCGGCTCGCTCAGCAAACAAAATTCGGTTGCACCGAAGCCTTTGGCTTCAGCCTCTTTGTCCTTGCTCGTAGAGAACACGACAGTATCATAGCCCATTTTGGCAGAAAATTGAATAGCGAGATGACCGAGGCCGCCAATTCCGAGGATACCGACCCTATCGCCCGTTTTTGTGTGGGTACGGATGGCATTGTATACAGTTGAACCGGCACATTGGAGTGGCGCCGCATCGGCAGAAGAGATGGACGGCGGAATTTTATGGATGTAGGTTTCTATTCCAATGTCTGAGAATGGAATTAGCCCACTTACTGGAACCAGTAATGGAGTCCGAAAGATGAAGGGGAAAATAGCTCACAATAATCACCAAATGTACCATTGTTAAAGTCGCCTTCGCCATAGATGGTACGCTCGTAGCAGCTCATGTCATCTCCTCGAAGGCAGTATGCACAATGCCCACAGCTCTATGATAGGTTTAGTTATGTTCGTTCAAACACTATAGATGGCTGCTTACATTCCTCAAGTAACCTCCTCCAACACGGTCGCCCACTGCTAGCTGAGTGACTTCACTCCCTATACTTTCCACAATGCCTAGTTGCAAATGTCAGTTCATGGAACAGATTCAATGATGGTTGCAGAGAATAAGGCTGGGAACGAGGAACACAACAGCAACACACCTACGCCTTCATGGCCAAGAGACAATCCAAAACCTATCATATGAACATCGGTTCCGCACACAGACGCATGTGTGATTTTGACAAGCACTTCTTTTGGACCAAGGGTGGCGGGCAATTCGGCTGGGACTTTCTTTACAGCGCCTTCGATCCCTCGATATACAAAGTTCTGGGTCGCCATTGTGGTATCCTGTTGTGTAGCAAAGATTGAAAAGAGACCGCAATGGGCAGGTGTGGAAATGGCTGGGAAGAAAGAATGATCCTCAAAGAGGAGCAATTGTCCTACTACTTATAGAGACGCCAACAGACATTACGTCCCAAGACATCGACTGAATTAAATGAGAGCCGCAGCTGCAACCGCAGCTTTACTAACAATGAGATTGTGACATTGATCACTATTCGTTAAATTAATTTTGTTCCCACAAGCAGACGTACCACAATGCAGAATGATTACGGGTCATGATTCCATTCATTCCAATCGGTGTTCACAGAGCAAGCCTTGTAGCCCATCCACGACCTTCAGCCAACCATGGAGCTTGACGAAGCTGTATCAAGCTGTTGGAATGCAACTGTAGAACGTGTAAGACGTTAATCATCGAGAGCGTACACGAGAATGGAGCGACATTGCGAGCTGAGTAATCCCACACAGTGTATCTCTTGGAATAGACAAAATGATTGGAGAGAAGGTTTGCTGACTGCGGCGACCAATGAGAAGTGGCCTAGCCTGCATAGCGCTAAGCTCCATGTATGAGATGCTGCACATAGGTAATGATGAAAGATGGGACTAGTAAATAAATTGGATAGTGGTGAAATATCGAGGACTAAGTTTGACGCTGAAAATGATCATAAAATCTAAAACGAAATGCTGATTCAGGTATCGTGCAATAAAATCCGCCGGGATAATTATGGGTATCATCATTCGTTATGTCCAAATCATGGATGTCCCACTCAGTATAACACATCGCCCTTTGTTTGTCCTCATCAGCATCTTTTCCATGCTCGAAATCGAGGTGGATTATCCACCTGCATTTTCCCGGATATCAAGGCAGGTCGACACTTATCTCAGAATGCTAAGCATCTTCATCGTGGCTGTCTTCGTCTTCCCATTCGTCGTCTTCTTCTTCTTCTTCTTCCGAGTCCTCCTCGCTCCCTTCACTCTCGTCATCACTGAAGTCCTGGTCTTGACACTCGTCTCGGAGCTGTTGAAGCTGTTTCAAGGCTTTCAATTCCATCGCTTCATCCCCATCACGCCCAAAATCCCACTCCGTCCCATCTTGATCCTGGTATTGCTTCTTTATCCTCGCTCTTCTAGCCAACTTTCTGCCATCCTGGTCATCATCTGCGAAAGCATAAATGGCTTTAGATATGACCTCCATTGGGTCCATTTCACGCCTATCCACCTTTCCCTTGAGCTCCGCTAACCAAGCTTCCTTGTTCTGGGCAACTTGTGTGGTAAGCTTGCGGTAGAGTTGTTCTTCTGCGTAGAACGCAGTAAAAAGTTCATGCCAATTACAGGATATCTCCAGCTTATCGGCATTGAATGAGAGGGCCGGTATGGGGCCATCATTGATATTGAGACGTATTTGTACATAGTGTTGTGGAGACTCCAAATCTACACTCCGTATATATGCTCCCAGTCTTTTCCTTATCAGCGATAGAAGATCATCTGGTATGCCTTCGTTGCTATTAAATATGGCAATATTTTTGTCGTCTGAAAGTGTCGAGAATTCGAATTCGGCGAGAAGAGGGAGTTGCTGGGCGATATCATATTCAGCAGAAGGAACGAATGTTCCTGCACTATTAGCAGATGGCCCGTATAGATATTCCAAACTTACCAAGATAAAATCCAATTCTCGCCTTTGTCAGATGCCGCTCCCGAAATATTGATTCTGCTGCCTCTTTGAATGTACTGCACACATGGCGGCATGTCATCCATAGCTCTGGCAGATCCTCATCGCTCCTAAATGTCTCCAGGACACGAATCCAGAGCTCATTCGGCAGGAAAGGAAGGGCTTTCGTAGCCATGACAATAATTGCGGTCTGCTACGGTGCAAGATATCGATGTGATAGAAGATAAGATGGTGCAGCTACTACAATAACATCACGCCGAGGGAAGTGAAGTGTGGGGAATTGGCGAGCTTCGGAAACTCCAGGGAACGCGTCTGCTAACACGCGCCTTTTTGCGCCGTGAACATTTTGTCACTAAGTGAAAACTTAAACACAACCTCATCATTCTTTTCGATGCTGAATCTTGATTTTTGATCTATGTCAAGCTACGTTCTTTGAATTATTTCATAACATCATTGTTCCGAACTCTCTCTGCCTCGAGATCAAGTTGCTGAGCAGTCGAAAGTGTCGCTCCTCAATATGCAATACATCAGTCTCATGGAGTCACATATTCTGCCCAGTTGGCGATACATATGATTCAGGACTACGCAGCCACTTCAAATTTCCTCTGCAAACAGAAATGACGCCGGGTACATATTCGCGAGACCCACTGGCATTCTGCAAATTCACTCTTACCAATTTCAATTTGATTTGACGGCTGCCATCTGCATCTTCAAAGCCTTCACACTCGCCCGTGCCTGTACGATCATGTAGTGGGCTGAATCAAGCCAAACAAGATCGTCAAAATCAAAACGAGGAACGCGATCCAGAAATTAGCCCACTCCCTCCTATTCCTGCGGTCGTGCCACCACTGATGGCTCGGACTTGTCGTATGCTTCTTCGAGATTTAAGAGGCTCTCGCCAATATGAGATTTCTGAGATGGAGAGAGATGTTGTTGGGAGACCGCCACCTAGTGGGTCGATATAAATTTCTTGGTCAGCAGCTGCGGCGATACTTTTCTAGAGCCAGCTATGTGATCGTATGTCTGCGCGGGGGAAAAGAGAAGCAAGTGTTCAGAGGGTTTCCTCGGCGAGGCCATCTGGAAGATACTCACTGATTTCATGAGCCATGATGACACTCGCTGACGCTACAGATGGTTCCTTTCAGTCAAATTTTCGACAATCGAGGCGGAATGGAGCACCAGAATTTGCCCTCCATTGTTTAAAACCATGTGGTCTGCGATGTTGTAAGTCCATTTTATTCGAAAGCCACCGAATTGTACTAGATTGAATATCGTCAGATGCGGAGAGAGGTGGCGATGCCCATAGTGAGGCTGCGTGGGCTCCGGAACGAGTCTTCAATTACGGATGTAGAGGGCTTGTCATCTGGCCAGTGAATCTGTAATAGTGTTTACACGAGCTTTTAAATTTATCTTAAAGGGAAATAACTCAGAATTTTCATTATACCCGTTGCGGGAGGAGGACCTACCATTGTCTGACCTGGAGTAAAGGTGTCATATCCAGCCAGACTCGAAATCAACCAAAGACGAATTGCCAAGTCGAGCGATTTGTCAACTTGAGAGGAGCGGCATGATCGAAAGTTAGGAGCCGCAGTAAGGAGCTTAGCTCGCATATCAGCTCGACTGTCGAGTTTTTGCTGCTTCAGATGTTGCACAATGTACAAAAGATCTTTTTAGGTGGTGATTGCGTGGTCCATAGGAAGCTGCCCTGCACAAACACTTCCCTGAAAATTTGAAATAGACTTCGTAATTAGAACTTTTAGCACTATAAAAGCAATTGTGAGAAATATTCTGCATAAGCTGGCTGGATACACACTTGGCGGGGTGATCCCAGAATCTTTCTGCTATCAAGTTTCTCAGCGACGCGGGCAATGACCTCGAACTGCCTCCACCAAATATAGGAGCATCCAAAACATTCGAGGAATTCATTACAGGAAGTCAAGCTAGATCCTCTCATGGAAGCGTCGACGGCACACACTAGGATCGAAATGTGAAGCTCAAGAATCAAATCATGAAAGTAGCTGTGTGTAGTGGCTATGCGAGGAGGCCGACTCTCACCGAAGAAGAAATTGATTATACACAGCCCAGAAGTTCTCAAATAATTGCCTCATTTTGAATCGACGCCTGTCTTTGTTGGTGCCACAATATGCGTGTTGCAAGCAACCGAAAGGGAGACATGACCCGACTTCTTCTTCGATGGTGTAAAGTTCTCCCCCCGAGAAGAAATTCATGTCTGATATATCTTACTTGACGACTATCGACCCAATACGTCTGCGACAACGAAAACAACGACCTCACCCTCGAGAAATCTCGAAGGTAGTCTGAGGGAAAGCTTGAGAAATGCCGTATTTGAGGAGAGTGTACCTCGCCAGAATAATCTCCACTTCCCCGAGGCTATGGGAGTAGACCAGTGCTTCTGCTGACCATGAGAATAGATATACATGCTGTTTCGGGCGAGAATGGCCACCTAAAATTCAAGGCTGGAAGATATGGGACTTGAAGCCTGAAGGAACTGCCGAGAAGCTCTGGAACAGTCGACTATTTTCCTACACCAGAGATCTCGTTAACAACACCGAGACAAAGTCTGAAGTAGAAGCCGCTGTTCACGCATGGATGATCGGCAAAGCAGAGACTCATGCAAGGCCAACTGTCGTGATATTTAGCACATCATAGAGGTTCAGAGGAGATGCAAGAACATCCATCTTGAAGAACGGGTTTCTGGTACGTGGGTTCCGACCGGAACTTGAACGCCGTTGATGAGATATGATCGACTACGTAGGCAAAGCACAACTTTGGCATCAGGATTTTGTCAGCAGCAATATGCAAAGATAGCAAGAGATATGTCTTTCTGGCTAGCACAGAGTCTCGTAAATCTGAAATTCTTGGTGTTCGGATATGTGTCCCTTTCCAAGAGGGCGAAAAATGGCAAGTGGCAACCAGTGGTGGTACTGTAGATTTCGATCTTGTGCAAGCTGGAGGCGAACGTCATATTCAGGGGTACGGGTTGACGGTTCCTCCATATTTCATTCGGCGTCTCAGAGGTTGACACATCTCGAGAACTAGCATCTCCAGTCGTGGTGAGGTAGATTACCAAATCTTTACACCAGAGTACTGTTTGAGTACTATAGGTGACAAGGGGAAAGCCATCTGGCGCACGATACTTTCTATAGCCCAAATGCCAATTTCTGAAGATGAAATCTAACCCTCTGATGGGCTATAGAGACAAGCGTCATAAATTCACATTATTTGTTTAGCAAGTTTGATAATAACGACAAATATAACTACCTTCTTTTTCTGGGGAATTCCACGCATACTGTCGTGAATCTGCTGTGTCTCTTTGCCTTCGATTTTGATTATGCATGTGGATTTAGCTGCGCGATAAAGCTTCCGTTTTGATACCTATTACCTAAATTGGGTTTATTCCTACAACCGACTTCTTCGGCTCTTTCTTAGAGGACGAATCATCAATGTACCTCGTGAACTCCTTCGGAAGTTATTTTACGAAAGCTGTGCGGGTCGAATACAGGTTCGAGTAACCGTATTCCCGGTCCCCCTCCGAATATTTCAGATTTTGTTGGAATTGTATACGAGTATTATTAGCGAGTATCCGAAGATCGAAACTGGTGGAGTATTTACATCACGTTCTGAATCCCGCAGTCTTTAATAAAAGCAAGCACTCAGTCGCACTTGCATCTCGTTCTCGTCCGAAACTTTGGCATCAAATCAGGCTTCCTATTACAGCATCCTCCGTTTCCTTGGTATATACAAATCCCGGTTAACACCATGATCACTCCACAATCCCGTCTACCACTAACCCTTATACGCTCCGGATCGTCAATAATCGCATTAGGAATATTTGTTGGCTGCCTTGTCCCTATTACAACCTATCCCCGTCTGGGAATATCAGCACACATTCACTTCCTACTCGAAGGCATTATGATTCTCTCCGCTGGCGTTCTACTTCATGTAGCACCTATCAACCATACCAACCCACAAAAGGCTACCAGACCTCATCGTCTAGCTGACACGTTAGATCCTTGGCAAGAAAAGCTGATTTACTGGGCGTTCGCATTGTCTTGGCCCTTGTTAATTGCTGAAGTCTTCAACGCGTGGTGGGGAACGGTGGGGACGTTGCCAACTGTCGCGGAGGCCGCGGGTGTAGTGGGCAGGGCAAGGTGGTGGCAGGAGTTTGTGATGGGCATAACACACTATGTGGCGGTGCCCCAGGTTGCTGTGGTTTGTAAAACACTGGCTAGTAATCTATAGTTGGACTATTGCTAACGAAGCTCGTATGCAGTGGCCGATAATTGTCTATAAGCTGTTTTCGGAGTGTGAGATATTTGCTGAAGGCTGAGGTCGAGACGAGATGAGAAAGTTCAAGATTTCAACTGCTAGAATCCCAATCTGGTGAAAATGATGAGGAACCGAAGCAGATCACAAGTCCCAGAATCCAAGATATATCACATAAGGAGCCAGCAAGAAATTATATGTAGTATAAAACCAAAGACCTCGTAATTTCCACTCAATAAGCCATATTTCGAGCCCCTCAAGCGATAAAATATCAAAAACTTCCCGCTTTAAATATCTTTAAAAGATTGAATACGTAATGATGTAATTGGAGATGCTAAGCTGGGCTATGAAAATTTACTCGATGTGCGGTGATCTGGATGCGTATTCTTGAGAAGGATTGATAAGATGAGAAACTAATAAATTAACATATCGAGAGACTGGATCTAGAAAGAGAGAGGAACGCAAGGAGAGAGCAACGCCTTTTGTATAGCTTCTGAATGGAATAACCAGATTTACAGCATTATACAAGGTCAATGCATCATGATCAAGACTTCGCGGACATCGAACCAGGTGGTTGATGAAGTGAATTGATTGAATCGCCCAACGGAGAGATTTCACTGATTGGAGACAGTACTAATATGATCGACTCTAACATCGACTGGATACTGCACCTTCAGGCGGTTCTCAGACTTATTGATAGCATATCGTTGCATAAAAATGTAACTATTAAGTGCTCTTTTCATGTACTCAGGTTCGTGCTCCCCCAACTTGCCGACAGTCCTACTTGCACAACTAGCAGATCTGTTCAAGGTCCACGAACAGTTCCTTGATCCATCGTATTGACTACTCAGAATATTGATGCCATTCCGGCATATCGCTTCGCAGATCTACAGCCCAGGAAGCATCCAAGCCAGCCAAAGAAGTGAGAGGCATTGTCCAGTCTGCCCAGTTCTCCGTGAGACACGGATCTGAGACATGAACAGGCACCAGGCTGCCTCCATCATTTGGAGGAACATCTCCAAGCAGTGTCGCATTCTGCTCTCCAAGATCCTGCTTAAGAATCTCTCTAGCAATAGCCTGAAGCTCTTGAACATTAGTAGCCGCACGAGGCCACGCTTTAGCCAAGGATTTGAGAAACCCAACCATAAGACGGAGCTGGCCTCGAGCGATTGAGAGCTTTTGGCCTGCAAACAGAAACTTGCATGCAGAAAGTAATGGGATGGCACCTTCGTTCACCATGCATATGGCGAATGGGCTATGCTGAAGTGGCTGTGATGGGAGGGCTATCAAACGTATCTGAGATTCGATTGCTTGAAGACATCGCGTGGTGTGTACCAATATTGATTCTTGTATGGGAAGTAGAGGTGGTGGGCCATTCGTGCAGGTTGATAAGCGCTCGAGAGGGTTGAAATGAAGCTGAGAGAACGGTCGGTGAAGCACAATGGCCGTTCTAGGAAAGTAATTAGGATCATACTTCACGGATGTCAAATAGTGGTAAAAAGGAGAACTTTAGTTTCTTGGATCCATTTTGGCCATAACCAAATATACTATTAGAGTACGGGCATCACTGAACTTGGTTGGAAGACTCACGTGCTGAGTAGCATTTGGGCCTGAAACATCAGCTCGTCCATCTGACCATCTGCATCTACAATTTCTCGCTTGGAATCGGGAAGCAAAAGCTGCCAACCACTGTAGATGTTAGAGCTGCTCCTAGGACAATGTACATTATTTTTTAGGAAGTTTGGAGTCCGTGACAGGCTTTGGTCCCCCACCAGGTGATGAATGTTCTAAAAGGTAGAAGGGAAGATCTGGAATTGCTCACTCAATAATAGCATCTACCTCCGCAAGGATCTTGGAGGAGTTCCAACATGATATGTCTGACGGGACAGTCGTCGTTGCTGAAGCTGCACAACGAGTGGCACCTATGAGGTATGCGAAGGAAGAGTATATTTCAGTCTCGTGGGCAAATTCTCGTTTCTCAAAATCTAGGATCGTTTTTGGAGTTGGAATCACCTGCATCATTTACAACACACTATTTCAGCAGAGAAGTGATTAAGGGTAATTTAGAGGCTAGAAACTCACCCCCGATTGATATTGTGACTCTTCACAAGGAAGATCGACAGAGACATCCAGGTCACGAGTTGCAAACGTGGGCTCGCGTCGGATGGCTGCAAAGATAGCATTGGCGATGTAGACTTGCCACCATGACCGTCTCCAACTCTCTTCTAACACTGCAATACCTTCGCCGTTCGCTACAGCAAACTGACGACAGTGCATGCCCAGGGCAAGAGAAAGACATATAGCCGCTTCCATGTGCACTTGGGATTGTGTCTTGTCGCCAACCCAGAAAAGGGCTATTGAAAATATGAGATGGCATTGTACTAAGAAGGGATTCGAGAGGTCATTCTGGGCCTCGGTGATGGTGCTTCTCGCCAAGTCACATAGACTAGAGGAATGGTCAGGTCCGGCGAACAGAGATCCAACGAATCGCATTACTGAGATGAGTGGAGCCATCCTTTTCTGATGAGACTCATCTAGGTACAGTTCTTGTATATATCGCCATGGTAATAAGCATGGATGACAAACGTGAAAGTATCTGTAATAATAGTTGAGGTAAGGACAATCGGCTATGTTCAACGTTTCAGCGCGAGGTTGCCCCGAGGTGCCAACCTCGGTCCTGCATTCCACTAAAGGTAGCAATTGAGAATCCCCGGAGGGTTCGGATTCCAAGTCCTGTTCATCTAAGCCTGGCATAGGAGTGTGAGACAGAGTCTGTGATGTTGATATCGCTGTTCTCGTGGTTCTCGAAGTGGAAGATCGGGTTCCAGAAGCGAGGCGGATTTGCCGGGCTTCCAGTTGCGCTTTGGACAGACCCCCTCTTCGTGATTTGGCATATTGGCACTGGGTATCATCAGAGACACATCGACCACATTTTGGCTGTATAGCATCACATCGAATGTGCTGATGGTAGTAAGTTATCAGCATATGGGACTAAGGTTGGGTATCAACCTTGTTTCGACACGAGATGCAAGCTGCGGATACCCGAGATGTTTTCTTTGATGATGAGGGTATCTGCTCTGTTTGATTCATATTGGCGAAGAAGATGTGAGTGTGTTCACAATTGAAGACACATCAGTAATGGCGAAGACTGTCAACAGCGGCTGTCATTCAAGGCGCACACCTGTGCACCGATTACTACGATTTTCGAGATATCGAGCCTCTGATCTTATTATTGATACCGGACCTTGATTGGTTGTTGCGGGTCAAAGCGATTGAAGGTAGGAAGTACCTTAACAGGTGTTGTGTTCGATTGTAATGTCCATTTGAGTAGGGTAAGGTAACTAGAGAGCTTCAAGATTTTGGTTATGCTGACTAAGAAATTCATAGGTACAGACAGTATGGGTAAATGTAATAAAACCGGGAGCCCGCAGACCGGGTTTCCGGCTATCCAATTTGGTGCGACTCGATCAGCTGATGAATACAGAACATCATGACCAGTTTCGAGTATAAGGTATAGCATTCCAAGTTTTCTAGGTTACGGCACTTTCGTGTCAAGCTCTCTGATCTGACAATTTCTAACACAAATTTATAAAATTTCGCAACCCCTTCGTGCCACTGGCAACGCAGCACCAATACTTCAAAGATTTGTCATTTCAACGAACTATCTTGAATACCATCTGAGTCTCAGATCTCTTGATTCTTGGGTCTCTTGATTCTTGGGTCTCTTGATTCTTGGGTCTCTAATCTCCTTCACAATGACTCAAAGAATCGTTGTGGTCGGAGCTGGATTTGCCGGCATGTGGAGTGCGCTAGCTGCGAGACGCTTGATCACATCGAGCTTTGAAAATTGTGGCCCTGATATAGAAGTTGTTGTTATTGCTCCAGAAGCTAGACTGGTTATAAGGCCACGGCTCTACGAGGCCGATCCTGCCAGCATGAACGCCCCTCTAGGAGCCCTATTCGATGCCACTCGAGTGAAGTTCACCAAAGGCATGGTCAAAACCATCTCCCCAGATAAACATGAGTTGGCTTATATCGATTCCACCGGTACGAATTCTGTCCTATCTTACGGAAAACTCATTTTGGCAGCTGGTAGTTGCTTGCAGCGCCCTGATATCCCCGGACTTGCCTTATTCGCCTTTGATATCGACCAAATTGAGGCCGCGACTAAGTTGGACATTCATTTGAAGAGCCTCTCTTCTGTCAAACCCAGTACGGCCCGCAATACCATCGTCGTTTGCGGTGGTGGCTTCACGGGAATTGAGCTTGCAGCTGAGTTGCCAGATCGGTTACGCAACATCTTTGGTCTAGATGCCGACATTCATGTGACGCTTATTGAACGAGGGGACCAGATTGGTCAAGCTTTAGGACCAAACCCAAGACCAGTCATCATCCAGGCTTTAAACGATTTGGGTGTTGAGGTGAGGCTCGGTGCAGCTGTTACTGAGGTCGATGCTGGTGGTGTTATTCTCGATACTGGGGAATATCTCAAGGCCATGACTGTTGTTTGGACCGCTGGTGTGGTAGCGAACGAGCTCAACAAACAGATTCCGGCCGAAAAGGACAGTTTTGGACGCTTGGTTGTGGATAAGTGCCTACGTACTTTGTCCGATAAAGATATCTTTGCAGCAGGAGACGCAGCGTTCGCGGCCACTGACGATGTGGGAAACTTCGCTATGATGTCGTGCCAGCATGCAATGTCACTGGGCAGGTCGGCAGGTCACAACGCAGCAGCAGATCTGCTAGGCATAGACAGTATTCCCTATCAACAGCCCGAGTATGTGACCTGTCTTGATGTTGGTTCCTTCGGTGCTATCTTCTGTACTGGGTGGGATCGAAATGTGATGTTCCAAGGACTCCCGGCGAAGCCCATCAAGCAGTTCATCAATGGAACTTTGATATATCCGCCGAAACCTAATGCAGAAGAAGCATTTGCTGCGGCTGACCCAGTCATCTCGGATGTCCCGATTGCGAAGCAGCTCCAACAAGCCATGAACTTAGGAGGTACTGTAGCACATGGGGGAACGAACCAATGAGCTCAGACGACTGTAAAGGGAAGTCTGTTCAAGCGTTAGGTACCGATTCAACAGATCTAGAAGATATTACCAATATGATCAAATCAATTATGTGGATAAAGTCATAGCGTATATGTAAAAGTCTTTGGTCTTCCGTACGTGTATATACTTGCCCAACGTCGAGACGCACACTTGAAAATTGTAATCTTGATTGCTCATCGAGCAATGACAGCTCCTACCTGTTCCAACGTTATTCCAGTATGAACATAGTAATCCACAGTTTTCCTCCTCGTAATAACTACATCCGAAGTCCCCGATGTGCGTTGTTGACACTGTATTTCCACAATCCTCCTCTTCATATCAATATCAAAATTGGTGGCTCGTATCCTTGCCCATCCAGGCACTTTCCCGTTCTCCATATATTCCTCTTCGAACTCTCTCAAAGAGTCAATTACCAACCCAGCAAACACGCTATCCCAAACACCTTCTCTTCTTGGGTATCTAAGAAGGAGAGAGATGGCTCGTCGTCGTAAGATCGGGTCACGACACTTGTGTCCGGTGAACCAAAGGGGAATAATTATCGCGGAATCAAAGCAGAATTTGGGTGCTCGGGAAGAAGATGGTGAGCATTCCAGAAGAAGTTCGGAAAGATCCACAATATCTTTATATATCTCATAGTAAGCATCAAACACCAGCTCATCTTGAGCGAGAGATTTGACCGTTCCCATGTATGTCGCTTTCATTTGCAGCTCCAGGGTAATAGCCGCTTTCCTCTCGTCGAGGCTCTTGAACTTATGGCCCGTTTTCAAAGGAGTAAACGCTGCCATCCAACTATCCAGACTTTTTGTCAATGATGCTTGTGCCTCAATAATCTCAGGAGGTATAATGCCACCGGTTGCTCCAGCATTATACGCGCCAGTCAGACTACTGGCTCGTGCTATACGCGGCACACCTTGATAGACAAATGTCACTGCAAATCTAACAATGGCGCCGTAATAATCACCAGCTTCAGCAAGATTGTTAAACACCTTTGGCATTCTTGTGAGACTCGATGGAACTGTGATTTTCAATGGCGGGAGCGGTGTAGGTACGGCTGATGCAGGAAGTTTGTCCTTTAGCGGAGGCGGAGGCGGAGGCGCCCTTAATTGAATAGATAGACGAGTGAAAACGTGCGACAGAACGTTTTCATCCTCACTAGGAGGCGGCAATGCAATACCCGTAGAGCTTTTCTGTTGATACCTCTCTTTCCACTCTTTCAACAACCTCGTCCCAATCCTGACTTGCTGCACAGCAACCTCATGATTCCCTACCCAACCCTCGAAGGAGAGAATAACCAGAGAAGTAATCAAAGCCGCTCTGAAATCTTTTCCTCCATCTGTCTGCGCATACTTGATTGCTCGAGCATATTCTTTAATCGCGAATTGATAGTGCTGGCTAGCAGGTTGATGGGACACAGCCTGTGCTGTCATATCCAACGCACCAAGCGCGATCAAAGCATGTTTTATGGAATCTCGAGCTTCACATGCTTGAAGAAATATCGTGCGCAGCTTTCCCATTTCTACATTTGGGAATATCTCATATGCTGTGTTTGTACTGAACACTTCGAAATATCTTGACTCCGCGGCATTTTCGAATCGTGATAAAGAAGGTTCTTGGGGAAGGAGAGGTCGGGTCTGTGTCGAGGTGCTTGTGGTTTTGGGGAGCAGAATTGCTTTTTGGTGTACGAACTCTAGTCGTTTGGCGCTTCTCTTAGGAGGGGCGTATCCATCGCAATGGATCCCGAATTTTTCGCATCGTAGACAGAATGGCCTCCGTTCATCGCATTTCACTCGGCGGACTCTACCATGCAAGGTTAGAAAGCTTATTATACGACTTGGAGGGGTAACCTTACTTGCAAGTCACACATCCACTTTTCACTTTGGGATGCGAGCGTCTGTTCACAACGGGCTTCTTGGGCGGTACTGAAACCACATGCATAATTTTTCAGCCTTGCCCGAAGGCAGCTTTGCGGTTCGAGGGACATTGAAAGACTAGAATCTGGAGATAATGAAACATTGAAGTTGGATCTGGTTGAGCTTAGCCCATTATGGGATTTAGTGCTGACTAAAGTAGATACTATAAATATCCTCATCGCTTCGGAGGTCGATCACAGGTAGCTATTCCTCAATTTCTCAGCATTATCTTGCTCGAATTTTTTGAAAGTCCTCTTAATGATATCATTGACATATCTTTACTATTCTAGTTTGAAGTTCTTGTTAACTTTCATTATTTCCCAATCTCAACTATAAAGAAGCACCAAATTTTGGGTACCACGAAGGTAAAGTGTCTTCGACTGCGATAACACTCATACAACTCATAAGCTCAAAATTCAATTAATGTCAAAATAGTTTCACTAATCCACTGCTTCTCGTTCCGCTGTTCCATTGGCTGGGTGGCGGTATTGGTTCTAGTAGATGTTTTCAGTGCACCATATCAAGTCGTACTAGAATTTGAAGAGATGTTCAAGCTTTGAATCATGGAGGCATCATATTGTGTAAAACACCAAAAGGACTTCGTTACCTAAACATATTACGAAGCATATAATTTTCCACTTTCAGCTGTTGTACTTGGTGCTTCAAAATTGCAATTCCCGAATTTAGCTCGCAAAGCTGCACCCTCAGCTGTTTTGATACCTCCTCCTATGAAGCAAGCGCGCTCTATCTTCAAATCTCTAACGTTCGTCAATTCGTCACTGTCGGTACGTGCGTTGAGAAGTCCTATTTCGTGTACGACGCCTCTATGAAATGATCAGTAAACAATTTTAAAAGTGTTCACTAATTTATCAACTGAATGCGGTTGGTCGGACGATCCCTTGAGGTATGGGTTGCATCTCTTGGCCTTCCTGCAACTTTTGCAACCCAGCCGATGGGCTCGTTCGGCGATGGCTAAACATTACCCACTCGGAATGAATCTACCCCGCTGCTGAATGATGAGTGATCGCGACGGTCAAAGTAAGCGTGGTCTTCGAAGGTCTGCTGATATTAATGGTGGTACCACATCTCAAGTAGAAAGTGGTTACGTCAAAGTCAAGGTTGTCGTTTCCAATGAAGGCTCCTGCTTCATGGGCGTCAGGGGCCAGGACACTCATATCACTCATCATTGCTTCATCCATGAAACCCTCGGGTGGCTGTGGCCGATCGAATAAGTTTGTTCTAGCATCAGATACAGGACGTTCCATGATTTGGAACACATTGAACAAAAGCATTCCTTTACACTAGAATGAGGAGAGCGAGATCGAGATCTGGGCGTATGGGCTTCTCTCACGTGGATATTCCCTTCTTTCGACTTCTACTTCTCAGTATGGAAATTGGAGGGTAGGTCCAGCAGAGGAATTGGATCTTTTCCGAATCAGAACGCGAGGCGTGGCTTAGAGTGTGGACGAGGCCACAATCATTTCTTTGTTCTTAGCATGATCCTCCGTCGCACACGCGGATATGATTCCAAAAACCTTCTATTCACTTGGTTTTGGAAACGTAGATTTCAAAAGACAGGGAATTCATCGAAGCCTTGAGGACAAATCAAAAACCCAAATCACAAAGGAGCTCAAATATTTGTCGAGGAGCTTCTGTTGGCTTTCAACAATCCCTTCCCATTCCTCTTCGCCTTCCTTAGGCTTCTAGAAAATCTCCTCAGTGACCCATATTCGTCTTCTAGAAGAACTTAGATCAACTCAAGTCACACGAGTGTGTAAATAGAGGAGAATAATACTGAGGATCGTCCCACACATCTTCAGGTCAATGCTTGCAAGACTATGTCGAGGTAGTGAAGAAGACATCATCATGTGGCGTAACATCTTGTACCCCCGAGCTAAAAAAGTCTCCGGAAGTCCCAGAATATCTAAGAACAGGTGATTACTCCTCTCCTAATGCGTTAATACACGCCAGGCAAGAGATAATTCGCAGTTCCCATCCTGCCTTTTAGAACACGACAACTCTCTCACCCAATTCCTGTCATTAATCCTGCAACATACGTGCAAAGCCTATCATAAATCCATTTTGATCGAAAATCCAGATGTTGTCAGCCATAATCACGTACTTTCGAGGTCTTCGGCGAACTAGTCAGATGTTCGATGTAATCAGAGCACTTTTGGTAATTGCAGAAGCAGCTCGCCCAACTCCCGCTGAGTATTCCATGTCTTGACTTGGGCCGTGACCTTTTCAGATTGCTCTTCTGGGTCGATCTTCGCTTTTTCAATAAGCTTCTGAAGCGAATAGCCGTTGCGGGCGAGTACGAGATCTGGGGGCGAAAGGCTGAGGCTAGGGCAGAGGTCATTGGAACCATCACCAACGTATATTGTACGCACATCACCTGCATTATCGCTAAGGTCCAGTTCCTGCCTGGCCCTTTTTAAAATGTTACTTTTGCACATATTGGCGTTGCATTTTCTTTGGCAGTCGTGCGATGCCGATGTTGGCTGATAAGGCTCGACATAAATGACATCCTCGGTCATCCATCTTGCGGGGTTGGTATATACTTCATCGAAAATGCCCTCGCTCAGACCATTGGCCTTCAAGATCTCGTCGATAAAAATCGAATTGGCGTCCGAGAGGATAATTAGCTTAAGGGATTGACCTTGCCTGGATCGTAATTCCTCCAGTGCCGAGACGAGAACCGGGTCCATCTTGACATCGTGCATATACGCAAGTACGTCTGCTTTGCTATAGCCTTCTTGTTTGGCTAGATCAGCGAGCTGGGTCTGCATGATTTGAGTCCATCCAAGTCCTCCTTGGCGCAAAGTGGTAAATCGTTGCCGGAGTGGCTGACCATATGGCAGCTTGTCGAATAGCACGAGATCGGAGTTAGTGTCGATGAGTGTACGGTCAAAGTCGCACGCTACTAATAGGAGCTGATTGCCTGTAGTCTGCATTGCAGGAAATTTGCTTTGTTGGTAATGAATAATTCTCTGAATATAGCGTATCAAATAGCCTTCATAAGACAATAATGTCATGAGAAGTAAAGCTAAAGGCTCTGCTTAAGGCATCAAAATGATGTGTGATGTGTGAAAAAAGGACGGGGGTTGGAATTAGACTAGCTATAAGAGGTTAGTGTCTCTTGAATTACTGGTCCAAAATAATATCAGGGAGCATTTGCAACTAAAGCCGATTGAACTTTACTATAAAACTTGACAAAACTGATATAAGGGAAGAGAGGTTAGATTAAGTGTAATTGGTTAAAAAGCAAGAAGTGAAAACATGCAACGATGTAAATCTTGCTCAAGATAATCAGGCCTGCTCAGGTGAGTTGCTCGGGGTGCTCAGGCTACTCAGGCGAATTGACTGAGCCGAAGGTAAGCCAAGGGTGATTAGCGTCTGAGCAGGAGCAGCAAGCTTAGGTCCTCTCTCGTGCCTTCATATATATATATCTAGCCAGCTCTTCAATTTGAAATTCAGTTTTCCTTCTATCCTCATCTTCAATCTTGACTCCAGGTTCTGTCATGTCCAGGGAGTAAGCTACATATTCTTCCAGGTCGTCATCTTTGAGGTGCGGTTTGTGGGGCTTGTAGGTTTTTACCAAGTACCGCCCACCCGGCGAGCCTCCCCCCATCATCCTCTTACCCCTGCCCACTCACTTATGTATAAACGCCCACCGTTTGAAGATCTTCATGCGTGCAGATCATGGGTTGTCAATTCTTCGAAAACGCGAACGTTAGAGCCCCCAGCGATCGCATTGCTGATCGAGTATTTCGATCAAAAGACTCTCCTACTCACCATTTATTCACTTCTGCAGTACCTTTACATTACTTCCAAACCCGACATTGATTACGTCATCCAGCTAAGAAGTCCATACATGCCTGCCGAAATAGGAACCGGTGATCTGTGGTAGGAGGACGAACTGCGAACCCCTCGAGCCTCGAGAAAATAAATCGATGAAAATGAAGGAGGTTAATGAGGAGTTTTTGTGGTCCATTGATCGGCAAGAACCACTTTCCATGTATTTCAACAGCAAATCGACGAATGCTACCTCCTGTTCTGGCAAGGAAGTGGGGAAGATGGCTATTGCTCCTGCTCGGAAGGCTGAAGAGATAGAATACGAGCCTAAATATCAGGTACCACAATCGAGGTCAACTAATGCGAACGTGCCTTCTTGACTTCGACCGGAAAGATATTTTCAAATGGGATAAAGGGGAACCGGTCAGAGCTGTGGTGATAAATGTCGAAAAATAAAGGACCGACAAGACAGCGGTCAGTTTTCAAGGAACTTGAACCTTGATTATCAGAATTCTGCATTATAAATCACCTCTGAGGTACAAAATTTGCTATTAGGACTTTGGATACTAGTTTCTATAGCAAGGGTCGTGGCCGATATGGAAAAGGTACGAGCAGGACCGCCGCAGACGGAGAAAGCGCAGGAGAAGAATCATATGCTGAGTTGGAGAGCTGGGTTCTCGACTTGAAAATACCCCACCCCCCATTAAGAACTAGAATAACGAGAAGTTATTAGCTTGGCCTAGGCTAGAGGCGAGCAACTACGCAGTCTAGAGGCAGTTGTATATCCGAGACACAGAGAGTTGGAGCTTTTACATTTGACAATCTTGCGTTTTCATCTATCAGCGAACTTGGTATTAAAGATAAAAGGGGTACATGGTAGTATGGTAACCAAGAATTGTGGAATATAATGAATAAAGTCTTTTCTTAAATCATAGCGAAGCTTCACTAAACTTTTATGAAGGAATTTTAGATTTTAACCTTGCAGATTAAAGCAATGACATCTAAAACTCTAGTGATTCATTAATTATCCTTACTCAGTCAGTTGCTTCATGGCTTATTCTCGTCCTTCCAAGTAGAATTGTCTCGGAACATTCGTTCTCCAACGTCACTTCAAGTTTATCACGAGAATATAATGCTCAAGAAAGACGGCCAAGTGGGACGAGCAATAAGTTTTTGATTTGATTGTTTCTACTTTCTTTTCATATAGATACGACAGACTGCATCATGTAGCTTGGAACACTGAATTTGACCAGACCCAAAACCAGGCGACCTCTCTGTGCAGTCACAAATCACTGCCAAGCCTCAGGGCCACCTGGGTGTTTTAAGAAAAAAACTCTACCAATGAAAACAGCTCAGAAACAGAACTTATAAGAAGATTCCCTATTTTAAATCAGCCGAAAAACAGAACGAGAGTTTTGTAGCACCAAGGGCGAAAATAAGAACTTACAATTTTGCCATTGATATTGTGTTGTCGCAGCGTCACATCTCTTAAACGAGACGGATTTCAGCTTGAACGAAAGCACCCGGAGCACACCCTGCTCCAAAGGTTACACCATTCTGGGTGTCTGCTATGCCGAGAGGGGTAGTCTTTTTGGTTGATCGATTTTCACACCGACGAGTAATCGCATCGACACAGCACGCGTCGAGACGAGCCGAAATAGTGCATGCCGACTGGCCGCCTTGAGTATTTTTGGCCTGGAAGGCATGAGTATCGTCCTCACACGCATTGCCAGTCTTGAAGCGTTGCCCTTGTGCTAAAGTGTCGTCACCACCAAGTATAATACAGGAGTTGGCGCTGGCAACACCGCAATTATCATTGCCGCCGGTTTGATCCCAGTCAAGCAGGCCCTGGCCACAGGCCAGTGTGGCAGAGAGGGATATAATAGCGAGAATAGATACTTTCATGGTATACACTGAAATGAGACGTTAGTACTGTTGAGCTTTCCGGTAGAGGGGCTTTTGATTGTTCTCACTGGTGGTATTTTATTTGCCAACAAGCAAGAAATGAGTATTGTAGTGAGTAGGCGGCTGGGCTGGGCGAGAAGATGAAGAGATGAGAAGATGATAGAATTGTGAGATTGAATCCGTGGGTTCAGCCAAAGTATTTATCTTGACGATGAAGGGAGTTAACAAACCATCTTCGTTTTCGGTGTCTATTATTACACCAAAACACCGAATACGCTAGGAAAGTCTTGATCTTTTATCCCAGTCATCTCTCTGTTGTACACATCGTTAATAGTTTACCTTATGATCTCAAATCCTCAAATGGCGTTTGAGTAGGGGTGCGTTTGAGTAGGGGTGCGTTTGAGTAGGGGTTCGTTTGAGTAGAGGTACTTTTGCATTGTTAACAAGCCTTGTGGCGTAAGTCTATGCGCTTCAGGGCAATTTACTCCCTAACGAGCTCTACAAGAAAAAACCAAGTTTTGTAATATTATAATTCTATATATAAGATTTGTATGGTATACACTATGGCTTCTTGTTAAATATTATCTACAGTTATAGTTCGGAAAGACTTATCGTTATTTTAGAATTAGCAGGCGAAAAGGGAGAGCTTGGATTTCATCGCTTAAAAAATAGCCTGAAAATACCACGAATCACTGCTAAATGGCTGTAAGGCCTGTGTATACTTTCGGGAGCTCACGCTTGAGCCAAGTTACAGCATAGTAAGCGAAAGTCTTAAATATTCAATAGCATGAGTTGTTTAGGACTGCGCCATGTGCCCCTTGTTCATTGGCATTTCTTCGAAGACGGAGAAAAGTTTAAATCGTATGGGCAGACTTGGCATACCACTTCTATCCTCCTAGTGAAACTCATAATAGAGGCTCGCTATCATTTTTGCGTTCTATCTTATTCGCTTTCTCGGGGAATCAACGGGGAATTCAAGTTCTGCTTCAAGATAGCGCAACATCTATGTGAAACATACGAACATCAACTATTAGCGATCGCAACTTAGGTTCAAAATAATGGATAAATTAGTGAAGCTTAAACATGATTGATAAGATCACCTTAGCCCAGTCCCAAGCTCCCCCTCTGACATCCCTACAGGTTAGATTAACTGATTCTTCACTTGAATGCTATCCTCAAGTATTAGAGGTATTGTGCTTGACCCATCGGTTAATGTCGCTTGGTAGTATATGCTTGGGACTATTGAACGAGCTACTGAGCGGCCTTATTCCATTTCTTGTATACTTCCTTGCGAGCCGTTCCACTTCAAATAAATTAGAGGAATTAACTAGAAAACTTCGATTAGTCCTTGAAATGTTTCGCTCATTTATTTTGAATTCAGTGCGTATTATTAGAAGAGGCGGGGATAGTATTTGCGAGTGTCTATTTTGAGTTCTATTTATAGTGTTACCCGCCAGTTAAGTTAGAAGAGGAGTCGACAAGCTCTTCCGGATTAGTCGCAGGACGGCTACACTATAGCTAGTCGCTATGATTAATGATACTCGCGGGTTTATTCACTATACTTCTCTCGAAGTCAAGTTGCGTGTAACGCTTATTTTGTCGCATAGAATCCTTAAGTGCCCTCCCTAGTACCCGAGCCTCCTCTTTTCGTCTGTGTTATCCTGGTCTCTTGTCGCCGCTACTCTTCCTCTAGCCCTTCTTGCTCTCCAATTTTTTTTTTTTTTTTTTTTTTTGATTCTTAATCACGTTCCTCCTGGTGTGGAGAATGAGGGGCGAGATAGAAGATGGTTGATTGGGATTATGCAAAGAATGTGTATGGAGTTGGGAGTTTTCACTTGGGGACAAGGTATAGAAGCTGCCAAAGAGTTTGCATGAGTGGATAAGGTATGTGAACCACTTTGCAAGAAGTTCTTTGATGATTCTATAAGCCAAAGAAAATTTGTGTTAATTGCTCACTTTCTGGGTCGTTGATTGGAGAGTTAGGAGAAAGTGTAGTGAGTCAATATTAAACATGTTGACCTCAAGGTTATTTATGATGTCATATTGAAAGACAAGTTCTCAATTGCACACGTGTAGTAATGCAATATACTCCTACGATTTAACTCTCCTCACATACCCCCTAGCCTCCTATCTCAGGAACATTTCCATTCCAAGCCACCAATCCACACCCACTGCTCGCAGTATTCGTCTCCCAATAAACCCTTACAACCTCCTCAAACTTCCCCACAAAGTCATCCAGATCAGATTTATTCAAGATCGTTGGACATGCTCGCTCCAGTTCACTTCTTAGTTGCTTCAGCATCATTGCAGCCTTTCGAGGGAAGGAGTGGTTTTGATGAAGATCGTAGGATTGGAGAAAGGGAGATTGATGACATCGTGGACAGCGAACTCGTTGGTAGAAGTAAGTGAATGCTTGAGGTATTATTTCTTTGTGCCATTGGGTGTAGAGTGTGGTTTGCATCGCGGCCCATTCGCGGTCGGTTTCTGAGGTGCGGAATTCTGGGGGTTTTTGTCAGTGGAAATTGGGGGGAAGCGTTTGAAGAAGTGAAGATGAGGTACAATTTGAAAACCGGTTGATAGACAAGTTGCAAACGGAGATAGATTTTTTTTGAAGAACGACCACTTCCTCGGTTAAAAGACAGCAGTCTTACGCTTTACAGCGGATGGGAAGGCCAGTGAAGATACTTATAGAAGTGGAAGAAGAACTTACGGAGGTCAGAGATGAGTTCAATATCTAGTCTATAAGGAGAAGTAGTCGGACGCATTCCCTCAACGATTGTCAACGTTATCATCGACGAGAAGAACGGACAGCGCGCCTGACTGTGTCTAGAGAGCAGAAATTTGAGACCTGTGTAGAATGTTTTGCTAGATCGAGAATTTGGATGATGTGGCTAGCTCCCTTTAATGTGACGGAGATAACTTCAAATTGCAGACGGGATGCCAGAACGGACTGAACTTGAAGTTCGGGAAGTATCTTTGTCAAACTTGAGAAGTTGAAAGAGGCTATTCACTATGGTTTGAAGTTGAATTTTGAGGGTTAGATGTTATGGCCGAAATCTCTTTACCGTAAATGTGTATAAATCCGTATTGAAAAGTTTCAAGTCCAAGTGACAATGTCAAACGCGACGAATACATTCCTTCTTCAAGCAGCAATAGCGGCACCCACCCATAAGAAGGCCCGTTTCCTTTGAGGAAGAAAGCTCAGCACTTGTGTACTACGTCCAGGGAAGTGACGGTACTTTGAGTGACACTGAATCTGAGCAGATTTCCTGGGGCTAAACGGGGCGCTGGATCTACGAGGACCAAGGAAGAATCATCTTTGACGAAATACTTGTGGATGCAGTGCAAGTACGACCTGGGTGAGGAATCCTTTCAGTTCTTTGGAGTCAAGGAAGCAGAGTCATAGCTTATTGAAATAGGATGATTGAGAAAGATTTAGAATCCTCGTGCAAGTGCCTGAGATATACTTCTACTAAATGCTATGTAAGAATGAAAGGATTAGGAGTGCCAGTTATGTATTATGTAAGGAGAGCGGTAGTTTAGGAAGCTGTAAAAACTTATCAAATAATGTCTTTTATAACACTAGTTATCTTTTAGGCCATTTGTGTATTTGAAAGATATTCTAAGTGAGGGAGTGTCTCAAAGCGAAGAAGGCAATAATCGAAACAATATCTCAATAGTTTCAGGGACCCCAAGTTCATTGTTGGATTATGTGAGAGATACTTCCTCCCTCTGAGTTTATATGGTCGTAACGGCAGGAATCTTTTTTTGCCGATGAGTCCAAGAATACAATGTTTGCGGCCTCGTGCTTAATTGTCTAGTAGTTTTGTAGAGCACGAGAGTTGCAGGTAGAAGCCTTTCTGATGGTCGTACCCCGCCCCCTTTTCATGCGGGGTAGTTGAATCACATGACCTGGAAGAACTGCGGGGAGCGGGATGGTAGTGGGAGTCTACAACGACAGCTCTTGTGATATATCAACATCTACCTACAACTATTACTCCAATAGCTTCCACCGGCTTTGGTTCATCATTATTAGCATCCACTTCACTGCGAATAATATCATTATGATGCTACAGCTACCGTACATATCGGCGACAGGCGCAAAGGCCTGCAATGTTTCTACTATCACAGCCAAGCCTACCCCTCGTCGACAATATAAAGGACCGCAGCACTCTCCCCAGACTTTTCGAGATCCCCAAAACAATGCGCACGCTTCTTTTACCTTGTTTGGTCTCCTACCAACCGAGATACAAGACCAAATCTGGGCTCACACACTTGTCCCTCGCCTGATCTATATCCATCCCCATCAACGACTCTCTCCTCCCTGGTATGACCCCTCAGGAAAGTCTACATATGACGGATTCAGGCCAACTGTATCCACAAGATTCAACCACTCTCTCTATTCAGACTCTATACTCCCTTGCGAAGCCTTCGCCAGATATGCCGATTTCGCTGCCCCTAATCCTACCTCTATTTGGGAGGGAAACCCTTCTGAGCTTGAATATGCCCATTTTATGGCTACACGACCATTCGAATACAAGAGTGCAGATCCGCCTGCGGCACTGTATATTTGTAAGCAAAGTAGGGAGGTTGCAATGAGGATGGGATATGTCCTTGCCTTCAAAGGAGTTCTTCAACATCTGGATCATCTACTTCCCGAGGATCTGAAATACTGGGAGGACAACCATATGGGAGACAAAGGAGTATGGGTCGATTTTGATAGGGATATTATAATGTTGGATGCAACATTTAGATTGTGGATGTATTCGAAATGTGCACCATTGCAGCCGTTGGTCCTGTTGAACAAGACCTGCCCTCTCGATGTGCGACGTATAAAGCGTCTTGCCTTGGGAGGCTATACTGGAACGATATTGAAATCATTGATGGGCACAATGGTGAAGAATTCCACCGAGCCCACCTGGAAACGGCCGTATCAATGGTTTGTCGGACTTGGATTTGAGTCCTTGACGGAGCTCCTGCTGGACGACGAATTCAAGACGGATCTCCCACGAGGAATCAGCGCTGGAAATTCTCCGGTCACTGCGGAGGATGCATTGATATTCTTCGCTGAAAAATTGAAAGAAGCAAAGAATGAAACTCCGCACTGGAAATCAGAATTACCCGTGGTGAAGGTGGTGAGAGGTGAGTCTTGGAGGAATTATTTGGGCTCGACATGAGGAATCATTGGGCACGCCTTGACAAGCTTCATTTGCGCCTTTAAAGATATACAGGGTCCTCGAAGGATCATAACACCTGTCGTTCAAGTTATTGTATCGAATTAAACGCCGATTGCAGACGCTCTGCAGACACTACATAGTTTTGTTGTACATCTGTGTGTGTGCCCGAGAATTTCTCCTTCCATACATTTGCACTCGATGGAGTTTCCACGTGCGTCAGTTCAACTGTCAATCACGCAACAGCAGTGAGGTTGATCAGGATATAGTGCGGAGAATAAGACGGAGAATATCGAATTGCCACGATTCTACTGCAGTTTAAGGGCTGTTGACGTACTTCTTAGGGGGTCAGTGCCCATGTAAACTAGTTTCCGCGTCATTCCCTCTCATTCATACTATTCTCCGTCTGGTCGAAGTGCAGATATACATACACGTGATATGAGCACGTTTCCCCAGGCTTTATTTTGATCATCACGATGCAGGCCCCTAAATGGAGATATAACCAAGGAATTATTCCGGCTAGTATCCTTGGATCTGATCGGAGACTCGGTAGAGCTGTCGTGCATCGATTGCGGGGTATGATTCCGAAGATCTTGGCACCAAATTCCGGGGTCAATTCAGCCACTTTTATGACAAGCATATCACAGGAGTGTCTACCGGTCAGGGGCAACGTACTTTCGATTCGTGGATTGTTTGTGGTTTCGAGAAGAACAATATAAAGTTCTTGGCACATAGCCCTTCATTTATTCTCTTGTTTGCTATCCTCATTGGACCCCAAAATACGCTGAGGCTGAAAGATGCTTCATTCTGTTAGTCACGAAAATTACTGCCAGTTTGATGGAGGGGCACGTTTCGCGTTTCAGATCTCTTCTGACAATGTGATCATTCAGACGACAAGGAGCCAGCCTGCGAATGCAATGACAGGTGGAGAAATGTGTGCTATGCTATCAGATAGATATTCCGTCAAGTTCTGAGCTTTGTTTGGTTAGTTAACTGGCGAAAAACTTCAACAAGATTCGCAATGGGTATTTTTTTTGAAGTATAAAGTAGAGGCACTGTTCCTCTGTTTTGGATTATCCTCATCATCAATTCCATTCCTCACCATTCAAAACTCCTAACTTAGCCCAAGATGAAGTTCTCCATTCTTGCCCTCAACTTCTTGATTGCTGCAATCACAGCTCTGCCAACAGCTACCTCTGACGAAAACGCCGCACCCGCTGAGCTAGCTAAGCGTGCAACCGTTACCGATGCTGCCAATGGTTATGCTAGTCTGAATGGAGGAACAACCGGTGGAAAGGGAGGAACTACCACCACTGTCTCCACATATGCTCAATTCACCGCCGCTGTCAGCAGCGACTCGGCAAAGATTGTTATCGTCAGTGGCACTATCACTCAAACAGCTGCTCAAGTCAAGGTTGGAAGCAACACTTCCATCATTGGCAAGAACTCATCTGCCAAGCTTGTCGGATTTGGATTGTAAGTCTCGTCCCAATTTCCCAAAAGGGTTGCCTCTAACATTGAGATCAGACTCGTCAAGAGCAAGAAGAACGTTATCATCCGCAACTTGACCATCCAAAAGGTCCTCGCTGATAATGGTGATGCCATTGGTGTTCGTAAGTAAATCCAGTGTATATATGAAGCGAGTATCCCCTGACAGCTTGCAGAACTCTCTACCAACGTCTGGATCGACCACTGTGATGTGTCCTCCGACCGAGATCACGACAAGGACTACTATGATGGTCTTTTGGATGCAAGTTCATCACCTCACCCACCTGAATTTTGCTAATGAAACCAGTTCACCCACGCTGCAGACTACGTAACAGTCTCCAACACATTCATCCACGACCACTGGAAGGCTTCCCTCGTCGGCCACTCCGACTCCAACTCTGCTGAAGACACTGGCCACCTCCGCGTAACATATAACAACAAGTACGTCTCCCCCAAACCCTCTCTGGCCTCATTCTACTATAAACCTTCCTAACACACTACAGTTACTGGTATAACATCAACTCCCGTACCCCATCCATCCGCTTCGGTACCGGCCACATATACAACTCCTACTTCCTCAACGTCGCAGACGGCATCAACACCCGTGACGGTGCCCAAGTCCTCGTCCAATCCAACACCTGGGCCGGCACCATCTCCAAGGCACTGTACTCTACCGATGCAGGTTACGCTGTTGCCACCGACAATGACTTCAATGGTGAGACCAACGAGGCTTTGGCTGGTACTCTTACCTCTGTACCATACAGCTATACTCTTCTCGGCAGTGCCAAGGTTAAGGCTGCTGTCGTTGGAACCGCAGGTGCTACTCTCAGCTTCTAGATGTAGTGAGAAAATGTGGAGGATGATGGGTTTATGATGGTGTGGGGGTGGCGAGTCGAGAAAACGGGGTGATTGGTGGTTTGGAGTGATGGAGAGAGGGGTTTGTACATAGTTCTCTACCCCTCCCCTCCTTTATAGGGTGATTGATTTCGTTATGAAAATTTTTGGCGAGCTTTTGCTTCCACTCGTGACCTCTTAATGCCTTGCCTTCGATTTTTCTAGGATCGAATCGACCCTCGTGAGAAGTCTGTCTGGGTATATATGCCCAAATCAAATATTTCAACTCCCCTTCTCTATCGATATCACTTCAATCCCAGGATGCGGCCCTACTAGCCAACTTTCTATCTTCTGTCCCCTCTTTCCATCCAAAATTCGCAGTGGCAAAATTTCATGTGTAAGCTTTCAGAAGGACTAGGAAACCTCCTTGCCACCAATCAATCACCGCTCCTTCCTATACGCCAAAGAATAAAAACTTGAAATTTCTTGTTAATACATACAAGAAAACATATATTTATCATTTAAACCCTTCGAACCTCTCATATATAATTCCCCCCCTTCACAATAGGAACTACATTCTCCGCCCTCCCAAACCCAATATGTCTCGCCCTGCGATCCCTCTCCAAACATCCCCTCTTCTCTCCCTCCCCCATCAGTATCCCAAACCTAATTTTCACATTCTCCAACTCTTTCTCGAACGGTACAGCACCTAAGGAATGACCCTTAGATAGGGCATGTAATTCAGAGCTATTGGTCGTAGCTACCATCGCAGAAAAGGTATTGCTATGAGCTACGCCGTTATAGTGGAAAGACCAGAAACCAAGGGACGCGACGAGGAGAGTAAGGAATATGGCTATGCTGTAGGAGAGGAGGAGGTTGAAACTGTCGTAGGAATAGATGTTGAGGGTAGTGGTGTACGTTACTGGGAGGGTGGTAGCGTTTTGGGAGCTGGGGTATAATTTTTAGATGTATATTTTGAGGATGGAAGGGGAGGGGAAGGGAAGGGGGACATACACTAGGTTTGCGGAACTTAACATGCTGATTGTGATATTATTTGCTAGATTCTCTATGGCTCGCATGAGAGTCCTGTTGCGACACATCCATGCTGGTTTGTTTTCGAAGAGGGTATTGGTTATATTTGTGAAATTCTTGCCCCAGGTTATGGCTTTGTTAGGTGGGTTATTAAGATCTATTGAGTCTTGCCAGGGAACGGGACCTGTTAAGCCTTGGCCTAGTTCGTTGCCTTTCCACTAGATTGAAGTATTAGCATAGAGTTTAGCTCGGGGTTTGCAAGTTATGCTACATACATAGTTATCGGTGAAGTAGCTACATGCTGATAGTCCTGTCTGGAGGATCTTACTCGTAGCATCGTGGATTCTCATGTTACCAGGTATATCGTCCACATTGTAATAGTCCGGGAATAGAGTTTGTGTTACATTCCCATTCAGTAGACTCGAGAAGGCAAGGAAATGGGCCATGTATGAATACATAGGTAGTTTTTGATCGGGTGTAGCGGAAAGTTTATTATTGGTACGAAGCGAGGACATAGATTCTCCACTGACGGGCAACCAAAAGGGCTGAAAATCAGACGTCGTGTAGCGGGCTAGAGTCTGCACTCCGTTGATGAATTCGAACGCGACGTCAAATGATGCGTTTCCCATAGTACACACCAAGCTTTGATTAGAAGCTTGAACCATGAGCTGTTGAGCGACTGCTTTTACCAAACTCCCTGAACCATCAGTATACGGAAGTGGCCCTCTAAACTGGTTTGTCTCGCGGAAATTGAGAATGCCGCCAGTGGCGATCCAGTTTCCGAATCGATCTACGGAGTAATAGGGACTGTCGTCGTTGAGTCGAACGGTCCTGTCGAGCCAGTAATCTACCGTTGCGTAAGGTGCAAAGGCTGAGTATACAAGCATTATTGGCTCGCCGGGGGCGGGTCCAAAGGTTTCTCTAGACGTTGCGTTTTTGATACCCCATGTTATGTTCCGGTTGTTGTACGAATACTCGGTCGCTATTTGGAGAAAGGTGTTGTCCGCGTCGTTCCACTATTATAGATCAGATTGGGCGTTCGTTTAATTGCACATTTGCAGCTGCGCGACTTGATTTTTAATACGAGAAGCAGGAGAATGACTCACCATGGCGTTAGAGAAATTGTTGAAAAGTGGTTGTTGTGTTAGATTCGCAGCCTTACATTGCACCGTAGGCCCATAGAATTGCATGCTGAACGAAGCATTACTTCCCGGTGCTGGGGCTGGGACAACATTCATCGATTGCCCTGCCATAGTTGCAATCTGTATCACTTCAGGTGTTGGAAGTCCTGACCCGTCAATTATATCGGCGAAAGACTGTAGATGAAAGTTGAGAGCCGGCAAGGAAGTCATTCTTGTTTCGCTGTGCAATGCGCTGACAACAGATATTGTGGCAGGAGGAGTCAAACCAGCAAATGCCATACCCCTGTCTTTCTGTCAGTGGATCCTGTTTGGAGAGTATATTTCATACCAACAGATTCCAGCTACCAAATATGCGAGCTTTGCATGCCTCATCAGATCTAAGGATAGGAATCCCAAGGGATCCGTAATGAGGGAGAACAATTTATCAAGGGTCCTGAAAGCGAAAGATTTCCGCTTCACCAACGTCCAAATGTACTGACTATACGCAGTGTCGCAGGCCGTCTTGAACAAGGCAATAATGATAAAAGAAAAGGCGGTTCCGAATCGTATTGCCCACTGTTGACGTGATGCTGATCCAGCTGGAGTACCATTCAGTGACATGAAGTAAGAATGATGCCCGATGGCAGCTCCGATCCCAGCCAGAATACAACAGATCATAAACATTGGAGTTCTCCATGACACACCCCACTTAACACATTGAGGTTGGAATGTTGTAGACCTCGTTGATACCGGATGGATCTCAATAAGTGGTTGATTAACGCTCTTTGGAGGGGTATTTGTCCTGTAGTAGGATGGTGTTGTGTCGTCAGCATTGCTGTTCGTCCGGCTTCGCGGCAATGGCGATGTGAAAGGTGATCGAAGGTCTTGAGATCTTAATAGATCCACCGGTGACCCTCTCCGGATCGAGTTTGAATGTTGCTCCATTGTAACGAGAGATGAAACCGATACTGACGATGAAAACAAAAAGAGCGAAATCGTCAACTCAGAGATTACCCACAATCATGCATCGCACGAACCAGCCGCACGAGTCTTCGGTTCGTTGGATGATCAGCTTGATCAGCTTGATTTGAAATCGATGGGCACGAAAGTATTGATAAGAAAAAATGACGATTGAATGTCAGCAGGACTGGAAGGGAATCAAACTGACCCATGTTTGGCCCCCAACTTTGAGGGCAACAGGCCAACCACAACTCCAACGCTGGAAGGGTACTGCCGCAGTTGGGTCACCGAGCAGGTATATTCTGCGCTTATGGTGATACAAGTTGGAGTCATGATGCTCTTCATTGGATAATTATATGGATTCAGGGTTAGTGAAACTCTCCTGTGCATCTCGGTTCATGAGCGCTTACGGACAAGAGATAACTGTTTCAGCCCTATCGTGGATGGATTATTTTTGGAACAGTTATCATCTCTTGAATAATGCGAGTTGGGAATGAAATTAGGTGGCGGATGGTTTTGCTCTATACTTTTAGTGATCGGCATATATGTTTCGGAGCGAGTGACGAGACTAGATTTTTTCCATGTGAGCCAGTTATCACGTGCGGGCAGTCATCTCGGATGAAATCATTCTCATTTTGGCAAGAAGATTGATTAGATCTAGAACAGATGGTACGAGCTGGTTATGTTCAATAACTGAGTGCCAGACAATGTCTCATTTTCAAAATACAATATCGAGATCAGCTGCCATAGCCAGGTCAACCGAATCGAGTCCAGACGCCAACCTCAGACGGCTCTTAGCACAACATAAAATTTAACGCGCAAAGTGTACCAACGTCTCCAATACCATTGATACAGTGGCATTGAAGGTGTCAGACAATGAGCTCACAATCTTCTAGCCATCTGAACTTCTTTTGCACAATTGCCCTGGAAGGTTTTTACTCTGGGCGCCCTCGCACTCTGACAAGCGACTTTGGATGATGCTTTACGAACAGCACGCGGAAACAGACCAAACAAATACACAGTCTGCAATGGACAGTAAATATTTTCGTTTGATTAAACCGAATTGCTATATCATTCCGGTAGAGCAAAAGGTAGGTCAAGTACCAAAGTCATGTGTAACACACGTGACCTGATATCGTATCTGAACGGATTCTCAAAAAGTTTGGCAAGTCTGCCAACATCCTCAAGTTGATAGGGTATATTTGAAGCCGCCTCTTGGTTGTCATTTGGGAGTTCTGTTAAAGATGCAGGCCAAGTCGGGCCTTCATGTTCGTTACTTCCTTGTGTATTATCCTTATTAGACCTGGGCTGACCAATATTACTATGGAGGCAGATTACTCGATCTCGGTTCGAGGATTCCCGTACTAGGAAGATGAGGCCGTAAGTTCCAGAGCGGGATCAGTCAGCTGTTAAGTACCTTTGATCATCCAAAATGACACGTGCTCGGCCAGATAGTACTTGTTCATCAGCTGAGGTGTTTCATGCAAGGGATTTGCTAACCTTAATTTCTTGAGAAGCGGGATAGACTACAGATGTGCTCCATATCTTATATGCGTGCTCTAGTGGAGACCAAAAACTAAAATGTACTCCTCATCAAATCATCGTACGTTTAATTGACTTCGCTAAAGTTTCCGTATAGCCTATTTCACTCTCTCCGCATCTTGGCTTGCCTTTCGCATGAGAATAGATTTCAAGTCGGTACCTGTCTATATTCGCTCCGAGGCCCTCCGTGTTTTCCAAATCTGGATAATATATTCTTCCGTCGCCGAGGAGCTTATTCGACGCCATTTAAGCTTCCCCAGTTTCCCCACCACTCTTAGTTCACCGGTTATATAGCTTGTCTACTCCACAATTTCATTACCACGATCATTTGAACGGCTTGCGGCCCGCCAGATAGAATAGTTCAATTGGTATTCAGGGACGGCGGGATGGCAAATTACCCTGGTTTAAGGTATATGTACCTGAGAATTTTTCTTTTGAAAATTTCTGAGTAGCTTTCTGTTTCATTCTGCTCATCAATCACTCCTTGATTGATTTTCAAGATGGCTCCTACCTCTTCCCTCCTCACCTTTTTCCTTCTTGGTCTGGCTGCTGCCCAAACTCCAGGAAAATCCCCAGAGAAGCATCCCAAGCTTCAGACATGGAAGTGCTCTCTCAAAGGTGGCTGTGAGAAACGCGATACATACATCGTTTTGGATCAATCTGCTCATCCTGTCCATCAATTGAACAACACCAATTTGAACTGTGGTGACTGGGGAAACAAGCCAAATGCCACTGTCTGCCCCGATGAGGCTACATGTGCCAAGAATTGTATCGTCGAAGGCATCAGCGACTACAAGAAATATGGCGTCAATACACACGGTAGCACTCTCGAGCTACACCAATTGAACCCAGACGGATCTGTTCCAAGTCCCAGGGTGTACTTGCTTGAGGAAAACGAGGACAAATATGAGATGCTCAAGCTGACTGGAAACGAGTTTTCATTCGATGTTGACTCCTCGAAACTTCCTTGCGGAATGAACGGTGCTTTGTATCTGTCCGAGATGGAGAAAGATGGTGGAAAGAGCAAGCTCAACCCAGGTGGAGCTGCTTATGGATCTGGATATTGTGATGCTCAATGCTTCACTTTCCCATTCATCAATGGTGTGGTATGTACCCCTCTTCTCCTCGTGAATCTATCACCGTCTAACAATTTGGTAGGGTAACATTGAAGGCAAGGGAGCTTGCTGTAATGAGATGGACATCTGGGAAGCCAACAAGATGGCCACTTCCATTGCACCACACACTTGCAACAAGACCAGCCTCTACAAATGTACAGGCCCTGAGTGCGAGTTCGACGGTGTATGTGACAAGTGGGGATGCAGTTACAACCCTTACGGACTCGGCAACAAAGGCTACTATGGCCCAGGATTGACCGTTGACACCAACCGCCCATTCACTGTTGTGACCCAATTCCCCGCCGTTAAAGGCAAACTTGTTGGAATCAACAGACTTTACGTTCAGGATGGGAAGGTCATCCAAAACTCCATTGTCAATATCACTGGTACACCAGCTGTCAACAACATCACCGATACATTCTGTTCTGGACGGGGAGGCCACTTCATGGATCTCGGAGGTGTTGGCGGTATGGGCGAGGCTCTTTCCAGAGGCATGGTACTCATCTTCAGCGTCTGGTGGGACAACGGTGGAAACATGAACTGGCTCGACAGTGGTGATTCAGGACCATGTAACGCAACCGAAGGTGCACCAAGTTTTATCACCACTGTTGAGAAGGATCCTGCTGTTACTTTCAGCCAGATCAAGTGGGGAGAAATCGGTAGTACATACAAAGCTAAGGGAAAGGCTTAGATATATATATGTAGATTATGCAAGGACTATCTTTCGCAACCCCATGTTACATTCTTTGAATAACGTGTATGCATCAACGCTATCTTGTCCTCCGATGTGGCTTTCCAAAAAGACATCCCCAAGGAGTTTGTACTCTCCATGCCCAATTGGCCGAAGAACCATCGGTACGGAACATCCCAGAATAAGACATATTACGTCCCCTGGCTCAGTGATATCTGGCGACAAAGCAATATATTTCCCTGCCTCGATGATAGTTCTGCTAACGAGATACTCTTCCAGCTCGTTCTGAAAATCTGCAAACTTGCTCCAATCCGATTCATCGGGTATCGATTGTGTTTCAGGTAAACTCGTCTTGATATACCACCATCGATCCTTGGATTCTGTGTACTTTTTGATTGATAACATTTTAAGAAACATGTTCATCAGTTCCCGGCCGGTGCTCCTGTCGTTGAGGAATTCTTGTATACCCCAGCGCCTCGTGGCTGGTATAAACAAATCTCTCAGAACTGTGGTATCCATCGTCCAGTGGCATTGATCATGCGCAATTACTTCAAAATTCCCATTCTCATCAACTTCGTTACCTGTCTTGTCGGTACCAGGTAACAGCGAAACTTCCAACTGAACTGCTTGCACAACATCCAGAATAACTCCCTTGACCGTCAACTTCTTCCCATCTCTCGAAAATTGCTTGTAAGAAACCCACTGATCATCTGTATTAATCGTCCCACAAAGTTCCACACACCTCCTCGTTTGCTGCCAATCCGGGACCCAAGAAGGCATTCCCTCCACCCAAAGTGCATGATGCGAAAAGCAAAGTAAATCCAATGACGAGGATCCCTCTATCAATTTCTTCGCTACAGCCGTGTAGCATTCCTCCACACTCTGCGCATAATCAATCTTGATCCCATTTCTGAACGCCGAGCCAGATAGTCCTAAGATAGAATACACCTTATCATGCGGAAACTTGCACAACCGATCTCGATTCCCGTATAACCATTCCGAAGCATCAATCGCATCTCTCTCTTCCGGCTCACAGCCCGCCATTCTATTCCTCGCGCGCACAAGCTCCATAGCAGCCTCCACATCCACATTATCAGCTATGAAATTTGAGTTGCGGAGCGCAGATCTTGGGAGCCGATCTACCTGTGGATATGTAGCTCGAGTGACAATAATAGCTTGTCCGAGCTCATTCCAGGGAAAAGACGTAGAACCACATTGGAAAAATACACTTTGTGCTAGCAAGACTTCTTGAACGATCCAGGCACGCCGCCACCAGGGTCGACTTAATAATCTATGTAAAGCGCTCCATTGAGGACGATACGTAACAGACACAAGCGGTGCAAAAGAAGAATCGGTTCTTATCACCGCCCCTGCATCCTGGATCTTACCTCCATTATTTCTCAATAATGGCGTAGCTATATACCTTGCGAATGTAAACGCTACCTCGCTATCGAAACTCTCTTCTCCGAGCCAGATGATGACGCTCGAGGCATCGGCGTAGATATGTTGCATTTGTCTGATTTGACTCGGTTTCTCGTGCTCGTTCGATTGATCGATACAGATTGCGTCGATCCAGAGACGGCGTTCGCGATCGCTGTAGCGGAGACGCTGGAGAGATTGGGAGAGGGTGGGTGTGATTGAGAAGGCGTGGCCGTCGAGAAGGATTGGGAGGGTGGTTTCGTCGCTGCCCCAGGCGTAGGAGAGTGCTTCGTAGTGGAGAGGAAGTGAGAGATCAGAGTCTGGTGTTGTATCCAATGACTTTGGCTTTGAGGACCGTTTAAAGACCCGTTTTACGAAATATTTGACCCCCTTTCTGGTTCTGGACGGAGCTTGCGATGATGGAGCTGAGGAGGGGGGACTCGATATCGTGCTCCTCTGTCGTGAGACATTGATCAATTTACATTCAATCTCATCCTCTTCTATACCAGGAAGCAAAGTAAGCAGGCGGAAAGCTTGAGGGTCGTTGGGGTCGAGGGGCTCATATTTGTAGGTCGTTGATGAACTCATGTTGGGAACGGTTTGTGAAAGAATAGATTAGTCCATCGACGGCAACACACTGCACCAGATAAAAAGACGCAAAAATGATGATATCTCGACGAATTCGATCCAGAAATAAGAACTGAGACATGTTGCCAAGTGAGCGCTGAAGTCTGCAAATATTGCGTGGGGCTGAGCATGCAGCCCCAGAGGTGCTGGAGCTGTGGCTGAGTGCATGCATGAGCGGCTGAACTGCAGCACGATGATGATAGTTTTTATGGTGTCCATATATGGTTCCGAAATCAATCGTTACCTGATAACATTCCATTTGATCACAACAATCGAGCGAAAGTGAATTTCATAGGGTTGGTAGAATATCTAACATTGGTTGGCGACCTTGCGCACTATCACTTCAAATATTGACCTAGCGCTTCAATACTGAGAAAGCAATCGTATGGACCGACGAAACCCTTTCTTATAGGAGACAAACATAAATCCGATCTAAAGACATAGACGACATTAACCTCATGATGCCTTACCCCAACTCCCTTCATATGCCCCAAACACCAATAAACACCCCAAATGCCCACTCAACCCTCCAAAGCCCACCTCTCAACAACCTCCGCCAAAGTCTCATCACCCCCCACATTCCCAGGGAAAACAATATACGGCACCCCCCTATGTCTACTCGTTTCCTCACTACATCTCCAAATCGGTACTCCAGGCGCAGCCTGCCCCAAAATCATCGCCCTCTTCATCTCTAACCCCTTTGTCGCTGCATCAGAAGACGTAATTCCTCCTTTCGCAATCACGTATCTAGGTCTGATTTCAATCCCGCGTAGCACTTTAACAAGAGCCGACGCGACAGAAGAGCCGATTAGAAGACTGGATATGCCATCTGCGCCCGTAATAAGAAGTCGAGACGTCATGATCAGGACATCTGTTCCTGATTTGATTTTCTGGGTAGCTTGTTCTATAGTTGATTTTATAACTCCATCTGCTTGTGATTTTTCGCCAATGAGACCTTGAACATCGAGTTCGATGACGAATAATTTGTCGCCTCTTCTTTCGCGCAGAGATTTCAATTGAGCTGTTGTTTTAGGCACGTAGGAACCGGCTATAATGAGACCGCCGGCGCTGCTGGAGGAATATTCCATGTCGAGATCGTGGGCGGACATGGGGGCTTTACCTTGGATGCCAAGACGAGAGGAGACAAAAGCGGCGCCTGTGCGGTAGAGATATTTCTTGCCTTTTTGTTCGGCGGCGATGACGCCGGCGGAGAAGACATACATGTCTTGTTCTGCGGCTGCGTTGACTACTACTACTGAGCCTTTAGGCGCTTGCAGTAATCTCTCTGTTACTTTCTCTGGACCACCTAGTCTGATATCTTCAAGGGTGATGGAGAAGAGATCTTTGTCAGAGAATCTGGAACCAGCTTTTTCGAGAACGTAGTCCCGCAGGTTGGAAGATTTGTAGCCGAATGTTGCGTCTGCTGCGAATGGTGTTTGGGATGCTGGGACCATTGTTCCCTTTTCGGCCACGTAATGTACATCGTTGATGGTATATCGACCGCCTTGGTAGAAGAAAGGTGCGAGGATCCAAGCATCGAATTTCCCAATACTTTCCTCTACTGCTTCTGGTTCCTCCGGGAAATGGCCGCGAAGGGTGGAATCACCTCGAAGAACAATCTGGAATGTTTTCCCTGTCGCCTTTGCGGCTACAGAGATATTTTGACAGATGGTAGAAATGAGTACTTTGGCCTCTGGGCCTGGTAGAGCGCGGGAATTAGTGAGTATAAAGAAACCGCCTACTGCGGTGGAGAGCTCCTTGCAGAGAGTCTCGTAGTCCCAAACCGTGAGAACGGCAATGTCGTGGCAAGTTTGAGTTCCGGTTGGGTCGTCGTCGAGGGCGATGATGAGGGGTGTTTTTGGGGAAGAAACCTGCGACTGAATGGCGGAGAGAAAGTCTCCTTTATATACAGGGGGGAGAGCTGAGATGGTGGACTCAACGGGCAGAGTGGGATATTGTCTTGGGGTAAAGGGGGCAGGTTTGGCACTTTCCGCAACAGAAACACCTGTCATCAACTCCCACACACGAACAACACCTCCATCGGCATCTTTCGACCAACCGTGGGAAGAGCCCATTAGGTATAATTGATGAGCTGCTGCACTTAGAGGAGCGGCATATGAAAGCCTCTTTGCTTCATCAAGAACAATTCCCTACTCCACGTTAATATTCATCCCGAGATTGATCGCAAGCGCTTCACTTACCAGGTCCTTGACGAAGATAGCAAGTTGACTATGAGGGGTCCAATCTCCATTCAACATGGCAGGAACCCGATTTTCGAACATCCAACTTCCACCGGCAGCGTTCTTGATGATTTCATACAGACTTCTCGTATCAAGTCCTAGCTTAGCTCCGAAAGCCATTGCTTCGGCAGCAGCAACAATGTGGACGCCTGCAAGGAGCTGATTAATGAGTTTCACAGAGGAGGCGGCGCCGGCTCCACCCTCGATGGAGTAGAGATTTGTCGCTGGTCCACTCATGGCTGTGAGAATTGGGCGGGCTTTGGAAAGCGCGAGTTCGTCTCCTGATGAGATGATCTAATGTGGTCAGCTAGTTATATATATAGATCGTAATGAAGCTTACCGTGAGTTGGCCTTTCGCGGCTCTGGCGACACCACCAGAGACCGGTGCATCAATCAATTCCAGCCCCTTACCCATACCAGCTAATCGCTGTCCGAGAGCCTTAGCAAACGAGGGCGGTACGGTGGAGTTCAAAATGACGATTGAAGATGGAGGTAGCGTCTCAGCAGCCTTTCCACTTCCGAACAGCACATCTTCAGCTTGGGCAGCATTTTGAACCATCAGAATCAAGATCTCAGCCGATTCAGCGGCCTCAGCTGGAGAGCTAGCACCTGTGGCTTTGCCTCCGACCTCAAGAAATTTTTTGGTTGATGGAGCGTAGACATCATATCCACAAACGTGGTATCCCGCTTTGACCAACGATAAGGCCATTCCGACACCCATTGCGCCGAGACCAACGAATCCGATTTTAGAAATCTCAAGTGGAGTTACTGAGGGAGTAAGTGTTGAGACAACTGGCTTTGCTTGGTCGTGAACTAAAGTAGGCGTTGCTGGTAAAAAGGTTCTTACAAGCCCGGAATCATCCTGTCGTCCGAATCCTTGGGAGGTTGCTGAAAGGTAAAGTTGTTCTGCTACCGATGACAATGGCAGTGGGAATCCATGTAAGCGTCCAGAAGATGTGACAATACCCTGATATTATTAGCAGAACCCCTTCACATTTAAATATTTGGCATACCATATCTTTGACAAAAATATCAAGAGCAGAGTAAGGAGTAAGATCATTATCAAGCATATGTGGTACCCGATTCTCGAACATCCAACTGTTACCTGCAGCCGTCAAAATGATCTCATAGACTTGTCGCGTGTTAAGGCCAGCTTTCGCAGCCAAGCCCATCGCTTCTGATGCTGCTGCAATGTGAATACCTGCCAAGAGCTGATTCACCATCTTGACGTTGCTGGCAGCTCCAATGCCACCTGGGATGATGTAAAGCTTCTCGGACAGATCTGACAGGACACCATTTCCTTGAGTTAATGCTTTTTCAGTTCCTGAGGCCAGGATTGTGAGGTTTCCTTGAGCAGCGCGGATTGTCCCGCCTGATACAGGACTGTCTATCAGTTGAACATCTGTTCTTCCAATCTTTTCTAATGTTGTTTGGACGGATTTTAGATATGCAGCTGGTACTGTCGAGCATAAAATGAGTGTTGAGTTTGTGGGAAGTGCTGCTTTTGTCAGATATGAAATTTCAACGGATGACTATCTTACCTTGAACAGCACCATTTTCTGGATCGAAAAGTACGGATTCTGCTTGATTCGAATTTGCAACCATGCAAATGAACACTGTGGATTCCTTTGCCGCCTCTCGTGGCGATGTCGCTGTTTTGCCTCCTGCAGTCTGGAATTTCTCCAACGATGGTGGATATACATCAAACCCGGTCACGTGGTGCCCGAGTCCAACGAGATGTGAAGCCATTCCGAAGCCCATTGCACCCAGGCCTGCAAAGGCTACATTAAGTCTTTCTGAAGCCATATTGAAGTCTGTAATCTAATCTATAAAACAAGGGTATCGTGCGAATGAAATAAGAGATGTCGCTCTGGCTTAAGCAACGGATTGAGATATGAGATACGAGATACAAATAAATGTGATGAATTTCCACTTCTAAGACAAAGAATTACTTGCAACGACTTATATCTAGAAACAAACCTTTAAACATTGAGCTCTTTCACTCCACTTCGGAAGTAGCATTGCGAGGGTGGGGATTCGGTCTTCTCACCGGGAGGCGGGGGCTCGGAAATACTAGCGGGGAGAAGATGAAAGTTGCGAAAAATGGCGGTCATCCTTCCGCGAAAACAAACATCTCCTCTTTCCTACCATCAACAATCCAACCCAGCGATCTGGAACGCCATCATCTTAACAGCTCAAGGTGTTGTGTCCGCTCCGTTTATGAAGTTTCTTTTCTTGATATCTAAATATACGGTCATCTTGCCGACTTTGAAAGAATCCCGCTGCCAGACTTCGACGAGTCGCGTGTCAAGACATACAATCGCCTCCACTTTTGGCGACTTCCACTGCTTCGATTCGATGGGCGTTACAAGTCCACTTGGACCTTGTCTTTGAGGTGTGCTTCTGCAGCCAGCAACGCTTTGTTTGCGTGACTTCGTGGTGTTGTCGTGATAATCTGGGGATTGCGGGGAAATGGAAATGAAGAACTCGAATCTGAAACGTGACAGGAGTGAGAGTCACGTGAGTGCAGGATCTCCACCAGCAAAGATACCAAAGATCTCGAGGAAGATATCAAGCTGTACGGAATGTCAAGCTCGGAAGATCAAGTGTGATGTGTCACCTCCTGAGAAGCAGGTGTGTACGCGATGTTCGAAGAAAGGGTTGAAATGCGTGGTGAATAAGAGTCTCCAGTCATTGCTGGAGGAGGGTACAGAGTGAGTTTGAAGTGACCCCCAAAAATGAACCAGGTGTCTAATTTCAATAGATGGAAAGCAACCATGGAAGAAGACTCACGTCGTCTTCAACGAGCTGTGTCCAAAATCCTGAGTGTTCTAGAATTGCCACAACTGGAATCCTTCTCTCAACCGACTCGCTCAGCCCAAATTTTGACTCCTGAAGCAGTTGCTGAACGTCTTGATTCTTCCAATGGCGCCCGACATGCCCGAGCTGCCAGGATGGCAATGACTAGAGAGAACTCTCAAGAGCCGGAATCGAGTAAGATGCACGATGCAATTGTTTCGGCACCAATGGGAAGTCTTTACGAAGTTACCAAACTCCGGAATCTCAGAAGCAATCCCAGTAAACCACCTGGACCTACCATTTTGGAAGATGATTTTATTTCGAGAGGCAAAGTCTCTGAAGCAGATGCAGAAGATTTATTTCGGATGTTCAGCACGTCACTCAATCATTACCTTTGGGGTGGCATTGCGTTGGTGCACGATAGCCTCGATTCTATTCGACAATCTTCTTCACTTTTGCTTGCCGCTATTCTCACAGTTTCTGCTCTACACATACCCGGACGGGAACAGATCTTCGATATTTGCTATGCTGAATTTACAGCATTAGTATGTGATTCCATGTTTGAGAGATACCATAACTTGGACGGGATTCGAGGGCTTTGCATTGGTGCATTTTGGTTGTCGGATGTCAGCTGTGAGTGGATGTCCCACTTTATCCTTATTTACACTAATAAAAATGTGCAGGGAAACTATCGGGGCATGCTGTGAGAATCGCAACAGAATTGAACCTACATCAGAGCTATTCTCGGGTTATGAGGGGGTCCCAAGAGAACTTCGAGGGAGCCAGACTATGGTATTTCCTTTATGTTTGCGATCACCATTTTAGTATCGCATATGGGCGACCACCAGTTATCCATGAGGACGGCACCATCTCCAACCACGAAAAATTCCTCGAACTCCCAGGCATATCGCAGGCCGATCTTAGGCTGCATAGTCAAGTATCCATTTTCATTATCCTAACAAGGGTTTACAATACCTTCGGACCCGACTTGGAAAGAGTCTTGGCGGAGGATGAATTGGCGCATCTCCGACATTTCATCATGGCACTTGATAACTGGAGAATAAAGTGGCAACCTCAATTGGCGCCAAATGATTTCGTATCAACTTACCCCTCCAAAGGTGTTGCGCTCCACCAAAACTTTGGCAAGCTTCAAGTTAGCTCTCTAGCATTAAGAGGTTTTGAGCAGCTTGCAACACATGTTCTCACACCTGATCGACGGGAGTTGGCGAATACTGCTATCAATTCTGCAATGTCCATCCTCCAAATTGTCTTAGAGGAGACTGATGTTCGTAATTCGGTCGTCGGTGTTCCCATCTACCTGCATACCATGATCACTTATTCGTCCGTGTTCCTTCTCAAAGTTCAGCAGAAGTGGAAAGGTTTCAACCTCGGGACCGACCCAATTCTGATTCGCAATCTTGTTACTAGAATAATCGGTCTCTTGAATGGAGTCAGATCTGGTGATAGACACCTCACATGTCATATCGCTGCAGGACTTAGTAAAATGCTAGATCGTTTCACGGCATGGGAAGTCGGGGAGCAGGGACAGCCTGCAATTCATGAGCCAGGGCAACCTGGTCTGGACCGACAGAATCATCCCGTGGAAGGATATGAAACGAATTATGCGATGAATGCTGATTATGGAGGCTTTGGAATTTACGACAACTCGATGCCATTATTCGACGATAATTACTTCCCCATGGGGTTTTTTGATGTTTTGTCGTCAACACAATTTGATACAATGCCAAGATAGTAATATTCAAGCTTTGGCATATTGCCACTATTCGTTACGAGTCAGGTCATTTCGAAGTCCGGCATTTCGAAGCGAACTCTGCGGGATAACAGTAATCAATTGCTTCCGCAAACTTCAATTCACCAAAATCAGATACTTCGGGTACAATGGTGATCGGTTCTGATTTTGCAATCCAAGCACAAAACAGAATTCGAGGTTCGCATTCAGAATCACATTCACATGAAGCGGCTGATGGCGGTTATCAGGTTATTGACTACACACTGGGGCATTCCCGGTGCATAAGGCCAGCCCAGCTGAGGCTAGACTTTCGCACATCAATCCGCCTTCACTCGGTCATTCGACCGCTGGCTTTTTCGCGGTGTTCTATCCGGGCCTTCTCCAGTTACCGCCATTTGCCGGTCCACAATTGGCTCAACACCATCCAGCGAAAACCTTGCTGGAGTCTTGGCTATCCTCACCAGAACTCCACAAACCATCTTTTACCCCGGCCTCCACGATAGCATTCTCCATTCCCCGGACCCACTTCAGATATATAAAGATAACCTAGTATCCGCTCTGGAAAAATCATCAAGCACATCGACACTTCCTCTTTACCTGGGAACAATTCAATCTCGACACTTCTTCAACAGTTCCCTCGATCATTAAAAATATGGCTGAGCCCAAGAACGATATTGCACACGTCGAGATGGAGGATATTCCAACCAAGAATGGATTGAGTGCCGAGGAGGTTGAGCTTCAACAAGCTCTGAGGGATTATGTGCCAGGGACCGATGCAGAGAAGAAACTTGTGCGAAAAATTGATTTACATTTGATGCCAATTCTTTGGATAATGTATATCCTCAATTATATCGACAGAACAAACATTGTAGGTTGCCCTTTATTCTCCAGAGCAATGGCTATTCATTGGCAATTCTCAAATTACCAATTGGCGTTCGCTCGTTTTGAGAACAATTTGATTGATATTTATGGCAGGGAAATGCCAAAACAGCAGGAATGGACAAAGACCTCGGTCTCAACAGCTCTCGTAAGTCTCCTGGACATACAACACGAGATTGCGACTAACATCTTTAGGCTACGCATGGGTTATCTCTATCTTCTTCTTCGGCTATTTGATCTGTGAAGTTCCATCCAACATGATCCTCTCCCGCACTCGTCCCTCAATCTTCCTTCCCGCCATCATGATCGTCTGGGGAGCTCTATCCGCAGCAATGGCTTGCGTTCAAAACTACGGCTCTATCCTCGCTTTCCGCTTCGTTCTCGGTTGCGTCGAATCCGGTTTCTTCCCTGGTGTCCTCTTCGTCATGAGTTGCTGGTACACAACCCAAGAAATCGGCAAGCGATTCGCCATCTTCTACAGCGCAGCAGTTCTCTCCGGTGCATTCGGTGGTCTCCTCGCAGGTGGTATCACAGGTGGTCTCCACGATGCACATGGTATCCAAGGCTGGCGCTGGTTGTTCATCATCGAAGGGGTAGCCACTGTGGGCGTAGCAGTGATCGCTAAATTCATCCTCCTCGATTTCCCGCATACCTCCAAAGTTCTCTCCCTCGAGGAGCGCCAACTAGCCGCCGTTCGCATCCTCGCTGACTCCAAAGCCTCAGGCTCAAACGAGCACAACCGTCTTTCTCACTGGGAAGCCTTCAAAGCAGCTGCTTGCGATCCACGAACATACGCGTTCATGCTCCTCTTCGTTCTCGATGTCGGCGCTGGAACGATCTCGTATTTCATCCCTACTATCACCAAATCTCTGGGTTACACGACTGTTATGGCACAATACATGACTGTTCCCGTCTACGCAGTCGCTACTGTTTGTCTCAACATCTGCGCCTACTCCGCTGATCGCGCCAACGAGCGCAGATGGCACATTTCCGGCGCTCTATTCGTAGGCTTCATCTCTGCTCTCGTCTGCGCTGTCGTCCATACACCTATGGTCCGCTACGTCATGCTCTGTTTCGTCGCTGCAGGTATCTGGTCTGCACTCCCTCTCATTCTCGCCTGGGCATCTAAGACACTCTCTTTCCCAGCTGAGAAGAGAGCTATCTGTATCGCCATGATCAACGCAGTTGGAAATCTTTCCTCTGTGTATGGAAGCCAGATCTGGCCCAGTACTAGTGCGCCACATTATACTCTAGGCTGGGGTATTACGGCTGGATTCCTGGGAGCAGGCTGCTTGGTTGCGGCTTGTTTGCCACTGTTTTTGAAGTATGTACCTGTTAAGGGGACGCAGGCCGAGAGGGAATTGTGGGCGAGAGGACAGATGGTTGAGGAGGTTGTGGAGGGAGATATACCTGCTGTTAAGGGTGTGTAAGAATTTATAGATGGGAGAAGTGACGATTAATAATATTTTGTTCAAATACTTAAATTGCTCCTATGTTTCTGTAATGGGTTTGTGAGATATTCAAGGGGAAGAATCGAGTAATTACACTGTTTCTTGACCGAATCTCGACGCCTTTCAACCTTCGGCTCACGTAACCCCGCCCCGCCTTTAGTCAGGCAGCTCAGGCCTGGCTCAACTTCAGTTTAAGTTTGCTCAGGTCTGCTTACCCACATCACCAGAAATCATCACATTTTAACGAGGAGCCCAAAAAGGCCCCTTTTCATAACCAGGAGTCCCACACATGTTCCTACTATACGCTTATTCCTAGACAGCTATGCTAGTTTGCCTGTCTTTATGCATAGGACCTTTTTCTGCCTTCAGATTGTTTTAAGCCATCCTCTGTGCTCTACCTAGGGCTACGTATTCTATAAATAACTAATTCCCTCTTTTCTTCACTTATCTTCTCACATATCTTCTGAAATATCTTCTCACATATTTCCTCACTCATGTTCCCTCCCCCTTCTCTCCTCTCTTTAAATCCTCTCCTATTTCTTTAGGAATACCATCTTCTCTCGTCTTTACTCCAGATATCCATATCTGTATATACACAGTTCTGTAAGCTATTAGTACTGAACAGGCTAAAGGATGTTAGAGAGGACTGTATCTAGACGAGCAGATAGAAGCAACCCGGGGATAGGCTCTCTGAGGACAAGTCTAAGATCGATAGTAATCCTGTTCATAGAATCTCAGCTGCGAGATGCTCCACATATTTTCGGACCGGAGAGACCAGTTTTTTTCCGTTTGAACATCAAAGTCGGATGTAAACAGACCATGTAAATAACTATCTTTAATCAGCCATATCTCAAATAAACAAAACCTCGTACGGATACGCGAAGAAATTGAAAATTGTCCTACAGATCGAGGGAATAAAAACACCTAATACACCTCTCCTTAAGATGGCCAGCTTATAATTTAAACTCATGTATTTTCTGGATCTTGACTACGATATCACTTTACCCGACAACCCTTCTCCTGAAGACCCTATCTCTTCTTGGTATAAGTAGTCTGAGCCTCGGAGGAATATGATATAATATATGATACCAGGAATGCCAATGAACGTGTGACTTATTGTATAATATATCAATTGTTTCCGACAAAGAAGTTGCGCCTCATGTTTCCTTCCGACGACCTGATGAATCACTGCTCTGAGATCATGCCTAAGCCTGCCCAGACGTGGCCTTTAATTTACCCAAACCTCCGGGCTCCTCTTTTTTTTTGGATTTTTTGAAAGGGGGGGGGGGGGGGGGGGAGTTTTTGGGGTGTATTCTGGGACGTCTCTGGACGAGGCTTTCTCTTGGTGCTGAATCAAACTATAGTGGCATTACAACAATCGAGCACCGTACTTCGAGAGCAAGTCAAGAAAAAGGTCACAGCTTGATTGAGATACTAACTACCAAGGAAAGGAACAAATTCATCAGTGTCAGATACCCTATCGCTACGCACTGTCCTTCGAAATCAAATTGGTAAGATAAGGAAATCCAACGACATTAAAAAGCAAAGCAACCATAACTTATACCCCCATTCGATTCCCAATCAGCTCCCTTCCCTTGCTGCCTCAATTGCTTCTGAAGTTGAAATCTCTTCTACCAATTCGCTAACTTAGACCTCCCCTTAAACTTCACCTCCTCCGTGTCTCCACTGGTTCCTTCCGCTCCTTAAACAGCCATCCTGTGTCTCTTCCGCTGGTGGTCACGGAGCTTGTCGGCGCGGTGAAAAGCCCTCAAACCATGACGGTTGCATCCACGGACGACACAGGAGTACAGAGGGGCACTATGCTGTTGTCTGTGGCGAACGAGGTCACCCAATCGGGCGATCGTTTTTCCACATTCAGGGCAGGTATGCGGGTTGGTATTGACGTTCGGATGACGAGATGCCACCCTTCTGGCAACGGGACGAGGCATTGCAGGAGTAGTGAACATGCTAGTAGTATGGGTAGGCAATGCTGGAGGGGCGGGCATGCTGGTAGTGGGGGCAAAAGGCAACTGATTGTATGTCATGGTAACTTGAGGATCGATGGCATTCGAATTAACCCACTGATTAACTGAGTTGAAGTCGTTGAAGCCCTTAGGCGTGAAACCGGACTCAAGCAACTGGAGGGTTGGATCAAGATGGCTGTTTGCGATGGCATTCGAATCATCCCACTGATTAAATGAATTGAAGTCGTCGAAGCCATTAGGCGTGAAGCCGGACTCAGGAAACTGGAGGGTTGGATCAGGCTGGCTGTTTGCGATGGGATATTCAACTGAGCTCAAAGCAGGGATAGAGCGTTGACTGAAGCCCAAGCCTGTTGTCACATGACTCAAGCCTTGAGTAAACCGCTGGGAAGCTGGATCCCAAGCAGGAGGCGCAATAGAGACATCAGGATTCCACTCATAATTCCATCCACTATTGGCAGTGCTCACACCTTGCTGTTGAGATCCATAATAGCTTGGTGACAAGTTCGGTGTCCAGATAGGGATATGGCGATTTTGAGTTGCGGTCGCACCCAGAATCCCTGCAAGTGGTTGATTGGGGGAGGCATTATAGGTGGAGGATGTGACGAAAGTGTTGGCATCGCGATGATTTCCATCGGCGCGGATGAAATCTGAGCTTGGACCACCATGACCTGGAAGCACATATTTTGTCCCGAAGCTGGAGGCATACTCGCATTAGCGTTAAAAAAAAATCTTACCATGTGTAACCGTCTGCCGACATGGTGTACTGAACAAGAGGGCGGCAAATAAGAGTAGTGTGAGAAATAAGGCGGCGAATCAGATTGGAAGAGGGCGAAAGCGGGCAAAAAAGCGGGCGACCAATTGCAAAAGTTGAGTGGGTTTCGGATGCTGTCGAGGTTGGTAGAGTGTGCGGATTTGTGAGGGAAAGTTGAGAGGGGCAGTCGGTTCCTTAACATCACGGCCAGAGCCATTGGGCTGGTGGGGTTTCCATCTTCATCAGTCTCATGCATTAGCTCAGCCCTCTTGGGCAGGGAAGCGACATACAAGCAGAGCAACCTTGCTGTGTGAAAGTGCTCCCATATCGTATCGCAGTAGCCTCGTGCAAGGGTCTGCTCAAATCTACGTGTAAAAGCAGGCAGTGATATCAGCCTGCTTTTCAAAACTCTGGAGTCTTGAATCAGTCTACCATTTGTCTCCTCGCCATCAACCCTATCCAAACTAGCATTGCCCCATCCACGTCCTTTGATACGAATTTCAATCCAACAAACATCATGTTAAATCCACAGAGAGACAATTCAATCAAAGGGTTGATCAGATGCGAATCATGCCCTAAATCTTTTCTGGTACGCGGACAGTATAAGTATTGCCCCGCTCCATTTTCAACATGACGACTAGGCTTACAACTTCTTTTTCAGTCGCCATCGTAAAACCCACACGAAACCATACCGTTGTGGTCACTGTTCGGCAGGATTTGCTCTAAGAAACGACCTTGATCGACACAAGGCCAAACACGGCGGACGGGTCGATACGAAATTCTACTGTAAATGGCCCCACTGCCTTTTCACAGGCGCCTCGCGACGCGACAATCTTTTGAGGCATATACGCAATGAACATGAGCGGAAAAACGTCACAGAACAACAGAATATGGATGATGAGGTTCAGGCGGTCTATGAGAAGTGCCTGAAGGATCAGAAGGCTTCGACAGATCGTTTGAGTTTCATGAAAGCCGTACAGAGTGGTAATATCTCAATGGTGAACTTTTCGCTACAGAATGGGGCAGACATTTTAGAGAGAAATGACACAGGACAGACATCATTACATATCGCTACGCGAAACGGGAACTTGGAGATGATAAAAGTGCTATTAAATGCGGGCATCGATATCGAGGTTAAGGATAACAACAATATGACGGCCCTTCACTATGCAGCCAGGACTGGCAGTGAAGTAACTGTACGTCTGTTAGTGGACAGACTAGTGAAGCTTAATGTACACGTGGATACACTAGACAATGACGGAAAGACTGCATTATACCGGGCTGCTATGAACGGGCACAGTCCAGTTGTGGCGATACTGCTGGCCGCAGGCGCTGATATTGTTGGCAGATCAACGCGATTATCTACTTCCACTAGGAGCCAGAAGGATTCTGCGCTACGAGCAGCGGCAAAGCAGGGTCACGAAGTAGTAGTAGATTTATTACTATCTGCTGGCTATAAACCAACGAGCTCTGAGCTACGAGGAGCTATAAGGGGGGGCCATGAAGCGATTGTGGACAAGCTCTTAGATGTTGGTGCTGATGTCAATGCTGCTCCTTCTGGATATAGTGGCCGGACGGCACTACAAGCAGCTGCAGAAGGGGGCCATGAAGCGATTGTGGACAAGCTCTTAGCTGCTGGTGCTGATGTCAATGCTGCTCCTTCTGGATATGGTGGCTTGACGGCACTACAAGCGGCTGCAAAAGGGGGCCATGAAGCGATTATGGAGAAGCTCTTAGCTGTTGGTGCTCATGTCAATGCTGCTGCCCGTGGATATGGAGGCCGGACGACATTACAAGCGGCTGCAGAGGGGGGCCATGAAGCGATTATGGACAAGCTCTTAGCTGCTGGTGCTCATGTCAATGCTGCTGCTGGATCTGGTGGCTTGACGGCACTACAAGCAGCTGCAGAAGGGGGCCATGAAGCGATTGTGGAGAAGCTCGTAGCTGCTGGTGCTGATGTCAATGCTGTTGGTGGTGGTGGATATGGTAACTGGACGGCACTACAAGCGGCTGCAAATGGGGGCCATGAAGCGATTGTGGAGAAGCTCTTAGCTGTTGGTGCCGATGTCAATGCTGCTTCTGCACATTGGGGCCGGACGGCACTACAAGCGGCTGTAGAGCGGGGGCATAAAGCGATTGTGGACAAGCTCTTAGCTGTTGGTGCTCATGTCAATGCTGCTACTAGTGGACGTGATGGCCGGACGGCACTACAAGCAGCTGCAGAAGGGGGCCATGAAGCGATTGTGGAGAAGCTCGTAGCTGCTGGTGCTGATGTCAATGCTGTTGGTGGTGGTGGATATGGTAACTGGACGGCACTACAAGCGGCTGCAAAGGGGGGCCATGAAGCGATTGTGGAGAAGCTCTTAGCTGCTGGTGCCAATGTCAATGCTGCTGCTTCTGCACATTGGGGCCGGACGGCACTACAAGCGGCTGCAGAAGGGGGCCATGAAGCGATTGTGGAGAAGCTCGTAGCTGCTGGTGCTGATGTCAATGCTGTTGGTGGTGGTGGATATGGTAACTGGACGGCACTACAAGCGGCTGCAAATGGGGGCCATGAAGCGATTGTGGAGAAGCTCTTAGCTGTTGGTGCCGATGTCAATGCTGCTTCTGCACATTGGGGCCGGACGGCACTACAAGCGGCTGTAGAGCGGGGGCATAAAGCGATTGTGGACAAGCTCTTAGCTGCTGGTGCCAATGTCAATGCTGCTGCTAGTTCATATGGTGGCCGGACGGCACTACAAGCTGCTGCAGAGCGGGGGCATAAAGCGATTGTAGCCATTCTAATAGGTGCTGGGGCTGGTAAGTGTCGAACCCCTTATCCAGAAAAACAGATAACAGTTGACCAATTCTTGATGTAGCACAAGGGTAGGAAGCAGCTAGGAAATGAGAGAAGTTAGGAAACGTGGATAGGCTTCGAGAAATGGCCAAGGGAGAATTGATTTCGGTATCTTTTAATTCTGTTGCCTTCGAGAAAACTCAGAACTTGGAGGCGAAAAGTTACGCTTCCACTGTCCAAACCTTTCGAAAGCGACGCCGGGCCTGATACGGACGGGCGCGGCTTCCTGACACGGGCTTGACGCCTGGTCGTTCACCGAATAACATTGGACTTTGCAGAAACCAAGGGATGGAAGTTGATTCTAGCAAATGGTGAAGAGAGAAATAAAAGTTAATGAAGATGAATATGGAAGAAAGATGATGCTATGTATATATTCTCCTTTGTTGGATCAAGCACTAGGCACTAGCACAATCGTTTAATACATCCTTTCTGTTTGAGCCACCTTCTCACCCATCAAGTTATGCAAGCCTGTCTTTCCCTGACTCTCGGATCCACAACATGCAAATGGAGCGGCAAGGCATTGCTGCAATCTGGTTTCTGGAAGAGTACTGCCCCGCTTGGCAAGCTGAAATTTGGTGTAATTCCCTGACTCCGTCTCACCTCGAATCTGCCTCACACTGGCTGGATCGGACGCTCAGAGTTAACCTAGTGCATAGATATTTTCTGCTTAATGATGATTCTGCATGCGCAGACTGCCATACAGCAGCACTACCTTGCTGCTAACATTATCTGAGAGGCGCTGAGCTGAGCTATAGTATATCGACTCTCCCTTCTAACCCACCTCGTAAAGATCGAGCTTTCTAAGTTCTTTTGTCTAACTTGGTACTGCTGCAATCCTCTCCGCCGCGGCATCTTCCTATATTGTTCGACCCGTCCTATCCTGAATGACAGTAGGAGATGAGCACCACCACAGCTACCTCCTCGGCGATACTATCCCCTTTGGCATAGGTATCAAGGCGCCCAGAAATCACGCCAGTCGTCGCGTACACAAACCCCTCTGATCAATGCGACTCTGCTACCAACATGATTCTGCCTTGCCATGCTTTCAAATTTCCCGCCCTCCCTCGCCGCAACTTCACCACTGGATGAATCACGTTAATCGTGACAGTGCCCCTGCTCTACATAAATTTCTCAACTATATAAGGCAAACAAAAGTTATATCATCCTTTGCCGATGTAACATCGTCCACGTATGAATTTCAAATGCTAATGGACCAAGCCCATGCTATGATCCCTCTACCAGTGCAGCTTGCCACTGGAATGAATCTGCCCTGTATTGCTTGCGTGACTCTCCATACCGAATTTAACCATAACCACAACCTTGGCCTAGTGTCACAGCTGCATGAATCCCATGATAGTCAACAGGAGTACTACTAACCTTCTATCGATGCAGCTTAGCCGCCGAGATGGCTCTGCTTGCGTTGCCCTGCCCTGCTTGCATGAAATTCTCGCTCCTCGGGCAGACAAAATCTTGATATGAATCATTCCCTGGTGTGATTTCATATTTGCATGTACCTCACCATGCCCATTAAGCACACTAGCTGTCGTAACCCTTGATACAACTGCCGTACCGTGCCTTGATGCGCGGTCTTAGATAGCAATGCCTTGCTTAGGGAAAGCATCTCGTGGCGTTATATGGGTAGCATGCTCACGAGGAGAGCCTAATGTTGACTCTCACGACTTGTGTTGTCGTCCTTTTGGTCCTTCGAAACCGTACAGAATCGTCGATCGACCTGCCATTGAGGTGCAGCTTTGTATATTGGAGTGCAACATCTTGTGGCAGACAAAATTTGAATGAGTGCTTAGCAGATTGGTACAGTATGTGCTTGCGTACGTTGAAGTTGAAGTTCGGTTAAGTTGTTTACTGTAGTGCGGCTCTTGCGTACAGAGACCCAGAACCAGCTCCGAAAAAACCCCTGCCTCTTACTCTTTCCGATTTTAGCTGGTCTGCAGTTGTAGCCGAAGAGCCTAAACGGGTTGCCTTCGACTCACCTCTTATGGCACACTGCTCATCCTGGATCACCCACAGCCCAGGTTATAGCAGCAACGGCTCAGGTCCAAAGACGGAAATGGGAAATGCTCATGTCGAGATTCCGATATCGTAATACTTGTTAAAATCTCGATTCAAGAAAACGGGTCCAAAGCGGGAGCACCCATTGCTTGCTAAGCTGCAAAAACTATACCCAGGTAATCCTCTAATCACCTTAATTATCAATATTACAAATAAGGGCATTATCCGAAGCATCTACTTTCTGTCTAGTCCTCCGTTTATATGCCAATATCCTAGTAACTTCACAAGTTTTCTCGTGTATATCCCTCTCTGATACCCAGAACTGAAGTCGCTTATCAACAAGGTACTTATCTAATCTCCTATAAAGTCTACTACCAATTTCCTTAATAGTGAAGCCAAAGCAAATTTCTAGTATAGAGGCACTGCCCTACCTTACAAATAACTTTCCCATCCACTTAAATCCGCATTGTACCCCTCTTTCGGCATACGTGAACATCTGTTCCCCATATCTACCGTCCTTATGCCAGCCATCCCTGCCTCACCACAATATTCTCAAAGGATTTGGATGCAGTTCCAAAAAACAGTCTCTATTTCCCCAGTTTAGCGTCTTAATTAGTGTAAACCAGTATATACCAGGTACATGTAGGTTATAACAGAAGAAGATCAAGTAGGCTAAAAGTGGAGAAACATAGAGAAGTGGGGAAGCTGTGATCCGTACTGTGGATGGTGGATGATAGGTAAGCGGTAGGTGCTAGGTAATTGCTAGAGTATGCTAGGGATACTAGGTGCATAAGCATGCACATGTTGGAAGGGGAGTAATAGCGTCGCGGAGAGAGACAAGTTGTCCGCGATAAGCGAGATGTAGGGAGTAAGAAGAACGCTTTGGATGCATGGTGATGGAATGGCTTGGGGGCATTAGCTGAGTGAGACTTGTTAGGCTGTTTTGTTGGGTAGAGGCATGTAGGGAAGTAGAATGGAGGAAGTTAATAAGGGTATGAGAGTTTGTGCTGATTGTTACGATTATAGTTATTGCTCTTGATATATACCTCAACTGTTGTATATGATTATTTAATTAAGAGATTGCTGATTCATTAGTAGCTTGCCACGAGTTGATAGAACGTCTGGGATGGGATATTATGTGAGTTGGCTTACGTATTTCGATGTCTAATTTCAAATGATAATCTATGTCTATATCTAAATCCAATTGCAATTCCAACCCAGAATCCTAAACCCACCCATCTCCCGACCCAAAAGAAACCGGCGACCCATAAACCCCATCACTATCCATAACTCCCTCATCCCAATCGATCTCACAAAGAGCAGGTGAGCTACCATCGGCCTCCAAAGTCCTAGGAACGCTCACCCCCAAACACTCATCTACCCTTCCCGCCAACAGCCCTAAATATTTCGAGTGGCCTCTAATATCCATATCTAAAACCCTCAACAGATCCATCAGATAATCCTTAGGTCCAACTTCCATTGTAGAAGTATGTAAAAAGTGCGGATGCACTAATAGGACATCTGCCAAACTACATCCTATATCAAAAATCTTCCCTAGAATCCCGATTCCATTTGCTTGAAAGGATTTAAGTGGTAAGAACCGCGTCACAAGAATGGCATCTCGGGCAATGTCGATAGGGTAGTGGAAAGACATGCTATCCCTGACTGCATTGCTGGAGAGCATGCCTTTATTTAGACAGAGCTGCCATACTATGGTTTTTAACCACTGTTTTGTGATCAGAAGATCAGCTTGTTGGATTTCTGTTCGTTCTCTGACAGAGGGAATAGCCTGTTTGAGATATTCTTGGAGTAGGATGAATGGTTGAGATGAGGTGGTAGTCCTGCCTTGCGATTCTGTATCGTTCCATAGTGTCATGAAACCATCTCCAAAATTACGAAATAGGCTGATGGAATCGAGAAATCCGTTGATGATGGTAGTTTCGTAATCTCCTTCTCCTTCTTCTTCTGATGATGATGGGAAGTTGATGGAACGCCGCAAAGTTAGCGGACGATGACGGTGGAGAGCGTATGCTTGTTCTGTGACGAAGAGGAGCCAGAAGGTCCGGCGACTGTATTTCAAGTAGCTTGGATCGCTGTTCGTGGAATATGTAGATTCTTCATGCAGTCGCAGAAGTTGAAGCATAGTGATAGATTCTCTGAGATGAACCCAAGCCGCATTGTCCTTTTCCAATTGTGATAGGCAGGTGAAAAGGAAGAATGATGTTTGCAAAGAAGCGAGAGATGGGTTGTCCACATGATCATAGTATGTCCTCGCCCGATATGTCTCCTTGATGAGAAAGTCCACAGCTAGCATATTGTCGAGTTTCTGAGAGTTATTCAGCGTGCCGTCCTTTTCAACGGAAATTGAAATTTCTGGTTGCATCATAATGACTGCACACAATGATACGATAAGACCGTATTGAGTGGGAGAATTTTGGAGTTGATGTAGAGAAGAGTATGTCGCTTCTCGGTCTAAAATAGGCATCAGGGGGTATTTGTAGGTAAAGAATAGATCCACACAGTTCTGAATCGTTTCCAGTGATAATAGATGCGACGGCTGGAAAGCAGACACAGAGAGAGCTGGAGACAGTGTTGGGGATGCTGCATTGTGACACTCGGGAATGTAGAAGCCATTTTGGATAGAGCGAGGAATTTCTTCAACTGTTTCTCTTCGTTTTGGCCCTTTCTTTTTGGGAGCTTGGTATACACAAGGTATGTTGATTCTGTGACAGTTATGACACGGATTGAAGTTGTCGCATCGTATCTTCCGTGAACGGCAACACTCGCACGCATGTCTGACCTTGTTCAGTACCTTACGTGGTGGTATTTTCTGATCCATAGATATGCTAACTTCCGGTATGGATATCGCCGAGTGCTCTGTTTAAAGGAGATATCCAATCGATGGTAGTATGGATTTTGATGAAATTGAAGAGGAAGAAAGTTTTAGTCACTCTTAAAGCTTCTTAGAGTATACAAATATACTTGATAGTGGCGGTATGGTTGGCATCAATTCAGATGGAGACGAATGCGATCCTGCTAGAGCCAAGACATGAACATGATCCTATCTTGCACTAATGCAAAGCACTGGCGGGGAGAGTTCTTTTCTGTTATCTCTAAGATTCTTCCCCTTTGTGCCTACTCGAACAAGGAATGTAACCACTCAATCACACAATGCTGCCATGACGATTGTCAGGGCCATTTCTCACCAGGGCTCTACTAGGCATGTACTGATTGATACCCCATGTTTACTGCCACATGGTCAGAACGTGGCTCTGCTGAATCAACCACTGTCATGCCTCGAAATCTCGAAGCCGGACTTGGCTTGCTTGTTAATCAAGCTTTAGTGTCATGCGCACATGGCACTTGCAGACGGAAAAGAAGGATTTTCTCCACATAACCCTTCTAGAAGATTACTACATGCGCACATAGTACTGCAGGAGTGGAGACAGGAAAGGAGGAGGTTGTCCGGTCTCTTTCCAGAACATTTCTACATGGGGTAAGGTCTCAAGATATGCATGGTGTCAAGAAAGACGAGTCTTTTCCAGGGGATTACTGCATATCCACATGGCACTTGCAGTTGAGGTGTAGACGGGAAAGCAGGATGACTCCTTCTAGAATATTACTACATGCGCACATGGCACGGCCAAGATGCGGCAGGGAAAGAAGGTTGAGTTTCCTTCTAGAAGGCTACTACATGCAGTAAGGATTTCAGCTGGACGGTACAAGGACATGGATACGAGATGGAGACTTTCCAGGAAAGGGGCGGACTGCATGAGGAAGGTGTCCATATTTACTCACATCTATGATCAGGGTGGTTCAGATTACCAATGCCTTCCGTCGCTCTTACACTTTATAAAAAGTTTGGCTCCTTTTGTAATACAAGATCATACACTTGAATCTAAATATTTAAACAATATACTATATTATGAGACAAGTCTGAAAAACAAGCTCTGAGCATAACTGCAAAAGTGGGCTTGCGAATATGAATCACCTCATCCAAGTGGGTTATTGGCGGGGGCGGGGTAATACAATTTCCCACGCTACAGACGGAACCTTGATGGTTATCATGTCATCCGGTCTTCATCATATAAAACACCCAATTGGTCGCCCCACACTCGCGTACCGCGCAAAAGGGGGGACGGCATTAATACGAAATAGGATATTGGAGCTAAAAACTTGTGCATATGCATGGAACGTCAGACTTTCTTCTACCTTGATGCTTGAATAGCTTCCTCCGATACTACGTACCAGGTACCATTGGTGGGTTGGTCACTGTCGACGATGCGATATCTTTGGCTTAGTCACTTAGTGGTTTTGGAATAATGGCTGCTTATTGGAAGTCTCAATGTTGAAAGGGGGATTTCTTTTTCTGTGTTCCATGACTTAGGCTTCATCTGTGTGCTATAGCAGAAGCTAGGAGAATGTTGTCACGGGGTGATCTTGATGCAAGGAACTTACCTCATATTCGGAATGACAGGGCTTCTTCAGCCACAATTGAATGTCTACGAGAATTTGAAAGAGAGAAATATTTTGCGCGAGTCTACAAGAGTGTTGTTCAGGTACTGTATAAATCCCCTACATTTTCCAACTCTAAAATGCATTTATAATCACAAAATTGAAGAACACATAATATAACTCTCAAAATCTGTTCAAATTCCTCTCTAAACAAGCCTATCTAAATATCTTCAAATCCAAGAACGAACAATCATACCAACGAATGAAAAGAAAGTCTTCTACTCTATCACTTTATGAAAAGTTCTCCAAGCCTACTCGGCTTCCGCGCCCGTATTTGTCAAGTACCATTCCCACCGCTCACACAGCTTTATCAGACATCTCAACCTCATGCTCTTCCACTACCCCCGTCTTTCCATCCTGAAGTTCCCTAAAAGTCATAGTAGGGACCCAAGTAACACTCTTTCTAGCATCTGTGACCTCAGCATACAACTCATCCACCTGTTCCAAAGAGAGACCCTTAGTCTCATAAATGAAGAAGTAGACGAAAGCAATGCAGACGAAGCAGCAGCCTCCCCAAACGAAGAAGATTTTGGATTGCAAATTAGCATTGCCATCGCCGTAGTTGACTAGATATGGTGTTGCGTATGCGATTGCCCAGTTTAGGAGCCAGTTTGTAGCTGTTGTCATACTAAGTGATTTGGCGCGGACCTTCAGAGGGAAGATTTCTCCTGTTACGACCCTGTATGTCTTGTTAGTAATCTGGTTCTATGACAGAGAGAAGTATAAGGCCAGGGGCAAGATATCAGGAACTTACCATGCAACAGGACCCCAAGAGGCGGCGAAGAAGAAGATGTAGAAGCAGATGAATGCAATAGCACCTTTCTGCGCTGCGAGGTTATGAACAATGATATTTCCCGCTGAGTCCTGACCAGTTGTAGTAGTCCCAAGAATGGCGACAATGAACTGGCAGACACACATGCCGATAGCTCCAGTCAAAAGAACCGGTCGTCTACCCCATTTCTCGATGGCGTAGAGACCAGGGAATGTAGATGCGGTATTGACGCAATTTGTGATGAGAGCGATAGTGAACGAGTTACTGAATCCGCTATTCTTGAAGAATTGAGTACCATAGTAGAAGATGAAATTGATACCAGTCAACTGCTGCAGAGCTTGGAGCGCGCATCCAGTCAACAAACGCTTGAGGAGATTTCCCTTGAAGCAATCGGCGTAGCTAGATTTTCCAAGACTCAGCTCATAGGCGTGATTTGCTTGAATCTCGGCGATTTCTTCGAGGACGGCTGGGCTATCTTCAGGAAGACGTCGGATCTTGGCTAGGTTCTTGATGGCTGCTGGGAGATTGTCCTTCTTTACCATGTAGCGAGGAGTCTCTGGAAGCACGAGCATGCCGCCGACCAAGATGATGGACCAAGCAAACTGAACTGAGATGGGGATACGGTACGAGCCAGTATCATAACGGTTTTGTGTTGCGTTGTTGACAATTGAAGCAAGCAATAATCCAATCGTGATTGCCAATTGGTACGCTCCGACAATGACACCACGAATCCATTTGGGTGCTGTCTCTGACTGATACAAAGGGACTAGTCGACAGTGTTAGCTGGTGTAAGATCCATGAAAGAGGTCACACTCACTCAAAGCAGATATCAATCCAACCCCATAACCGGCAAAGAATCGACCAGCAACGAAAATAGGGATATCTTTCGCGGCCGTCTGCAATATGACACCCAAGTTGAACACAATTGCAGTAGATGCAATCAAGCCCCAGCGCCGTCCAATCAAATCACCAACAGGCGCAGCAGTCAAGGCGCCAAAGAAAGTTCCAGCTGACAGGATAGAGACGATCATGGCGGATTGGGAGGCAGAAACATCGAGATGTCCAACTGAGTTTCGGTGTCCGGTCGAGAATTCGTCTTGCCAGTAGGGCATTGCGAGAATGCCACCAATGGTGCCAGTATCATATCTGAAAGACGAGATCATTAGTTTATATTGTTGTTGAGTATTTGGAGTGAAGTAGATTACATACCCGAAAAGTACACCTCCAAATGCCACGAAGAGGCCGATCAAGATAGCCGGCCATGATTTGCCGCTCTCCTTGTTAGGATTCTTGATCATGAAACCCATGTTGGGTGAAGGCTCAAATGAGTAAAATGGTATCGATGTAGGGCAAGATTAGATAAAGAAAGTGGTGATATGGTTGCAAGAACCGATTGATACAGACTTGTTGTTTTTCAAATCCTTTGTAGGAGATACAATAGCATTTATAGTCCACCATGTACTGAAGTTTCGGTCTCATTTCTCATGAGAAAGTTTAAGATATCCACATGGATGGCTAGTGTCCCAAAATTCTCATTATCTCGGAGGCTGAGATATTACAAGCCAGGAACTTCCGTACGCGCTCCGAAAGTATCGCCGTAGCTTCACTCATGAGATTCAATACAGAGCCACGTGCAATCAAGGAGTTGCAGGTACCCTCACCACCTCCGCAGACATTCTGCCAATAGCAATCCCGGTTCCGCTATATACTTTGTTCTAACTAGTTTGAAGTCTCCAAGAATGTGGAGAGTGAGGAGGCGTAAGAAATGTGTCTTCTTGTTGCTCGAGCCTGCTCCCACGGTAGCATCAGAGAGGTCTGACAGGGAAAAGATGCATGCTGCTGCATGATAAATAACGAGGTACCAAGTACTCATGCCACTTTGTATGGCACAGATCATCAAGTAGGCAGGTGTAAGTGGTCAATCCCTCCTCTCCTAGAGAGAATAGCTCAGACGGCTCGGAGGGCTTACGGAAGCCAGCTGACACTAAGTCTTTCCATGCATGCTTCTAGTGATACTCAGGACTTCCTTCTAGAAGATTACTATCTAGGGTATAGCCAGCTTCATACTAGTATGCATTTCACTCATATCACTAACTACATGCGTAGAAGCTTCTTACGGCAGGAAAATACTAAAGTAGGTAAGTGTCCAAGATTTTGTCATTTATCGCGGGGTATCAAGACTTTCCGCGGGAGAGAAACCAGGATCCTCGGAGGCACGGAGAAACTCTGCATGCTAACGGACCCGTCCCTCCGCCCCATGTATCTCGGATCACTCCTAGCTTGCCAAGGCGATCATTGTCATTATTCTGTCATGTGAGGAATTGAGCACTGCAAGGTTAAGGTTATAATCATAACGGCAGGGTAGTTAAGCAAAAGAAGCGCGATGCCGCAGAGAGAAGGGGCCGGGGGACGGGGACAGGGTCTTTGTTGACGAATCAGAATTCTCCCCTACCTTATCACTTCTCTAATGCAAGAACCCCTGGCTCTTTCGATCTTCTCTCATGATGTCTGAATTAAAGATGGATCGGAGGCGAGCGGCGTCTTGTCCCTTGGGAGATCACCAGTTTTGAAGATGTATTCCACTATGATATTTGGACTAGAGACGGAACGGAAGGAAATGCATCGGGCAATCTTGCAATATCCCCGGTCTTGGACTTGGACTTTGTGGGGTCTTATTATGACCACTGTGGGGTATGAGGGCGCCCCGCACTTCATTTTGTTTACTGAACCGTCTTTTACGGAACAATATACTTGATGTTAGCGTCAGAAAGGAGGATGAATGAAGAGGCAAAGATCCAGTCCTAGATTTGGAATTTTGATTGCACTGTCCATGTTGGCTATAAGTACCAACGATGGCGTCTTCAAGTTCTTCACTCCACCATCACTCTCTCAAGCAAACTTGCAAAGCATTTCTCTCTTCGCTTCTTTTGACAAATTCGTTGCGTTCATATTCTATCAAAAATGAGGAATCCGATCTCATCCAACGGAGGTCTCTTCTCCAGCCTCCTCCTATCTTCCCTCTGTCCAATCCCAGTCTTGGGAAAGGTTGTTCCTCGTACAGCAGATTGCCATAAGAACCACTATCCCGGACCAGAAAACCCAAGCTTCGAAAATGGCCTTACTGGTTGGACAGCTGAAGGAAATGCATTCAGCCCTCAATCCGTCTCCTCTGAGACTGCTTACTGGGATGGACCCTTCCGAAAAGTTGGCAACAACTTTCTCTGGGGATTCCCAGGAGCAGGTGATACTGGGACTGGGTCTCTAAAGTCGAATTCATTCAAAGCTAGTTCAGTCATGAGTTTCTTGATCGGTGGAGGATGGGACGAGAAGAACCTGTACGTCAGCTTGGTACGAGACAAGGACGGGAAGACACTTTTCAAGCAGACTGGCCCTAATGACGAGGCAATGGTTCGAATCATCTGGGACACGAGCGCCTATGCTGGTGACTTGGTGCACCTATATGTCTATGACAATAGCACTGCAGGCTTTGGTCACCTCAATTTGGATGATATCCGAACTGGATGTGATGCTCTGGGTGACCGAGGATTGGATTTCAATATTCTCGGACAAGCAAACCAGCCAGATGCAGGAAAGCTATCAACCCGTGATCGCTATGCTGCTGACCCTATCCGACCTCAATATCACTATACGCCCTATCAAGGGTGGATCAACGATCCGGCAGGCTTGATACAGTGGAAGGGTGAACATCACCTCTTCAGTCAATTTAATCCCAACGCACCTCTCTGGGGTCCGATGCATTGGTCGAACGCCAAGAGCAATGACGCCGTTCACTGGAAGGATCAAAAGGTAGCACTTTACCCTCCTTATGTTGAGAATCGATCAGATTCCAGTGGTCGGTTTACCGGTTCAGCAATTGCCAATAAAGACACTGGGGCGATACAGTTACTCTTCACCGATTTCACTGATGGCAATGCACACCCTGGCGCAGTAGCTGAGACACAATCCTCTGCCACCAGCAACAATGGACTCGACTTCACCTATTCTCCAAAAAACCCAGTCATCAAAGAACCACCTCCTGGTTCGGCTGCTGCTTTTCGTGATCCTAAAGTGTTCTGGGATCCTACAGACAAGACATGGAAGATGGCCATTGGCTCCGGTGATACCACAGGTGGGAAGGTACAACTTTACGTGTCCACGAGTCCTACAGGTGCCGAACAATTGGATTGGAAATACGTTGGAGTGCTCTTTGAGGGAGACCTCACCCGAGGCACAGTCTGGGAATGTCCCAACTTCTTTCCAATTGGCGATAAATGGGTTCTCTTTTACGGCGCCAACAGCGTCGGGTTCTACCACGTGGGAACCTACAACGGCACCACTTTTGTCTCTGAGAAAACAGGTCTTGCAGATGCTGGTCCCGATAGCTATGCTATGCAATGGTACATTGATCAAGCAGGTCGCAACCTAGCCATCACCTGGCTCGGCAACTGGCCTACACCAAAGCTCCCTATGCGCGTCAATGGCTGGGCAGGCATACAATCAATTACTCGTGAGCTCTACATCCGCAAAGATGGCGGACTAGGGAGTCGCCCCATCAAGGAACTGAGCAGTCTTCATAAGAACAGACTCGCCGATCTGAAGAATAAAGACGTCCATGGTACGATCAAAGTCGGTTCTAGCAATACAGCACGTCTGCAACTCGCTATCGATCTTGCTGCATCCAATGCTCCAGCTTTCAACGTCAGTCTCTATGAGTCCAGTGCCGAGTCAGCTGTCCTGCAGTATGATTTTGCTAGCAAAACTCTCTCACTTGACACAACGAATGCAGGGTATGGACAAGCTGGGATATGGAAGACGGTCATCGATACCAGTGTGGGAAAGTTGCTGAATCTTGACATCTTTATCGATCGGTCTACTCTGGAAGTCTTTGCTGGTGATGGTCAGGTCTTGTCCATGAAGATTGTTCCGCGGTATCAGCAATCTACTGCTATCAAGCTCATCTCGAATGGTGGTAAGACTGTCTTTGATAGTGTTACCTTGACTGCTCTGGATTCCTCGTGGTCTTAGAACTTTTGGATCGATGTCTGGGTATTAGACCTGTCCTGAAGAGCAATAGACTGGGTAGATGGAATGAATCTTGGATAGAAACAGAAATATTTGCATTTGTGGCGATTGAAGGGTCTAAGCGAGGAAATTAGATTGGTGGTTGGTAAAGAGTTTTCGACTGGATTTCTTGTGTAAATATATTTCAACATGTTGGATTATTCCACGAGCATTTTCAGAGTGGTGATATCGTCTAGGAATTCAAAAATGGCGCAATGCATTGCCAAAGAATCAAGTGACTATATACGGTAAAGCATTCCGACAAAAAGTCTCTAATTTATCGTATTTTGTACTGGGTCAATTTAGGGAGACTTGCCTTAATAGATCACTTGCGCGAAAAATGAAAAAGAATAAATAAGCACTTTCTAAAATTGGCAGGTGGGTTAGCTTCCCTCCTTGACCCGTCCCATGTCGACTAGTCGTACCTTGGCAGTGAACGATAGTAATCTTTTCGACGACAACGAGGTAAGCAGCCATGGTGAATGCATGCACTTAACCCCAGTGTATGTACCACATGACTACATACACTATTACAAGTCTCATGATTGGAGTGTTTGCCGCGGTTGTATTGCGCTTATGGCGTGTAGTATGCCCGAGTATCCCTACAAGCTACTAGCAAGCACTATGTTGCGGGGTAACTCTTAGTCAATCCCACCCCATGGGACAAAAGCCAAAAGTGGTGGTGGTATGAAGGAGAGACGGCTCGTTTGACCATTGATACATTGACATTTCCGCCTCGAGCAACATGGGACGGCATACATGTGCACAATTGGGTGAATTCCCGACTCGGAAATCCTTCTAGAAGGTTTCCTACACTTGCATGCACCATTGTGCAGCTACTAGTTGAGAGATTTTCTTCAACGCGGCATACTGTCCCAGATGATGCAGCTCTTATATGCAGAGTGTCCCCGAGTTGTCGATCAGAGAGTTGAATTCTTATCTATGTCTCCGCAATTGATGTGATGCCAAACTCCCGACTAGGTGCTTGGGTTTAATCTCTTGCAAAGGTCAATCATCATGGCTCCCATTATAAACTCTGGTCGCACTCTCATGAGTCGAGTTGTAGAGGTTGCTAAGCCTACAGATCCAACAACACTGATTGTTGAGGGATGGGCTCAAGGGTTTATGGTCGGGTCGATCCTGATCATGCTTTGTACCACCGTTTCGAATTACAGACGTGGAGTCCTACTCCATAAGCTGATTGTTCTCGAGGTAATTACATGCGACTGGTTGTGTTAATTACTATCGTTAGTATCAAATAGCAGCAAGCTGACTTTCTTTAGCTGATATTTGGATCATTCCATGGCACTTTCATCTTCAGCAACGCTCCAGTCTATGGCTGGTATCTATCCGTGACCGCGATCTTCCTTATCATATCATGGAATCTACACAATGTTATCGCATGGATTAAGGTCCGCCCTTTTATTGGTCGCAAGACAAGCTTCATCTTTATTGCGACCATAGCGTTGGTGCAACCATATTGGATTCTAGAAATTTATGCGGACTTTACATATTTCAACAACATCAATAAGATATACTTGAAGACAAGGGTCTTTGAAGCACTCTTTCGGTATGTTACCTCCTCCACTTCGCCCAAAAACATATCGACTAACTTGCTTCTTTTGATAGTGATCCATGGTGGGTCTACACAACCTGCTGCCTTCTCTACAACATCCGCACCCGCTACAATTTCGGTCTCTTCGAATTAATGCGCTTCTCACCACGCTTCGCAGTCATGCTTACAGCCATGATCCTCTCCATCCTCTTCACCATTATCGACATCTGTGCTGTAACCGATCACCTCAGTGCCAGCATCCCCATCGGCATAAACCCCTTTTGGAAGCTAGCTTTCGTTTTCAAGCTTCTGACCGATTCGGTCATCTTGGACGACTTCAAGACTGCGCTTGATAAGCTGTCTGCGAGGAATATATCGAGGATTGAGGTACAATGGGCACGGGATTGGGCTGCTGCAAAGCCGAGTGCGGAACATAGAGAACATCCGATGGGGTTTCGCGGATCAGAACAGAATGAGATAAAGATTTCGAGGGGTGGGTCTGAGGAGTCGGATATGTTTGGTTGCGGGGATGGGATTGCGGTGAAGAGAGAGATAGAGGTAAATCATTCTGCTGCGAGGAAGACTCAAGTAGCCGTGCCTTTAAAGTGTTTTCCAAAATCATAATCATACTTACTCGTTCTTCGTCTTCTATAGTTAGATATTAGATGCAACAATGTTATCTAAATAAAATTGCGAATATACCGAAAAATTTCAAATGATATATATCCCATTGAACTGTAGCTGGGAACGGCAAATATAATGTAATGATGTCCCTCAGTTGCTCTTTTACAGAGTGAAACTATGGTCAAGTAGAAGCTTGATATTGAGGGCTTTGAAGGGTAAAGAATTCACACCTATTGAGTTGCTATTCAGCTCCTATGACAAGACATATCATCCCACTTCAAATACTTCAACGAGCAATGTCACTCCCTCCCACCCAAGTGAAGATTGCTACGTCAATAAAAATTATACATCAAACAAGAAGCCACCATCCACTCTACGAAGCTTAGCACAAAGCACCACAAGAATGTTCTTTTTCCAAATGCATGTCGTGATAATTCGCCATTTCCAAGTGCCGTTTCCTTCAACCAATCACATCCCCCAAATTACACATACAATTCTCCAAGAATCACGAATCGTCAATCTATTTCCCTATCTTCCTACATCCCATCTCTAGATCTCGGGAATGGGAGATCCGCTGCAGGGTTCTTGTTGAGGATCATTGCTTAAGGTTGAGCCGTCCCGGGAAATGGGAGGGGTTTTCTTGGCGAAGGGGTGTGAATGGCTTCATGGTGCCAAGATCTTTTTGGTAGTGGTATAGAGACGGGATGGTTTACATATTGGAGGATATGAATTGGACTTACTGGAGTACAGAGAAGATTTAGGGTTTTCAGATCGACTGAGTGCATTAGAAATCCATACAGAAACCTGTTTGTTGGAAGATTCTGCATAAGCCTCCGTGTCATAAGGCTAGATGGTTGTCATATGATGTTTTCCTGCCTGTAAGCTGTAAGAATTTGAAAATTTGAAGTTTTATGAGTGTTATTGCGTGCTTGTGTAGGTAATGATAGTCCGGTATAAGTGAATAGTATATAAGTAACAAGAGTTATTCATCCGAGATATATCTCATAATTCCATTGTCCATAATCTCTACCCCTCAAGCAAAGCAACAATGCGCTTCATTCTTCTCGTCTCTACAGCGACTAAGCTGGTCACGGCCATGCCTGGTATGGCAGCAAACATCCATGGACGCCAATCTCTTCCCAATAACCTCCCGCTCAGCTCCCAGGAGGGTAACTCTGGCCCAATTCCCAGCTTGCTCTTCAATGCTCAAGACCAGTTCGTGGACGTGCGTCCCGGAACAACTCACCAATTCATTGCTCCTGGAAACAATGACAAGAGGGGACCATGTCCAGGTATGTATGAATACTCGCTGCTCCTCATCAGTGCTTATACCACGTCTAGGTCTAAACGCAGCAGCTAACCACGGGTTTCTCCCCAGAAGCGGAATCGCTACCATTCAACAAAGCAAGTGTTCTTTCACTTTCATTACTCTCACTAAACTGACTTCTAAAGCTGTTACTGGTCTTAGTGAAGCATACAGCTTCGGACCCGAGTTTGCTGCTGCTCTCTCAGTCATCGCCATAGCACTTACAGGCGATCCAACAAGCGGAACATGGTCAATTGGTGGTCCATACTCACCCGGTCTTTTGGGAGGATTGCTTTCCAATCCATCCGGGATATCGTGGTCGCACAATACTTACGAAAGTGATGCATCCCCTGCTCGTGTACGTATTCAAACTCTGATACTATCTTGTGGGGAATCGAATATCACTGATAGAAGTAGGGTGATGCATACTTATACAACGGTGACTCTACATCCCTCCGTCTAGACCGATTCGACGCACTATACAACCGCGCAGAGAACTACACTCTCGATATCCTCCGCGACCACAACAAATACGTGCACGATATCTCCATCTCCCAAAACCCATATTACTTCTCTGCTCCGTTCGCAGGACTGGTCCCACCCATCGCTCACCATTTCATCATCAATCTCATGAGTAATGTATGGAATTTCTCCCTCACATTGTTACACAACTGATATCAGTAGCATTCGGCGGATAACATCCAAGGATACCTGAACCGTGATATCCTCAAGACTTTCTTCAGCGTCAGTGGACCAGACAACGCCCACGTCTGGACATCAGGACACGAAAAGATTCCGCAGAATTGGTATAAACGACCCTCTTCTAACCCTTATGGAGCCCTCCCCGCAGCTGTATGTCCCTTCTCCCCCCTCAAACCAACTGTCTATTAACAAGCGCAGGCCGACGTCGCCATCCTTGCGACAAAATACCCAGAGATAGTCCAATTCGGCGGTAACACCGGAACACCCAACTCCTTCGTGGGTGTCAACCCTGGTGATCTCTCAGGCGGCGTATATAACAGCGTGAATCTGCTGCAAGGAAACAATCTAGCTTGTTTTGCGTTTCAGGCCGCGCAGCAGGGATTGCCATCTGTGTTGGCCGGAGTGGTGTCGAATCTGGCGCCCGTGTTGCAGTTGGTGAATCAGTATGTTAGTCCTGTGCTAGGGGTACTTGATTGTCCGGCGTTGTTAGTTTTCAATCAGAGTGCATTTAATCAGTTCCCTGGGTTTAAGTATCGGCCCCGTCCTTAGGACTTTGGGAAGACGAGGAAACTGGCAGAAGGTAGACGAGAGATGAAGCTGGATTCCCCTTTAGGAGTAGGGTTTCAGGAATTTGATATATATCATAGATCACTTTCTACAAGATAATGCGGGAAACCTTTCTAGTGACAAAGATTTATTCCATTCAAAGATTTTCTCGTTATACCAAGGACATGCTGTCATAAAAAAGATCCTAAATCGAGTTCCCAAATATTTTTCTATGATGGGATAACAACAACCAACCCCCACCCCCCATTTCCACCAAAATCAAAGCAAACCCTTGATTCCCAACACCCTCCAAAACACCTTAATAAACAATCGCTCAAAAAAACCGAACCTGATTCTCAAACAATAGATTAGGCTAAGCTTAGAAAAAATATAATTCGAAACAGAGATTTTGAATAAATACAGAAAGGCAAAACAGAGCTTACATATCCCTATCCGCTTCCGCCCACACACTCTCATCACCTGGCTCTCCATACGCATACGGATGTATTTCCTCATTTCCTGCCATTGGATTATGCTTTTCTATCTCTTCTGGTGTAGGTTTTGAGCGTTGGATGAAGACTACTTTCACTTCATTTTCTCTGCGGTTTTGACCCCGATCCTGGTGATGAACCTCTGGTTTTGATTTTGTTGTCTCGAGAGAAGTGGGGTTGGATGGAGTGGGATTGTTGAGGAAATATTGTAGTTCGTGACAGAAAGATAATTTTGTCGAGAGAGGGATATCCTGGTCTTCGATTTCGAGCTCGAGGAGGCGGAGGGAATGGAGTTGAGAGAGGCCGGAGGTAATCCAATTTGAGTTGATATTTAGGATTTCTCCTCTTCCACTCATACCTCCCTCCTCTTCATCTCCGACTCTCTTCTCTAACATCTCTTTCTCAGCTCCGCTGATCACCGCGCCTTTCAAACACATTTTCACTCCCCACACACCTTTCCATAACCCACATAATTCCTCCCACTCCCCTTTCCCTGCTCCGCCTGCTTCTCCAGCACCGATACCTCCACCTATTTCCTTCATCCCACTAACTCGTAAATCCCTGGCTAGAACCTCTATTCCAACCCATCTCACAGCATCACTTTGCCATGGTTTCAAAGCACGAGTGAATTGCCGGGCAGCGTATACACCAGACCAGAACCAGTTGATGAAGTGGAATGAACTAGTTTGGAAAGGGAGAGTATGTGTTTCGTTATAAATTTGTTTGCAACTAAGCAAGAGGCCAGTTGGGACTTTGCCTCGCTTGATAGGTGGTTCTTTTGCTATCTCAAGGGTTTGGTAATTTGTCTCCGAAGAATCTTCGATCAAGGTAGGCGAAGATGGAGGGAACAGGATATGTGTTATTTTCTCCAACGATGCATTCATCTGAGGTGTTGAGACGCCTGGGAGACTGGAAGGGTGGAGCGCATAACCCCAGAATTGCTCCGTGTTTAGACCGGCAAAGGATGGAGGTGGTGGGAGAGGTGCAAGATGAGCGTGGTGAATCGGGTGGGTGTCTAGGACATGGGAGTAGATTTGAAGACGGATTTCAAGGGGGAGCGTGAGGAGGTGTGGTTTCACGGGGTCGGAAATTGGGTCTGGTAGGTTCGTTATTGTCCTTGAACTTGCTTTATAACTTGGTGATGTAGGAGATGGATTATGGACAGGGAAACCAAAGTTCGGAGGAATCTTTTGAGATGAGGAAGAAGTGTGAGGTGATCGTGTTGTTGTAGTATATTTTGGTGGAAAAGAGAAATCTGGGGGACTTCTAGTTCTGTTCTCTCGAGTCTCCGTTTCTGTGATGGTTGAGGACATCTTGTCCTTGTCCTTGACTTTCCTCAATTCCTTGGCTGATGCGATGATTTCGCAGCATACAACGTAACACAATTGACCGGATTGGAATCCCGCCTAGTTGTAAGATAGAGAAGTATCGTATTGATCACGTGCAGCTAGCACAGTGCATGGGCAAGCAAATGCAAATGACCTGGCATTAAAAAGAAATATAAGAACGAGATCGGGACAAAATCAAGGCAAATTACAAAAGCAAAGGACGGGAAGCAAAGTTTATATGTTCATTCCTGACAACATATTACTTTTGGTTTCGGCAGGCCTAGCTATCCTCAGCCGCATAGAGACCGCCACCTCACATAAGCCATCGTGCGCTTTACCGCCAATAAACGATAACCTCGCCGTCTTCTCAGCGGGCAAAGTATGTAAGGCTGGGCTTGGCTTTTGGAGGGGTCATCCGATTGACCAACTTTGTCCACAAGCTTGAAAATGAATTCGCTCCACACGTGGCGCTATGTCAGGAAGCTTTGGTGTAGGACGAAATGCACTCGAGGGGTATAGGGCCGTTATGAGTCCAGATTTGACTTGGGTCGCAGACTGTGACTCCTCATCAATTGGGAGTGTGAGATGGTCGTTGGCTGACAACACGAGCGGTGTATCCACTCTTGATAGCGCTGATGGAATAGGCTATTGGTCTTGACCACGAGCATGTACTATGGTAGGGTGAGACCCGCTGTGAAGTAATGCGCAAGATGGCAATTCTAATGCGGGCATTCTGTTGGGCTCCGTGCGTTTCCTTGTTTTGACGGATTTTGGATAGGGATTAACGTGTGTATCCTGTTCTCATCATCTGCGTCCCAAGCCTCCTTCAATCACGACTCCACTAGTTGCCAGCCTCAATATATCTGCGACTGATCTTGTCTTGCCATTTGGGTCCCTCTTCACCTCCGGAAGAGATGGTTTATCTGTATTGATCGATCCGACATCCTTCATTTCCTCATCTTCGTCTTCATCTTCATCGCTATCGTCGTCGTCAAATTTTCTTTTCAATCCAGTATTCACAGTTTCGACCCCTCGTTCCCTTTCCTCAACTGTATAATTATCGCCATCTTCTGCAACATATTTGGCTATGCGCTCGTTCAGCCACTTTTCCGCTCCCTCCAGAAACTTTTCCTCGTCTGCCTCGCTCGACCCTCCAGAATGAAGCCCACTTTGAATCGCAAGTCCCTCCTCAACCCAAGTCTCTACTGCTGGATCCAATTTCTTGCGCAGTAAATGCTGTAATATCTGCTCTTGAGTGCGACCTGGAAATGTCGTGGCAGGGTAGACAACAGTTCGATTTAGAAGGTCGGAATGCTTAGACAGGTGTGCTGTCAGACTCTGGATATTCGCCGAGAGGATCGCAGCAGAAGTTTGAAGGGAAGACCTGAATCACTGTCAGCATCACGCAAGCACAAGACGAAACGGAGAATATATTAGATGCTATGCGCAGAATAGACAGCATAGATCAAACGCAAAGGGGAAGTCAGACATACCATTCTGGCAACGGATTTCCTCGAAGAACATCACCTCGAACAGACACCAAGTTGTTCGTAAGCTGGAAAATGCGCTGTCGCGTGTGCTCGAGAGCTTTGATATCGTCCTGACTCAGGTTGGTCTGAGCCATAGTATGATTCGATGATTGGCGCGCTCCAGGATGCTGCTTCGATAATATCGTCTGGATGTGGTGATACTGGAAGGGTGGGAGTGTGGGGTTGTTTGGTGAGAAAAGAGTATTTTTGGAGGGTTTCTCAGGGAGCACGGCGCTTGGAGTTCGTCTTTATCCACCAATTTGGGCCGCCGCAGATTCGGTAGCGATGTCACTCCAACACAACAGCAGCACGACAGACTCAGCTTTACCAAGGTAAAATCCCTTCACAATTAACCTTAATATCAACTTCAATTCATATCAGATGAAGCACGAACCCTGTCGCTATACCTAAATCGGCTTTCCGTTCATCATCACTTGATATAGAGGTACCTATTCGTATGTATGTCTATATACCCATCTATACTTTGCGACTTGTTATACCCACCATGTCAAGAGACTTTTCCCCCTTCGTACTTCGCATGCATCCACTTTTCCAGACCGTTACACTTGTTCAAGTGACAACACTCCATTGTTGGTTTTGCTGGCTGCTCTCTTCTCTCTGCTGGCTTAGTAGCCCGCTTTTCCCGTTCAATTCCCAGCTGCATACATCTTACAAGACGCTACTATTGCATAGCCCGCGTCGCTCTGCAGTTTGCGGCCCAGGAACATCAAGATAACAGGCGCCCCCATTCTTCAGCACCCACTTTTGTACTTGCTTCAAACTTTCTTTTCTCTCTCCAGATCCACTCCTTCACCCGTTCACCCATATTCTTGGTCCATAGTGGATTTACCCGCCAGACTATTGTCTTTCCGTTGCCTCCCGGATGCATGCACATCGTCACGAGCCATTTCTTCTATAGATCTGCTTTTTCCATTATAACGATCGTGCTTAACTCCAGTTGCACAATATTGTTGCCCGATTCTTGTGCTAGCTTTTGGAAAACTTCCCCGGAGGCGGCAGCTAACATCTGATGAATTCTCCGAGGCCAATTTGGACGGTGAGCAATTGGAGAAACATGAGCGAGTCCATACGTCTTCATGCTCACGCCCTCTACCTGCATAGCCCCCGCTTATTTGAGCTGACCGATGAAGCAGTGAGCTGCCGATCTCAAGAGAAACACAGTGGCGGCTTCATCACGAACTGTTACATCAATATTCCAATATGGGATTCTATCATTTTGAGAACTGATATTCTGTCAGCGCTGATCCATGATAACCCCGAACCTCGAATTACAAAGCCTCTATCAATCACACCGCCCGAGACACACCTTTCAAACAACCTGTTCCGTAATCATACGATGTTGATCAGCTTTTACCTTTCACAGACAAACTAAATCGGAGGCAACCATCCGGAAGTCTTCCTCGCGCTTCCCGGGGTATAACAACTCAATTGACTTCCTTTAACAGGACCCGCGACGCTGGATCACTCGGCCAAGTGCCGGTGGGGGGGTGTCTGCAGAGTTCGTCTGCGGGTGATGTTTCATCGGGCGCATATCTCAGTGGAAATATAGACGCAACACAGAAAATGAGGCTGCTCCTTTCTCTTTCAGCGCCTTCCACCGCCGTCACTCATTCAGTGACTCCTTACACGACTTGCATACTATTATTAGGGTTATGTTGGTATTCTATTTGTCTGCCACGTGTCAGCCAGTCCAATTATACCCACCGGAGAATTATTTCTTACTTACATAAAGTCAAGTTACTGGCCTGCCGGTCTTCTGCTTCGCCTTCCAACAACTTTCTTCCTTTCTCAAAATACACCAACACCCTCACATCTATATTGTGCACTGTAGTCATCAGTTTGCCGTTCTTCAATTGATTGGCATTGCACTCCATTGGCTTTTAGGGGGCAGGGTGAAGATGATTCAGCGGAAAGATCACCCGCCTGCCATCTTCCAGCAATTGGTGTCTGTAAAGTGTTCAAGTGATTCCAGTTCCAGTCCATTTTTAAGCATGCAATCTCCAGTATTTAATTCTCCGCGTCATTGTCACCCTTTGATTGCGCGGCGTTCCATTCAGAGAGCTCACTCATCGCCTTCGAGTATTGCGTCTAAAGACGAGAAGGCGACCTCTTCAATTTCTCATTCGGTACCTGGAAACATGGATTTAGTCCTTGAGCCGGAGATTGAAGCGATGGGTCTTCAGCATCCCAATCCCGAAGCGGGAAAGATATTGAGAGATAGTATCTATCTAACGTTCAACGCGCCACAAGTAGACGAATACGTTTGTTTCCCCTTCCTTTTCTTCTATCCTCCTCCACCAGCTGGAACATCCACCTACAAGCCCTTACCTCAAATCCACTCTCTACATCCACAATTCAAAACCCCTTCCCAAAAATCCATCCTCCCCCAGAACCATCACCACACCCTCTTCCACACCACCGTGGACCTCATCCAATCCCTCTCCCCATCCCACACATTAAGCTTTCCGCTAACGCTCCCCTTCAGCACCGCGGCATCTTTCTCACACACCCGCCTCTCCTCGCCCTATCTGACCCACACTTCTCAGGCTCTCTCTTCCATGCCTCCTACGCCTCTCTCCCATCTCCATCCAATCCTACTCTCTCAAATCCACCAACCTGGCATCTAGAGCAGCGGAGCGTGAAAAATATTACGACTTCTACCTCTCTGGTTCTACTGTATCGAATCGCTTCGCTTTCACCTCCTCAAAGGTTGAACTCAAATCGAAATCTAGAGACGAAGGACGTGGGGGTAAATGGACATGGGGTTGCGAATGGAGTGATAAATGGAGATGGAAATAGAGGTATTGAGAAACAATTTCAGAGAATCAAGCAGGCTTTAGAGGAAGTACCGCTTGGGAGAGATAGACGGGAGAAAGAGTTAGGACGGCTGAAAGAGGGAGAGGGAAACGGGAAGCTAGAGGGGTATGACTGCGTCATTTGGACGAAAGATGCGGTACAAGCGCTGGTCAGCAAAGGATTAATCGTACTAGATGGCGGGCTGAGTGTCGGTAAGTCAATCTTCTCTTCCCCAACCCTTTATATTCATTTCTTCATCATCCCATCCTCTCAACCCTCCAAATACAACATCCCACCATCACCATATCACCATATCACCATCAAAATTCCCATCCCATCCCATCCCAATCCAAGTCCCCTCCCTCTCCAGCGTTCCAAATCCTTCCACCAAGGATCAAGGATCAAGGGTCCATCCTCTTGGCTGCATCTCTCATCCAATGGTATCCTACAAGGGAAGAACCTTAACTAATGCACGACACGTACAGATCAGCTCCTCGCTGATGCACGGGCGCGAGCCGGCCCGGCCGATGCGAGAACAATGGTCGGTGTAGAGTTTGGAGGGTTTAGGGTCGTGAATTAGTGTGTTTTCTACCCTTTCGCGAGTGATGTTCATCCTATCATCTTTGTCGGTTTCTTCGCCTTGCTTGGAGCGGAAGCCCTCCGGCAAAGCTAGAATTTGCATGGGATTGAGAGTGGGATGGATCGCAGTTGGCATTTTGTGTTTTCTCTACGGCTTCGGAAGGGATGGCGTATTCATATTGTTCCTCGTTACGGTTTCCTTATTTCCTAACTGTACTGGGGGGATATCTGTATTATCACTATCATTTCTGCAGGCGTTCTTATATTCCTCCACCTTTTCATTTTATCTTTTCATTTGTTGGCACGGGTTTTATCATTAGCATATTAGGAGGGAGCGCTGGATACCTTCATTAGATCTCGATTGGATTTGTCACTGAAATGGGAATTTGGAAGGCAAGCATAGCGTGTGGGGAGGAGCCAATAGTAAGGAAAACTTTTGGCGTGGATATGGATTTGGATTTTGGGTTTGGAAAGAATTGAAAATGGAATTGGATATGGGAAATGTGACGGAAAGGATAGAAGGATCTCGGGATGCAATGATGGGAAAAGAAACAATATAAATATCGTTATAGAGGGAGGAAATTTGGATGGGACTAGGATTGGGGATGTCTTTATAAATATATCTATTTAAACACCCTTTTATAAAGCCACCTAAACTTAGCCGAAACTCCTAGCTTGCGGGTCATCGCAGGAAGAGAGAGACGGTGGGTGAGACAGCCTTCGAATATGGTTAAACTTCTTCATAAAATATGATGAATAAAGTATATCATCGACTCGAATGAGAATAAATATGGTAAGTGAGCGATAAAAGCAGAATACGTCGAATATACTAGGAGATTCTCTCCTTGAAACTTCCTAGATAATGGAGTAATCTGCCTTCAATGATCCTAGGGATACACTGCCGACAACCCTCTCCCTATACGACTGCTTCGTCATCTACTACATATTGTAGATTACAGAGATCGCCAATGAAATGGGAAACAACACCACAAGAATAATTGATTTTTTTTTTAAGATTCGTAGAACTCTCAAACATCCAGAAACTAATGCCTCGGTCAATTGGACCTTCTGATACCTTCACCTCAGTATACCTATGGTTGATGTTCTTTTCTGGTGGCGGCAGAGACTCCATGATCATATCTACCTAGCACAGGCTAGTCGACTGACTCGCTGTGAACGAAGAATCTATTTCCCTCTGAGTCTAGAACTTTCCCCAAATAGATATCCTGTAGCTTCTCTACTAGCCCCGAAATGTTTCGTAGATCTGTAAAGGGTGTACTATACACACTTCCCATCTTCGAAACCAAATTTTGTAATTCATCTCGTGTATTGTTCCACTGATAAACTTCTGACAGACGTCCTTCGAGTGCGACAGAGTGCTTTTCAACCTTTGAGGAATTGTTGGCCTTACTCTTTTCTAGAGTTGGTCTAGCAAACCTGCCGTCGAATTGCAGCTCCGGTAATGCAAACATGTTCCTAAATGCTAACAGATCTTCTCGGACAGGTACTCGAAATAGCTGCGAAACATTGTTTTGCCTGAGGACAGATTGGTGGCATGCGGCATGCCGGTGGTACAGATGGTTCAGAAACTCATCTTCATCGCAATGTTCAATTTGTGTACAGCATGATGTAGATAAATTATGATTGGTCTTGAGATGCCCGTATATATCTGATGCTGTCATACAGAATGTAAGCTGTGGAATATCGAAAGTATAGTAGATCTGGGGGCATTCATCCGGTATGTACTGTTCGGGTGTCTTGTCCCATCTCCTGGTCCCAAGACAAAGGCAGCATCGCCACTTGGGCTCTATTCGCGGCTGGTCCGACCATACTTTGAAACTCCTTTCGAATTCCTGCTGGGTCCCGATTGCGCATGACCATTCACAGGACCGATCATGAGTAGTTATTCCGTCCGTTAAGCTAGCTCCACTGTATGGGCGATAACCCCGGCTGTCAATTGCATCACCACTCGAAATTTTGGACTGGTGCTTGGGATATTCAAGAGTTGAAGCATCAGTAAGCGCCCACTTAGATAGATATTCGAGCAGTGAGGGTATGAGATGAGGCCATCGGCAATCTGGCACCCAAAATTGATCGATAAATATAGCGGTAAAGGTCTGGGACTCAAGTATGCTTTGCAACAACCAGTGATCAAGCCTTGTAGATACCATTGACGTGGACTCTATGTGGTATTGAAGGGCAGCGGTTGCCTTTTGCGACTTCTGGTCGTTCCAGCTTGGTGGTCGTAACTCAGGCCAGCTGTCTAAGATTTTATCGAGATTCTCGTTGTACGAGCTCAGGCTCCTAAGTATCAGTGACCAAACAGTCTTGATCTCTGATGTATACTTCATATACTGAAGCCCGAATGTGACGTTGGAACAGATGCTAGGCTCCAAGACACTTAGCGGTATCTTAGCTCCATCATTGACATTATTCTGCGACTTCCTACTGCAAATATCCAAGATAGTCCAACATTGTGAAACAACCAGTGGGGACTTGTGGGCAGGGAGAAAAGTATTGAATTGTACCATGAGAGTTCTGATTCTGGAGCCAAGAGGAGAAACCGAAAGGTCGTTATAGTTGCGAGACCGGGCACTAAATACATCGAGAGGAAATATCGTAGCATGCAAAGAATATTCTTGTCGTAAGATACAAAGTTCCAAGTGAAGTTTATGTACTTGTGATTCGGGACCATCAAGGCGAGAAATTTCCAAGATTGTTTCCAAAAATCTCGAATCTAGCTGACGCAATATGTCCCAAGAGACGGAATTTCCATCCGATGAACTTTCGTGACCCGCGTGTCTTTTGGGATCCCATAATTCAACGGCGGCCCAGAAAGGTTTGCGTACCCCATTTCTGATCTCATCAGAGGGCATCCGAGTGCGGAACCTTTCCAAATGTGGCAGCAGTAGCTTTACAAACACTTTATGGTTCTTTTCTAAATGAGTATTAAACTCTTCACGAGTAAGTTCCACTTTGAGTTCACATTCAGCATAATTATGTGACTTCACGATATGCCTTCCACGCACATACCAGTCAGAGTCAAAGACTTTCGAGCAGTAGATACATCTATCGTCTATAAATGCATCCTCTATCCCTGTGAGTGAATTACAGGAATAGTGTTGTTCGCCTATCTCTTTCACTCTGGCTGTTGCGAAATCGGTTTCTCCTTCTAGCTTATTGCTGCTTGGTGAGATTGAAATTATTTTGCTGAGCCGAGAAATCTGCGAGGAAAGGCTTGACACAGCATCGGATAGTGATTTGATGCTCTCAGAATCCTGTTTGGTAATTTCCATGGTGAAACGAGTTGATTCCTCAACGACTTCCAATTTGCGAATTAGGGGTTGAGAGACTTCATGGTCCATCCATGACTTGAAAGGATCTATTTTTTCTGAAATAATGTTCGACAATTCGGAATGTGTCGGGTGATTTGTCATTGTAGTCTCGAGTATGGTGGTGAAGTTGATTTGTTGTTGTCCTTGAGTTTTGCCGTAGTTTTCCAGTTGATGGGCTAAGCCGTTCAAGTCGGATAATCCTTGAATGCTTAAATATCTAAGAAAGTCAGCTAGGTTTAAAACTCCAGGGATGAAAAATGAAAAAATGACTTGTCTTTACTTTCCAATAATTGACAAGCTGAAGCCTAATTTCTCCTGATGTTGTGCAATACGCCTTCTAAACTCGATAAAACCGTCGTTGTTGGCAACAATTTTCAGTCGTTTGAAAAAAGCGTGGATGCTGTTGGAAGACGATGGGTCTAATTCTTTCCCTCGTTTATTCCACAAGTTTACCTCCACAGAACAGTCCAGCAGTCTCCTGTACAAATTTTCAAGCTCCAGCTTATCAGTCAGTTCCGGCTGATTATTTGGCAATTGGTTGAGGAGCTGTTGGACTTGAGAGATGCTGCTTGCGAAAGATTCAACATCGCTCAAGAACGACTCTACGTTCCCTTTCGCCCCTTTTATTCCTTTCAAAAGGCCTCTAAATTTGACAATTCCTTTCAGTGTTTGACCAGCGAGGCTGAGGATACCTGCGACACTCGCAGCGACCGCCAGGCCTTCCATATTGGCCGGAAATTTGGAAAAGCTACTATCTTGAAAACAACATTAAGATGAGATGACCATGTAACGAAAACAAAATGATTTGAGAAAGAACAAACAACCGCCACTTCAAGGAGAATGACAATAAATGAAGTGAGAATCTGACGTGGCAGACGAGATCAAAAATTGAAGAGCAGGCAGAATTTGGGGCTGAGAGCAGGGCTTTCAGCACAGCCTCTCAAATTGCAGGCGCAACCAGACACCACACCTTCCACTCAGAACTCACACATGCAAGTCAGCATAAACTGCAAGAGCAACTCGTTTCCCCATCACTTAACATGAGGGATATTCCGAGGCAAATATCGCCTCCATGTAGTTCCTTATCGGGCTTATTCTTCACAATCACTTCTTTCAACCTCGATTACGAATAAGTAGAATGCTTGACAGTCCAAGGCTCCGACAGGTCTCCTTCTATCATCAACAGTATTCCCTTTTTTTCGTGAGATTCAAAACTAAAAGGCTTCTTAAATATAGATGACCACTCGATTTAATGTCCATTTACAAGGTATGAATTGTGAGGCAGACCATCTTTCTGGCATGAGTTAGCGGGGTTGGCGGGGTGGAGATGTGGCGGAAAATTGTGGGGCAGTCACCTAACGAGCCTAATCTTTTAAGTCCGTGTCCCACAGGCTACTTTTCAGGCTCTTCAATTCCAAAGCCACCTATTTCAAAGTAGTATTATATGATAACTGTAAGCTTTGCATATTTAAGACTTAGTAGAGTTGTTCATTCGAAGCCAGAGTTAAATGGTCTTTAATGGTAAAGAAATCGAACTAAGACTCGAATCTTCGATAATTGCTACAAGGCACATTACAACCTTAATAGTAGTAAGAATGGAGGATAGTGCTTCAAAAATGGAGACTTGGGTCAATTTTTTCATTGTTATTGTTTCTAGTTAAGCCAAATTTTGGTTCCGATTTCCAAATCCAATCGGGCCATCTGAGAATCACAGATCTCAAATTCGATTCCTTGACGCCTTGCACTTCTTTGCAATTTTGAGATGCAGAATCTTAATCCACCTCAATCCCAATTTTCAATATCCCAAAGGCAACAAGAGCCACAGGCGTCCTAGAGTCATACCAATCTAATGACCCTTAACAACACCCTCAGCCTTGGCACCCATCTCCCTGACTACACCCTCCATTCCCAATCCTTCCAACCAACTCTGCGCCTTATCAACAACCAATTCCCAAGTTCCTCTCTCCTCCCCACATTTCACTTCCAAGAACTTAACTACCAAACTGGTGATCCAAATCTTGAGTTCCTCTCCCGTGAATTTTTTCTCAATCTCAAGACCAAGTATATTCTGTACTTCCTCGCTAAACTCCCAGAATCCTTCGAAATCTTGGAGTGCAATGAGTGCAAGTACTTTGGCGGAGACGGATGCGAATTTATAGTCGTTCTTGGGGGCAGGAGCAGGCTGGGAAGGAGGAGAGGCAGGAGCGTACCGTGCAGAGGTTGCACCAAACACGGACGAAGATTGAAAGCCACCAGATTTACGTTTGGCGAATGGCGTAGGAGCTGCACCACCTCTTGGCGATCCAAAGAGACCTTGATCCTGAGGAGTTACAGCGGCTCCATAGCTTGGAGAAATGAAAGCATTGGAGCTCCCTGAGCTTTTGTAAGAATGCGAGGTTTGAGAATAGGAACTCTTTCGTTCAGCAAGTTGTTCCTTACCTGTGGTCATGGAACTGGACCCAAAAAGACCTGATCCGGGAGGTGGTGGTGCTTGAGCAGCTTGTACACTGCGTCCGAAGAGACCTCCGCCGATACTTCCGCCAGCTGGTGGTGGTGGTGGTGGTGGAACAGCTTGCGGGCTGGGACTGTAGAGAGCGTTGGGTTGTGGTTGAGGGGGACTAGTAGAATTTCTAGAATCAGACCTTCTGAAATGAGAAACGAAAGAACCGAATGCTCCAGTTGCATTTGCAGACATCAATGCACTACCCGTCGCAGGCGAGCTGCTTTTTGGTGGAGAGCTATAGGCCATGGCCATTGGCTTTGCCGCTTCCCTCGCCCTTCGTAATTTAAAACCTTTTTTCATTTCCATGGGTGCTTGAGCGAGTTGTTGCTGGATCTGACCTCTTGCGGCATATCCGATATCTGCAAAGTCTTCGTCGAGATCTTCTGTCCAAGTGTTAGAACAACATAATTGAATTGACTCTTGATGGCCAAGAGCTTTTTCTCTGTACTTACCACTATATTCACAGCAAGGATCGTATGCTTCATCGGCATTCTTCTCCTTCTTCAGGGCAATCTCTTCATCATTATCAGTTACAGCCACGAAAGCACACCACTTTCCAGCGATCTGAAATTTTTCTCCCAGGCGCACAGCCTCTCGTTGAACGCACTCGTCAAATCGACTCGGATATCTCTCTTTGACCAACTTCCCGTTCTCATCCTTGGCGTCATAGATCCAGCCTCTTCCTTCCTCAAGATCCTGGACTGCCTTCTTGGCGGCCAATTGATGAATGGTCTCGCCAGGTGTAGCAAGGACTTCGACGGGAATCTCAAGAGCAAGAGGACCGTGTGATGAGGTAGCACGAAGGACGACAGAAACAGGATTGCGTTGAATTGTTTCTGGTGACATAAGGATGTAGACCGAGGTTCTGGAGAATGAGAAGAGAGATGGAATCTTGTGTGGCGCCTGCAGTAGCTTTGGAAGTGAAATATCTGGAAGCCAAAACACCGAATCCTTCAATCCTTTCAATGGCTGCAATTCGGGCTTGGCAGCTGTGTCAAATAATGAAATTGTCGGCTTTTCAACTTTTGCTTCGAGTGTCTTAGGCTCGGGGCTTGCAGAAAGGAGAACTTTCATACTATCCGTGACCTTCTCAATCAACTCAAATCCATCGTCGTTCTCATACTTCACTTCCAAGGTGTAATCGGTAATGTGAGGAGATAATGCGCCTCGAAGCATACGCACGACTGAATTTTCAAGTCGCTCTCCATGTTGCACAGCCTGTGCGAATCCGTTACCAGCTCTTGCCAAACCTTCAATAAGTGAGTGAGATACGCCGTTGCCTATCCCCAGAGGAAAGATTCGGATATTCCCCTTCGATTTCTCAACTTGGTCATTGACGTAAGCGAACAGATCATTTTGCTGCCAGATATCGCCATCAGTTAGAAGAATTATTTCAAGTGGTAAGTCAGCGTATCGTCTCTCGATAGTCCCCTTGATGGCCGAGAAAGTCTCGGTGCCTCCCATATTGGCTCCAAAAGTTCCCACATGATTGATTGCATGATTGAGGGTTTCTTTGGTGTAGCTTTGACTCTTCTCCCACAGGAAGGAATGCGAAGAACCAAATGAGCAGATATTGAATTTCACCCCGGTAGGCATAGACTTTAGGAACACATTCATGGCAGATTTCAACATAGGAATGTTTCCTCCCATACTGCCACTTCTATCAGCAACAAAGACAATCTCGGGCCTTGAGGGTGGAAGGGTGAATTTGGGAACTAAAGTCGCCATCAAGGCACGGTGGTTCGGGATCGTAGGATGGGTTTCCAGTATTGCCTTGGGGGTGCCGGTGTCCTTGGATTCCACGATCAAGACAAAGTCCTTGTCAAGCGCAGCATTTCCCAGCGACAGTGTGGCTGAGGCTTTACTCATGACTGGATTGACATCTGCGGCTGTAGAAACGGCTCCCAAGGAGACCGCAATGGGATGCGATGGAGACTGCACACCCTTAATAAAGGAACCATCAGGTAGCTCGACGTCTACAACAATCTTGATCCCACTCTGATCATGAGCTTGAGAGCTAGATCCGAAGAAAGAAACTGGTCCATTTCCATACCGAGGAGCAATCTTGGTGGGAATGGTAAATCGAATACCATCTGTTTCATGATGCTTCAGTTCACCAATGTATGTAATCTCAACAACGACACTCTCTCCAGCTGGAATATTTCCAAGCTTGGTGCTGAAGACATCCGAAGCTTCAGGCGCTTGCTCAAGATAGCCTGCTGTCTCTCCTCTGGCGACTGCCTGATCGAAGATCTCCTTGGCCTTGACTTTCTCTTTAACGAGACCTGTGAGGACTTTCTTGCCTATTGTACACGTGAAGCTCACTACGCTTACGCCATCGTAAAGTGGGAAGGTGTATGTTGCCTTCTTGATAGCAGATTCGGTTGAGGGGTTGGTGAAGGTTTGTTTGAGAACAGTTCTCGAGGTTGTGGAAAGTATTGTGCTATGGACTTCGCTGTCTAGTAATGGCAGGTATTGTTTTGGTGGTGGAGTGTATGGATTTGTTTGCTCAAGGAAGTAATAACAGCCACACAGGTACGCCATCATGGTGTGATGTGATTTTGGGCAATGTGGGATTGGTTGTTTGGTTTCGAGTCGTGGTTAAGAGGTCTTTGACTGAAGGCAATGTGATGATGAGATTCTTGAAGGTCTTGAGATACAGAGTTCTCTAAGTTAAAGTGTTGATGGGGGAAGTTAGAATTTGAAGTGGAGGAGACAAGGACGTTGAAGTAGTAATGTCAAGCCTTTAAGCGAGGCTGAGTCGATGCCTAACGACGCCACTCAATATGCCATCAATTCTGCCTCGCAGCACGGGTACCTACAGCTGAGAGACTAGTTGCGGGGGAAATATTGGCAGTGAGTCACATAGATTATAGTTTTGTTCATGATATGGTCCATTACAACCTTGGAAAATATGACACAATGTGACAGTCACGTGATACATTGACTCTCCATGATTGGAATTTCGGTTATGGTATAAATGGGAGGGATTTGATTCTGAGAATTATGTCTGCCTACAATTTGCTTTTCGCATGTGAAAAATTGAACGTTGTCGTAACCAGCCGGATTGGTTGGAAGCCTTCGGTGACGAATTTGTGCTAGTATGGATCAATCTAGTGCTGCCTGCCGTGTCTCGTCTCCTTGGCAACAAAAACGGGAATTTCTCAGCTGATTTTAGCTTTGCGGTTTAAAGGTAGTATCACAAGAGGCTCTCTAATATGAAATGGACAATTCGTAGAGACGCATCAGCGTGATCTTCAAGCATAAACTGGACAAGTTACTGGTGGTAAAATTGAAGTGGTCTAGAAAAGGGGCTCGGTAATGAAAAGGGGGCTGTGCCTATGTCCCAGTTGCCTTGCGCGCCACAATCATAATCTGCATTGCTAAAGACATAACAGAACTCACTACAAAAAGCCACAGTAATCAATACAAGCCTAGCAAATCATCACAGCCTGACCATGCACTCCTCAATTTCCCGGAAACTGATTGCGAAGGTTATCATACTTGCTCTGCGGGAAGCTCAGCAGGTTCTCCGTCACGTCCAAATCAGCCAACTGCCCGCCACCAAGATTTTCTGCCACCGTCCTGATCAAACTTTGATCTCCAGTCTTGTCGGCACTAGTTTCCCACCACATTGCGCCTCCGAGTCCTTTCTGTTTGATGTACTCTGCCTTCGCTCTCTGACATTGAGGGGTATCGTAAGTAATCATTGTGCGACTAGCCCAGTCATAGCTCCAGCTTGCAACGAGGGAACTGTCGAATTGTTCTTGGGCACCTGGACGAGGAAGAGCTTTGTAATCCCAAACGCCTCCTTCCCAGCTATATGCTGTAGGTTGGGCTTGGCCTACTCCGTTGTAAGGACGACCTGGGCCGTCTGTGTTGAGGAAGGCACGGCCGTAGATAGGCATGCCGAGAACTATCTTTGAAGGATTGATGCGGCCTGCTGTGGTGTAATAAGTGACTGCATCGTCGGCACTGAACTGTGTGCTGGCAGGGTTGGAAGGCGATTTGTAGATATTGGCTTGATGACCGGATACCGAATCCCAGCCGCCTGCCATGTCATAGCTGTAGTTCGTTAGTTTGTTTGTCGTTTCTGCAAGTTCCTTTACTTACGCCATAATGTTCCAGAAGTCAAGATATTGATCCATTTCTTGGAGCCTCAAGACTTTGTAGTTGGTGGGACCTATTCGCTGTTAGCCCAAAGAACCACTGCTGAGGAAGATGACATACCAGCCGAGCAAGCGATGGTAACTAGGAAGTGATAATTCCCCGCAGACTGGGCTGAATAAGCATCCAAACCCTATGTAGTCAGTAAAGTGCTGTTTAAATCGCTAGAAGAACTCACAGCTCTCAGTTCTTTGAGGAGCAACACAAAATTCTGGGCCTGTGCATCATCTGCTTGGTGTTAGCATTATTCATGAAGAAGACATATCAATTTACCTGAGGGATACTCCCAATCAATATCAATACCTGACGAGCATTAGCACTTAACTCATACCTGTCTTGATTCTCAACGCTCACCATCCAATCCCAGATCCTTAACAAGCTGTACAGCGCTCCTCACAAAATTTGCCCTTCCCACAGGGGTTGAAGCTGGCCCGGCAAAATTGTCACGATACGTCCACCCGCCAATCGAAAGAAGAACTTTCAGATGGCGGTAACGTTTCTTGAGGAGGAAGAGTTGTTTGATGCATCCATATACATTGTTTCCGGTATCATTCCAGCTGTCGCTTGCGAAATGCTTGTCGGTATCAGCCCATGGATCTGTTAGTGTCACTTCTCCACTGCCAGGATTAACGTTCGCAAAAGCGTAGTTAATATGTGTCAACTTGTCGGCTTGAATGTCTTGCGGATTGTAAGATCTGCCGTAAATTGCCTTGCACCTTGTTAGCATGCTTCTGAGTACCCAACCCAATCGCAATTCTCAAAGAGTGGCGTATGGTAATATCTTCAACTTACCCAGTTGACATAGTAAGCAACAGTCTTGTATTTTGTGGTTCCAGGAGTAGGTGTAGGAGGATTTGGTGCTGGTTTTTGTACGTTTTCATCTCTGAATGTGAACCAATTTACATTAACAAAGTCTTGGGGTTGGCCACTGGCGAACGTCAAGTAGACTGAATGGACGCCAGTCAGTGTTGTACTCATCGGTGCGGAGACAGTAGTCCAGCTTTGCCAACCACCAGTATTGGCAATTGCGAAGTTAGCGATAGGTGTAGCAGTTGGGCTGTCTATGGCCAATTGCACCAGTCCACTGATTCCCGTGCCAGCTCCGGAAGCGACACGTGCAGTGAAAATATTCATCCCATCATGGAAGTCCACACGATTGAATCCAATCCAATCTCCATTGGAGATCCAGCCACAGTTGTTGCCTCCATCGATGTCCGTTGTTGGCTCGGTAAGGACGCCATTGTTGGAATCAAATTGCTCGGCTTGGATGCGCGATGCAGCATCGAAGCCGGTCACTGGTGCCTGACCGCCGCCAATGGTGATGGTAAGAAGAGATGGATTCTGATCATAGACAGAACCTGATTGATCTTCCCCACCAGAAGGAGAAACATCGTCATATGGAAAGGCATAGCCTCTCCTATCGAGATTGGTCTCGTGCACGATTCTTGAAAAATGGTTTGTGATTCGATCTTTGTAGTAATTGTCAACAGTAGAAGGCTCATTTGATTGTGATAGTAGCGTTGATCGATTAAGGGCAGCTGAGAGTCGTGGTGTCAATGCTGCCATCCCAGCAGTATTGGTGAGGAAGGGTCCCGTGCTGCATGTGAAGACATCAGCGGTAGATGGTTTGGTGAAACTGCCGACGCCAGGAAAGTTGAAAACATTTCCTTGGACGCTGCCCTTCACAATACCGAAGCTGGATTGCGAATCTACCGTCAAAGTATTGTTGCTGAATCTGTTCCATACTGCGTCGATATAGGGTTCATAGTATCCGGCAAACAGGTTTTGATCCATCACGTGGCCAAGATTTGGACTAAGAGCTCTGACGACCTGACCAGACGCAGATTTGACGACTAATCTGTCCCAACCTTTCCCATCTGATTGAGTTTGGCTCTGCAGCGCTTTACATACTCTGTCAAGACCATCTTTTGGAATTCCTTGAACTACCTGAGTATGGCCAGAGGAGTTTGTAAGAGACATTGCAATTGGAACCGAAACAAAGTCGACATAAGAAATGTTGCCGTAAAGCTGGAAGTCATTGAAGGTAAGTTCGCAGAAACCCCACAGTGTATTGATGTTTGGATCTGTAGGATTCGTAACAGACGGTTCCACAAGACCGGGGCCTGGATTTAATGCAAATACCAAAGGGTTGTCGATTGAGATCCATACTCTAGCAGCTGATATTCTTGGAATAGTGATAGTCACTGTAGTCCCAGGAGGTCCAAGTCGAATCGTACAGTCTGCTCCAAGAGGGCTTTGTGGACTGGAAGGAGATTGAGGAAGGTACAAATTCCTTCCATCTGCTTGAACCAGACAAAGTGCGCCTCCATGCTCCTCAGAGCGACCAGAAATATAGGCGTATACAGTGCTGTTAGTAGTATTCTTTAGGGCGACGTTGAGCTGATTTGGCGACATGTTGAACTCGTATAGCTACCGCGTTATCAGTCCGAGATGATGAAATACAAGAAGGTAAAACAAGGGTATAGGAAATTACGAAATGAAGTTGGAGAGGATTCGCGGTATATTAATTTCAACTGATCTACCCGGACCAGCGACCTCAAAGGAGGAATGCCATCTGATCATCCATGTCTTGCTAAAATTGGGTGTGCCTCGATTTCGACTCATCTTCTGATAGTGGCCTTAAAAAAGAAATCTTAAGTTTCGGTATTCTAATTAGGTATTTCAAGACATTTCCCGCCCAGCTGCTGAAGCTGGGCGGGATTCTCAGCCTGGAACACGAAACATTTTCAACGGGAAAAGCCAAAATCATAAAGTGACGCATTTGGCAAATACTTTATTCATTCTACAAGGCAGATTTCAAGCAATGGAATCGGTACTTCCTCCAAACCCGCTTTGAAGCGATGTGAAAAACTTACACAGTCAATCTCCATATTCAGCTCCGAAGCGCCAGTTCGTATTCCAAGCCATCGAGACTACTACGTAAGACAATGGAAAGCTACGGCCCGCAACCTTCCCAAGGCTGCAGGATGCAGCACATGTGAATCATATAAGAGACATACCACATCATTACCTAACGGCTGAAAAATATCGCCAGGATTGGGTATCCAATCGTGGTGGTATGACAATGAGTTCCCAAGCATTCCTTTCACCTCAACTCGGTGACCTGTTTGAAGATCAGCCACGGTTGAGCTGAAAAAACATGGATCTCACATCAGGACATGCGGTGTTAAGACCATGGCTTCGCCGTGTGACAATTTTGAATCAAAACCCCTCTTTTCTGTTTCTTTTGGTCGTGGCTGCCACTATCATGTGCCAGGTCGTTGCTAAGCGAGGGGGGTGGTAGACACCTCTCCAATCAAGAGTACCAGCTTCACATCTCACTCCTGACTATCAGCTGATCACGTTTTTTTCAAGGCTCTCCTTCATGATCAAAACTCTCTTTGGGTGGTATCATCTCAACCTTCTAACCTTACCCCAAAGTCACTCAATGCAGAAAATCAAAATGATTACTTGTTGGGGTACACTTTTGCTGCTGGTAGCTTACAGCACAAACGCCGCACAGATCGACATACCTCATGTTAAGAATACGGTCAAAAGTGCGTTACATGAGTATCAAATCGGCATCAATAATGATGGAAATGACACATCCGGATTTACAACCCAGCGAGATGTTCCGTCATACTGGTTAGAAACCATTGCGCATCAAGGAGTATCAGCTTTCGGACCCAACGGGTATCAAGTTTTTAGAAACGTGAAAGATTTTGGAGCAAAAGGCAACAAAGTACCAGAACTATTAGAAAAATTAGACTAACTTAGTCAGGCGATGGAGTCACTGATGACACTCCTGCAATCAATGCGGCAATGAATGCCGGTGGCCGCTGTGGACGTGGATGTCCAGGCTCTACTGTAACTCCAGCTGTAGTGTATTTCCCATCTGGCACTTATCTCCTGTCTTCGTCAATTTTGGATCAGTATTATACTCAAATCATCGGGAATCCGAACAATCCACCTGTGTTGAAAGCACGGGCAGACTTCACTGGCTTCGGTTTCATAGATGGAGATCCATACTATACAGAAAACCTCAACTGGGGCTCTACCAATGTATTTTGGCGACAAATTCGCAACCTCATCTTCGATTACTCAAGTGTTCCAGTAGGCTCGTCTCTCTGTGGTATCCACTGGCCTACCTCGCAATCAACAAGTCTGCAGAATTTGGTGTTTCAAATGAGCACGGCACCGGGAACGCAGCATGTTGGAGTCTTTTCTGAAAGTGGTGAGTCAACTTTATTACATAGCTGAAAGGCACCAGATCATGTATCTGGAAGCCTTTTGGGTCCATGTGGCTAGAGTTTTGATGACTAAACATGATAGGTTCGGCCGGTTTTATGAATGATTTGACATTCAATGGAGGCAATATTGGTCTTCAGATTGGCAATCAACAATTCACCATGCGGAATCTTGTGTTCAACAACGTAGTGACAGCCATAAGTCAACTTTGGAGCTGGGGATGGCTATACCAGGGAATTAAGATCAATAATTGCCAGAAGGGAATAGATATCGGCGCTGGGGGTCGTGCTGACCAGAAAGTGGGCTCAATTGCCATTATCGACTCCACAATCACCAATACGCCTGTTGGTATCATCACTGCTTTTGATTCTACTTCATTACCAAGTACTGCTGGAAGCCTCATTCTTGAAAATGTTGCTATCAGTAATGTTGGCACCGTGGTGCAGCAATCTGGTGGCGCGACTCTCCTTGCTGGCACTAGTGGCCAAATGACGGTCGCCGGGTGGGGTGAAGGTAATCAATATACACCAGACAAAAATGGAGCCACAAGATTTCAAGGTCTTTTCACACCTCCAACTCGTCCTTCATCGCTCTTGAGTGGCAACGTTTACTACTCACGATCCAAACCACAATACGGAGACTTACCACTTTCATCTTTCAAAAGCGTACGAAGCGCCGGTGCTAGAGGCGATGGCTCAACGGACGATACGAATGCACTACAAAATATCATCAATAGCGCCACTGCAGCAGGTCAAATTGTTTTCTTCGATTCTGGAACCTACAAAATCACCAGCACACTTTTCATTCCACCCGGCGCTAGAATTGTGGGCGAAACTTATCCCATCATTATGTCAAGCGGAAGCTTCTTCAACGACATGAACAACCCCAAGCCGGTTGTGAAAGTTGGAAACTCTGGACAATCGGGTCAAGTAGAATGGTCTGATATGATCGTCAGTACTCAAGGAGCTCAAGCCGGCGCTGTGGGTATTGAATGGAACCTGGCTTCGTTTGGAACCCCATCTGGAATGTGGGACGTCCATGTTCGTATTGGTGGATTTGCCGGGTCGAATCTTCAAGTTGGAAACTGCTTGAAGACCCCAGGAAATCCTACTGTCAAAAATGCCTGCATTGCGGCTTATATGCTCATGCACGTAACTTCATCAGCTTCGAATCTCTATATGGAGAATACCTGGTTTTGGACTGCAGATCATGATATAGACAGCTCTGATAACACTCAAATCACTGTGTATGCCGGTCGCGGTCTATTCATCGAAAGTACGGCGGGCAATTTCTGGCTGTGAGTCTACTTTCCGAACATTACATAAAGGGTAGGCTAACAAGCAACAGAGTAGGAACTTCAGTAGAGCACAATGTTTTTTACCAATACCAGCTCGCAACCACCAAGAATTTGATGATGGGATTCATTCAGACAGAAACCCCGTAAGTCAAGTCAGCTGAGTGCATGCTCTATACTGATCGTTGCCGTAGCTACTACCAACCCACTCCTTCAGCTCCTACACCATTCAACGTTGTGGCATCTCTGAAGGATCCTGATTTTGGAAAATCTTGCACTGGAATTTCCGGCAACTGTGCTGATGCATGGGGCCTTCGCATTATCGATTCTAGCGATATTATTGTGTACGGAGCAGGACTGTACTCATTTTTTAACGATTACAGCACCAGTAAGTCAGCTCTTATTCTAAGGACTCACTATATTTCCCAGAACTACCACTAAGAAAAGTAGCATGTTCCAATAGGGGAAATTCAGAAAAGTGCCAAAGCAACATCTTCAGTTTGGAAGGGAATTTGAACAACGTCAACGTATACTGTCTCAACACCGTAGGAACCACAAACATGATTACCCAAGACGGTAAAACCCTTGCAGTCTACAGCGACAACGTCAACGTCTTCCCAGACACAATAGCTTTATTCAAAACCAGCGCAGTAGCCCCACCACCTCCACCTCCTCCTCCGCCACCTCCACCACCTCCACCACCACCTACTGAACCATCCCTTTTGGGGTGGAATTATCGCGGTTGCTTCACTGATTCAGTCAATTCTCGAACGCTAAGTAATCGCATTCAAGTCGATGGTGGAGACTCAAACATGAGCGTTGAAGGATGTATCTTAGCCTGCCAGAAAGCTGGTTTCGCGATTGCAGGCGTTGAATATTCTAGAGAATGCTGTGAGTAGTTCTTCTGATATCAAGCTCCAAAATACTGATGTCAATTTAGTTTGTGATAATGCCCTTAGATTTGGAGGTAGCCCGGCTCCTGATGGAAACAAGCAATGTGATATGCATTGTAATGGTAACGCAGCTGAGATTTGTGGTGGTGGTAACAGGCTGTCGCTGTATAGCTATCTGACTTGCAACTCGACCGCTTTGCCAAATGCAATGTTATTTGCAAATGGAGCAGTTTTTGGTAACGAGGAGTTGTGATTCAAACGTCCGGATGGGAGAGTGGGATTTAATTGGATTATCAAATCTGTGTATTGTTTATTTGTATCTTACGGTTGGTTCTTATCGTATCCCTCAATAATTTTAGAAACGATGAAAGTCTTAATTGAACGTATATGTTTATAACCAGTGTTCGCTCAGTGTGCTGTTCATCTATGCTTATGGCGTTCATGAGGCTCTGAAGCGAGGATTTTCAGGGACATCGGCCCTGGAAATAGGGGGCTCGCTTCCTGACAATTGTCCCCGATAATGCTGTAGACTCGAGATCAGAGCAAGTGCCAAGGACTAAAAGGTGGAATTCAGCACAGAACATGATTTCCAGTGTCCAACGAAGAGGAAACACTTAATGGGGAGGTGTCATTTCTTCCTAGAATTCATATTCTATTCCTTGCCTTCCATGGGTTTATGCCGTGAACCATATCTCCATTACGAATTCAACAATAGTGATCCGAAAAGCACTTCCCTCATTACTCAACCTCAATGCATGATTACAAAAAAATCACGACTCATGAACGGTCTGATTCCCAACCTAATGATTCCGTTAGTTCCCAAATCACTATATGATGAAACAACCTCGGATGGTAGTCGACTTGGCGAATATAAACTTCCCAACAGTGGGTTCGTCCCGATTCAGGGTTCAGTCACTTTCTAACCTAAATCTTAAACTTAAACCTCCATACCCTTCCATTCTCCCAAGAATGTTCTTTCCTTACCCAAAAAACAACACCGCTTTGAAATATAAAATCGTACTCGCAAACGCACTCGGTCCCCGAGACCCCAGTTTTCGGCATTCATGGAAGAATCAAAAACCGCGGGGTAACGCAAAATCCAGGGGCCGCTGCCCGCCAAGCACAGCCAAGCCAAGCTTCATCTCCGGCGAAATATTAACCCATCTATACAAGCTCTTCTAGCTCAAGGCCGCGTCGACAGAATGAGAAGAGTGCCCGGAAAGACGGTGATGAACGGAGAAATGTGTGGATTTGTTCATTTGAATGTTTGTTGTAGAAAATCATGTTGTGATTTTCATATAAGAGGTGTTTTTGCTGCACGTTTTGGAAGGTAGGGAATTGTTCTTCATTTGCTTCTTGTTCTTTCTCTGCTGTAGTGTTTGGAAATCGATAGCTAATTCAATATGCTGTCTCCTATTATCCTCGTCTTTCTTTCAGCGAGCTCTGTTTTCAGTGCTACGTTATATGTCTCCCCAACCGGGTCAGACACAGCTGCAGGAACCATTACCGCTCCTCTAAAGTCAATCCAGTCAGCAGTCGATAAGGCTGTTGCGGGAGATACTATCTATCTACGAGCAGGAACCTATTCACCAACTACAAACATCCAAATCAAGAAGAGTGGAACGTCAAGTGCTCCATACACACTTTCTGCGTACTCAACTGAGAAAGTGATTATCGATGGAGAAGCCCTTCCATATACTCCCGCCGCACTAGATGCCAGTCTTCCTTCCGCCAGCAGAGGCATTCTCCATATTCAAGCTGCGAATTACTGGCGTTTCATTGGCATTGAGTACGTCCCCTTTCTCCATGCAGGAAATACAGCTAACAAGGGCTTTCAAGACTGATTCACGGTCCATATGGCATTTACCACGTCGACAGCTCCAACAACTACTACGAGCGCATCACCACGCGGGACAACTACGAAACCGGCTTCCAAATGCAAGGCGCCTCCGCCTCAAACACAGTCCTCTATCTCGACTCCTACGGCAACCGCGATCCCCGCAAAAACGGTGAATCCGCCGACGGATTCGCCTGCAAAGAAGGAACTGGCGCCGGAAACCTACTCAAAGGCGCCAGACTATGGAACAACGTCGACGACGGTCTCGATCTCTGGGAATTCAAGTCCGGCGTTACAATCGAGGACACCATATCCTGGGGCAACGGCTTCAACCGATGGGGCTTCAGCGATTTCGCCGGCGACGGAAACGGATTCAAACTGGGTGGCGGAGACGCAGCTGATATTGGGCCTGCGAATCATGTTATTACTAATTGTATTGCTTTCTTGAACGCCGCCAAGGGGTTCACGGATAATTCTCAGACTGGAAATTTTAAACTAAGCAGGAATACAGCGTGGAATAATGGGGATTCGGGGTTCAAGATGGCGACTGCTGTTTCTACGCTTACAGCTAATATTGCGGCGTTGAATGCCAATTCACAGACTAGTTTCAGCGGGACGCAGACGCAGAGTGGGAATAGTTGGAATATTGGGGGAACGTGGAATAATGCTACGTTCAAGAGTGTTAATTCGGCACCGGTCACGGGGGCGAGGGCCAGCTCGGGGAAGATTGTGGGAAGTGATTTCCTGTTACCTGTTAGTGGTGCGGCTCTTGGAGCTACTACTTATTGGTAAAAAAGAGACTGGAGATAATGGTTGAAGGAGGATGAGGTAGAGACATGTTATTCGTTGTAGATATTCCCTTTCAGATGAGAGAAGTTGTATATACCTGCCATAATGCCACTGATTTCCAAACATTCTTTGGAAGCCACTTCACTTGTCACGTTCGAGTGCCAAACTCATCACGTGCGTGACACTTCTCGTACTCTCTCCACATTGGCATTTCATCATCACCAGCTTTCTTCTTGGTGCTCATTCCACAAGGTCCAAGACTCTGTGCACAGTCTTCATAGTGTGGAAAAAGCTAGTCGTGTGAGGCGATCAATACCTCTTTTAGAGGAGAAGATGACAGAGGAAGTAAGTTCCATTACAAGGCTTTGGTCGCTTTAGCAAAGCAAAATTGAGTAGAACATGTTGTTATTCAGTATGCGAAGTTTCTATTTGTCTACCTGTCCTGCCACAAAACCGATATTGCACATAAGATGATGCTGAAAATAGTGTAACCCAAGGGCAAATCACCTCGTCCCAAACTCCATGTACCTGCCAATCACCTCCAGGTACCATATCGATACAAAACCTTTTGTGATGTACCTTCCATGGTGACCTCCCCCGTCAGTGTATTACCCACTTCTTCAAGATTCGTCGCTTGGGGTGCCGTAACCTTGATACCCGTCTCAAAGTGAACCAGATCCATCTCCTCGCCCTTAGCCAGACACCAAATTCTGACCGTCTTGACAGCATTCTTGATCTCTCTTCCATTCAAATCCCATTTTGCCAACTTATTGATGTCTTTGCCTGCAGGTTCCATCCATCGATCTCCTTCCATTCGGGCCAACAAAAGATTTCTTGAGAGAGAAGTCTCGATTCCACACTCTGGAAGGCTTCAGCCTGAAGCATGATGCCTGGAGGAATATCTGTCATTGTTGTGTAGCAGTTGCAAATCTCCGTAGAAGACGCCTTGTTCCATTTGTGAGGTATATCAGGGCAGAGTGCGATGGAAGCCTGTCCAAGAACGACCTTGTACCAGTGGTTAAAACTCTGCTCATACGAAAGCTACTAGCCACACCCATGCGAACGATATAACCTGTGGCCTGTATGTATAAATTATCCGCATATTCCGGAGCAGATTGCTGGCAAGAAAGTTCCAATATTCTTCTGATTATGCCGTGCTCCTTTTGGAATTTGTGTACAACTATGCAGGATCAAAGACTCTGTAAGAACTTCGGTATGTGGAGCCGTAGCTTTTACAATGCAGGGGCTACCATCCACAAATTCTCACATCGAGTCCTGAGGTCGTAACAAAAAGAGACGATAAAGAAAGGCTCATATACCTGGTGACACTGGCCAGATTGCTAATCACTTGAGTGGTAGATATTACTCGCAAAGGTAGGTAAGCGTGACGCCATTGTTTTCAAGGATGTAAGAAAGGGAGTCTTTTAGAAAAGATCAGAAAATAATATGTCCATTAGAATCCATTCTATCTCATCCCAAACACCAGCAATGCGCGTCTGCAAGAAGCAAGAATCGTATATACAATGCAGCATCGTCGCCCGAACCCAGTAAGCAGCAGCCAAATTGAATCATTATGCCCATCATTCCCATCTTAGACTTTTATATGCCCACCTCCTATCAAGCGCCGAACACCTGTCTATGCATCAATCTGATGTTAAATGCTGTCGTTGAGTCAATCAGTCGTCACGTAATCTTGTCTTTGCGAAATCCCTTGGAGGAACACCCATTTCAAATAATCGATCGATCTCAGCGAACGTCCGACCTTTGGTTTCAGGGTAGTAGCGCCAGATACCGTAGCAGGAAATGGCGAGAATGGACCCGTAGATAAAAGCTACTTTCCCTTTAAGATTGGCTTGATCAGGGTTGACAAGAAAGGGGAGAGCCACGCCAGAGATGGCACCAATGATGCCAGATGTGAGTGTTGCGAGCGATTGGGTGTGACCACGGAGTGAGGACTTAGATACTTCAGTGACGATGGGCCAAGCAACAGAGCCAATTGTGGACTGGTAGACGAAAGACCATACAGCCATGAAGAAGACTTGAACCCAAATCGCGTAGCTGGAGGGTATGGTAGCGGTTATGCCGATGAGGAAGAGTGTTACTGCTAAAGAGATGGAGCCTGCGATATTATTAGCCTTGACGAGGTACAACGATATACACATCTTCATTACCATAAAGTGCTGTGCTTCGACGTCCGAAACGTTCGACAAAGACCCACCCGACCATATTACCAATAAGCATGATGAATGAAAGTCCCATGGTGACAGTAAATGAGGCTCCCACTGAAAGTCCACCCAATTGCAAAAAATATGCCATATACCCAATTATCCAGCCAATCCCACAGATTGATTGGATGAAAAAAGTGCTGGTAGCAATCAAGGTTCGTAGAGTATTGTTGCCCTTGAAACATTCCTTGAATGAAGCTTCTCTTTGAGTTCTAGCCTGAGCATCCAAGTCCTCCTTGATAGATGAGATGAAACCATCAATATCGTAGAGCGAACCATGGAGTTTCTTGGCATTGACCTTAGCCTTCTCAATCTTTCCTAACGCGACAAGAAAGTATGGCGATTCTGGGAAGAATGGCAGACAAGCAAGTCCAATTACGGCAAAGATCCATTGAACACCAAATAGAATGCGGTACGAGTAGGAATTGTTGAAGTATTGCGTTTGGCGCAGGACCACATATGCTAGGCATTGACCGAGAACAATACTCCAATTGACTGCAGAGGTCACTGCTCCACGTAATGCGAATGGTGCTATCTCTGAACAATAGGTTGGTGCAATCGTGACGAAGACGCCGAGCGGGATTCCTGTAAGCAGTTTACCGCCAAAGAGCAGTGGCATATCTCCTGGTGAATACCATTGGAGGAAGACTCCGATAAGAGTGAACACTGAGCAAATCAATAATGCGCCCAGCCAAAAGAGAGAATTTGACCGTACTGTAAGATAGAAACATGCAAAGTTGCCGTCCCCATCTCTTTGCCAAATAACCAGCGCCAACTCCACCGAGCAAGAGACCTATCAGACTGGCGGCTCCGAGGCCTAGCTGCCAAATAGCTGGAATCACCCATTCATTACCAACCAAGACTCCGTAATCTTTCCGGAATGGTTCAATGGCGAGGACGATCTATCAATTTAGCACCATCTCCAACAATTCAAGACACAACATACCGAGCTAGCCAACCCATCATATCCCCACATGATACAAGTAAACAAAGCATATAAACCTTCACAATAAGATCAGCTCATACCCTCAAACCCAGTCTCGAGTACCTACACCACGCCAGAGCCTTCGGACTAGACCTTATCGCCTCTTTCCACGACTCCTCATGTTGCGCCGCATTATACAGCCTCGCCTGATCACTCTGCAGGTTCCCAGCACCATTCCTATCTTTCAACTCTATGGCCGTAGCGCCAGACGCAGCACTCGATCTCTTGACATCCATCTGGTGAATGGGGAGTCGAAAAAGCTTGCCCCGCAATGTTCGAGATGCTGATGGCAAGGGACATGGGGATACGGTCAGAGATATATTTGAGGTCCTGGAGCGGATCAATGCAAGGAGTCGCTTGGCGTGTCTCGGATATGCGCTGGAATGGAACACGGGTTGAAACTTGTATGACGAGAAGGATTTTGGAGAAGGCTGGGGATGTGTACGTGAGGCTGAGAAATAATAAGCGTTGTGTGTGGGAACGGCCGTGAGATGGAAAAGCGTGCTTCTATAGAATGAGTGAATGGGTCCACGAGTTCGTGATTGATGACATGTTGTTCTTGTGTTATCTTCCATCGGAGGACTGCGTGTTTGCTTATTTTTGTAACCATGCAAGTTTCAGCTCCACCCTCTCGGCTGAAATCACAGCCGTTGTGCTTATATCACGTGTGTCACTTGATTCCAAAAGGGAAAGTAATGATGGTGGGTTTGTACTTTCCGCGTATTGATTTGACATTTCGATATTGAATATTCATCTTCCAGTCAATGCCCCAAGTGTCTTGGTATGGCACATTATGATAACACTTTGGACAGGTATGCCATCGAAGATCTTCAGAGTATCAGGTGGTAATCACGTGTGACTAACACCATCGGCTTCCACTACCATCAATCGTCCGTCCGTATACCCTTCGATGACTGTTCTTTTCAAAATCATGGATCGATTAAAAGTCATGGGTCTCGCAACCTCTTGATATTGTGGCGTCCCCAAATTACATGAGATTGCTTACGAAATGACGTTGTTGTGCCGCATTCCCCAGTTTGCTCTATCCGATCTCAGAACCCCAGTAGCTTCATGGACTGGTGGACTCCCGTGATTCATGAATTAGCAAGACTTTATTCGTCAATTGTTATTTGTGCCCTGTGCGTCTCAGCTTGAATTGCTGATGAGTGAGGAAACAGTGCTTGTGTTTCAACTTATTAATTGGTTGAGGGTACTCATGTGTGTATCCAAGACCAAACTACACATAAGGATTGATGTACCTTTCTACTTGAGTTCTAGAAGGCCACTCCTTTCGCTAAATCTCTCGGTCCTGTTCATGCTGTGAAAGCTCTTCAATAACCTGCTCCTTCATCTTGTTCAAGGCATCTAGAGCTTCGTCATCTAATTCTATCCTCACAATTCCCTGCTCAGGAAATAAATCTCCGAGTTCATCCTGAGTCGCTCGCATCGCCTCCATACCACGGACTACACCTTCTACATCAGCTTCCATTTGCTGCCGCTCATTTGCAGAAAAGGAGAAGAGATATGCAGAGCCTTTTGCACCTGGGAATTTATCCCAAGTTGCTTCCAGCGGGCGACTTGCGAGAGGTACGGGGCTTCACCATTGACGAGAAGGTTACGTGCTAGCAGTAAAAGGAGGAAGCTTGTTGTTTGCTGAAACTGGAATGCAGCTTGAAGCCGGTGGTTTTGGTGGTAGGTTCTGGTATTCTTTAGGGAGCAGAGTGATTGATGCAAGTACAACGTCTCTGCACGTCTCTCAGCATCTGCGTCGAGTTCCTTTATGTTCTCAGGCATTCGAGGCCGCTCGAGTCCCATGATGGAGGGGCCATTATAGTCAATGATCTGAGGCTGGCGGGCATGGTGGTAAAGCAGGGCAAGCTCGGGAGACTGCCAATCTAAGATACCCACGATCGCTGTAGGATTTGATGGATTCACAAAAATATTCACAACGTGTAGGTCTCCATGCCAAAGGTGAGGTGAGTTGATAGAGGTGTCGGCGAAAATCAAGTATTTTATAAGGCCGGGATAGCAACGCAATGCTTTGAGCTATTTTGCTCGTGCTGGCTGGTAGGTCCCGGGACCACAAAGAGTAATGGGAGACATTGGCAGGCAGCGGTCGGTGCTTACAGCAGCAATCTCTCGGTATCCACTTCCTTTATGATATTCTTCTATGGTATTCCCTAATTCTTGTCAGTCAACTAAGTCCTGAGTAGGAAACAAAACTTGTACAGGGTCTTCTGTCAAAGTCGACAGTCGCTCTCCCGTTATCAACACTTCTCTTATAATTCCTCATAACTTCCTTTATATACTTATATATAATTAAAAATTGGGTTCTCAGATGTACAAACGTTCTTTGGTTTGAGATTTTGGGGCGCTTTTAGCCCGAAGATTGCGGGGCTTGGTGGAGGGGATAAAGTTGGCTGCTTGGACATTTGGGTGAAGTAGAGGCTGTTGGAGTCTGGAACAGGAGTGGAATTTTATGGGAGTGGGAACCGGCGCTTCAGATCTGGCGTTGGAGCTTTCTATAACCTTGTTAGGGTATGAGAATGAACGAGTAAAAGATGCGATGGACAGATATCAGATGGACTGGCCGAGGCATATATGGAGAGCAGTTCCGACTTGCCTACCAGCAATAGTGTTTGGTAGATATTGAGCAGTCACAGACTGAAAGAAACATGAGTCTTCAAAGTTCATATAGCACTAAACTTAGCTCCAAACGGGTATCAGACTTCAAGACTGGCCTTTCGTGCCAGTAAGAGTGGTAGAGTACCAATAGATACGAGCCACGAATCCCTCCATGAATATTCATCAGATCAAGGAAGTTCCCAATGCTGCCTATTATGCGTTCCCCCTGACTTCGAAGTATACCCCATAGAAGGAGTACCCGAATTTTGCCCAGGAAGCTCATGATCTCCAGGGACAACAACCGGCGGTGAGCGTTCAATGTGTGGAAAAGGATGTAAATCCCGACCTCCAATCTCCCTCACGAGTCCTGCTCCACCACCCAATTCATTTACCAACAAGGCTGGTGAAGATGGCGAAGACAGCACGTTCTTCTCTGGATAAGGTGGTAAATCGCTGGGGGAAGCTTCGACTTCGACTTGTGGAGGAGGAAGGATTCTGGCTCGTCGACGTTTGCGAATACACAACCATGAGGTAATACCAAGCGCAAGTAAAGCCGCAAGACCACCTCCTACTCCCGCTCCAATAGCTATTTGATCTGACTTCGAGCCGACCCTTATGACCGGCGCACTCGAACCTTGGTTGTTGACCCATTTTGTAGAAGTCAGTTGGACCACTACTACAATTATTTGTTAGGAACTATTTACGAAGAGAAGTTTGGAAACAATATGGGAGACAATACCTATAGCAATGCCAAAGATGAGACAATCACGATACTCAGAAGCAAGGACTTACCCTGCGAGCTGGATTGAGAATTTGAAGATGGCGCCGTCTGCGTGACAATGGTCACCTGGGTACTTGTTGGCACACGCGAAGTAGTGGATGGAGCAGCAGTAGCAGTAGTTGTCTTCGAAGGGATCCACGCTGAAAGGACATCCGCAGTGTATCCCGCTGCTATGCAATAAGAGGCATAGATGGACTTTATCACAACCACATCCTCCGAAAAGTCACCTGCACCACAGGAGCCAGAGGCACATTTGGTAATCGAAGCTGCCACGACCGACGCGACTGAAGTAGCAGTCGCAGCGCAGTAGCATTTGTTTGCAACAGGATTCGCACAGCCTAGGATCTGGTTGATGCCAAGGAGTTCGCTATCATTAGCACCATCGCCAACCACACAGCGTGGGACACATTTGTGAGGATATGAAGTGTCGATACTTATAGTCTCGAACTGGGCGAGTACTGGGTGAGGGTTAAGTAAACATGAAACAAGGAATATGAATGCATAAGTCCGGAGGAGGCCATACATCTTTTGAGGCGGAGACTTGATAGCAGGACAACCCAAACAAATTGAGGAAGAGATGAAGATTGCGGTAGAAGGCGAGGCAAAGCGAAGGATGATATTATATATGTATGAGGGCGAAGCCTTACTCCGTAAATAACACCCCCAGCCGCCCAACGCCTACACTTGCGAAGTTCGATTCTTGGAGATGAGCGACGAACGGAGTATACTTCCAAATGCAGGACAAGCTGAACTTTCACTCGAGATCTACTTCGAGTAGTTCCTCCGCATTCTTGTAAGCGACCCCCAGGTTCAAGGGTTTCTTGTTTGTGGCGCACATTGCGGAGGTAGAACTTGTGTCCAATGAAAGGTTGTCGATAAGACAAGAGTTGAGTTCCCCTGTGCATATATGTTGTTGCCTGCACATATATGTTGTTGCCTGCACAAATGTGTCGTTGCCATTGCTACATCTGTTGCATGACCAGCACCTCGTGCTATTGGATATCAAGAGAATAACTCGTGCCTGTAAGGTCGACGACCTACCATATTTCTCTGGTATTCTCACGCAGCTTCAATCCTGTGTCGGCCATGGAGGCATTCAATTTGAACCCCCATCAGAAAGTCAAGCATCAGGTTGCCACTCAGCTGACCCTCCACAGCTGTTGAGCAGAAACACCGGAATCGTGCATGGGCATGGCTAGTCGCTGCCAAGTAATAATTGCAGGCACATGATTCCGCTCTGGCAATCTTCATTGCGAAAGGATTTTGTGAGGAACTTCACATGATCGATATCGAGTTCTCGTGGCTGGTCCCGCCCAAAACGGCGCACTTCGAGCCTGATGCGTACAGTCCCTGGATACATCAAACGTCTTTCCGACTCGAGAGTAGAGTCTTCCACCTAGCATCGAGTCTGCTGCATATCGTTCCCAATATAACTCAATAGTATTACTGTTAGAAGGAGTAGAAGTAGAAAGAGGGAGAAGTGAAGAGGGCAAGAAGCCAAGTAGTGACTTCGAGGATCTGGGTCTTCTTATAGCACTCGAGGGTCACCTAGAGTAGTCCATCGGTCAGATCGCCGGAACTCGAATGGTCGATACGACGTGGTTCAAGGTTGTCGCCTCCCCACTTCTCCTTCTTGTTCCTCTGCGCGCCTCTTACTTACTTACCACTTGTTCTTTCTACCCTGTATAGCTACTCACTCTTGACCCGAGATCTGTTACTGCATCTTTTCCCAGTGCTTAATATCCCCCTCCTAACGGCATTCTTAGGCCTGTATCTCGCCCTGTATCTGCCCCGACTTACCTACGATTGGCTTATTCGAAGATCTTGGCACTGTTGGCCAAGGGATAGCGAATGTATAGCGGTGGGGGGGTTGGTCCTTATTCGAGGATTAAGCCTAGGAACGCTCAATAATCCGCGAAGTGCTATATATAGCTCGAATAGGATGCACCTTAAACGTTATATGAATTGGAATAATCCCCTTATTTTTTTTAGAGAATATTGCGCGGATCTATTTTCGGGGCAAATTAGTCACTCGGATTTTATCGAGTATTTGGCTAACCACGATTGCTCGGTGGGCTTGTGGCGCGGGGTATTCGTGTGGAAGATTCTTGGGAGAGTGGGGGCGGGGTAGGCCCAGAGGTACAAACAACTACAGGCACTCTCTAGCAGGGGTAATAGTTGTAACAACTCCTAGAGCTGTTTAGACTTGATAGCGTAATACTTGGTCGAATCCGGTCCTCTGATTTGTTGAGATACCCTCGTTACAAAAAAAACTGCTAGAAGCAAAGTTACAATTATTTCGCCCGTTACCGTAGTACAGGTACAAGTACTGTGCAAGTACCTGGGCCAGCAGAATTTGTACAGCAACTAGGGACACTCTATACTCCTCCTCAAGGGTAACAATTGTAACCAGTCCTAAGATATTCTAAACTTGATAGGGCAATACTTTGTCAAATCCTATTTCCTGATTCTTCAAAATCCCCTGATAGCGTAGAATCCACCAGAACTGAAGTTACAACTGATATCACGGATACCGTAGTTGATGGATTAGTGGTTGTCGGCATTTTATGTGGCATTCACCAACCACAAATATCAGCAGCTGCTCTGCTATCTCATCCTTTTAGTATCATCGGTGATGTTGCTTCAAAGGCACATACTAAGTATATGATGCCTCAAAATCAAACACCACAACTCCCTCTTGGAGAATTTTCTGTTCTTTCAACCCTTTCTCAAAGTCTCGCATTCCACTCCTCCCCGGAATCATTTATATCCTCTCGAGCCCAAGTTGCAGCTTCACGCCTGTCAAACCAGTCTCCGGAGGAGCAAGGGACCCCACCATCGCGGATAATTCGCGCGAGAATTCTCAACAGAAATGTTGCTGTCGTGTCTTCCCATCAGATATGCGAGGACATCTTGAAGGTCGGTAGTGGGGAGAGTCAGAATTCCGTCACTGCTGCAATAAAATGGCAGACTATAGGTCCAGACACATTCGCTGCCCGTCCTGCATATCTTCAGCTCATGTCAGACTTCTTCCCAGCGCCGAATATCCTCTTGGTCGATCAGCCCGATCATTTGTCGAAACGGAAATCATGGGAAGAACAGCTATCATCTTTTCCGACAGATACTTCGAAAATAGTTCGAGGGATGGCAGACAATCATTTTAGCAGCTGGACTCATGGTGACAGTATTGATATCTATGAAAGTATGAAGAACTTCTCATGGAGGGTGCTGCTTAGGATATTTCTCCAGCTTTCGCCGACGGACAAGTCATATTCAACGATCGAGTCACTACAGGAGACCTTGCTTCGAGGACAGTTCTCTCTGATGCCTGTCTCAATAAATACTCCATTCTGGCGCTCTCCACGATCTAAGGGTATTGAGGCCCGCCAGAAACTTCAAACGCTGCTCAAAGATCACATAGCTTCACAGGACAATGGGTGTCCATTCTTACGGCAGGAGAAGCTCGACAAGGATGAAATATCGGCGAACGCACTTTTGTTCACAAGTTCTATCGCCGTCAAAGCACTCGCTTCTCTCTTGACTGCAAGTATCCTGAACCTCTTCTTAATGCCGTGCGAGCCATCACTTGCAACACGAGTTCGAACCGAAGATCCAGCAAATCGAAATATTCTTCTGAACAGTATTTTGCTTGAGACTGAGCGGCTCAGCCCACCAGTCGTTGGCATCATGCGTCGTGTGCAACAGGATATAGTCATTAGTAGTCCAGAGGCTCAACCTCCCACACTCATTCCAGCTGGCTGGGATGTTTGGCTATACTTTGTGAGCGCTGCACGCGACAAAGCAGCTTTCGAACTTCCAGATAAGTTCTTGCCTGAGAGATTCATTTCACAAGCCGAGACAAAACCAGGCTATGCCTTTGGATCTGGCTCGAAGACTTGTCTCGGTCAACATATTGTCAAAGAGATTGTGAACTCAGTCGCATCCGCTGCACTGGATGCGAATTTCAATCTTGAGGGTTCTGTTACGGCAGATGGGGTTCGGGGATGGTTGGGTTGGGATACTGGTGTGAGTACGGAGGCATTTGCGAGAGATTTGAAGCAGTTGCCTTGTCAGAGGCCAAAGGAACCAATTCATTTACGGGTACGACGAGGTAGCTAGACTAGAAGCATGCTCATTCCGAGTCACTCCTTACGTCCAGAGACAACGCTCTTGGAATATAGAATCGAACCGTCAAAACCACCATCGGTCAACAGATGAATTATATACCCTTCGTCTTTCCAACATTCCTCTGTAGACGCCTCGCAAACTTTTTCAGACCGAGAATAAACCATATCAAGTTCACCATACCTATCGTTGCAGTACCCAATCGACAAGACATACGAAGCTTCCAAAAAGCACCTATTGCAGAGTGCCCAGTCTGAGATCCCATCACATGCAAAATCCATCCCACAATAGCAACCCGAAAAATGCCATACATCACCAGATACACCGCATTCGCAATCATGATTTCCCTCCTCTTCCAAGGTTGGAAATTAACTAGATACCAATGCAACGTCCCAACCGGTGTTCTATTTCCAGCGTCAGTTTTCATGTCTAACTCTTTAACTCGCCAAATTAAAAAGAAGGTTGAAAAGATAAAGACTCACGTAGCATTCATAAGCATCAAAACCACAATAACCATAACCCCCTTCTCCTTCCCCCTCGCAATATACCACTGCAACACGCCTAACGCACTTGAAATACCTACATGATGCCATCCCAACACCCTCCAATTTATCTCCTTGATTAGCCGTTTGCCGCCTCTCTCTTGTGCTCGACGGCGCGCGGCTAGGAAAAGGATAACGCTGTCTTGCAGGAGATAACCCAACTCATAGGCTGTGATACTGTTGCCGAGGGGGGAGGCAGTGGTTATAAGGGGGGCGGCTGAGCCGTATACTGTGTTGCTATTGAGATTTCCTGAGGACTTGGTATCGTAGCTTGGAGGAGAGGGGGGAATGCTCTGCCATTCTTCGGATCGTCGCCGGAGCTCGTATAGGGATACGAGAGTTACGAAAGTACAGTGGAGGACTGAGATGGCTTCTCGGGACTTGGTGAAGCGTGAGGAGGTTGCGGTACGGGGAGTCACGAGGGAGAAGAGGAGGGGGTAGGCGATGAGTGAGGTGAGGAGGGAGAGTTTGGGGGTGAGTGAGTAAGGAGGGGTTGTGGTTGACATTGTGACAGGTGTGGTGGATTTGATGTGTGTTGGAGTTAGATGAGGCGGCAAAGGATCGTTTTCATTTTTGGTGAGATAAGGGAATGGATTGAGTAAGTCTGCAGTGAGGTAGGAAATGGATCTCGGAGTATGAGATTCCAATGCATAAATCAGTTTTAGCGAGAACGTATGCGGTCATGGGAGGTGGATTTCTGCGTGCAAATTTTTAGGTACAGGTTTTTACTATCACCGACATTTGAACCCTCTGCTCAGTACCTAGATAGAGGAACTGCATTCACAATTTTCATTGCATTGCTTTAGTAGATTTTTTCTAATATAAGAGAGCCAGAGAAATATTTACGACACTCTGAATCTAGAGCTGCATGAAGGTGTCGGCTTATTTCTGTTTAAACACCCGTTCAGCAAATACCAATCCGTCATCCCACCAACAAAAAAATGGTTCATAATGGCCGTCTCCAAGTTTATGATGGAGCCCATGCTTCTTACTCCCAGTCCCAAGCCCGAAAGGCAATATTTTATCATACCCCCACTCTAAATCCATCCCACAATGTGACTCCACCAGCAGGTACACAAATACCGGAACAAATAGAGTCCGAGTCAATACATGAGCACCAATAATGTTCAGTGAGAAATTTGCAAGCAAGATTAAAGACACGCGCTCAAACATAGTCAGCCGGTTCGTCACCTGCGGATTGATCTCGGCGTGGGTATGGTGAGGGTGGTGAAAACGTCGTAAGTATGGAATACGATGGAAAGCCAGGTGGATGAGGAAGAACAAGGTATCGTAGATGAAGAAGGCTACCAGCAATTCCAAGACAATGCGGCGGCTAGAGGGTATATCTGTTGGGAGAGCTCGTTCTAACTGCAGCGGCGAACTCGAAGAGAACTTGTGGAGAGTAGGAGCCAGAAATGAACCACTGATACTACCTTGGCCAGCGGGGGAGGGCGTATAGCCCCCACTTCGTCGGATCTCTGATACTGCTACGCCTGCATATTTCTTGATGAGGATCAAATCCAGAGTTGCAAGTGGAAGAATAGATTTTCCAATTTCTATCAAGCGTTTTGAAGGTCGCTTCAAACCAGCAAGAAGAGGCTTGGAGTCATGTGTACTCGGTGTTCGCAAATCGGTGCGAAGAGATGGGTTCCGGGCAAATCTGTAAGTGTAGATAGGCTCGATGATGCCGTAGACGAGGAGAATCTCTCCGGTTTCGAATAGTGAAGAGGTGTAAAATCGTGTGTTTGACAGCCACACGTAGAATGGGGCAAGGATGGGCGAATAGAGGGCAGGAAAGAAGATGGCGGTGAGAATGAATGTGCCCAGGAATAAGCGTGGTGTGGCAACGGAAGAGGGAGGACGACTCATCCTGGAAGGAATCGAGGCTGACTGTAATATTCGAATTGGAGGGAGAGAATTGGTGGAAGTTGCAAGACAAGATAGGATAAAAGGAGAGGTATAGAGGGATAGAGTTAAGAAGCGATTAAATATAATAAAAAGGAATAATAGGATATTAACAGCACTTTTAATAATATTAGCGGAAATATTACAAGTAATTGTTGAAAGTAGGATTTAGGAGAAGGCGTATGTTAATGGAAGAGTAAGACATTTCACCCCTTGTCTTGTTATACGTCCCCTGTCAAGCGCCCCCTGCAATACGTCCCCTGTCCTGTTAACCGTCCCCTGCTAACGAACGGGAGACGGGCAAGCGGGGTCAGATAGGTAGTTTATTTCAACGAGCCTCTCTAGCTGGCTGAATTAGCTTGCCACTCATGATTAAAAATGTACTCCGTACGGAGGTACCTAGTCTCTCGAGTGCATGGCGTCATGATTCCATTGCACGCAGTTCCTACCGAGTCTGAGATAGTACTTGTACATGTACAACTGTACAGAGTACGATTCTCCCCATCGGTTGCTTTAATCCCGATGCTTAGTCAATTCAGAATACGACGTTCTTGAACTGTCAGAATACGGAGTGAGGACGCTTGTACTACCTACATTCGCGGATCCACGGTTAGCTTATGAGTCTATGACAATACTTAGGTACCTAGGTACCTTGATGGCACGAAGGGCCGATTAGATCAAGCTATAAGATACATCACGGTCCGTACACTAGACCACTCGCCTGTCAACGGGGCATCCTCTTCGTCCCTTTCTAGAGTTCAGATATTATTTTCTATTCTTCATCCCCCAACCTTGTAAATACCCGGCCAACAATTCCAGTCGTTGAAAAAACAAACTAAATCATGTACGACAATCATCTCCGGCATCTGAAAGATCGGATTGGGACGCGTCTCTGTCAAATCGTGCCTTCATGGATCACTCCAAACCACATAACCCTAGCCGCATTCGTCTCAGGCCTGCTTGCAGTATTCACCGCAGCCTTATCTACCTCTCGGTCGAGCAGCTGGCCACTCATTTTCTGGCTATTCAATCGTGTCTTGGATGGTGCTAACGGTACATTGGCACGCATGCAAGGCACCTCTACAGCACTCGGTGGCTTTCTCGATCTCCTCGGCGACTTCACCATTTACTCCCTTATCCCAGCCATGCTAGCCCACGGCCAGGAAAGGAGGCTTGCAGACAATTGGAGCAGAGCTGGAGAGGTGCACACTGGTTTGTGGATGAGAGTGGATTGGAGAGCTGTTACTATGCTGGAAGCCACGTTTCACATTAATAATTTTGTGCTGTTCTATATCAGTGCTATTGTTGCTGCGAAAAAGGACGATGAGCTGACGAGTGTTTCTATGCGGCCAGCTTTGATCGAGGGGCTGGAAAGTGGGCTGGTCTTTACAGCCATGTTCATTTGGCCGCAGTACCTGACCATGTTGTGTTGGGGCATGAGTGTTGCGGTGATCGTGAGTATTGCACAGAGGGTTTATTTTGTGACTTTGTCGTTGAGACGATTAGATCAACGTGGGGGAAGTCAGAAGACGTCATGACTACACCCAGGGGGACTAGATTTGGTGAAACTTTAGTCAGCTAAGGTCACACATACGATTCGGAATGGAAAGAGTTATTGCAAATGAGAGTATCCTTCTTTGCATTCAAGTGATCTTAATGTTATTATCTATCTAAAGACCAAACTTGTCACGAACAACGCTACAACAAGACATCCTAGTACCACTGCAAACGCAGCAAATGACAACTTTCTCTTTCGTGACATCTTGGGCTGCACAAGATCGCCTTGCATATCCTGCCTAACCTTTTTGATGCAAAGGAGAAACCCAATACCAGCAAGCCAATAACCAATTGGGATCATAACAGCTAGAACTATGCGGACTCTCTTAACGTATCCATCACTGTCTGAGTCGATGTTTCGCAGCGCGAGAGACATAATTTGTGGCCCAGTAGAGTACATCAGAACGAGAGTAGCCATGTAAATGGCCAATCCAAACGTCTTGTACTGTGGGGGAAGAAGCATAACGATCAAGGAGTTGAAAGCCCCGAGCCAGGTCTCAGCTGTGAGATATGCGACGCTCATGACGCCGTAAAGTATATTGACACCTTTCGACTCTTCTCCCCCTGCAAGAGACTTTGAGAAGATCATGAGAACAACGAAAATGCTCGAAATCATGCCTCCAATTGCAGTCATATACAAAGGTGTCATGACCGTCTTGCGTGAGAGGAATGACGATATCAGGCCTCCGGAGACCACAGCGAAGGTTCCCACCACTCCAACAATAATGCCATAATTCGAAAGGAGGTTCTTCTGAGAGAATATAGAGGAGAGGTAGCCTGGCATATAGTAACCAAAAACATTTCCAGAGAGCTGTCGGAAGCCGGCAGAAATTGTGAGTAGCCAGAATGATCGCATCAGCATCACATGTTTGAGCGTTGCCGTGAAATCCTTTTTAGCATTACGAGCATGTCTTGGGTTTCCGATCTCAAAGCTGTCTTCTCTCTCGGTCAGAGACGTTTGTCGGGCAGGCTCTCGAATAAAGACGCGAACGAGCACGGCGACTACCAAGCCAACTATTCCAATGGCCTTCATGGCAGTATTCCATGGTGTCTCCGTCCTCTTGAACGCAGTGGCAATCTGGGCACTGATAGCCTCTCCAACATAGACACCCACATAGAGAATACTGTTGCCGAATTAGAAAATCTTGAACTGGGCCAGCAGTGACAAGTCATACCTCTCAGCAAAGAACACCCATTCTTTCCCAACCAAATCACTGATTAGGCTCACACTCAGAGCCTCAACAGGTGCTTGTCCAATACCCATTCCAATGCGTGCCAGCAAGATTTGCCAGAAGTTATGGCTCAAGCCCTGGAATATCACACACAGACTCCACCAGATAGCGGCGACGGCTAATATCCATACTCGATACCCAGTGTAGTCAACCAGGTACGCAACGGGGATGGCGAAGAGTGCATAGACGATGCCGGTTGCATACCCTGAGAGAATTCCATATTCGGACGGGGTCATGGACAGGGAGGATAGTACCTCGGATTGGAAGTAGGAAAGGATAAATTTGTCGTACTGAGCCAGGAAGTAGTTGGTCAATAGCAAAGCCACGGCGATTGCAACTCGCCATAATGGAATTGAAGGTTTGCGTACAAGCTCATTCAGATTCCCTGTCCCTGGAGAGGAAGGCAATTCCTGAAGAGGAGGCGAGGACTGAGCGTCGATTTCAGTGTCATCTTTGGAATCGTATTTCATCTTGAGATTTCTTGCAATTTGTAAATTTTGATGCGGTACAACCTCAATGAAGTGTATGAGAAAATCTACTTAGACAGAATGTTAATAAAGTATCGACCAGGTTCAGTAGTAGAATACCAATATGTGTTAGAGGACCCGATAAGGCGGGATTCGGCTAGGTTAAATAACATGGTATCCCGAAAGACGCTCAACCAATGACCAGCGGATGCGTCCCCTGTAGAATCTCATGTACGCCTCTATCATGCAACCTGGCAAACCGAGAATCTGACCCTCTCACCTTCATCGTGAGCGCTGGATTGGGATAAGCTTCCCTCCACTTACTTGTTGGCGATTTTCCGAGATGTACATCTCACTCAGTGACTAACAAGCTCTGGATCGTACCAACACGTCGTGGGAAAGCGGGGCTGAGCAGTAAGGCTTGGAATCAACTTTCTCCTTGGCCTCTTAGAGATTTGGAATATTATGGGATGAATCAACCCCCGCGCTCTCGTTGACATTGTTTTTTTTACGACTCACGTATTCATTGTAGAACTTTGCAATCAAGACAACAAAGAACGCTACACTCAAGTCAACAGCATCACGGGTTCATCACTCATAGTCTCACCTCTCTGAAGTACGAATAAGAAAAGACATTCACACCAGCCATCTCAGCAAATCGAATCGTTCAGGTCGTTATCAACCAAAGCACATCACCATGGCCCACATCTACATCGTTTACAACGCCGACTCCACACCCTTCGGCAAGATCAAATACGCCTGCACCAAGATCATGTCCACGCCCTCAGATTCTCCCTGCGCAGCATGCGACTTGACACATAACGGACTCCATCTCTCTGAGACTGTGCAGTGGGCTGCAACCAAGAAGCGGATTGTAGGAGCCAAGATCGAGCAACTTCATCGGGATGAGTTGAACAGTGAGGTAAGCTGACACTACTCATATTAAGGAGAGCTCGAGTTGATGAAGATTATAGCTGAAACATTTCATCGAAGAAGGGAAATTGGAGCTTCCTGTTGTGCTGGGACAAGAGGGGGCGGGGACGCTTAAGATTTTGATGGAGAGAGGGGAGTTGGGAGCTTGTAGTAAGGATCATGAGAAGTTCTTGGGGGCGTTAGGGAAGAATGCTTCGTTGCAGGGGATTGGGCTTGAGATACAGGGGGGGAAATAACAGATGACTTGATTATTGTTTGAAATTGAAGAGGAATAATAGATCTTATGGGGTTGTACTTGATGGATTAATTTTGGCGTTGTAACAATAGCTTATTGTCCTTGGCTTTTAGTCTTTCATGTTGAATGCTCATGTGTTTGGCCTGGATAGCTCTGGTGAATTATCTTCGTTACCCTTGTCTCACTCTATATTGTCCTTGTGTGCTTGCACATCAGCAGTTGGAAAAACGAAGTAAAGAAGCAAGTGGGCATTTTTCGAAGTTGCCTACGCTCGTAGCTTTAGTTTCTTTAGATTTCTTGAGTATTGGTGGTGACTATAGGCGACTGCTTTGTTTTCAAGAAACCGTGTCCAAAGTATGTCAAGTGTGCTAGATTCACTACCCGTCTTTTCTTGAACCATCTTCGTTATAAGGTTTCTCCACACAACCCAAATCATTCAGATCACAAGTATTTCTATCTACTTGAGATACCTCGATGTTTGTCACAAAGGTAGGCAAGCGACTAGACCCTATGAATTCGTACTTGCTTTCATACTATGTAAGAGTCTTTTCCAAATTTCATATCTTTATATCATCCGCCTACGTGCCTTCTTTCAGACTTCACTATCACCTGCTTACCTTCTGAAGTTCAGACAATCACGGTCACTGGGTTTCCTTTTGCCTTTCGTGTTAGCGCAATAGCCACATACTGTTGCCACTGTAGATAGCACACCCCTCATCTTTACAACTCAACCTGAAATACATCTAATTGCAACACTCTCTGCTACATGCTATACCGTTGGTTCTTTGAATACATCCTCTTAAATAGGCCCAAAAGTTCAATTACTTGGAGACTTAAAGCTCGAGCTGATGTCCAAAAAGATGCGAGGAACTACAAGAAGAAAAGACGGCCAAGGATTGCTATTTGAGGGGCAAGCTTCTTATAGGATAATGGAATGTGCAACTCCACATACTTGCTAGTAGGCAATTCGCTGTCACACACAGCGATCCTGCTCTTGCCAAAGGCCTTCACTGCATGTCTCTTTGACAGCAGTCAAATGATCCCTCCTCTAATCATCGTGACAAGCGTCCTGGTCAAAAAGTTTCACCCCGACTCGATCTTATAATAATTCGTGCAGCTGTTCACTTTTCAAGCTGTTTAAGGCGATATATACATTCACGAAGTCTGGTTGGCATAAGACTCAATTCTCCAAATTGAAAAAAAATACTTTGCTTTATAGATCTCCGCATTTTCAAATGCTGGTTCTTGTAAAATAAGATAACGAGTACTCTATTTGCAAGGAAACAATTCCAAAACATATTTCTAGTAACGCTCAAAATGTATACACAATGTCCTCACTCGTACCTCAAGTACGACTGCGTTCCTCTCGGGTAGAATATCGCAAGAGACCGAAGACATATTGAAATAATCATAAACGAGCTAGACATCGTAGTCTCAGACGGCGTATCGATAGAAATAGGCATATATGGCCACAGAACTAACTTGGGTTAGAGAATCTTCGGTGTTCTCAGGAAACGCGATAGGAAGAGATCGGTTTTCCGAACAAGAAAGGCAGTAATTGACGGCCTCTGACCCAGCTATCGCCGATAATTCAGCGTATTACAAATTCTAGTGGTTTCAATAAGGAGTAGTGCTCGTGGTAGAGGGAGTTGATTTCGTGCAACTTCAACTCGTCGTGCTAGGCAGATGGATAAACATGCAACTTCGAATTCGGCGATAGTGGGCGATAGAAGAGAAAATGCCGAGACGCCAAATGAAGAATGAGCCACGTTGGTGACGAACAATGCTACAATCTTGTAGTAGAAGATTTATAAATGAGACACTGAATTCGGCCCTACTCAAAAGCGCTGATACGCGTGGTATGCTGCGAACAAATTTCGCTCCAGCGCAGCAAAAAGATTCTTGAGTTTTGAGTGAGTTGAAAACGAATCGCGGGAAAACCCCGGCAAAACCTTATGTCAGCATAAGCAGAATGCATTAGCGCACAGAGCTAGTCCTCAATTAAGCATAGCGGCAACTCAGAATCCACATCTGAGCCGCATCTTTCTCTTCCCCGACTTTCAACATTACAACGCTCCTTGTTACACAGCCATAATTCATGCACAAGCCCGGCTCTTCTGAGCTTAAATCCTTAAATCCATATCTCGATCCATACATGCATTTCCTATTTGCTCAAGCGATGCAAATGGGCGAGTCAGGAGGAGTTGGATGAAGAGAGCGGGGCATCAGCAAGTCGCATATAACCCCGCCGTATCTGTCAATATCGACATTGTCTTGCATTTCCCTCACACCAAAACAACATAAAATCATGGAAACGGTTATTGAAAAGCCCGGCAATGTAAGAGGCATAGCCTTGGAACAGATGCCGCAGCGAATGGCAGTTCGAGCACCAGAGGATGATTGGACTGGGAGGAATGATCCGAAAGAGAGGCGGAAATTACAAAATCGTCTGAATTCTAGACTTTACCGTAAGTACATACACGTAAAACCGTTTTGTGTAACGAGTGACTTGGCTGAATGGCTTGTGTATCCCATAGGAAAGCGGATGAAAGAAAAGAAATCACCCAACAGGGGCAGCCCAAATACTCAAGTGTCTGAAAGCACGGATTCAGTAATAACTTTCCCATCGTCCTCGGCACTGTCGGATATTCAAATTGCGATTCGGTGCAAGAAACCTCAGGATTATGACGGCCTTGACAATGACAGGCCCCTGCCCATAGGGTCAAGCTTTTGTAAAATGTCAGCATCAGAAGTAATCGAAGCAATGTCTGCATTTGAGAGGTGGGCGCATCGAAACTATGTTTTCGGTTCCCCAAGAACAGATCTGCTGCTTACTCTTATTCAATTCAATGTATATCGTGCTCTATTCAGCAATATGACGACTCTGGGATTCGGGACGGAATGGATGGAATCTGCAGATGTCATTTCACCCTTCAACAACAAAGAAATTAACTTCGACATTTCAACTCTACCGAAGCATCTTGCTCCCACAATGCTCCAAAGAGAGGTCCTACATCATCCCTACATTGATCTCTTTCCTATTCCTGCAATGAGGGATAATCTTTTACGTGCTGGGGAGGACTACGATGATACTGAGATATGTATGGACATCGTTGAAGTGTGTGACAGGTCAAGCGATAAAGCCGGGCTGATAGTGTGGGGGGAACCACATGATCAGTGGGGATGGGAGGCCAGTCCAGCTTTTGTGAAGAAGTGGGGTTGGCTGATGGAGGGCTGTGAGGAATTGCTTGCTTCAACGAACTACTGGCGAAGGCAAAGGGGTGATCCAGAGTTACGTCTGTGATATGGGGCTGCTATTTTGAGTGTATGATGTATATTATATCGCTCAAATTCTGCTACAAAGCTAATGGAAATAGTTCGCAACGACTCCCTTCGTTTTAGCCCATGCCTGATCCAGGGCCTCCACCACATCCGCCGGTAAAGGTCCTTTCTCGAAATCGATCAAATTATCCTCAAGTTGCTTCAAACTACTTGCGCCGATAATCACAGCATCTCCGTGCTCCTTCTTCAGCTGTGAATGATGCACAATCCATCGCAGAGCAACTTCAATCTCCGTCAAGTTGTGTTTCCCAGCCGCTGCCCTGACAATATCCAAGGCATCAAACATACTGTTATTCCAGAACCGATTTCGATATGACTTTCCTTGTGTGGTGTTCGGATCAAATCTGGACCATTTCTCAACCTCTTCCGGTTTTGTCTCGCGATGATATTTTGAAGTGAGGTAACCTCCAGCACTGGGACTGAACGCGAAAAATGCAATATTATATTTCCGTAAGCATGGGAACAGTTCGACTTCGACGCTCCGATGTATCGCGTTGTAAACGCCTTGATACACAGTGGGACGAAGCCACCCATTCTTGATGCACAGCTCACTTATTTGAGCAACCTCCCAAGCTGCGAAGTTGCTTACTCCAATACGATTGAAATAGCCTTCTTTGTGAAGCGCATTGATGGCTTCCCAGGTTTCTTCGAAAGGTGTTTCGCGATCAGGAGCATGGAGATACCAGAGATCGATTTTCTTTACTTTCAGGGCTTCAAGAGACTCTAAAAGGAATTTCCTGAGGTCGGAGGCCGAATGGGTGATGGGATCCCCGAAAACACGTCGTCTGTGAGGGTACAATTTTGTATCCACTACGAAACCACGCTCTTGCCAGTTGAGTTCACCAAGATATTCTTCAGATGAACCACCTCCATAGACACGGGCTGTGTCGATCTCATTGTGGCCGTGCTTTTGAAACACATCTAGCATTGCAGAAGCGGTCGGCAAATCATGGATGCGAGTTTGTTCAACACCTGATAATGTCAACGATTGGAGTGGGATGGGAGAGATCTGGACTACCTTCTTTTCCAAAGGTCATTGCACCAAACACGATTGGAAGTGGTGTTTTCGACATGCTGATTCGTCGTTCGACGCAATTGTGCTATTGAGTGGGCGAGAATTTCAAATTAGAGAGTCGAAAGCAGATTTCCAAATCACAGTTCCTGAGCTAGTACGGCATTATATATCCACCTATCTAAGTCCTCGGTGATAGCAAATGATACCGCCGGTCCAGGATGTATTGATCGGCCAATTATCGGAAGTCAGTCATTAGCATCTAAATGTCCGCTTATGCACTCCAGTGGAATTTCAGATCCAATGACTGTAGCCGAGGAAGACGCAAGACTCCCCAAATTGTACGAAAGTGGGACAGTAGAGGTCTGCTGGTGTCACGTGGAAGTGAGGGCCTCGATACGGGCGTCCTCACGATGTTGTCTTCTTTCTCAATATCTATAGCCATAGCTTTGAGCAGTTTCGTTTCTGTATATATATATATTTCAATTTCTACCTCAACTCCTTCTCAGGTTGTATCACGTGGTAGTGACGTCGACCAGGCTTGAAGCTTTCAGGTTCAAGCGAACCACCACTCCTGGTACACTCCCTTTCCAAATCATCGGTAGCATCTTGGCAAAGTCTTGTCTCGATAGTATATCATCTTATTGGCTTACATTACTTTTGCGATATTTCATATATCCAACGGCTTTCATGCTTCTCTACATCTAAAATGATTCATCCGAACAGCTGTTCTTCCCCTAGTCCCATCTAGTGATCGGCATCGTAACGCGTGATTTAGCACTTTAGCACCACGGATGGCCGCGTTAGTCCGCGGCGAACCTTGAAATCGGGCTCTGTAATATTTCTTGACACATTCTTCGTCGATTCTTTTATCTTTCTTTTCTCTACTATCCAAGCCCGTCAATCACGATCTTCCTATAGCGAATAAGATTTATTTACAATATATAGAATATAGATAAAAGGGCCCAAGTCTGATATCCTCTCCTCCTTAGCTAATATCTCAGGTCTCATCATAGATCAACTCACAGAATCCTCAAATTCGCCCTACATTTTATCCCCACCAACTAGGGCATAAGGATAACTTCCTTCCTCAATTCCCTTCATAAGCGCCCATGACCTAGTATAATCACGAATGAAATTATACTCCGCTCGCAGGCGAGGTGAAGTTAGCATAAAACTGAACAGCTATTGCGCTAGTTGGTTACACAATCGCTTATGGCGTGAACAAGGGACTACATGAAGAGCATCTGTAGAAGGGATTTTTGAAGCTACACTAAATAATTGCGGGAAATGGAGCTAGAGTTAATAAGTTTTAACATCTGCGAAACTTTACAATACGGTGTAAGCCCTCTTCATTACAGTCTTGACCCCACTCAAACTTTGCCTTATAATAAATTCTTGACCTTTAGTTGTTTTCTCCTCCTTGTCCCATTCTCCAACGTCCATAGAGATCTTTTTGATCCGTTCCGGCATGGCAGGCACATGTTTGCACAAATATTTCAGCCAGATATCTCCCGTAGTTGGAATTTTAGTATACTCAAGTGTTTTAGTCCAGTCTGGAGTCAAATGATGCATTTCGTTAGAGATATTAGCGTAAGGCATGGTCAGCATCCAGTGTGACCAAGCTTCGACGATAGTTTTTATCTCGTCAAGTGGGGTATCGAACCATTCATTGTGGAATTCTCCATGGTAGATCCTTCGTCCAGTTCGACTAACACATGTGCACCTTTCCTTCTTCCTTCCGACTCCAAGATGATAATGAACAATTTTTTCCACTCTTTGGGGTTGAAGTACTGCTATGTCGAACACTAGCTTGAGATCCGGTCGACCAGATCTTCTGTGCTGATCGATACGTTTCTTCGAAGAGGAGGCCTTGACGGTGGGCTCTTTACCTTGTTTTGTATCTGGTTCTGCCCAGAAACCAATTTTGGTATATGAATTGTCTGGAATCTGGAAGCCATAGACATAGCCTTTTCTCTTTTTTTTGAAAGGGGTTTTGATGTAATTTCTTAACTTTGCGGCGGGGTCATCATAAGGTTGAAAGTTCTTGTTTGGTCGACTAGGTAGAAAGGTGGGTTGAATAGGAGTCGGTGCCGGCCGCGAGCACAGAGATCTTGGGTCGATCTTCCTTGCTTGTATCTCTTTTCCAGCTAGAGGTGATTCTGATTCTTCTTGATAACTCATATACTGTTTTCCAGGTCCATCACTGGTGTCCAAGGACAATGAGATGCCTGAATCCGTCGGAGTTGGTTTCGTAGTTTTTTGTGGTGTCTGGGGAGCAGAATCCTGGGCAGAAGTTGACAATGCAGCAGTCTCTGTTACTTTGGAGATCATACCGATGTCGTACTCCTGGAAGAAGCTTTCTTTGTCGCTGGATTTATATCCTGAATCGATGAAACTAGAGTCAAGCGATAATTTTGCGATTTCTGGTGTCAAATTTTCCTCAACGTGATGAAGATCTATTACACTTGGTGACGCGTTCAATCGTTTTTCGGTGAAACTTCCCGCTGGATGGACTTTCTTTGACCACTTAGGGGTAAACATAGACAAGGGATTCTATCAAATTATATAGGTCAGTCGAAATTCATGTAACAGACTGTGTGACTAATTCCTGAAGACACTCACATCTTCATCAATTCCATTGGTTGCTTTATTACAATTTCCAGCTGAAATCTTCACGGACCACTTCTCGAATTTGGCAGTAGCTTCAACTTGATGTCGTCGAACACACATTGCCAGTAGAGATGCTTCCTTGAGCAAGACTGTGAGATCTTTACTGCCATCCTCAAAATTCGCGATGATTTCTTCAAATAGGGCAGCGAGCTTGGTGAGGGTAGCCTTTTTTAGTGTGTTTCCGCACTGCTTTCCATCATTGATCGTATGGAAGCAACGGAGTTTCTCTCCACGATGAATCGCTTTTATCTTACTCTCGAGCTCGCTCTGCAAGGAGATATCGTTGTTGGCTGCACTCACCATGATGTCGGATCTCTCGTCAGATTGAAATCTATTCAATAGTATTGCTGTCGAGTTCTTGCATGGGAATGGGGAAACACGAAATGAAGGAAAGAAAGGAAGTGTGGGTTGGGGTGATACAGGAGGATTTATCCATCTCACATGCAGGTGCGAGATGTGATTTCGGATGCAGTACCCCCTCCTGATCCCTCGCTCAGCCCCGAAGAGCTGTCTGTTTTTGACTCTCAAACCCGGCGTCCTAACCTTTTAATCTTTGTAATGAATCGAAAGCGATGATAAACTCATAGTAGTCACTAATGGCTCTTGACATATGATGGGATGACAAATCTCAGAAGGAATGAAGTTGTAACGAGCAAGGACATTAACAGAATGACTATTTTTCTCGAAGACCTTTCTTCTTCCGATCTGGCCATAAACCCCCACACTTAGGATAAATGCTGCAGCTCTGAGTATCGCTCCACTACCTTCCTCAAGTAGTACTGCCTCAGAGCCCCCTGGAACTCTGTTGGTTGCAAGCATGTTTGTTGGTTTCTAGGTTCTCGCTGCCCAATCACATCCATGTTATATCGCGACTTGAAATCCTCCCACCCTCTCCTTTTCACAACACCGGGATGAAGCGTTCCTCTTAACATTTGGGCTTTGTTCTGAAGCAAGAAATTTGTAAATAAAATTAGAGGGACTTCGGTCAGCACTCTAGACTTTAACACCAAAAAGAGCTATAGAGTTATGCTTCTATGGAATGTAAGGAAGAATTCCTGGAATGGAAAAGAAGTAAATGCGCCGGCGGCCATATTATAAATTTTATATAAGAGAGATTTTGATCACGCGAGTCGCCACAAAATTGTAACGACACGAGCACCGAGCTGCAGGGCAGTATATGGGAGTACGATGCGGAGGCAATTCGGATACTATTAGGTCTACTACGAAGAAAACAAGAAAGATGAGGGCTAAAGTAAGGGATCAGAGCCTCTTATATACAGGAGCTAGCCCGGAACCCTTCCGTGGCTGGGTCTAAGCTTGCCAATGTTCCTTGATATCACGTGCCATCGTCGTCACATAATTAATATGCTTTATATTATATATTTTATAATATAAGATTTAAAATATTTTCTTTATATTATAACGGTTACTTTATAAGCCAATAATTATAAGGTCTTAAATAAGGAATAGGTATATTATAGAAACGGTTTAGGTTATAATATTAAATAATATAAGAAATATTATTTAAAGTTAAACTATCTCATCGCTTGGCTCTCTACTCTCTCAGTCTACACAGTCATCTCAGAACTCGCATCTATGGCTCCAATTGCAGGAGGGCAGTATTATTGGGTATACATGCTTGTGCCAGTGAGATGGAAGAAATTCGCAAGTTATATCATCCGGTGGCTGATCAGCTTGGCCTGGGTAGGTACCGTAGCTACCGAACGATTCTTGCCGGAACGATGATTCAAGGGGTCACTAAGTTGGACTATCCTGACTATGAGCCTACTAGATGGCAAGGCACGTTGTTTACCTGGTTGGTGATCGCTGTGGCGGTGTTTATCAATGCGATACTGCCGACATTATTACTCAAGTTTGAGACTTTCATTTTGGTATTCCATGTGGCGGGGTTTATCTCCATTGTTACTGTCCTGTGGGTATATTCTCCAGTTAGCAGTGCAAACTTTGTGTTTACTACCAGGTTGAATGAGGGAGGATTGCCTACGCAGGGTTTAAGTTATTGTGTTGGATTCCTGGGCAACGTAGCAACGTTCGTCGTAGGTGCAGATTCTTCTGTCCACATGGCTGAAGAAGGTGTCTCAAATCTATATTATCCCTCAAAACAAAAAGGCCACATACTAAGAAATTACATAGTCTCAAACGCAGCTCTCAAAATTCCTCGTACCATAATTAGTAGTATGACACTAAATGGCCTCATAGGATTCAGCATGATGCTCACCCTCCTCTTCTGCATCTCTCCCACCACCTTACCTCAATCCTCGATTCTAAAACCGGCTTCCCGTTCATCGCAGTCTTTCAATCAATCGTCCCCTCTACCGCAGGCGAAACAGTAATGGTCCCTATCGTCCTAGCTCTAACTTGGGCATGCGCAACGGGGATCACGACTACCGTATCGCGTATGACTTGGTCTTTCGCACGGGCTAAAGGGACAGCCTTTTTGTCCCATCTGATGAAAGTTTCTTCACACACCAAAGTACTGATTTTCGCTATAATTACTGTTTCGACGATTGCTAGGCTGTTAGCATTGGTTTATAGGGCAGTGAGACAGCATTCAATGACGTTCTAAGTCTCACCATTACCGGATTTTATGGATCTTATTTCTTACCTGCGGCGTTCTTACTCTGGCACAGCTGGAAGGGAAATATTGCTCCTAACAGCACAGGAAACAAGCCTTCTACTGTGGAGGCAGAAGTGCCGGATCTCTCTACAATTTCTCAAGACGAGTCCTCAACCCAACCCGAAGTAGAGAACGAGCCCGAGAAATTTTCCTCACAACCATCATCCTTCCCTATTCCAGCTCAAGAACCTCATCTCGCATTTGGTGCCTTCCACCTTCCTCACTATCTCCGTCTATTGAATGATTTATATGCATGTATATATATGCTTTTCGTCATTTTCTGGAGCGTGTGGCCTCCTGAGCTGCCGGACACAGCGCAGAGTATGAATTATAGTGTCGTTGTCACAGGCGGAGTGATCCTTTCCAGTGTGCTGTGGTATTGGATCAGAGGTCGGAAAGAGTATGAAGGACCATTAGTGGACAAGAAAGGAAAGCAGATTTTGGGAATGAGTGGGAGGGAGGTTTGAGGATGAGATGAGTAATGAAATAGCTGGAGATGTAAAGAGATGCTCCTTTTGTTTAAAGGGATCACGAATCACCTGACTCTCGGCGGCCAAGGCATCTCCTCCGACACTTCGTTTCAGCCAAATTATATCTTCCCCTCCTCGCCTTAACACAGCAATTATTCCCCACATCTCTCATATATACCAAACCTTGCAATAAAGAAATCTCAAATCGGAGCCTCGCCAAATCCAGATTCGGCAACGTCGGAAACAGTTCGTCCCAAGTTCAGAAAGATATACCGGCGCTACCGTTATCAGATCCACGAATCGGGAGTATTACCCCACATTTCGCACCCCAGGATTCCAAGGTCATGCATATTTTTCTCGGAAATTTTGAGATCACGTATCTCATAAATTGCGTTTCGTTTCAGTTTACCGATGTTGCTTGGCTTGCAATTGGTGGGATTCCTGAGATTATGAGGACCTCATGGCCTCGGGACATTTATATACGAGAGTTGCGAGGTCTTCCCATGTTCTTCTCGCTCCGCTGTTCTCAAATTTTATTCAGCTTGTTATAAAGCGATCCGTCTGTCAAGCTTTTTTGTGTCTTTGATAATCGTTTCGTTTTGCCTCCCGCTATATAATATTTTTTCTTACCTATAACGGCAATAATGAAGTCATTCGCCATCGTCCCTGCTTGCTTGGCAGCAGCTGTCTTAGCTGCTCCATCTGAAGAGATTGAAAAGAGAGCTACACCAAATGTATATCTCGCAGGCGATTCAACAATGGCACTGGGAGGCGGCGGCTCTGGAACTCAAGGTAACTCCCCATTCACCATCTCAAAACCCATCTAACACACCCAGGATGGGGTGTCTACCTCCCCTACTCCCTCAAAGGCGTAAATGTCATCAACGCCGCCATCGGCGGCCGCTCAGCACGCTCATACACAGACGAAGGACGCTTCACAGCTCTTGTCAATAAAGTCGTATCTGGCGACTACGTAATCATCGAATTCGGCCACAACGACGGCGGCTCCCTCACCCCAACCGACAATGGCCGCAGCGACTGCGTCGGCGCAGGCAGCGAAACCTGCACCACAGCTGCCGGCGTGGTCGTCCAAACCTACGTAACCTACCTCACCAACGCAGCCAAAGCGCTCATCGCCAAAGGCGCAAAAGTCATCATCTCTAGCCCTACTCCCAATAATGTATGCGAGACAGGTACATGTAGCTATACTCCTCCACGCTTTACATCCTATTGTAAGACCGTTGTCGCGAATGCAGGCTCCTCGGCCAGTTTCGTCGATCATGGACAGTATGTTGCGAATCAGTATATTGCGCTTGGAGCGGCGACTACGGATACGTTTTACCCGAATGATCATACGCATACTAGTCCTGAGGGGGCGAATGTGGTTGCTGCGGCTTTTATGAAGGGGTTGCTTTGTGCGAATGATAGGTTGGCGGCTTATGCGAAGAATACTACTGCTAGTATTGCTGGAAAGTGTATCTGATTTGGGAGGGGGTTTGTTTGTATATATTTTGAACGGGGGTTGTATATAGCGTATAGCTTCTGAATGTATATATTCTATGTGGATGTTTGCATTTTTTTCGGCTGCATATCTCTATAGAGAGATTATAACACCAGGATACAAATTCCGAGACACTACGGTAATTGAAATTTAAATGATGAATTGTAATTGCAACTTATTTTTCGAGAATTGGAGAGATCATGCCTATGAGCTTTACCAAGAAGCAAATTCGGCATGGGCACGTCCTAACCAGCACATCATGCCCCAGAAAGTCTCCAGTCCATAAATCATATTCAACTTTTCGCATTCATATCTCCCCACCTCACTTCCTCTCCCCTAAACACTAATCCACCTTCCCATCCAAGTCCCCACCACCTCCTTCGCCTCATCCACCAGTCCCATATCAAGTAAAACTTGCACCGTCCCTCTGACCGCACTATCCAGCGCTGAAAAAATCCACGCATGTGTATAACTAGTATGTTCACCCACAAACACCGTCTGAAACTCGGTCTGATAATAAGCAGGCAGGAATAAATCCTGCTGGCCCACGAAAGGCTGACACCAAGCCCCAGCCTGATGCTGATCAAATTCCCAGCACTGTCTCTCGTAGTTCCCAGTCCATTGCTCCGCCGCGATCGAGCCGTGGACTTCTACCATTGCGCGTTGCACGCGTGCCACGTGGTCTTCGGTACTCAGGGCACCGACAGAACGGGCCATGGTACCGGAGGTGTAGGAGGAGAGGAGGACGCCTGGACCTGTAGAGTTTATCTTATAGGCAGGGTAGCAGACGGATCCTAGACCGGGGATGTCTGTGCTGCCGCAGCCGCCGATGATGGGCGGGTCGAGATGTTCCCAGAAACGGGTTTTGTAGTGGAGAGCAACTTTGCAGGAGGGGGCGTAGTTCATTGTTCCGATGGCGCGGGAGAGGAGGGAGGAGTACGCTGCTTAGGTTAGTGTATTGATTATGCTTCTTAGGGTATGTGGACTTACGTGGGAGTCTCCAAAGACGGACTTTAGAGAAAGGTACTGCGACGACAGCATAGTCGAAATCTTTGCTGTTGGTTGACATGGATAGTTTATCAGTATCTCTCCAATTAACAGAGATCTTCTTGGTTTCTTTGTTGTATGTGAGACCGTCTACGAAACGGCCGAAAGTGGTTCTGTTCTGGACGTGGGGAAGGAAAGCTCGTGGGAGAGACTCAAGTCCTTTGTCGATGGTTCTCCATTTTGAGCTTTGGTTTGTGAGTATACGTGTAAGAGGCGGGATAGGAATATGTACTTACGCAGAGAAATACACATCTTCGTAATCCCAGAGGGGATCAGCAGCCGAGCTTTGCAGGAAATCAGTGGTATTCCAGGATGCACTGAAGATGATGTTAATAATGTAATAGCAGAATTCGTAAGAAACATACCCAAGATGATAGCGCAAGTATCCAGCAGCAGACCATTGGAATAATCCATCTTTGATAGCTTGCTTGTGAGCTTTGAACATATTGGTGGCAAGTGCTTTCGCCCTCGCTCGATCTAAATTAACAAATTCTTCCAAAGCTTCTTCCGCGACCGCAGCTTCAGTGGCATTAGCCGGTGCCTGGGCGATTCCAGCGAGGGTTTTGTTGGCGGCGATTTGAGCACTACTTGGGATCCGGCCATTGGCAAGACGGACTCCACGAGAATTGGCAGGAGTGCTGAAATCGTCAGTCATGTGATTCTTTTAGCAAGTAAAAGGCTTACTTGGGACTGCTTTGGATCCATGGGATGAAATTGACGGCTAGCTCAGAATTATTGTGGTTCAGCTTATTGAGAACATCACCGAGCTGGAAGACCATCTGGTGGTCTTTGATCTCAAGTGTTTCGTTCGTATCAGAGTAGTACAAGCTAACGGGGACTTTGGAAATGTTAGTACAAGTAATTCTACATCTGAAAGGTTTATTGAACTCACATCTCATTGGCCCCATCTCTTGATACTGGTAGTCCGATGGTTTCGTGCCATTCAGGTACTTTGTTCGAATTCGTCTTAATTTTGTGTCAGGTTGCGTGTCTCGAGGATTGATTAGTGTTTGAAACTTACCCTCCAATACGTTGACTCGATTCCATAATCTCCCAGTTATGGATGCCGACTGATTCTAAGAGATGACTGGTCATTAGACCCGACATTCCACCGCCAATGATAGCAATTGCTGGATATCATGTCAGCATTTGGAGATCAGCACCCAAGAAAGGAAAACTCACTCTTAGACTTGGCAGCAGCAACAAAGACATCCGAATTATGCTTGTTCTTCATATATGCCACACCATCAAACCACGGTCCCTCGGTATCAGCTACATCAGCAATAGCCTCTCTTTTCTTCAAAGGCGCCTCAACCGTGACAGGCTCCGAACGGCCAATGAGCTCTTCTCCTGAGAAAGCATGAAGACAGTGCCCACTAACAACATCTTCCGGTACAATCCAAACGAATCTTTTTGGTCGAGCCGAGGAACTGATCTCCGTTCTCCCAATAAAGTGATGAGATTTATGTGTTTCAGTTGTCTCGCAGTCGCCATACACCATTTTCAGGTCGCCCACAAACTCAGTACTCGCATACTCGATATGAATATTCTGAACAGAGTCTGAAGTGACAGTCAATGACGACTGGAAGAGAACGTGTCCAGCATTTCTGCTCAACGGCGATCCGTTGATAGATCCCACGACGCCAAGAAGGCTGATGACCAAAGAAGATCTCATCTTGAATACAATTCCAGACACCTCACTATAAAAAAATGGAAAAAAGCCTCAAGTTATATATCCATCCCCTCCCACCTTCGACGCCTCAGCTCACAAAGCAAAAGCGTATTGATATAACTCTCTCATTCTTAATTACGGGAAATGTCCATCGGCAGCACAAAGATAACAGGTGACATTCATTTCCTTACCTTCCTGTTGCAGTGCGGCGCAAGCGGGCAGCCTACTCTCGCCGCATACTGCAACGTGAGATAATGCCCGTGGTTCCGTTGCACCAGTGTCGTACAAAGAATCCTTATCAGGACATCGGTAGAGGCAGAAAGCTTGAAGGGCGTAGCGGGTGGCTTGAGGATGGTAAGCTCTGTGTAGCCAAAATGTGTAAGATGAACACTTGCATTACGCCGCGACCCGATTTTCGCGGAGCCGAATAATGGTGACGAGGCTGGAGGATTTTCCTTTTTTTGTTCTTTTTTCATGCATGACATGGTATTTGAACTCCGTTGTATGGAGTAGATATGGAGTAGATGGTTGGCCGTTTACGGCTTGACCGTTCGGTCTGATAGCAAAGGTGGGAGAGTTTGCATGCTTAACTTCTTGGCTGCTTGGCAGTATCCATCAGTCGACGGAAGGGCGGTAATGATGCAGGAACGAGATTTTGAGATTAATAATATTTCTGGGATGCTGTAGAAACATTCGATGATGATAAATAGGCTGATGGGAAGCTGACTGCGTGGTTGATTACCCTTATATGACTGGTTTTGGATGCGAAAAAAGTTGTTGTGGCACAGTAATCGAAAAATAATACCCCGCAGTCAAAGAGGTTCACCGCCAAGGTACCGGAAGGCTAATGTGGGGTGCTCCACGTCGGCAGAGGTCATGAATGTTGCACCGCGCAAGTGGAGCAGTTCTGAGAAAAGATATATAGATAAGGAATACGGTGGAGCGAATGGTGGGTGGAGTAGGTATGCAAGAAGTTTCTGCCCAAGATATCGGAAAAGTAGATCGATTCGGGTCGTCGGGATTAATATGAATATCGGGTTCTCGTAATAGATCAAGAATACGCGCGAAGTGCAAGCTCGATTGGGTGACTTGAAGCTGCGGGGGTGTGAGTATTATCGGCCAGAGAATAAAGTGTACAGTAATCGTATTAATTGATTGACCCCTTCCTGCCTTAGACCTATCAACATCATGAACTATCAAGCATAAAATGTAGAACGCGGCATATCCCTAAGACGATGAAACAAAAGTGTTCGTTATTTTTCAGACCATGGGCAACTGTATATTGTCCCGGCTCATTAAGTAGACATCACTGGAATCGGGATGGCAGCGCATAAAGAAAAGCCATATGAGACCGCGAATCTCCAACAAATCAGCCAGTCGCTGAATTCTTTTCTTCAATCTCTGCTCATCAGTATCAGTCATGCCAGAATAGGTTTCCAATGCTCCCGCCAAGTTCCATTCGATGTAATGAGAGTTTGCGGTCTATCTTTCAGTGGGCTCTGTGCCTGGAAGTCGCCACGACTGGCAAATTGCGTTGGCTACATTTCCTTCTTCAGGGAGCCAACCTTCGTCGTAGTGTGCTTCGTCAAGCTCTCGGTTTTCCTCTGGGGAGCCCCATCCACCTCTGATTGTGTACTGGATTGCAATATCAAGGACAATTATTTGGGTCCATAGGAGATTGAGCGGAAGGACATCGGAGATATTCTGTTGTTGAAATTCGGTGAAGTTTTCCAACCAACTTTGGACGTCGAATCGTTCTAAGAGCGACACGGTATGCATTGTGAGCACTGCGTATGCCTCGCCATCTTGAACAATTTGGTTCTGAACCTCCACGGGACACAAGTCAAACGAAGTTTTCATGTAGTCTGTTCCCCAACAGTAAAGACCATGTGAAGAGCCGCTTTCGGAATCCGCGGAGCCCATAAGAAAGTGGGAGCCTGTTTCTGCAAAGCCAAATGTGTTCGTCCACAAGGCCTTCAAAGCATCGGCAGATTCAATGAAGACTAAGTGTGTGTTGTTATGTTTATAGAGCTCATTCCTATGCCATATAGACTTCGCGCGTAGCCTCAGCCACGGGAGTATGTGCCCTAAGACTGCTCGTGACGGAAATCCACAGGTAACGGAGTGAATGCTGCACATCGTTGAGAGAATGAGCATCGTTGGCACAACCCTACCATGTACCGACTGCCATTCGGCAATGATATCCATCCATTGCTTCTAGTAGGAATTAACCACATCGCAATAGTTATACCCAACCTTCTGTGAACTTGCCTGCTCAAGATTATTTTCCCCTATATGGGTCTTGTGTGTTTCCAGTGGCTCCGCCATAACCGGCTCCACGATGACTTCCGACTCAACCCAAATAGTTTCAGCACTTTATTTGAATAGGTATGACAATACTGACCTTCTCCTTGCGTACAGTTTTGCCACACGCCACTTTCGTGACCAAGTCCCTCATCTTGGTGCCTTCTTTAATTAGGTATCCCACTTGCCGAGCTTTAACATCCAGATCTGGGATTCCTGCGTCGAACTGTATTGCTTCCGCTTCGTGTTCGTTGTATATGAATGATTGGAGGTTGTTCCTAATTGCTTCCCCTAGCACGACAACAGGGACTGCAAATCCATTTATAACGTACTTGCCAAAGCTGATCTGACAACTAGCTAGTCTCACGGCTCGGGTTAAATTACATGGCCGGCAACGTGAGATGTAAGTATGGAGAGCAACCATATCGCCTTCAAATCGTAGAACTTTCCCTACTGTCTGTATTTCTTCTGTAGAGATAGTGGCAAATGGACTTTTTGCTTCGAACGTTCGCGAAATTGCATCAATAGTGACCGAGGAGAAACCGAGCATAAAGGATAAGGTACCGAGGTCCTTCAGCCTTATCCTTTGCGGCGGAACATCTAACAGAGCCGGGATAGTATCTGCATCCATTCGCTTTTGCACCAGATTAGATGTGTCTGCGATTTCTAGTGCGACAAAAAGCTGTGCCCAAGAAGCTCGTGGTCGGAGGCGATTGGTGCTGTGTTTTAGCCTCCAATATAGATATGACGGCCATTTAACAAATCGTAAATCGCGAATAGTAACACCAATCCATCCGGATTCGTCTCCACCATCCAGAACTGGAAGCCGCCTTTTGTATAGAATGCTCATAAAATTGCTTGGCGGAGATTAGTATAGAAACAAGGTATAAAGAACAGAATGCTAAGAACCTACGCGACCTGCCACCACCTGGGATTTTCATCCACTATAGCCTCCCATTGCCATTGCCATGCCTTATATTGTGACTCCTTGATCCATTGAGGAATTTTGGTCTCCTCCCATTCGAACTTTTTCTTATCATCCCATACCTGCTCACTAGCTTTTAAGAATTCCCCTGATATTGCAGAGAAACTCATGTCAAGCACAGGATAATAGATCTTGAATCTGCTCCACGACCACCAGCGACTGACACATTTATGCGAACAGCCAATAGCTGGAGTAGAACACTTGGAACGGTTCTCACTTGAGCCAATGTATTGAAGGAGAGCTTGAAGACATGCAATAATGAATGCAGCACCGGCAAGGAAGACCGCCGCAAGAGCTGCATTGTACTCGGGAGAATGTCCCATCGCGCATATAATCTTTATAGAGTTTTGGAGGGTGTGACTTAGGTAGACTTTTTGAAGTTGAAAATAGCCTGGGAGCATTAAAACTTGTACGGCTTCTCTGACCTTAAAGCATTTGCGTGATTGGAATCATGGCCTGATAATTCCAGGCGAAGTGTACGATTGCATATGACGAGGCACAAAAACAAAATAAAAATACTCAAGAAAGAGTCGAAGATCAGGAGGTTAACATATGTTCGACTTCAGTGGCTTACGCCAGGTCGGGCGTGGAGCAAGCCACTTGGCATCAAAATTTGTATAACGACGAAAATTGTTCGGGAAAGAATTCATGAGTACCTCGAGGAGAATGTATTGACTGGCTATAACTGTGGAATTCAGGAGTCAAATGTGCAGAAATCAAAGGCACACTGCCACCAATAGATCAACCGCGCCTGCGAGTCGTCGGATTCTTTCCCTTTGGAGTCGCAGTACTCGTCGAGGCAGAGGGTTCTTGAATCGCAACCTTTTGCTTCCGCTTGCCCTTTGTAGACTTCTTCGCTGGCGCATTCCAGTAGAATACCATTTGCGCGGCAAGAATTGCGTTAAGCGCAAATCCTGCAACGAATCCGTAAAGGATCAGCTTGTCGTCTACCTCCTGGAGAGTCGTGAAGATTCGTGAAAGAGATCCGGCGAGGTAGTTGAAGACCTAGATTCTTGAGTTAGTAGGGTTGTACAGCGGACAATGTGAATGCTTACGGCAAAAGCGCTCAACTGTCCAGTTCCACCCTCCTGCCAGACAGCGAGGATCTGAGGAAGCTTGCTAGCAACGCCTAGAACACCAGCTCCCGCTTGCAGATATCCCAAGGTCGGCATATCCAAAATATTGTTGCTGAAAAGTGTCACAGCACTCGCGGCAAGTCCAGCCACGAAGAGTGCAGCAGTGCTCTGCTTTCCACTATAATGTAAAACCAACACAGCAATAACCACATTTTGCACCATAATCAATCCTGTCTCTCCATATGTGCTGAAAGGGAATCCTTGGCGGTAATTGTATGCTAAGGAGATGATGTAGGCTGAGGTCTCGAGGAGGTAGGAGAGGAATGAGATGCCCGACGCAGAGCGCGAATTAACGAGCTTGATAATTTGAGGAACCTTGACGATGGAAGATGCAGCGATGATACCAATACCCAGCCCTTTCGAAATGGCGAGCTTAATGCAGTCGGTAGCTTCGATGTCAATATCAAGGAGGAGCTTCTTGTAGCATGTTTCGCCGAGGATAGAGACGCCGAGATCGTGGATGGGAGCAGGAAGATTCTGCGTAATGGGTTGAAGAGCACCTCGTACAGCGTCCATGATGGCGATTTGGACAAAATATTATCTTAGTGAAGATGTGTTTTGACGCGCCTGCTTGTGGTGAGATTTATTTCTTGGAATGACGCTGCAGAGAAGGCTTTCGGCTCGGATAATCTTATACCCAGTTAGCCGCTAGCTACTTTCAGTCTGATCGATATTGAAAGGGGAAGGGGTAATTGTTACACCTCAGGCTGTCCTTCGTGCTAGAGGCAAAATATACAATACGTGTTTCTCATGAAGTTTGACCTCGTCATGCTTTCCTTCTTCCTGAAGTCATGCATGATCAACTGAGACTTATTCCATCTTAAAAAGAGTAGGCCAGTTTTGTGTGCTTCAGACGCCCAAAGGAGTTCAACTTCGAGGCGTTCGTAATCGCATAAAAGAACAAATTTTCCGATGAATACCCAGGCTATTTTCACGTCTTTGCAGGATCTCGTGCTGTTCAAACTGTCGCACGGCTACTGATTCAAAGTTCCTCATTATCGCAAGTATTGATGGCACTCTTGTGCTGCAGGAATATGGAGAACTATTGTCATGGGAGTCATGTTTTAATTCCAAGCCTCTTGCTTACAGACCAGCGTAGATCTTGCTAGTGCGTGACTCCATCACAGTATGCCTTGAGCTACCGTGTCGAAGATATAAGCATGTCTAGCCTCGAAACATTTCAATTATTACATAGCTTTCTAGATGCCTGCTGCATTGTGAAGCTGAAGCAATTCTACAAACATATATATCTGCACTTCTATAAGCCGAGTATTTACTTACTACTCGACGACTTTAGTGCCGGAAGTCTCATTCAACGCCCGGAACGGCCACGCGATCTTGACATTACAACCTACCATCAGATTGTCCAGTCGTCAGGAAAACACGAAGTATCATATAGCCTGGCTTGAAAAGAAGCTCGCCCATCTAGGTATTTTATCATCTTATCTCTAGCTCTAGGGTACTTGTAGACACGTACTCAGATATCAGTGTATACCTCGCAACACAGACGTAAAGCCCCACGATACCCTGCGAACATTGAAGGCAGCCAAAGGATTAAACTTTCGTGTTAGTACCAGCTAGTGTTAGCCTCTATCGCGGACTCAAAACCAGAGATCGATCACGCAGTATATGAGATAAACGCAGGACGGATCAGACCTTGGCTCGAGCGGTCCTAATCCTTGCCATCGCGGTTCAATCGTACACCTGCTCAAATGCCATGTCACAGACCCATCATATTCAAAAAGTGCCTTCTGCACGGCCATTTCAATGGTGATCTACCGAATTCCCCTACCTTCCAACCAGTCGGGTCATTTCCATAAACTCAAAAACGCATCAGCCTTTTCTTGAGACAAACGATTCTTGCTGCCTTGACCCCTGCTATAAGCTTCAAGTCCAATTCAATCCGGCGTCAAAACATATTTCTGTTCCCATTGCCCCTACGATTCAAACTCTTCTCTCGCAGAATGTATAATCATATCTATAGGAATGGAAAGGCAGATTTCCATAATCTTTTACCGCCTCTGTGAGGTTTTCGGAGACGCAGCATGTCGGAACCTATTACGTCCTTGAACGCCTTATATCAGAATCGAAAGACAGAACTTTTGGCCTTTCAGTCTCTCTTCATGGTCATTACCACCGGGATTGTGGCTCTTCGTATCTATGCAAGAGATAATATCAGAGCAATAGAACCTGATGACTGCCTCGTTCTGGTCGCCTTGGTTCAGTTCCCATTCCATACTTGGTGATTTATAGCTGATAGTTGCAGTTTTTTGCAATATTGCATGCCCTCTCCATTTGTATCTCCACTCGTGAGGGCTGGACTTACCACCTCGCCACCATTTCCTCTGCTCCCCGAACACGAACCATTGCGTGGGTCAACCAGCTTTTATTTACTGCTGCGGTCTCTTGGGTCAAAATATCAATCCTAGTATTCTATCTGAGATTGAGCTGTAGGAGCTGTTTCAGAACGATCGTGTGGGGTGGTATTGTATTTGTGACCTGCTGGTTCGTGGTTTTCGAGGTGGTCATTGCTATGGTTAGTACCTATGATGCCAGCAAGTGAAATTCTCCTCCCCTGCCGTCATCCTGGGTTACCACACATGGAACAACATATTTTCCAAAACAACTGTGAGCTTGTAGGCTGACAAATTAGTCTTGCGATACACCAATTGATCCCTCTGGATTCACAGGTGGTCGCCTCGATCACTGTATTCACCTACGTCCCACTACGCGCTACCACGGCATTAGCAACATCATCTCTGACTTCTTTGTTTTGATACTTCCTATGCCTGTTCTCTGGAACCTAAAAATGCCGGCTCGGAAGAAATTAGGTCTGATCTGCCTTTTCGCTACAGGTGGCATGTAAGTCTTATCTTCACCCTATATATTGAGAAGCAAGCAGAAAAAAAGAGGAATTGGTCTAGTGAGTCGAGTACACAAACTGATTTCAGAAAGTGTCTGCCTCTTCGGCACCCTCCGTCTAATATATTGCCTCCAAACCGACCAATCCGAAGACTACACCTACGAAGGCTACCACCTCTGGCTCTGGTCCGCTCTTCAAGTCGATCTCGCACTAATCTGCGCCTCTGTCCCTGGACTCAAAATCCTAGTCTCTCGTTTCATTCCTTGTTATTGGCTAGATTCCGATATTAAAATTAACGACACAGCAAATGGGAAGAAGAAGGCTGGGAAAGAGAGTACAAATGGCACTACAGAGGAGGGAAAGGGGTGGAGTGGGAAGAACCGTACGAGTGAACAAGAGGTTATCCAGGAGGCAAGGGATGGCGTGGGAGAAGGCAATAGTGTAGAGGCCATTGAGGAGCGGTTTGGTCATAGGAGTGAGAGTGGTATTAGGAAGACGGTGGAATTTGTGTTGTGTGATAATTCGGTGGAGGTAGCGGAGACTAAGAGTTCGGAACTTGAGGTGGTTGCTCAGAACAAATTATAATTGATCGTAATCTACGTAATGGAATTTATAGCTAAAAATCACTGATCAAACATCGATTGAGTTTCAGGCAGAATATTAAAAGTCTGTCTTAAGTTCCATCTTTGTCTCAACACATGTTGATGAAGCCATCCCTGGTGCCTGCTTGAAATAGAAGAACACCCCGTCTGAACGTAAGCTCCCCGAACCAAATTTTAATCTGCATGAACCGAAACTTAAGTTGCGCTCAAAATTCTTATTGAGACGACGTCGGGTGAGTTCACTTATCTAGATTCTGGATTCATAAACCAGAAACAGTGTGTTTGGGGAATAATTACACCATCTACTCTGACAGCCCATATAGACACAATACTCTCACACTGTACTCATACACAAACATCAATAGTCCAACATAGCCAGTCACCCAGCTAGTGTCTCTCGCAGCCCACCCTTCTGGAGCACCTCCAAATCCACCGCCTTATCCTGGCCCTCCACCGCCTGGACGAAATCACACCTGGCTCCATCGCCCTATCTTACACTACTCTCCCCAGCTCACAAAATCTCCTCTTCTTCTTCTCCTCCCACACCGCCAAATGTGACGCCTTTGTCCCGTTCTATGATTTGTAGAATGGGTGAGGATCTCGGGGGCCAGCAGTGAAGTGGGGGAGTGACATATTAGTTTGACTGACAATACTCACTGCTGACCCCAACCTTCCTCCCATGGTACCGATGGTTGGCGGGGAGGAAGGCGAATAACATTGGGTCCCACTCCCCAGTGGAGGGAGAGAGGGGGTCAATGTTGTTCTGGTCTTCACTCTGTGTGAGAGTGAATACCGGGGCCGGCAGCGATCCTGGATTGGGAGTAGGATAGGAATGCTGAGGAGGTGATATCAACAATCCTTTGCTGCCGACCCCCTTCTCCCACTTTGGAAGAGAACAGAGTCAAATCCAAAGTGGAAGATATATCACTATCGATCCTGCCCCTCTCAGAGTGATGAGAGAGGTGGATCTATTCTCTGTGTAGAGAATAGCTCCAAGCAGTATTGTGTCATAGCGAATTTTCACGACCTCCGAGGTCTTTTCTAGAAATTTGTGTGGAGAATGGAGCTGTGGGCGGGAAGCGTTTATGATTATTATCTAAGATCCATTAGCAAGTCAACAATCATGATAATAGAGAAATAATAAGAGACTTACCAAAATTTCCATGATGTCAATGTTCTGCAATAAATGTATTGCTGTAGGTTTCAACAGCATTCATAGGCGAAGACGATGGAAACTTGAGAGACCAGCGAAAGATTCAGTCACTGGTTTTCGCGTTGATTGTAGTATTTTCGGGGCCCGGCAGGTTGCATATGGGATGCACTGCACAATTTCAGACTAGTGTTGTAAAGCCACAAGATGGTTCGACAAGAGAACCGGACAATGATGTCCGAGATGATGCTCTGACACAGATACCTTGCTTTGGCTGCGTAAATGGATTTTGTCCTTCGGCAGCCTCGTATTCCATCCCGGACTACAAAGGTTTCAACGTCAGTAAACGTGGCACTATGTACAAGCGATCATCAACTTGAAACCTACCTAATATACTTCACGGTGTTACAAACCGAGGCGGCTAAGATTGATAGCTTTTATTTTTAAGTCTACTCTACAAATACTCATACAACACACAGTACTCTTACAGGACTCAGCACCAATCTTCAACAGATTTCCATTCCCTCTTGGCATCGAGTCACACCTCCATCTGCTCTCGAATAGCTCGCATGTCCTTCCACTGGGGTAACTTGCTGCTTTCCTCGCCTTCAACGCGAAGGCGAGGAACGAAGCACCCCAGATTTGAGTCTGCCAGTAGCGTTTCAAATCCGCTCACTGGTTGTGGCATCGATGGTCTCGCGACCACCGAGCCGTTGACCTGCTGGCTACGGGCAAGAGCAAGAGCAACGGGTCCTGTGTAGTTAGTCCTGGGTTTGACGAAGTAGGACAATACGTACTGAAACCTTCTTGCTCGACCCAAGATCAGGAGTTGTCATCTTGGAATTGGCTAGTCTAGTTAGACTTCCTTGCCCACTTCCCCGTTGTGCTGAAATTGCGCTCAATGAAGAACAATCCTAGGAAATGTCAATTCTACATTCATACCAATTAGGACGTATACCCACTGTGAGCTTTTGCCTTCTCGGTTCGGCAAGGGCAGCCCTGGGAGTGGCTGCAAATGCCAGCTAACCCCTACGCTAAGCCAGTACAGCCAGAGCCATGCTTTACTACTGCTAAAATAGCAGATGGGAGTTACCAATTCATGACTACCGAGCTAGTCTATTAGACGTCCTCGCCCATTGAGCCGACATTGAGTCCAATAGAGGAACTTTCCAACAGTCAGCTGGGCTACCGCAAATGATTCAAATCAATAACTTACAAATGGCATGAGTGTCATTTCGGCCTGAATTAACAATAGTGCAATTCCAGTTCCTCACCGAGCTCCGTTCGTTTCTCGGGTTGAGTTCCGAGCTTTGGTCTTATTTGGGTGGTTTCTCAGACTTTAGGAATTTGGACTGCTGCGGGTGCATATATGTGTTCGATTCTAGCCATGTGGAACTCAAGACCTCAATCCCTAGCTGCCTAGTTTATATAGACGGCGTCGGCGTGCGTGCCACTTTACTCGGTGAATTTCTCGTCTCTGATCGGCTCAAATTATACATTGCTGTTAGCTAAACTGTCAAATAGAGAGTAGAAATGAGGAGCATAGATTGTGGGACACTGAGATATTCTTACCTCTTCTCACTACACAGCTCTACAAGCGAACTTTCACCACCATTTTGCCTGGAGAAGCAGAAATCCAGGCTTGACAGGTCTTGGATCACCACAGTATAGCTAAGTTTCAGATTGCTCGGTCATAAAAGGGCACAAATTCGTGGCCGAAAATGACTAGGGAGATAGTCGAGGGTAGTCCCGGTACATCTGGCAATCCTCGTGAAAGTGTATCATGCTCATCAAAAAGTACGGAATGATTGATAAAGAAATTGAACATGCATGTCCGGTACCACAGCAAGCTTGAATCACTATTTGCCATCCGACACAGGAGAATTCGGAGTTTAGCCACTGATATCGAATGCATGATATCCAGTTGACGTGAAGTTGGAAGTGTGAGTCTTCTGCCTGTACTGAGACCGTTGCTTCAACAGGGATACAATCCTTTTCAGAAATTCTAGAACTGCCGTGAATTGCTTCTAGAAAAACACTTAGTTGTCCATGATCAATTTCCAGCAAAATAATAAGGTCAGATATGTGAGAAGAATTCCAGCGACTCTCAAAGAGTATGTCAAGGATGTTGTGTGGCATTTCATGCAAATAGCCATGACGCCTAAGCTGGCTCTTATAAAGCTGCATAAAAGCAATGAGGGTCTCAATCAAAACCATCTAAAATCTGGTCGAGGGGGTCATTGCGGTATTTGTCGTCAAGATATATGTGACAGTCGGTTATTCTTCAATGATAGCCAGACGGTTCAAACTGTTTGAAAATGATGCACCCGTGCCATGAGGTGCTCAATAGGTCTGTCGAATCATTACAAGTCTCCATGCCGCCATGAACTCCTGGTATCGAGAAAAATGGAAAGGCTTGTTCTAATGTGTATGAGTTCAGGGGCGAATAGCAGTCTTAAAAATTACCAGGAAGGAATATATGAATTCTGCATCTAGCTGAGAATAGCTTTATCCCCGAATTGTGGTTACTGCTCGGCTTAAAATCGATATACAGACTTTCTGTCCTCAACTTTGAAATGATTTTCTCATATTGGTAGTTGCTATACAGCTGGTGGTGAAGTGCCTGGCTACAACTCATCCCGACCGTCGTCAAATGAAGCACAGTTTGGTGCCTTGAGTCCCGCTGATCACCAGAGCACATGGTAAACATTTGAAGTGTTTTCACTGACTTATTTCGGGCTGAGGCGTCAGGAATTGTCTCGGCGAAGGCTCTGCTTGTGTAAGGTAGTCAAGATTTGCATGGAGTGGATGACCGCTTTGGGAACTAAGGCACCAACATCGAGGCCAGGCTCCGGCTGTTGCGAATTTGTTCTATTCCAGAACAATTCCCAAACAGGACGATTTTCCACATCCGATCGCAAACAATAAACCTGCTTGCCATCAGAGTCTGCTTTTACGCCAAAGTTATGGTTGAACTCTCCATCACTCAATCTGGTCGAAGATACCGAAGCGAGGGTGATATGCCAGTGGAGAAGCATAAGCAAGAAACGTTCTGCACAGAGAGGTGAGAGTCTTTGCAGCTACGCTCTACACCGACATCTTATCTGAAATGGTCCAAGCAGTTATATGAAGGAGCTTTAAGCTCTGAAGCCCTGAACATCTCTAATGGTGACAAACAGAAGTGCTCAAGGATGAAAGATGCAGAAGGTAGCGGAGAGGCCAAGACCACACGCCCGATGCCAAGCGCAACCTTTTCACCAGAAGGAAGCAGGGTACCGGCTCTATTCGAACGATTCCTTTCGATGCTCCCAGAGTCCCCAAAATCTACCGATTCTTCTCCTGGAACATCGTATACCGACAAGTGGATGCAAGAAAAGAAGTTAGAATTGGTCTTGAAGTGTTCATGCTTATTTGCCAATCGGCTTATCAAAGATCTCAATGAGGAGAAGCTGACCGAAATATTCGATTTCTTTGACCGCTGGGACTCTCGCCAGAGTCTAAAGAAAACGATAGAAGGTACAAAAGGTATTGGCCCTCGTCCCAGGATTCTTCGCAGCCATGTACTGACGACGACCAGGTCGTAGAAGCAAGACAAGCAGCAACTCTGGGCAACAGAAGGGCAATGAGGATGACATGACTTTGGAGGAGCCAAAACTTTGGTTCGAAGGAGTAGAATCTCTCGAATTCTGGCTTGAAGGTGTACAGTATTTTGAAGATCGAAAATGAGATAGATGTCTTACTGGTTACAACCAAAATGGGAGCACGCGAAAGTGAAAAGTCGATGTGTAACAACTGCTCTCACTTTAGCTCTGTTGCATTGCCATAGACTGACAATGAGGTACGTTTGAAGAGTATGCGTAGGTGCTTGGAGTATCTGGCTTAGCACTGCCACCTCTCACCCATTTCCTGAGGAAGTTTCCTCGTCTCGGTCATATGTTTATGCCTTGATCTCCTCGCCGCGGTAGTGACCAGCAATGAGGAATGCCATTTCCAGTGCTTGCTTTTCATTCAATCTCGGGTCACAGAAGCTCGTATAGTTGAGCGACAAATCTTCGTCACTTAGGCCTTCACTACCACCAGTACACTCGGTGACAGCCTCTCCAGTAAGCTCCAAGTGGACACCACCCAAGTAGCTTCCTTCCTCTTTATGAACTGCCAATGTTTCTTGAAGCTCGGAAAGGATATCAGCAAATTGTCGCGTCTTTATGCCAGTAGATGTTGATCGAGTATTTCCATGCATTGGGTCGCACTGCCAGACAACACAACGAGCATATTCGCTCCCTTCTACGGTTCTTATATGGGTTGGAAGGAGTGTGCGGACTTTTGAAGCGCCGTATCGAGTGATGAGCGTAATCTTTCCAACTTCTCTGGAAGGATTGAGTGTGCGAAGTAGGGCAAGCAGGTCGGATGTTGAAGTAGTTGGGCCGATCTTGACACCTATTGGGTTTGCAATACCTCGGAAGTATTCGATATGAGCTCCATCAATCTGTCTTGTACGATCTCCGACCCAAAGAAAGTGTGCCGATGTGTTATAGTAAGACTTTCCATCATCCTCACTGGCACCAATTGATTCGTTGACATTATCACGTGATGTCGCGGAGGAGAAGGGGTTCTTGAGCTTTCGAGTGAGGCGCTGCTCGTATTCGAGAAGAAGACCTTCGTGGCTGGTGTAAAGATCTACGGTTTGTAGTTGGCCAGCAGTATCTGCGCCGATTGTCCGCATGAAGCGAAGGGAGTCGGTAATAGAGGAGACGATGCTGGAGTATTTGACCTGTAGCTCAGGATCTCGTACGTGACCAAGACCCCAATCAAGGGGACGATGTAGATCCGCAATACCAGAAGATATTGAAGCTCGAATGAAATTCGCGGTGCTTGCGGAATGGAAGTAGGCACTGCCTACGATCAGCAAGTGGTGAAAGGAAAAGACGTGTTATTTACCTGACAAGTCTTGATGGATCTAACGCTCTCTCGTCGACTTCATAGCCGTTGAGAATGTCTCCTCTGAAAGATGGAGTCTCTTTGCCGTTGACCATCTCTGTGGGCGAGGATCTTGGCTTGGCGTACTGACCCGCCATTCTGGCAATTCTCACGACTGGCTTGTTAGCACCCCAAATGAGGACCAAGGACATTTGAAGAAGAAGCTTGATCTTTGACTCGATTGCGTTCTCCTCGCAATAGTCAAAGAGCTCAGCGCAGTCACCACCTTGAAGTAAGAAAGCTTTGCCAAGGGCGACATCTCGCAAGCTGGCCTTGAGCTTCACGATCTCAGTGGGCGTGACGATGGGCGGAAGTCGTTCGAGTTTCAAGAGAGATTTCTCTACGCTCTTTTGATCTTCATAGACTGCGTCTTGCTTAATTGGCTTTGATTTCCAAGAGCTTGGTGACCATGGAGCTAATGCGGGCTGACTTCCGTTCTGTTTGCTCAAGCCAGCTTGTGAGTCAGATTGGCTGGAATTCACAGCAATTGAGGAGCTCAAATCATGAGACATAGTGAAGTATGGAGCTTGAAAAGGAGAAATAACGAGAGCCGTGATTTCAAATTGCTGCAGAAGCTTTGCGTTTGCAAAGTAGAAAGTTGTGAAGAATGAGTTCGTCTGAAATATGTGTTCTCGAGGTTGATAATTTTTGGTTCTATCAAGTAGTGGAACAAGCGCCGGATATTAGATAATGCGTGCCGACTGGCATCAAATTAGGGTTCTGGTACTGACCTCAGATAGTGGGGCGGTGACGGTTCTGTCTAGATCCACTTAATAAATTGCTAAATACAACGACATCTCTGGAACAGCCAAATCCTAGTCGATAGCTACCTAATTTCTGCATTCTTCGCTTTGTCCTACTTTCATCATACCGGTTCAATATGGCAGAAGCTCAACCCCCTACAATAGTCGAAGGAGCTACTACTGGTGATGTCGACGACGAAATCCCGGTGGCAGCGAAGTCTGCAGAGGACCGCAAAGCTGCTGCTGCCCTCTCATCCCTCGACAACCGAGAAGACGAGTCCTCAAATGCGAAGGAAGTCGATCAAGATGCCGTCCGGAAAGCCATGGAGAGATTAGGGGGCGCTTCTGCAAATGGAACAAGTGCCGCGAAGAAGGATGAGGAGAAAGTGGCTAAGAAGATTGTTAAGGTCGATCCGGCAGATGTTGCATTGTTGGTATGCTTAATTACAGTTTCTTTGTGACACCTGTCTCCAAATTAGGCCTGCAGATAAGTATCTTGAAGGGAAAGGTCTATGTATGGTGCTTATTTTCGGCTTTCTCCAATGGGCCTTGCTGTTTCTGTTTCCTAACGTCGAAACAAGCAAGCTTCCGCCCTTTGATATTTCGCGGGCAGTTTGAAAAACGCAATTGGACATTCCCTACACATATTTCACTCTATCTCTACAGTTATTCATTACCCCGCATCAACCATTACCCCACTAATTATCTTCTTTTCAGGTCGAAGAGCTCGAATTGACGAAACCTAAAGCAACCGAGTTTCTAAAATCCCACGACGGCGATGTAACCAAGGCATTGAAGGCGTTCATTACACCAATAGCATAACCCCGAAACAAAAGTTTTCCTGCTTGGGATGGGCATAGCAATGGAGTTCCGGTGGTTTCAAAAACAATGTTCGTGGTTCGAATGACCCTCCAGCTAAGATGAGGTTCAAACACACACGCCGGACAGAGATCCAAAAACCCTTCCTCAAGGCGTGATTCCCATTTCCAGATGGCAGCTTACCAGCAAGTGCACACGACATTTGATACTTGATATTGTCTGTTCTTGCTCTACTTTGAAACCTCTACGCTCATACTTCTTTCTGATGTTGCCTGCTGCCTGCTTCTGTTTATTCACCTGTTCTTGCAACTACAAAATGTGCATTTGATATGATGGCGTTGATTCAGCCCTAATGCTCTCCACATAGAACGAAAATGGCATCCTATTCAATAAATGTATTACTGGTGCCAAGAGCTCCTGAAGTTGTGCGACAGGGGGCTTGGTTTGCGATGCCGCCCTTGAAATACAGTACTGCTTCTGACAAGACAGCGCTTCGAATAAATTCCCTCGGAAATTGCTTGGCCTCCACCGCTCTGTAGCTGATATCTTCTCCCTTTTCCAAGCTTATTTGTCTACCACTGATCTCTGTTCTGGAGTTCGGATCAGAGAATCACAGCTCAACGGCACGCTGCATCTAATGCCTCGTACGAAAAGCATACTGACAGCTAGCCATGTCACACAATAGTATTGTTCCAAGCCTCCTTCCCCAAATCTAGTCGGATCTTGTAGTGCCAAGTGTGAGTCGTTTCAAAAACCCGACCTTCCTTGGTGATGGTTTGGGGGCTGTACCATCGCGTGGTATCCGGGAGTTTGGATCTGCAGATCAACGCATGTCAGGGCCACTGTGTCAGAATCTCTCTCGGTATGCCAGACTAGAGGTTGGATGAACCTGCTCTGGAAAGATGTAATGCCGGAGCGGAAGCACAATGGCTCTTTGCATAAATGGGACCAAGGCTCGAGCACATGGATTTTGACATCTTCCTGCTTGTTACACCAGATCATAGCATGTCATACAGACTAAGATATTAGTTGATAAATGATCTTTACCCACCGACAGATCGGTTTTTGAAACATGGATAATTGTTTGTACTTGGGGGGGCGTGTGAGGCCTTCGGTCTATCCTTCGGTCAGAGCAGCTGATACGAATTCAAATCTGTATCTCGAAATCATGGACTTTGTCTGCCTGGCACGCGATTTTGGCAATTTAATAGCGTGAGGGCTCCCATTTAGCGTGAGTACCGCACAGACAATGAACTTTCTCGAATTTCTAAAAACCAATCTTCACTCTCAAGGCCGCTAATTCAACCGAGGCAACACCTCCACACAACATCTCCAAATCACCTTCAATCTCACAGTACTACCATCGTCTTTGCTTCTTCCACATCTAATTTGAAGATGGAAGGCCCCGACAGAAAGAAAGGTGCTCTCAAGCACTTGATCGGCCTCTGCATTTGGATGATGGTAGCAGCTGCTGCGTTTTTCTCCTTCTTCGTGGTGATTCAAACAGCTTTTGGGGATTTGGGCGATGGAGAGGCCTCGTATATTACTGCGCGGGTCGTCAGACGTCATCGAAAGAGTCCAAGCAACCTCAATCTACTGGCTAATACGCTGGCTTTTGGTGTTGTCTCATTCATCTCCTTTGGTCTTCGAATGTAAGCTTCCAATTGGCGCAGCTGGGCAATATTGCCTCCCACAAAAGAGTGAACATTACTGATCGCATTCAACTAGGATCAACCGAGGATGGGTATTGAAGAAATACCACATTGAGGACTACATGATGAGTGTCACCATGGTCAGTTGCGATCTCGATCTCGGCTTCCCAAATTTCTAACCATCTTTAGCTTCTCTTTCTAGCCCTTCTAATTACGATCAACTTCTCAGCACATTTTTCTACCAACCTCTACCCTGCTGAACACGCCATTGATCTCGTTTTCAACCCAGTGGAAATTTCGAGACGCATCGTTGGATCCAAATTGGTCATTGCGGTTGAACAACTCATGTTAGCTGTGACCTGGGGTGTGAAACTCTGCATTTGGATGTTCTTGCTACGGCTTCAGTAAGCTCTTCCTTCTGTAATCAATATTGAAACATTATACTTACACATTAACCCAGCCGCAATCTGAAAAACTTCCGAATTGCCCTCGTTCTGCTCTTGGGGTTCATCCTCGTCGGTTTCCTGACCACAGAAATTGCGTACTTCTTTGGATTCTGTCGGCCCTTCTCTCATTATTGGTCTATGCCGGTTACCAACCCCGAGTGCGCTACATATCACCATTACTCTATCGTACAGATGGTATTTAATATTACGACTGACATTGCGTTGATTGTCATGCCTATGCCAATGGTCTGGACAACCAAGCTGCCAATGAAGAGAAAGCTGGTCCTTACAGGGGTGTTCGGTATCGCAATCTTTACGGTAATGGCCGCATTATTGAACAAGTATGTTGCTTCTACTAGCACTTCATGACCTTGGTCTTTCCTTCGTATCTCCTTGTTCGGAAACCGGCTGACATATTTGGTGATAGACTATTCCGATTCAAGTATCCTCTTACGACCATCTACCAATTATGGTACATCCGTGAAGCCTCTACTGCTATCATAGTGGGAAACATGATGTATGTATCAGTCCTCTCTATTTCTCATAATAAGTCCTTGAATATCCAGCCTCAAAATCAGAAAGTTAACCAGACTCCCAGCTGTACTTGGCAGTTGTTACAGAAGCTTTTCCGTCTCCGTTCTTTTGATGGCTTCCGTGTTGGTATTCGTGACAATCCTCCAGTCAATATCAACATCGCTCTTCCTTCGCCTCATCTAGAATCGCTTCACCGGGGTTATGGTTTTGTCCGCCGTAAGGTCAGAGAGACATTTTCCAGAACAGAAGGAGATATATTTGACGAAGGGGAGATAGAGGAAAGTTCCAGCGTGGCCGCTACAAGAAGTGCTGTTCCAGTTCAGACTGCTAACGGTACGGACATCGAGTTGGATATTGGAGCTACCGGCACCAGGACCATCTTCGAGATCATCCGTGATGGTGACGTCCAAGAAGCTTTGGAGTACCGTGCCCGGAACGAGATTTCTTAAGTCTTTGTTCTTGGCCCTACTGCCAGATTGGAGGCCGTACGAGGTTGGAATCCTCTGGTTTTGAAATACTTTGGTTTTGAAACAGAGTTGGATGATATTGCTGCTGTTCGTATGCATACTGGATGGCGCGTTTGTTTGCCTGGATTTGGCAGAGCGAGTATTTGGTGGATACCAGTCTGCTTTTCAGTAATTTGTCTTCAAGCGTGATCTGATCGCGATCAGGAACTGAATTTGAGATATTGCGATGACCTAAGTCTATAGCTGCCTTGTGATGTAGGATATGAACGTCCAGAAATTTGACCTGCTGACAACGTGACGATGTATTCCGCTCCCACACACACGTCTGCAACGTTGTGACACAAGGACTCTCAGCTTTGCTATAGCCTTCCAGCAACACATATTCAGGTTCCATCCCAAACAGAATCACACTTTGATAACTTTTATTGCTATCGACCTGTCTCAGATATTTCCCTCGATGGACGCTACAAGTCCTCTGATTAATGAGGATGCGAGGATTCGCTTCAACCAGAAACTTGGGGGGGAGGGGGCCATTTCCTGTACAGAGTGATCACAAGCACGTATATGTCCTCTTGGTAAATTGGGAGGAGAGTGATCTTGCGGACGATAAAATCACATTCCGGGATGAAGCCAGAGACCTCGAAGCGATGTTTACGAAGCAGTTCAACTCCAAGGTATCTCCCTTCGCTATTCCCTCACAACAGAGTCAACTGGCTCTTGACATCGCTATCTCCCAATTGATTATTGGTAGAGAGCCTAGCACGCTTCATATCACCCATTACGGAGGTCATAGTAATTTAGATGATAAAGCAGGGGAGCATAGACGTCAGGCTGTCTGGGCGATGTGAGTCTAGAATAGCAACATCAGTGAGATACTAACAAAACAATTTAAGTGCAGGATGCGGAGGTCCTACGGTCGATTGGTTCGAAATACACCCTCGATTACTGAACAAAGCAACTTCTGATATACTGTTTATCATCGACGTTTGCTTCAGTGCACAGGCAGCAAGAGATAGATCCAAAAGCTCCAATCGTGTAGAGCTTCTCGCTGCCTGTGGGATGAGTCATCAAACACATCAACCAGGACCCAATTCCTTCACCGCTGCTTCATAAAAACTCTAGAGACAGTTGCTGTCCGTCAAGCAAAAATTATTCTTGCCGTGGATCCTGCTGCCATTCATTGCGGTTCAGGATCTTACGGAATCACTTCTATGCATGTAGCAGCTTAATGTGGCCATTTAGAGCTAACGGAGTTTTTACTTCAATTTGGTGCTAGCCTCTTGAAGAACTCTCCGTTCTAAAACCCCTGGGAAGCCCAATCACGGCGAGAACAACCACTGGCATGAGATTCCTGTGTCGACAGCACCAGAAAGCAAAACTGGTCCTTGTGGCAGGTTAAACTAGACCTGAGAGAAGGAGCCGTCGTAAGATCATCATTAGTAGTTTCATAAACAGTAAATGGGTGCCCACCATTGTCTATCTGCTGAATCTTGGAGCGGAATCACCGGGTAACTCTCACATGGGCCAGGCTGGAGCTTTCGGTTGCTATGATCACCCCGTCTCCAAGACTTCTGAAGTCATTCTGGAGATTCTTCTTGGGCACTGCGAAAAGACGACATATCGCAAGAATCCATGGGCGTTTGACCAACGCAGCTGACAAAGTCATGCAAGCAGGCTCCCATCCGCCGTTCGATTTGCTAGCGTCAGGATTGTCCATCAGCTTGGAGACTCACAAAATTCAAGCGTGACTTTCAAGAATTGCTGCAAATAGCACTATTTCAGCTCGTCATTAAAAATCAACATTTAGCTTTAGAAAGTGAGAGGTTGGGCATGATCGAAGAGCTGAACAAATTCGAGAAAGAGCAATATCACAGCCTGAGGGATTATGGTTCCTCCCATGCAAATGCTCTTTGCCAATATTTCTGGAAGCTCCAATACCGATTCTCAATCAACCCGGAGAGACAATTACGTGCACGGATCAGGGAAGATATCAAGAAGGACATCGAGGCTACGAAAGAGATCAGGTGGTACAACGAGTGGTATCCATATTAGAATCACTTCGGTTCCAATATTAATTTTCCACTTTAGGTTGATCAACATCACCATACTATGGCTCGTATTTCTGCTACCTAGCATAATATGCTTCGCATTGTACTCTGTTAACCCAGCTAGTGGATGGGATGGTGAAAAGGCCACCAAGCTTATTATTCTAGCGATAGGCGTAAGTGAACTCTCTCGCAATGCGAAATCCATAATTGTAGGAAAATATTTGTGTTTCTAACTTGCTGCTACATACTATTATACTAGATAAAGATCATCCGATTGATTTCAGTCAACTATGCCAACCATCTGAAAGGATATCCTGGAAGATCTGTTCTGCTTTATGTAACTCAACTAGTCACTTCCCTGACCTTCGCCGCTCTCAGTGTTTACTACAACCTCTTTCAAGAAGTGCTATTGGACAAGGGCTACGCTTCGTGGGTGGACTTATTGCATGGATAGTCACAACACAAATGTGAGAGTCTCGTAACGTATTTGAGACACTTTCTGATCAAGCCTACTTAATAGGACTTTACAGACTTTTAGTATTCTATTTACAGCTCTGAATTCGTATCAGGCGCGATGGACTTTGGAGTTCATCAACAAATTTCAGTATACCGCTGAAATGCAGACAACTTTGCGACAGAATTGGAAGATCATTGTTCAGTAAGGAGAGCAGGGGAAGGAATTCTTTATTGAAGGGCATAGTGAAAAAATGCTGCTGGATCATTAATTCCACGAAAGGAATATCAGTACCTGTCTTGCAATATTTCTTACTGTTTGACAGTCGAGCTAGAGGAGCCTGATGTTTCATGTGGCATGTTGCATACATCATCGGCAATTTCCAACTTCATGGAATTTCTACCGTGTACTATGGATCACAAATGATCCTTACATCTTTCTGTCTCTCGCCAATAACATCGTCGCCGTCATCACTGAACCCCTCCACCCTTATCCCTCATTTTATTTTCATATTTCAACTAGAACAGGATTACCAGAGCATCGATGGCACAAAGTTCAAAGAAGTCAAATAAAAGGGTTAAGAACGTTCTTTTAAGGAGCTGATGTTTTCCTCTACTCGATGAGTCGTTCGCGTCTATTTCAATTTCTCTACCTTTATGTGTTGGCCTGCTGCTCTCGAGTCTCGAAACCCTCCAAGGAAGGACAATGTGAATGTTGCTAAACTCTCCCATTTCTAAATTTGTGACAATATTGATTGCTCAAAACAAGTGGAGATATCGCCGAACAATAAGGCCTATAGCTGACTAGAAACATTGCGATGTTAGAGTAATGGGATGGCAAATTGGTTGGTTGAAGAGATGAGTTACCTTCCGATGTTCGCTAAGTATTCTCATCCTAGTTCTTGTAGCATAGAAAAATCAAGAAGCTTTTGGAGATATGTTGAGGTATGTTCAATATCAAACGCGCTAATAAATCTTAAGATTCAGAATTCCATCCAATCATTGTTTGCCTCCCCCCTTTTTCGCAACTATCCACAGCGTATCAACATCATTCCCATGCTCAACTTGACGCACAACATCCCCTTTCAAGATCTCAAATCCAATCTCCTTTACAATCCCCAACCACTCCTCCTTATCCCACCCCGCCCAAAACATCTCCTCTCCTCCAAGCCATTTATTCGTCACCTCTTGCCCCGTAACCGCGAAATTCGCAACAAACATTCCTCCAGCACTCAACCACTTATAGATCCTCTCCATCATCAATTTCTGCTCATCTCTCTTCAAATGGAAAATACTATACAACCCAACAACAGCATCTAATGCTCCATCCCCAAATTCCAAAGCTAACATATCGCTTTGTATTAATTTCACATTCTCTGCTTTGACATGTTTCTTCGCAAGCTTGATTTGAGCAATTGAGATATCAACACCTGTTACGTGTCCACAAGATTTAGACAGGAGTTGTGTTCCTGGAACACCAGCTCCGCAGCCCAGTTCTAGGACTTTGGCCGTGGAGGGGTTGGAGAGGTGAGAGACGAGTGTTGCTAGGTAGTCTTCACGAGGAGACTTTCCTTCACCGAGTTGCCAGTCTAGGTAGATGTCGGCGATTTTGTCGTAGCTTTGCTGGACTAGAGTTGCTGCTGCAGTGTTTTGTGTTGTGGCGGTATCGCCTGTAGTCTTCCCGGCGGCTGGATTTGAGCTTGACATTTTGCGCGAGTTTATCTAGTATAGAGTACTGAGATGATCTTGAACATTGATTTTACGATGTTACTTTCAAGCGGGAGTGTATTTTTATATAGTGATCACTCGTGCTTCTGTATTCTGTTACAGTATGACTTTGTCCCACATAGAGTCATACCGAGAAATCGGCAAATAGTTTCTAGATCACGTGTAGTTGCACTAATGCGATGTGGGTAGATGCGGATATACTTGAGAGGAGGGATGTAAGATGACGATTCTCTAGTCTACTTTGCGCGAGAAATATATATCCGTTATGACTCGAAGATGATTTTTCCGGCTTGAATATTGTAAGGAAAAGGGTGCTTCCTTGTTTTACACTCACACCGAGTCTGACAATGCCTACTTTAGCATAGCTCGATTTTCTCTTCTCCGTTGACTTATTCGATTGCTCAGAGGTTCCTACAATTAATTATGGAACTTGCGGCAATAAGAAAAACCCTCGCTAAATTGCTTATAACCTCAAACACGAGTTCTTCAACTGTATTGTTGTGGGTAGTTGAACCGCTAGCTGGCTCTGGGTCTGGGACGCTACCCACCCCGACAGCACTTTTGTTTTGGCTAACAGTGGCACAGGTGGGTATTTGGTTTACCTAGAGTCCTCTTGAGTTTAGTTTTGTCTCTTTTTCCGCTTCCAGTTCTTGTTATTAGCATTGAAAGCTTGATTGTATTGATATAGACTAGGTGGAATCGTGGAAGCGTATGTCCTCGCTATTTTGAAAGCGCTTTTTCCTTTTTCCAGCATTCTCCAACCGCTTAATAATAATTTTTTTAATCACTTTCATAAGTTAGGGTCCGAGTATTCGCCGAGCTAACTGTTGTTGGTGACTATATTTTTCCATTTATGAATAGATGGAGTATTGTAATTGTGAGCGGCGAGTGCGAGCCCGTTCTCTCGCAGGGTTTTCACTTCAAGAGGTTGGAAACCCGATTTCCACAGCCTTGACACATGAGTGTATTCTGTGACAGTGTGAAAGTACAGGTTGGATAATGTTGAGAGACTTAAAATGAATATCAACACGATGTACTCTTGACAGAGGGTCTCTTTGAGTGGGCCAAATCACCTCCCTCTCAAGAAATTGAACGACCAAAAGTAAATCAAATCGCCCACGAAAGGAATGATAGGAGAAGCAGTATGTTTCCATCAATATAGCTTAGATTTTGTTGCAGATTTTCCTATCTGTGCATGAAAATACCCAAGCAAGTTCGAGACGCAACGCTGGAAGGGCAATATTCGATCATCTCTAAGTTCGAGCATTATTTCAGGGTATGATATGCTTCAAAACATGGCCAGATTAAAGTCAACTTAGTCGTGAAACTTATCATCTAGATCTTCAATCGTTGCGTGGAAAGTCTTCCGAATGGGAACAAAATTGCTCCGTTCACTAAATAGAAATTGGGACAGATTGCTGAATATTCAATCACTCAAGGGCGGAATTTCATGGGTGGATGCGAAGATATCCCAACTCATTCAAAACTTCGAGATTTGCACTAAAAATCGTAAATCAGGAAGGGAGGTTAACACTTGTATTTGTCTCCGTCTCCTACCTGATTTCTGTCACTAACAGAGTGAAAAAGGGGGCGGGGTAAAGAAGACACTCACGTGATGCAACGGCCTACAACCCGAACCGCTTGCTTGGGAGCTTGGGGAGACAATTTATCCTCGCCCTTGCCGGAACGATTTCCCTTATCGCCGCTGACGCGTCAAAGTCACAGTCAACGAACCCACTGCACATCGGTATTCCAGCTGACAAAATGGAGAACTACGGATATCTTCTCAATCACTGTGTTGACTATGGCCGTTGCTGCGCTATGCAAGATGAGGGTACATAGCTTTATAGCTCTGTTGGGCTGGCTTTTTGTTGTTTCCAGTACGGCACATGCATCGCAACAAGAGCCATTGTCTGATAAACCATTTTCGAATCATTGGCGATTCAACTTCTCCTCACCAGCTCCTCATTACTTCGCCTCAACATATGGATTGCTTCAGCAGTGGTCCAACACTTTCTTTCCCAATGGCCATAGTATTGTGCCGTGCGTAATCCCGCCATTCACGAAGCTGTACCATGGGAGAAATGATGCAGACCTCCCCCCGAGTCCAGAATGGTTTGCGTTCGATATGTGAGTTTATTTTTTCTTCATCAATTGCATCAAGCTAATTTGGGGTAGTGAGATGTCATACGGCATAACTGGATCTTCTCGAGACTCACATATGCTTACATATCAAACCACTCGACGCGCCAAATGTATGTACTTCGACGGAGAGTCTGCGACGTTGTTTGGGAGAGGACAACTTGATACACAAATGCTGCATATCTGGGGCAATTTGACTGGACCTGCAAAACCTGATGATGGGTTCAGATTTCTGTTTGGAGAATATGCTCGAGCGGCTGGACTCTGCGATTGGATTCAAGATCGTAAGCTTGGTGGGTCTGGTTGGGGATATGAAGGAATTGTGCGGATGAACGCCGGGTTCGAAATGATATGGTGCAATTTCAGCAGTCCATCCATACGTTTGGTGTCGCATCTCAACGTGACGGCACCTCTTCTCCCAGAGGAAAGCGGAAGTTTGGAAAAGCGTGAAGTCGACCAAACGTCATACTACCCTCTGCCATCTCAAACACGTTCGTATGCCCCTGATAGAACCAAAATACCGATGACGAGGCCAGGCTGGGAAACTATCGGGAGAGAGCCCTTCCTACGAAGTCAATCCTGGAATTGGCTCGTGAGCGCTGCTGCTCATTATGGTTCATCCGGGAGTGGACCAGGCCAAGGTGAGAATCGAGTGAAACTCAATACTTGTGGCTTCCTCAGCTACTATTCTTCAGCATTCGTTAGCCAGGCTATTCCACGAGCAGAGACCGAGAGAAAGCAACTCAATTTGAGTAGTAGTGGCATCTGGGAAGGGGCTGGGAAGTCCGGTGCGAGGCAAACCTCTCTGCAGGCTCTAATGCGCAGACGCAGATTTCACTCACTGGAAAATGTCACTGAGATTGAAGCCTCATTGATGAGATCTGATTCTGAACGAGTAATGCGAAGTTTCCTGCACGATGACTCTATACAGTGCAGCGGCATTGATTGGCTGGACATGACGAACGACATCGTCCAGACGTATGCTACTCCTTTACAGAGCTTGACCAACAACTTGAGGCAATTCAACAATCAGATATCGGGCAATAATACTTCACGACGAAATTGGGTGGCTGATGTTCGCGACCTGACACATAGGCTCATTCTGCAATTCTTGGAGTATCCTGATGATACTACAGATGAAAAAGTTTGGACATCAACTTCACAGTTGTTCCGTGATACATTTTCGCGATGTCGCTATCAGTACACTCGTTTGCTGGATCCCGAAGAACATATCTTGCTTGGACCCGAGGAAACCCGTCTAAAGTGGGCTGTGGAAGAAGTCCTCGGGGAAATTTGTCGTGTCATTATCGACGTTGGTTTCAGCATTGAAAAGACCTGGCAAGCAGATTACAACGTTCTCGATGTAATGAACACGCAAATCAAAAACTTAGAGATTGAAGTTCATCGCTGGCTAGCAGGTCTCGAAGAATTGATGGCGTGGCTTGGGTGGGTAGGAGAATGGCGACAGTGCGAGAAGAAATGCCAGTGGGATGAAACGTGTTACATTCCGATGTGGCCAGTTATACCATGGAACATAAGTAGTCCCAGACCCTACCGGCCAGGCCACGGGAAATCTCCATATCAGAGACCCGATTATGGTAGCCCAGGCCCTGGTTATGGTTCACCGTCCAATGGAACATACCGGCCACCGCGCGATTTCAATCCATGGGCCGACAGCGAACGGGATCTTTGGGAACCAAAATGCTTGAGCCTCAAAGCCCTGGACTGGCAGCGGAGGTGGTAACCTATCGATCCTTATCAATTTGACTCGACAGCACACACCAGAACGTGCAGCCCGGATCGGACCGCGAAATCGCGAGGCGGTACTAATGACGCTTAAAATAGCTCGGGACGACGAATCTTCAAAGCTACCGTGTTTTTCCGTGAAGGTATGCACAGGCTTCTGTGTATGTCTCAGCAATAAATCCACCTGCAGCGCTGTACTGGACAGCGCTGCCTCCTTTATCTTGTAGAGACATTCATGCTTCTACAGTAAGCTATCACTCGGTCCGCAGGCCTTGATTTGGGCCAAAACGTAATTATGTGCATAATTTGATGATGGAGATATTTATCTATATGGCTGACGATCTATACTCCTAAACTGCGCACGAAAAATCCACAACGAATTGCCAAATGGCCTTTCATCCATTTCCGCCACCACATATCCTTGTCCATCTTCCACTCCACATCCCAAGCTTAGACATCTACGCACGATAAGTATTGTACATGCTCAGCATTCTTGTGTTCTGGTTGGCCGTGAACTCTTCATAGCATGAACTGCACCTTGTTAGCCTCATTCTTTCACGTTCAAGCAGCTATACTTACTCGTATGAATAGTCCATGTAGTTGTGGATAGGGTCAAGGCCGGCCACAGATGGGCAAGAATCTCTTCCGGTTGGGCAACCACTTGTAGCAGAAGCCTGTGCAGGAGTATCGGCGATGCTGTCTCCAGAACCGGTGCATCCACCCTGAAAGGTGTGCAGAAGACCGAACCAGTGACCAACTTCATGGGTGACAGTCTTGCCCAGATTGAAGTTCGTCTCTGAACCACCTGGAACAGTGGTGTAGAGGATGGAGCATCCATCATACTTTTTCATTGTCAGTTCAGATTCTTCTCTAGGATGGGCTCACATACGTAGAAGTCATTTGATCCAGTGGTGACGGTTGTTGGGAAGTAGCAGTACTGCACTTGTTAACATGATATCCGATCACGTGGCTTTTGTTACTTACTCCGAGATTGCCACCAATTGAGTACTGGAAGTAGACGTTCAAAGCCTTGTAGTCTCCTTTCCTCAACGCCTTCTTCATTGCTAATTCGGCTCCATCAGAAGCCCAGTTCGTATTGACGGTATAATCAGTGCCAGCAAGTGCGAACTGAATTCCATAAGGAGCATAATTACTGTTCATGACTGCCAGCTGCTGTGTTAAAGATGAAGCAGGGATATAACCGCCGGAGGCAGCAGTTGAGCGAGCTACAACATGGAAGTAGGTTTGAATGGTGATTGTTGCAGCTGCAGCGAATGACGCTGGTTGAATACCTGCAGCAGAGGAATTTGCCTCCAAAGCGGCTAATTCCTCTGACTTTGCGAGGAAATCCGCAGATGGTTCAGTGCCACAACCCATCAGGGAGTTTCGTGGGCCATTAGCGGGATGTGCTGCAGCAGCCGAGAAGAAGGTTGCAATTGCAAGGACGACGGGGATGAGACGGACCATCTTGAAAATACTGGAAAAGCTTGAATGTGAAGAATCAAGGAGCTGTAGAGAGGATGGTTGGCCATCAAGGTCGTTTGGCAGATAGTATATATACTCCTTCCTCGACTCCCCTCCATTCACTTGATCTTTGACAAACGCTCATCTAATCTAAATCCAGAAGCTCCTTCCTTTCAGCGAGCAAAGGGCCAAGACCCTCGAACTGGCAGGTATATATCCATCGGCGACTTCCTTCAGCACAAGCAATTTATACTGAGCTTCCATGCAGCCAGTGATAGAGTCAAGAGATCAGGATTGCAGCACCAAGACTTTAATGTGGAAGGACATTTCGTTCCTGACTTGGTCGTATGCCTGTCATTGGATTGCGAAAAGAGCGCTCAAGCTTTACTGCCCGCCTCCTCTCCCTTTTCTAAATCAAGGCAGGCTATCATGCTTTTGACAGATGGAGCAAGTACATTTGTTTGCCACTAAAGAGGAAGGAAGCTCTGACAATACCACCTTCGATCAAGTGATTGGAGGAATGTCAGATGAAAGAAGGTTTGGGAGGGGAGCTTGATAAGCTAGATGATAGCTTTGACCAGAAGAAGGCAAGTAAGGAGAGGAGAATGCCGACCTCGGTAGCTGGGCTTTACCGCTGCAGATCATGTTTGCTCCGATAAGCCGTGTGTCAGTGCGATTATCAGAGGGAGTGAGACATGCTGACTACAAGCCGGCAGTACCAAAATAGCGTATTTTGTTATCTGCCACACCTGCATTACTGTCCAGAGATCAGATGGTGGGGTAAGAAACCCATCATACCACTCTCCAAATCTCGTTTGCATTATCGTTTTTCTACGATCTGATATAGCCTAGCCGTTGAGCCTCAACCTCAATTACCAGTTCATTTACTCGGTTCCCACCGACGGCAAAAAGGCTATCGCGTTTTATATATATGAACAGTTATGATCCAGCAACTCTTTTCCCGGTATGCATCTCCAGAATTCTGGAAGGGGAAGATGTTGTTGGCAATCTCTCTCCCGTTCCATCGATCGGCAATCGTGACATACCAAGCCTTGTGCCAAGCTTATTGACTTGTGCCACCTTCCTAAGCGGTCTGTCTGGCTGATAAGGTGGGCTTGGCGGTGCAGGGCAGGGCGGTAGATGGAGGGGGAGATCGGATGATAGGTTTGGATTGAAATGGTGATATGTGCCGTGGCGACTTGGGGTTGAGGGCTAGGGAAGGGTGTGGGATAATGATTTGGTTGAAGGCAGAGTGGTTCGAAGCGAGAGAGGACGGGAGTGTCAGGGGTCAGGGGTATCACGTGCAAGGAGAGGTCACTTCTCGAAAAATTTCAGATCTGAAATTTGGAGGGAGACAGAGAATTGGAAGGTGTAGATGAGAATGGATGTGACTGCTGCAGATTCTTCGGGAAGTCGCGAGTGAGATATTGGATTTCTTGTTGAAAAAAGGTGTGTCTTGTGGGATTAGCCTCCTGTCTCCTTGGATATTCACTAAATTTTCGCGCCTTCCTACCATCTCTCATGTTTGTCAGTTTCGATCCTCTACTTTGTTGCTACTTTGGAGCGCAATGCAAGTGCAGTCAAGATATAATGTGTGTTTGTCTGAAATTTCCATCTATCACGTCCTCTAACACTTGGCTGAAACTTCATCTTACTGATGGTATCTTTTTGGATATGATGTCTTGCTGATTAGTGGCTCACTATCCAGCTTTCTTTCATCTGAGTGCTTTGATTCTCACTCTTAGTGCCGAGAAGACTGCGGCAGAGTCATCCATCTTAGAGAGCTCACGTGATCATACAATCACGTGACGTGACTTCTCGAAATTCAAAAACATCTTCTGGATACAACACTCTTGCTGTTGCAACCCGTAATTTCTACCACAGAGGTGATGTGAAAGTTGAGAGCAGCTGGCTTCGAAAACAAAGCGATAGTATTGCTGGTACAAATCGATTGGTTTTGTTCTACGTACTTTAACTTCCCATGGCACAGTTCACCCACACAAAGAAGCTTTAAGCCACATCCGAGTCTCTTTCATCCGATCATGCTAGATGTGGCTTTCCCTTTCGTCCATACGAGTGCAGAACGTTCTCCTGTTCGTTCGCTTGCTTTGTTATATTGCTTGATTCAGCCGCAGTTTCAAAAACATTACTCTGGCATAAAGCTGGAAACAATGACGATGGCGTAAATTCTAAAGCCGAAGTCATCTCAAATCCATTGTTAAAAGACAATAGTAGCCCCACAATACTTTGTGAGATTGTTCGAGGATGCTCCGAAGGCTTTGCCCTATTGTACTCGCTACAATAGTCCTTGTATTTGAGATAGAGAACAATAGATTTTCCATTTCTATAACAGGCAGCCGACAGCTGTCTTTGGCAGGATTTCTATTTCTCCAGATCATCGAGTATTCAGAATCAGAACATCCACATCCCCAATCAACATCCAAACCTTCAAAATTTACAACCAACTCCCACAACAACTCTTCACAACCAGAACTACAATGCTCTTCCACGCCGTCACAATCATGGCCTTCGGGTCTCTCGCATCTGCCCACATCGAGATGTCAAATCCAGCCCCATTCCGCTCCAAATTCAACAAGAACGTCCCGGCGGAGAAGAAAGACTACAATGGCCTCTCTCCACTCTCCGGTGCTGCCCAATTCCCATGTAAAGGCTTTCTTGGCGACCTTGCTGACTCCTCTGGACTCGGTGCTAGTGTTGCTACCTACAAGCAGGGACAATCGGCTGCTGTAACCCTTGACGGCAGTGCTGTACATGGTGGTGGAAGCTGCCAAGTCGCCTTGTCGTATGGCGACCACAAGAAATACACAGTCATCCACAGCTATCAAGGAGGTTGCCCCGCCGTCGGCGTTAGCCTACCTTTCACCATTCCTGCTGATGCTCCTACTGGTCCTGCTGTCTTTGCTTGGACTTGGGTAAATAAGGTATGTATCCCCCCTCCCCCTCAACCCCTAGCACTCGTCCCCATTCCCTTCCTTGCACATTCCAGGTAGGACTCACCGTTGCTGACTTTTTATAGATTGGTAATCGAGAATTCTATATGAATTGTGCTTCCGTGACTATTGAGGCAGGATCTGGATCTGCCCCAACGATTCCTTTCGCGTCTCGACCTGATATATTTGTAGCCGCCCTTGGAAATGGGTGTAATACAATTGAAGGTCAAGAAGTGGTGTTTCCAAATCCTGGTCCCGACATTACTGGGAAGTCTGGTGCCGCCTCTGGTTTCACAGGTGCTTGTGCACCCATCAATGGAATTGGTAACGCAGCAAATGGAGCTGCTCAACCTCCACCAGTAGGGAGCTCCCAAGCTGCCTCACCCGCTGCTTCGCAAGCATCTACCCCTACCAGCAAAGCCGTTCCACCTCCTACATCGGCATCATCATCTCTGAACCTTGGTCCTATTGGAGGCACAGTTACCGTCACCACCAAAGTCCCTGCTCCCACAAGCAGCAAGGCGATGGTAACCGTCACAGTCACTGTTACAGAAAACGGTAGTGAAGGCCAGATCAAAACCACCTCTGCAGCCAGTGTCGATCTTCCCACTGCATCCCCCGGCGTGCAAGTGAGTGCCGGTTCCTCAGCAGCATCGGCCTCTACCGTTTCTCCATCTCTGACAGCTTCTGGCTCAGCTCCAAATGCCGAACCCACTGGATCAGCGACCGACGCTTCCTCCACTGGCGGTATCTCCACAGATGGATCTTGCGCAGGAAAGAAGGGCCATAAGTGCAGTGCGGGTCATTGCTGCTCCTCTGCAGGTTTCTGTGGTAATTCTGCTGCACACTGTGGTGCTGGGTGTCAGGCTGACTTCGGGCAATGCGGAACACTAAGCAGAGCTCGTCGTGCCATGATCGAGGCATAGAGAGGAAGAATGAATCAATGAAGAAAGGTGGGAAAAATAAAGAACCTGAGGTTAGACCTTAAGTCTTTTGTCAAAGAATGACAACACTAAATTTGGGGCGGGTTCTTGGATTGAATAAAGGAAAGGTATTGAGATTCGATTCTTAAGAATAGACTTTTAGAATTAGCAGTACAGAATATAATGTACCAATTTTGTTGCGAGATATTGTATTGATTCTAGAAAAAAGCGAGCAAGATGTGATTCTATGCGAATGATAAACACAGAAGGGCATGCATAAAATGGAACTGATGAGAACTTACAGTACAAACAGGATTCAGAAATTCTGCAATTTTTTTTTTGTAGATATGCAAATCTTGTGTCACCAAAGGTAATTTTCCTTGATAGGCCTCACCATGATAAATAAAACGGGTGATCCAAGTACCAACAGTACGTACTTTAAGGAAACTCCCGTCACAAAATGATACTACAGAGTCACTGCAGGATTTCGATGCACGGCAGAGGTGAAATTCTAGTTTGGGGATCAAGCTAATGCGATGACATGGTCCACATGTTCTATACATACCTTAGCCCAATTTCTCATATAGATAAAACTTTTAATCTCAACTCCAGGAAGATTTGTGAGCCTCATCACGTGTGTGGCGCAGGAAGAGATTTTCAAATATTGGCAGCTGGGAGCTCAGCAATCTGGTGCCTGTCTCGACATACCATCCTAGATGAGTTCAATACAACAATTGAGACCACAAGATTAGCCTCGGAAGTAATCCTGTAGTTGCTTCCTGGGGTACACGATGGCTTCTGCATCTGGTACCTGCCTACCTTGCAATCAGCTCTATGAGCCAAATCCGGATATAGCTGGCCAAGCGGTGAGACAATGTTTCATCATCATCGTATCTGAAAATATGCTAATACACTCCTTAGATATTTGTGGCATTCCTTGCTCACACCAGCATCTTCATTTTTCTCGCAATGATTGTTACCCCTATAATTAGCTTCTACTTGCCTCCGGTCCTCACGAGAGCGGTGGGAGAATCTAGTGCTATACCACTACAGGTCGAAGAATTACAAATAAGGGAAGAATCTGGATTCAGACGCTATAGTGAAGAATCTCCAGCTTCAACTTTCGGGTTGTTGCTCCCTTCGCTCCTCCCACCAGTTCAGGTCGAGGAACTGCAGGTAAGAGTAGCATCAGGACCCCGCCATCACGGTTTAAACCCTCCTGCACCTCAACCAGATGAAATCGAACAACTGGACCTACCACTCCTATCAGATTCTCAACACCCTGAACGGGATTCAACCCCTCGGTACTTGTACCGCTGCTACTGTCAACAAACAATTGAAAGCACTTACACCTCGCAGTACATCTCAGGAATTGCTTTTATCGTCACTGCTTTCGTCAAGTGGAGAGAAATTTCACCTTATCATCTTCGAATTATTTATAGCATCGTCTCGATGCATACAATGATCGGCTTGGTAGCTAATTTCAACAGACAGTCATTCTTGAGTCTATTGGTTGCGCGTCTTCATCTGAGTGCAGGTAGAGCGCCAGCTTGGAGCAGCTTGGCTTACAAAGCCCTCGACTGTGCTTTTTTGCTTAATCTTCTACTACTGACCTTCTTCACTGTACTTGTTCCAATCTACAGCTACCGCGATCAATGCTTTCAGCCTTGCTATGAGAAGAGCACGTGGACATACGCTGTGTCGGTGATTTTCTTCTATGCTTTGGTTTTGTTTTCTACTCATCGTAATGGCGACAACGGACCACTGGGTGGGACAGTCTTCACGTCCTTGATTGCATTGTTCATTGGATTTCAAGTTTGGCAATTCCAAGAACTGACACTCATTTTTCGACCAGAAGCCCTTGCTCCTGGCATATCTAGCGAGTTGTCATTCTCTTTTGGACAAATTTTAGTGCTGTTCATGATACTTCCGTTGGTTACAGAGCATTCAGGTGCGCTTTATGGTATGCAAACAAAATGGCCTAACTTACTGTCTAAACGTTTAATGCTTATCGGGAATAGTCGACTCGAAACGTATTGTTGAATATTCAGGAAAGGATGTGCCTACCGGGACGCTTTTTATCAATTTCTTCAGGATCTTGTTGCCATGGTACATCAACAGGCTGGCCAACGCTATTATCACCGGACTTGAGAGGCTACTGATCGCAGTCTCAGAGGGTGCTTCAAGAATTAGTATGTCTTGATGGGTCGCCTGAGTTTGGAAGAAATTAACGATCTTGCTGACACCCATTAGAAACAGCTGTCTCGTCCAGCAGGAAGATTTTCCCACGTAGAACTAACACCTCAAGATTAGAGAGCGGCAGTACAGGTTCAAGACAAGGCTCAATCATTGAGATGCAGGGTATAGACAGTGTCGCCGAGCATGGAGTTGAATCTCAGGCAACTGCATCTACACCGGTAACCTCGAGGAGATTGCCATATCCTCGTCTGCAGGAAGGCGAGATTGAAGCTGAATCTGTGCTACAGCAACCACCACAGGGACAACCGGAATTAAGGGACCAATGAACCTTCTACAAACCTCTACTTGTAATGGAATTCTTGTCGGGACTTAAACTTTCACTTTTTATACATACCGCTGATTGGGATTTATACCTGGTGAATATTTCAACAGTGTACTGATACTCATGAGAAAAGGGTTGCCAGACTTGATTAGAGAGCCCTCTCATCCGAAGCACTGGCTCCTTTTCTCGTTATGAGATACTTCTTGATTCATCAATGAAAATTGTTATTTCGATTCTTTCTACTCCCCTGCCTGTTTAAGACTCTCCCTTATCTCCTCCAGTTTTAGTCTCTGCTGCCCCTGCTTATCAAAATTCTTGTCATCCAACCACCTTTCAAATGCTACCTTACACAACAGCCACTCCGCATCAATAATAGAAAACCAAGCCGAGTCTCGATTCCTCCGTTTATTGATCTGATCCTGTCTAAATGTGCCTTCATACACAAACCCAAACCTTTCCGCAGCCCTCCTCGACGGAAGATTCAGCGAATTTGTCTTCCATGCCAACCTTCGATGATTTAATTCAAACATGAGATTAGCGACCAGATAAACTGCTTCCGTAGCTGCCCTGGTCTTTTGCAGCAGAGGACCAAAGAAGAGCCCGAACTCGGCTACTCGATTGGTCATTCGGTCTTCGGACATGGAAATTGCAAGTCCAACTGCTTTTCCTTTGTTTGGTCCGCGAAGAAGGATGACGGCGTAGATGGTAAGATCTTCTGTCCTAATTCCAAGAAGGTTGATTAAACTTTGATTGAAATCGGCTGGTGTGTTGAATGGTCCTTCTGGCCACCATGTCCATAAGTCATGATGAGCACCAATATTTTCCCAAAGGTCTGTGAAATGATTTTCTGTAAGGAATTCCAGTGTTACATGTTTGCCATGTATGGGCTCGGGTCCTGGTTTTTGTGCAGGGTTGGTGTTCGATACGATCGCTGCCATGCTGAGAGGATTGTTGGACATGCTGGGCATTTGGAATATGGGCGAGTATTTCAAGCCTGCATAAAAACGATTAAGAGTGCGGATAACCTCAAACGTGATCGCCAAGACATATATAAATCCCTCGATTCTGTACTCACTGGGTGTATTGAGATGGATTGAACGCTAGGGAAAGAAGGCCGTAAGCTGGGCTGGGGAGTCTTAATGCTTGCTTATCAATTGGTGTACGTAAGCATGGAAATACTTATCGTAATACTGTCTAACTTATATTTGCTTTTTGATTCTAATCTAAGTGTAGTCAAGGGTCATATTTTTCAAGGGCAGAGAATTAATATCATATAATTTCACTTTCATCTGTATTATAAAGTCATTAGGTCGATTTGAAAATCGCCTATTTTCGACGTTCAAAAGTGAAGACCCTTTTCACTTCAAAGGTCGTAGATTTTAGTCCGTCGCGGAAGTTCCTGCATAGAGGTTCCCAACAAAATCTCTCATTCGTACGGATATTCCTCCTGTCTTTAACTTTGATTCAAAAACCGGCTGATTCGAAAGAGATCGACCCGGTCGGAACTCCCAAAGAGGCATTCCGTAAGCTAGCTTGTATCACTGCGGAGAAGCTTGGAAATGTGGGGAGCTCTCCATAAAGTATCGTACGTGAAATTGTTTGGAATATTCGCGTTTTGGCACCGCGTGAAGCGCATAAAAGCCATGAAAAAGTGTGCAGATGAAAGAACCTGCAAGTCAGAGTGAAAGAGATGTAGTTGATATGAAATGCCGGGTAATTGTCCCATTATAAAGTTATGATATGTTATGTGGCGTTCTAATTCGGACGCCTTGATTACCCCGCGTCCAGCCACATCAAGCCAGCTCACGATCTCGGAATGTTGCACCGAGAAACTTCCCCTCTCCATTCATTAATTTCAATAGCACAGAAGTGGATCATACCCCATCATAAATAGTCGTTGTTGCAGATGCTCTCATGTCAAACTCGGAAGTCCTTCCTCACTAGCATCCTAGGCGTGTTCTAGACCAAGACCCATAACCCGCCAGCCACTTCGCGGCTCACAGTCGCCGTTCCACCTCTTACGACAATTGAAAGAAGAAACCCGAGGCGGACTTCTCCTCCATTTTGAAGCGGTATTCCAAGCTAAGAAAGCAAGTCAGGACCCAAAAGAGATCTACGCTGTCAGATATAATCCCCTTCCCCTCTTCCGACATAACAAATAATCGTAAAACCGTCACGCAATATGAACAACACAATTCGTCCTATTTGTTTGGCAAGATTGCCCTTTTTGCTCAATAAGACCACGAGGCGGACACCGACGATATGCAGAGCATTCAGCGCAGTTTCGCGACTAGCTAACGCTTCACCACCAACTCGTGGCCCGCCAGAAGCTCCAGATGCTGAGGCTGCGGCTCTGCGAAAAGGGAATGCTCCCACATATCTAGGAACTGCCAAGCGCTTACCTGAATTCAATCTTGTGGATAAGGTCGTGCTAGTTTCTGGTGCAGCAAGAGGATTGGGTCTGGTTCAAGCAGAGGCTCTTTTGGAAGCTGGTGCAACAGGTATGCCAGAATATCAAGGCAGTATTCTATCAAACTGACAAGAATTGATCAGTCTATGCCCTCGATCGTCTCGAAACCCCATCTCCAGATTTCGCGCGAGTTCAAAAGAGGGCAGAAGAAGAGCTTGGCACATCATTCCACTACAGAAGGATTGATGTTCGGGACGTGGAACAATTGAACACCATTGTTGAGGAGATTGCAAATAAGCACCAGAGACTAGATGGGCTTATTGCAGCAGCAGGTATCCAACAGGAGACTCCTGCTTTGGAATATACAGCAAAGGATTCGGATACAATGATGAGCGTCAATGTGACGGGATGTTTCATGACTGCTCAGGCTGCTGCCAAGCAGATGGTCAAATTTGGAAATGGGGGCAGTATTGTTATGATTGCTAGCATGAGTGGGACAATTGCTAACAGGGTATGTCTTTCCTTTCTCAATTCGCCCAGTTATACTGACGCCATCAGGGTCTCATTTGCCCCGCTTACAACGCCTCAAAAGCAGCCGTCATCCAACTCGGCCGCAATCTAGCTTCAGAATGGGGTCAATACGGCATCAGAGTCAACACTATCTCTCCTGGCTATATTGTGACTGCAATGGTTGAAGCATTATTCGAGAAGTTTCCAGATCGCAGAGAAGACTGGCCGAAACAAAATATGCTTGGGAGACTGAGTGCACCACAAGAGTACAGAGGAGCCGCAGCTTTCTTGATCAGTGATGCGTCAAGCTTCATGACCGGCTCAGATTTGAGAATGGATGGCGGTCATGCTGCCTGGTAGAGAGGTCCAGCGTGGGATAGTGGAAATAGGGGTTAAGCGAAAGGTGGGGGCATATAGAGGGGAGGGCTTTCAAGGTTTTTGGAGCGTTTCGATAGCGAGAAATATAGATATTAATACCAAGTCATTGATTGTAGAGAGAGTTGTACATAGCTAATCCAAACCAGATATGGTTTAAGAATGGTGATTTTTTAAAATCGAGGAGTGCCAAAGCCAGCATATTGATGGGGTGTAACTGCTGCCAGCACAGGGCACTTTGATTGTACTCGAGTGAAACTGTACGTGAGGGTTCCATAAGACTTAAGAAAATCAACGAAAAGTTTATCTCCTATATAGGGCAACAGATGGATAGTTCCTTGCAAGCCAGGATAATTGTCGTCGAAATTGCGGATCGACATGGGACCGGGTGGCGAGCAAATATTGACCACATCGGGATGCGGTACAATATCGACCCAGCCATCTTCTTGCATTTCTTCTCCGCAGAGTACAACTATCCGATACCAGGCGTCAGGTCAATCAGACATCATTTGCCAAAAGCCCCGACACTACTTCGGCTCCACGGAAGGATGGTAGCTACGAACTTACCATGTACTGCCGAGTGCGGTTCAAAGTACAACACAGGTAAATTTTCAGCGTAATCATCTTGCCACCCACGAGATTTAACGATTTTGAAACTTTAGTATTGATACTTTCTATGGCACCACTGTACGAACCTGACGTTCATTCCTTGATTTTCAGCCCTCGTCCAAGTATTTACCGTAATGTTGATTTATCACCGACTATGCTAGCATATGTCAGTGAACCCTACGGTCCCTTCTACCGCCCAAATGTCCTCTGGTGCTCAGAGGTCTATCGAGAGTGGATTTTGTCGCTCGAACCCAATGGAATTGTCGTATATAATCTTGATCCCTTAAGTTACATAGTCCCGTAGCTGGAATACAAAATCTGGGACTTGGCCATTTCGACTCGGGGTCTCGAGGAGGCGATAAACAATCCAGTGAAAGATACAGAAGATCGTAATGAGTGGGCAGGGCAGACAGCTGGTTGTACCTCTGAATTGGAGACCGAAGTCTTTTTGTTTGAAGATCTCTTCAGAACTTTGAAGATTTTTATCAAAGTGCACTTCCGACATCAGCCAACTCCTGGTCTCGAGGCCATGATCAACTTCTATGATCGCATAAACAGCGATGCTCGGGATTTGCTTCATATAAGCTGTAGGAGGATGCAAGAACGCCTTACCAAAATGTCAATAGAAGAACCTAGGAGATCGGTTCAAGAAGCGGCATCTGTGAAAAGACTTACCCAATTGGCATTCGTTTTTATTCCGTTGAGCTTTGTCTCGTCTGTTTTCGGAATGAACTTGAAAGAAATGACTGGTGATGGCCACATATCTGGGTGTTCTTCACTGCGTCCATCTGCATAGTCGCTACAGTGCTATTATCTGTACCAATGACGAAAAGGATTGGGGAGGATTGGAAGAAAGGGGAACAAACCGTGCCTTTCAAGTACCAACACAGAAAGAGGAAATTTCTGTATTTTTGTTTCAAACAAAGACGATTAAGTGCACTGAGGATAGGCATTCTTCTTTCCCTTCTAACAAACGGTCGTTATGGGGATTTCGATGGTTTAATTAGCCTAGGACATGAAGTATAGGTGTGGCAATAGCGACGTAGCGCTGATTCAATGCAGATTATATAGTCAATTGTTTGTGATTTAGATCAAAAGCTCACTAGTATCCTTCGACAGAACTTTGCCATCAAGAATATATTTTACTGCCGGATGGTCGTCTGATCCGAATAGTGCCTTCGTACCTTCAATCAATTCTTGAAGAAGCGATTCCGTTTCGTTATTGCTAATCATATTACGGCATTTTATCAAGGAGAACATTGCAAGAAAGCGATCAGGATGGCGATGACGATCTTTTCGATGAATATCGACCACTTTAGACAGGATTTGTTCTGCTTCCTCGTACCGTTTTGCACACATAAGGATGCGGGCATGATGCAGTTCTCCGAACAAATAAATGAAATGCGTTTCACCCATCTCTTTTCCAACTTGTATGTGACCAGGCAAAAAGATGGAAAGCGCTTCCTCAGTTTCACCGCGGACAGCTTTGATGCGTGCTAGATTAAGAGCTGCCCAAAGAGTGTGATAATGCTGCCTCCCAAACTTTTCTACGCGCCTTTTGAAGACCTCTGCTTCTAAGAAAAGAGCACGATCAATGTCCCCCGTTTGGCCTTGCCGATAGGCAGCTCGTTCAAAGTGGGCCATAGCTAAGTTGTCCATGGCCTCAAGTGTTGCTGAATGTAAGGGACCGAGTTTCGCCTTCAGGCCGGTAAACGCTTTGGTTTGGATGTCAACCGCCTCTGTGAATTCGAAATTCTTGCCGACTGCGCGGCCTAGTCCACCCATGGCTTTCAACGTTTCAATATGATTATTACCAAGTGTTTTCTTGAGACCTTCGACAGCAGTGCTGTGCATTTGACGTGACTCTGGAATACGACCTTGTAGCCACAAGACCGAGCCATAGGTATTCATGATCTGCAAGGTTTCCGGATGCTCCGGCCCAAGAACCTTGCTGCATGCCTCTAATGCCTGCTTCTGAAGTTCAACAGCTTCGTCCATTTTCGCAAGCTGCCAGTATGTCCCTGACAACAAGCGCATAAGAGCTATTGTCTTCAAGTGTTCCTTGCCCACGTACTTGGTCGCAATTCCTAACACATACATTTGCAGCTTCTCGGCCTCGTCAAGCTGGTGTCCTTGTACATATACGAGACTGAATTTCGTAAGCTGTACGAGTCGATCTTGTGTTACTCGGGGTGATATTGTTGGCAAAAGCTTCGTCCTCTTTTCTCTATTCCTTGCAAAGGTCGTCTGTATCGTGTCTTGAACTTGTTGAACGTGTCGGACATGCGGAAGCAAATCTCTGCGGAAGTTCTCGTTTTCTTCTGTGTCACCTAAAGGAGGGAGCAGAATAGCACGAGATAGTATAGTTGCTGTAATTTGACACCACACTGCTTGCTCGGGAAGTGTCATCTCTGGCCTCTGCCTTGCCCATAGATGAACAGCTGCATGCATCGAATAACAATCACCTGAGTCGGAGTTTGTGGAAATTAGAGACATCTGCGAGAGTTCATTGAGCCCTTTTTTGAGCCTTATTTCGAAGAAGTCATCTGAATCAGATAAAAGCTTTGGCAGCACGGGGCGGTGGCCTAGCTGGGACAGAAGACTAATCACACGTAAAATACTGCTTTTTAATGTTTGCGCTAAAGTAGGCTGTGGTATCAAGCTGCTATATTCGTTTCTTTCTCCTTCTTTCCTGGTTGCATCAAATTCTTCAATTCTTGGGTTAGATTCTGCGCGCAAGAATATGCTCAGCTTGATCTGCTGACGATCGAGGAATGAAAATATCCTCAGAAGATCCAAAGCATCTCCAGAAGCAGTAGTTTTCTTTGCTGCAATATGGCTATGTATAAGCTCATAGCTGCTATAGATGGTTGCATCTGCGTCCGAGATTGGTGTGGCAGCGTTAGGTCCCTTTGCGTGGCGGATACGATCCCAAGTTTTTTCGAAGAAGTCCAAGTATGTCTCAAGCGTGCAAAGTCTGGCGAGAATTGTCTTTCCGGCATGCACGATGGCAAGAGGAAGGTATCCCATGGCCTTGGAAATGACATTTGCACAATCAATAGAAGAGGGAAGCCACGGCACAGCCTCATCTGCAGCGGTGAGAAGCAACTCGACTGAATTTCTTTCTTCCAGTCCATGAAATTCGAACGATCCATTAGGTTTGATAGTCCCTTGTGTTTTAAGCAATCGGTTCCTGGTTGTGATGAGAATAGTGCCATGAATGCTGTCAGGATAACACTCGTGCACTTTAAAATTCTCGTCATCGGCATTGTCGATTATGAGTAACCATGGTTTTTCTGGTCCAAGACTTGAGAACCAGCTTTTGACAGCACTTTGATTAGGTGCAACCTTTCCAATCATTGCAATCATGGAGAAGGATTGTTCCGCATGCTCTTTGGAGGTTGCATTGATCCAGAATATTCCCCAAAATCTATAGTAGTTAGCCACAAGAACAATCGGTATAATTATTCAATCAATACCTTTCCTTATTGTCAGCCGCAAACTTACAACAAAATTGCGTTTTTCCAGAGCCGGGGACACCAAAGATTACGAATCTCTTCTGCAACCCAGCATCATCAGTAGATTGAGTGAAGAGGTATTCCTTTAGCTCTTTGAGCTCACTCTCGCGTCCAGTAAAAATACTGCTAACCGTCTGTGGTGTGTAGAAATGCCTGCCTAGATATGGCAAAGCAACCACTTTTTGTGCCGATTCAACAACGGAATCAAGCTTCATAATCAGTATTTGTGCTATAGATGCTGGAAAAACTCCTTACTTACCGTTCTGTCGCTGGAACGATTGATGATAGTCTCCAGGGCATCAACCTTTGCTTTCAGATCAGCACCCAATTTTTGGACAGATGTGAAAACATTTGTTTGAGACTTGTGTGAGGCTTGCTGTGACGTGCGGAAATCAATACTAGTATTTGTTAATTAGCTGATTCTGGAAACATGAATGACAAAGCTGACATCCCAATTGCTGATAGACTGAGTTGTAGTGCAAGCTGATGTGCTTTGAGCTTTTCCCTCAATGTCTTCAATTCCTCTCCCTTTGATTGCTGCTTCATCCACTTGCGGATTTGATCTCGCTTGATATGTTTTCCAGTCCCGGCATTTACTACATCTTTCAATATAGCTTCGATTCTCTCCACTATGAGTTGACAACTAGAAAGAGTAGTGTTGGTAGCGCGCCAATTTGTATCAAGAATTTTCTCAAGGTGCGAATTTGTCCCAAGAGCAGATCCTTCCGGGTAGCTTCTTGTTAGTAGCTCGTTGATAGACTCGTTGACAGATTGCAGAGACGCGATCTCATTGGAGAGGTCCACTAATTCTTGATCGACTGTTCGAAACCCATCGTTGGCATCTTTTAAAAACTTTGCGAGCCGAATGCAGACATCAGCTAGACCAGCTGCACCGGCTAGAATAGAGAATGCATCAGCCATATGGCGGAGGTCGTGCTGCAACTAGATAGGATGAATGACAGCCTTGGGAATCGTGAAATACCTCAGGAAGGATGTGAATTATGAGATCAAGTGACATATCTGGCGCGATACTAACGTAGTGAAAGATAAGTTGTGAGACTGGAGAGGCATGAGGGGATTCCGCCTTCATGTCTACCCCCACCACCAGTCACCACACCACCATTTTGGATCAAACACCAACATGCAGTCAGGGTAACACTGAGACTCCACAGCAGCAAGGCTAAGCCAATAACAGCTGCTGACCAGATGTGGCTCTGCGGTGCGGGTATTCCGACGAAAACGCCGAACCAATTACGGCCCTCTAACCGGATTGGAGCTGATCGGTTGTGCTAAATACCAACGTAAACGGGCGGCAACGAAACTCAACGTTCCGCACCTGTTGGATCAAGCTGGTATTGATGCTTATCGCAAACATGCAGGGGCAAAAGGGGTTGTCGATGGCCGGACGCTGCAGAACAAACAAACCAATTCGTTCCATGTCTCCAACCTAGTACAGTGCAATACATATTAGCTATCTTCCTTTTCAATACTCTTAGCTGTTCTATCGTGAATTGGAAACATGTCTAGCCTTTCTTTTTATGGTGCCGGTGATATTTTTGCATCTTTCATTCCTGCCCGGCCATCAACCATCACAGCTCTAATTTTGATATTCTCTATAGGCGTATATCTGTACGCTCGCAACGCTATAAAATACAACGTACGTTTCAATATGCAGGAAACCGTTCGAAATCTTGCTGTTGACTAAACATAGGACGATGTCGAGTATGGGAAGCGCATGGGCTGCAAACCCTCAGCAGCTAAGCTCGTTTATCACTGGCCGCTTGCGCTAGACATCATGATAGATGGCTTCAAAGCAGGGCGAGAGAAGAAACTTCTTGCCTTCTTCACCGAACATTTCAATCAGTTGAGCTTAACGGCTGAAGTGAAAATTCTTGGAGGCATCGGATATGTGACGCAGGATCCCCAAAACATCGAGGCACTGCTTTCTACACAGTTTCAAGGCAAGTGGCCAGAACGTCTCTTACTCTACCATTACCAGATCTTCAGGCTAATCTTGGAATTATATCAGACTTTCATTTTGGACCTCGGAGTCTCGCTATGAAGGCGATGATCGGTGACGGTATCTTCACCCAAGATGGTCCTGCCTGGAAGCATTCTCGGGAAGTTCTCAGGCGACAATTCATACAGATGCAATACCAGAACTTGAAAGGATTTCGCGAGCATCTAGAAACCTTGGTGGAAAGACTGAGTGATTCTTCTGGAGTCACGGACTTACAGCCAATGTTCTACAGGCTGACGCTTGACACAACCATCGCCATGATATTGGGTCAACCCGTCGGGAGTTTCAAACACGAAATTGGAGACTTATTTTCAAAAGCTTTCGACCAAGCTTCTCTGGTCACTGGTACTCGCGTTCGACTTGGTGACCTATATTTCCTCTACCGCCCCAAAGGATTTTTTGAGGCTTGTGAAACTATCAAAAGATACACATGCCAGTTTGTCACAGAAGCTTTACAACGGGAAGCAGCAAGCCCTGCCGAGTCTGACAAGTCCTCGTTCATATCAGAGCTTCATCGCGACAACCAAGATTTACAACTCGTTCGTGATCAAGTACTTAATGTGTTGATCGCAGGACGAGATACCACAGCATCAACATTGTCCTACGCATTGTCAGTCAACGAGGACACTTGTTGAGATAGCGCTAACACCTGAGTTGTAGCCACCTTCTTTTGCGGAATCCCGCTGTACTGGAAACTCTTCGTCACGAAATAGACACCGTTGTTGGGAATGAAAAGGATATCACCAGAGCGCATATTCAGCGAATGCCCTACTTGCACAATGTTCTCCAAGAGAGTGAGGAATCGATTGGTCATACACAGGTGCTCGATTACTGACAAGTACTCACAGCACTTCGATTATATCCTCCAGTTCCGATAAATACTCGTTTCTGCAAGAAAACAACTACTCTTCCCGTTGGAGGAGGTCCAGACGGCCGTTCACCACTCTTAGTACGAGAAGGAATGCCAGTCGCATATTCAGTGTATCACATGCAACGGCGCAAAGATCTATATGGTCCCGATCCCTTAGCTTTTCGTCCCGAAAGATGGGATGGTTCGGAGCTTGCTAGCATTGGTTGGGGCTATCTTCCATTCAATGGTGGACCACGACTTTGTCTCGGCAGTAAGTCCGGCGGTAATATTGGTCGCTGGAGTGATTGCTAACTTTGAAAATCAGAGGATTTCGGACTCATGCTTGCCTCCTGTGGTATCGTGAGAGTCATTCAAGAATTTCCAGGTATAAAAATTGCCCCAGGAGAGCTACTGGAGGAACCCGGAACGGAACGCCAACATCTCACACTTACTCTGTCAAATGCTCAAGGTTGCAAAGTCATTCTCAAATGAACATGAAATAGAGGCCCTAATTTTGAGAATTAATGGCCTTGATTTGCTTTACCACTGAGGCTTGTATCTTAATTTCACAAGAACAACATGAACTTCTTGTCTTGAAATAAAAACCATTTAAAACACTAAGCTTAACATTCAAACATGAATCAGGAGGCACTACTTAAATATCGTGGTATGTACCGGGAAATTAAATTAAATTTACTGACTACTTGTATATCGTGAATAAAACTTTGACGTAAAAATCCCATTTCACGATATTCCCAGGACTGTACTCTCAATAACAATCGGTACACAACCCCGCGGTTTTGCAACTGACCTTTTCTCCTCATCCTTAGAATGAGGATGTCTCATGCACTTAATTGTTTGGACCCTGATTCATTTACTGGTTAAGATTGTTATCTGCAGATTCTATGCACCCTCTATCCGCCTGCCAACAAATCAATTGTTCTTATTATCCTTCTTATCACTCCATTAATTCGAGGGTATCATGTTACCCCCTAGACCGCAGCACTCTAAGTGCCAACGTCCGTGTTCCCCCGGGCCGGGCCGTTGTGACATCCAGGTTAAGGTACCGCCTGTTAATAGAGCCTCAGGCAGAAATGCCCGAAAGCCCCCTTTTCCAGACACCACATTTCTCATTCTGCATCTCTTCTTAGACAAAAAGACCCGTCACCAGTCATCTGCGCAGAGGTCTTATCCCTCACATCATTTCAGACTGCCCTAAGTATATTCAGTTCGCGCTTCATATACTCATCCACGCCTCGACGCCAGCCTCTTAATACTGAATTTACGGTTCCTTGCCGATTCCATCTCAATTGTCTCTCGAGTCTTCCAGGACTAGCTCAACGGTTATTAGCCAGGTCTCAACGTCGGTCCCTTGCGGTAACGCATTCAACGCCTTCGAGCTGCCACTGAACAAAATGGTGAGCTCACACGAAGGCTACTGGGATCCTCAGACATCGACTGTGGATTGGTGCGAATCAAATTACACAGTCACGAGATATTGCGCTGAGGCCATCAACGCATCTACAAATCTTCTCTTTCTATATCTAGGTGTTAAAGGAATCATAAAGTATCGACATGATCCTATCCTTCTCGTTAGCTATATCGGCTACCTGACCGTTGGCATCGGAAGCTTCCTTTTCCATGCCACTCTGAAATGTGGGTGGAACCTCATTCCCGAGACACGATGCTAAAATTTGTAGATTCAATGCAGCTTCTGGATGAGCTACCCATGATTTGGACGGCGTCAATCTTACTCTACGCCTCGCTTTCTCGGTCCGTGGCTCATCCTGCTCGTTTCTCTACTGGGATTACAATGGCCACAGTCGGAATTACCGTATTCTACCTTTACTTTGCAAATCCAGAAATCCTGTTCATCAGCTTTGGGGTTCTTCTTGTCGCAGTCTTGATCGTGAATCTGCTTAAAAAAACGAGTAAGAGTTCGGATAACGAGGTTGTTTCAAGGATGAAATGGGTTGGGATTCCAATGCTGGCGTTTGGGTTTGTATGTTGGTTGGTAGATCGTCATCTCTGCGAGACGCTTCAGGCCTGGCGAGCTGCTGTCGGCCAACCTTGGGCTACTCTACTGGAACTACATGGCTGGTGGTAAGTCTTCATGGTATTGCGATTTGCATAATGCTTAATTTTAAATAGGCATTTGGCGATGGGTAATTGTTGTCACTATGCCATCCTCTGGGTGGTGCGGCTGGAAAATGGCAATAAATACAAGATGACATGGAAGATATTCCCCTGGCTTGAACCAATTGAGGAAAAAAAAGAGTAGCTGCATGTGGAATTTATCTGTTGGAAGGCAGTTTGATTGATTAATTCAACAGAGCTTGCATTCATGTGGACTTTCCAGAGAAGGCCATATGAAGGTAAGCTAGAAAAAGGGTGGCCGACAGAGGGCGCATGGGTGTAGTCTTGGAAATCGGTGCATAGATACTACCAGAACTACCCTTCAAGAACATGAAAGCTTACCACTTTGACCTTCCACACATCCTTGAAGAACACGAAATCTATCAGCGGCAAGGATTTGGCATTTCAATGTATTACATTCAGGCTGATGGATTTTGAGTGTCATGAGAATTTGGCATGCACAGGCTCTCTCCCTAGGCATTGTCTCTCAACCGTGCAACGAGGTGCTATGAGCTCCATGGCCCTCCTATATTACAAAAACCTGTCATCAGCCCTATGGTTCATGAGGTATATGGCCCCCATGTGGAGCATCAGCTTCATCAATGAGGGTAAACTCGCTTAACGGCTAAACCTCGTGCATTCCAGCCTCGTTCGCAAGGCTTTCAGGCTTCAAAATATCAACATCTCGAAACATCATCGACATCATCACCCGATAACGATATTTCTCCAATTCAGCTCAATAGTTTCTTATTTCTTGAGTCAAGTCGCTAAGATGGGATCGACAGCCTCCAAGGCGGCTCAAAATGCCTCGAGATTATCTGCAACGAACACAGCACGAAAATACCCCACCCGATCTCCACCTACAAGCTCCAATAGAACAAATACACAACCAAGGAGGCTAGCTCCAGAGGCAGGAATAGGGCCGACTGTACACCCAGATACAAAAGCATCAGAGAATAGGAGTCAAGGTGTGTTTTTAGGCTCATCAATCAAGATGCCCGCTCAATTGGTCTCGTACCACTGCAAATAATGATAGCTTTCTAACCCAATCAAATAGCTATAAATCTCGACTCCTCGGACCCAGATCTAGCACTCAATGACCGTCTCCGAACCCTAGGGCCCGTACAACCCTATCCTACGCAATCAAACTCATCCACTTTCTCACGATCCTCCTCCTCTGACCCTACCATGCAAACGCAATTCCGCCCCTCCGCTTCCAATCCCGCACAATCTATCTATCCTACCTCTACTCCTCCAGGCCCCAACGCGCGGCAAAATCCAGCTATAAGTCTTTTGACAGCGCGGTATAGGCTAGCAGAAGAAGCAGAAAGGGAGTTTGCGGAGATAGGGAGGAAGGGCGCGAAAGGGAGACAATTCTTAGATGTTGTTACATTGAGACAGGTACTGGTGCTGAGAGATGAGAAGGGAGTTGGGGCGGGCGAGATTGAGAGGAGGATGGGGTTGAAAGAAGGGGTTGTTGAGAGGCTTGGAAGAAGGGGCCTGGTGGGTGTAGGGAGTTGAAACTGGAGTTTTGCGTTTGGGATGATTGACTGTGTATATATAGCATTCGTGGAGTTTGAGCCGGGGATTGCATGTAAGGTCTCTCGTATCATTCATATCGCGTAGAATCATGTTAGCTGACGATTTCAAGATAAAATTTGATAAAGGCAATAATTCCCTCCTACATCCTAAGCATACCACCATTCTTCAGAGAAGGTTTCTTTCTATCTGAAAGTGGCATATACATATTCAATTTCGCGGTTATTATGGCTGTCCACCCAAAATAATAAGAATCGTCACCTTGTACATTCCCGCAGATCTCCTCTTATACCATCATAAACATCTGAAAGTCATTGTCCGTTAAGCTGCCACGATCGAAATACTCCCCAAGCATAATTCCATGTACGTAAGCCTCTCCAATGAGCTCAAGGCCTTCAGCCTTTGGCCTCAATATCATAGGGACGTCGCAGCCAAGGAGAATACAAATCAAATCGCCATCTTTGACGCCTGTCGGAGCAACTCCAATATATCCGTCAGCCGCCTGAAACAGATCTCCCTTCCCTATTTGTGATCTTACAGCCTCTTGGAAAGTCTGCGTTGACACTGGAAGCGAAGTCTCCGCGTTGGAATCTCCCTTCGACAAGATTGTTTGGTCTTTCTTTACTTTCCTCTGAAGATGGTCCTGTTGGTTTTCCGTCGAGCCATTCGAGAAATTGGGACAACCACTCAAATGGTGCGTTATGAAAGTGTTTTTCGGTGGTGAGAACTAAAGTCCTCCAAAGAGCGTCGATATTTGCTTCCACTTTGTTGTATTGAGAATTGTCGTTCAGCATGTATAGTGCTTGTTTTGCGTGCTCCCGCAGCTTGTCTTGCCGCACACTCGCAGTTCATTTTGTCCAGGCATCCTTTATGTGATCGACAAGTAGCCCTTTTACAGTCAATGTTTTCAGATCCTCCGAGAAAAACGCTATAGCTCACGATTGCTTTGAAGCATTCCAAGGGTCATCTCGAACTTTTGTGCTATCAAGTAATGCCGCTCTCATGAGGCTGTAATCTAATCGTGGGACGCTCCAATCAGGCACCCAGCTTTTCTGGATCTGTGGTCCACGTCCAGAACATGCGTTTAAAATCAGAAGGCTACCCGTTCGAGCAATGAACGCATGGACTAGGCTCATATATACATCTGCCACTGTTGCAGCATAATCTATCAGAAGCAAGCTTGCATTGATGTCCGCAATATCGGCTTCCGAACTTCTCGTGTAAGAATTCCGTTCTGCCAGACCTAGAAAAGCATATATTTTATCTCTTGGATCTGTCGCATTTGCTTCTCGAAACAATTCGAGGCAAGGCAGCAAAGTATTTCTGTTGGACCGTTTGGCATGACCCTCAATAGCCACGTCTAGCTTGCATAACGACAGTAGACCGGTATGGAAGCGTGAGTTCAATACTGATCCATTCCCACCTGAAGCTGAGTCTCCAGCCGATATTCCCGTCTTGAGCGTGTCGTAAGGCTTACCGCCTTGAGTATTACGCGTCAGAACATGCTGCATAGTTTTGTTTTAAGACGCCAAACCCATGTGGTTAGCTGATGACCTGACAGTCTCGCCGATCCTTGAAGTACCCAAACACTCCGAGCTATTGAGCGAGCTCTGTCGCACGAGACATATTCTTGAACAATTCAGCTTCGTGTGAACTATGGATTGGAAAAGAAATGAGCAAGTGCAAGCCATGTCGCACCATACTCAATTGACCAATGAAAGTCATCTAGCCATTTTGAAATTCCGGGTCCGTTGCCAGGTTGTCTTTCCTTCAACCATTCAGATACGGCCCTTATTATAAAATCTACTGCAAGGCTACTATTTTTGACTTCGATGCCTAGCCATATAATCATTCCCGCTGCCTTCTGATAGATTGAGAGCATCTTTGCCACTTCTCTACTTGTTTCGTTGATGTCCTGCTGGTTGATACAAATGGCATCCACCCAGATGTACCGTGGTGACAGCCAAACCAGATAGCGCTCTAGAAGGAGCGTGATTTTGGACAACTTAAGCGGACATTCCAAATAAAGGATATTGAGTCGTTGTTTTCTGAGAGCTTGAAATTCAGAGAAGAGACAGTCAGCAGTTTTAAGCATCTTCAGAATTTCCTGCCTCCGGCTCAAGTGTCTCGATGTTTGCAATGAGGCAGGTATGTTTTCCAATATTGAAATGCTAGTATCTTCTTCACTTCTAGTGGGAAATTGGTGGCAACGCCTGACCAACTCCTCTGCTTCGCTTAGAAAGCTTTTATATCTAGTATAGTGGCATTCAGCGCATGTCGTTGGTGCATGAGTAGAACTTAATTCCTCGGTAATGTTCCCCCGAATGGAATGTTCGAAGGCCTTTTGCCTAAGTGCCCTTTCAAGTAGCTCTTCCTCTTTTGCATAATCGCTTAAGACCCTCTCCGCATGTCCAATTACTGTATCGCAATACAGACATCTGCTACGTGAATCCTCTGCTGAACGGTCATCCTCAACTTGAGGTTCGTTTCTCGAGTTGGATTGGGGGAATTTGTAATGGGTCAATTGAAAAATTTCGATCGCCCGCGAAATTTGGAGTATCACGGATTCCTGTTCTTGCGTAGCTTTAGAACTTGGTGTGTCTGAGTTGGTAAATGCTTTCTCAATATCTGAGATTGAGGGGATAGCTACATTGTTTTGAGGCAATGTACGATCGCTTCTCCTAATCTCCCGTAGCCCAGCTTCCAGATTTTTGGTGATACCCAATTCTTGACCATCAACAAGAATGTTTACACGCTCAATTGAGTCTCCTCATGTATATGATACCGCATCATAATTAATTCTCTCTTCACTCGCTTTGTCGAAGGCTGTGAGGGGAACATGGTGTAGACAGCAACGAACGATTTCCGTATCCGTGCCTGGAAACACTTCCAACAGGCGGGTGTGGCCAGGCTCCAGAGCCGTATACTGATATGACATTTGTACAAGATATTCTCCTGAACTTGAGTGAAGGGAAGTTAAATTAAATTCTAAACTGAAGTGTGTCGCGAGTAATGGAGGTTGCTCTTACCTCTAGAAGGCTGAGCCATATGCACCTTGGAAAAAGGGTGGGGCTCAGCCACTTCTCAGCCTCATCACATCTGATGTTTTTCACATCATAGAAGAGCAGAATGTCCAATATGATCATAGACAAGGTTCGATATTTATATTGAGAAACAAGGGAACTCCATACTGAAAGTCGACCAGCTTGCTTTGATTAGCATAAAATTGACAAATCATTTGTATCCCGCCTTACTGAACGAGAGGGAGTTAGATTTCCTGTCACTGAACTAAGTGAAACTTATACAAAACACCTATCTCGTTAATCCTTTTGAAGTTCGAGTAGAACAATAGCACTCCAATGATAATTACAGGATAACATCAAGAATATTTGGCAAGAAGAGGAGCAAAAATATATCGATCTTTGGATGGCAATGTTGAGTACGGAAATCAATTGAAAAAATACATAAATTCTTGGTATTTATGATACCGCAAACCCTGTAGCGAATATAAAAACACTTCTTACACAGTCATTCTTCCTATATGAGCGAAGCCAATATATCCATTCAGTCTATCCTAAGCGGAGATTTACTTACTCAACGCACGAAATATAAACAAGCATATATCGATTTAAATAAAGGTTGTGAACATATGCAGGCATTTCCTTCCTCGCTTCTCCATCCCATCACTGAGCCTTCACTGTAGCTATAATGAAACCATTGAACACTGGTGTAGGAATTGCTGGATGAGAGGCCACAGTTGGGACCATGGTGGCCATGACCCTATTATCTTTCCCGATCCTCTCCAAGATAGATTCACCTGTCGTAGCCCCCATAAGTTCATCCTTCATCATCGATACCACAACATCGTCCATGAAGATGCATCCGTTTGGCCGTGTCAACTTTACTGCCCAGTCAAAATGCTCCCAATGATCATCGAAGTCCGCATCAATGAACACCATATCAAACTGTCTGCCCTCTTCTGCCAGCTTGGGTAACACATCCAATGCTGCCCCAAGCAGTACATCCACATCCAATCCAGCTACATTCTCCAAAGCAACATCCCGATTTTTAGGATCAATCTCAATGCTGGTGACTTTGGCGCCTGATTCTGCAAGGCAGATTGCTGAGTATCCTCCAAGAGTGCCAATCTCAAGAATTGACTTTGCACCCATCATCTGGGCCAGAATGGTCATGTGTTGACCTGCTAAAGGGAGAAGACTGATGGGTGGCAAGCCTTTGGCTTCGGAATTGGCCAACGCATGGGCGAGCTTAGGATTTGGACGAACAAGAGCAGCTTTGGCCAGGCTGTCATATCGAGGAGCTTCGAGAAAGTTGTCGATGGTTACGAGTGCTTTCATCGACTCGAAATCAGGTATTTGTTTGAGGAAATCCGTCATCGTGATCTAAAGTGCAGGTTGAATTGGAAATATACTTGTTGATATTTTGGATGTTGTAGAACGAATGAATACTTTCAAGTTGTTTCTGATGCGCAGTACTTATACATATTCCAGTATGTGTTATTATTGAGTAACCCGACGGACCATTCTCATTCAACGGACAAGCGACGGATTAAGGGGGGTGAAAAGTTCCATACTGGCTTCTGCGAGCTCTGATTGGTGGACTTACGCCGGATGGAAGAAAAGACCGACACTCTTCTTTCGAAGCGACAACGTCGAGTTAATAAAGCCGCCGCACGTCCGTCCCTCTCGAATCTCCATCTGTTTTATTTCTTTACGCCGTGTCATTCCTGGATGTATCACGTATCTCTCGGGATACTCATATTTCAGAACGTCCGCCAACAAACGCGACAGTATGTCCGAGCAAGCTCGACAGGTCCGGAAACGCAGGAGACCGGCATTTTCTTGTCTAGAGTGTCGGCAGCGCAAAATCAAGTGTGATCGGACATGCCCGTGCAACCATTGTCAACATTTTGGCACTTCTTGCGTATTTGCCAATGGGATTCCACCTCTGAATCGTGTCGGAACAGCAGAAGGTCTTCCGCCGCTTAAACCTGCTACGACCCCAGCTACTTCTGGTGCTGGCTTTCCGCAAGACAGCTCCTCCAAAGTAATTCGCAGTGGTCCTAACAGCATATTTCCACGTCCAACTCAGGGGATAGTAAGCTCCCAAAATGACGAAAGTAGTGACTCCCCAAGGGTTCGCGAGCTACTCGAAAAGGTGGAAGTACTCGAGCAATTATTATCAAGTAGACCACACGTGGATCGTGATGCCAGTGAAACTCGGAATGAAAAGACCAAACCAGCTAAAACACATTCCAAAGGTGTATTTTCGAAGACGAGATATTTCGGTCCAAGTCATTGGATGAGCGCAGTCTGCTTGGTGGGTCATTGCTCAATTGCTAAATGCCCAAAACTATACTGCTGTGGACTCTGGAATGAAGCCTTCGATTGCTCCAGATGATTTCGATACTGAGGCCCCGGCAAATATCAACGATGAAGAGATTGATGAAAACATAACCTCTTTACCCGTCTCGAAACCAATGGATACATTTACCCAAACCTCAATACAGATCATTCTTGTGTCTTCTGTGAGAAGAAGACTCGAAATACTTCAAATCTGTCACAACCTCGGTTCTGAACCCGATTATGACGACGTCTCGAGACTGGGTGAAGCTATGATTGAGAAATGCAGAGAGAGTGGGGCACTGATGAAACAGTATAAGAGCGAGGGAAATGTATTAAGTCCAACGCAACTCCAGGTATGATTTGATCTGTTGTTTTTCGAGCCGCTCTAACATAGGAAGTGCAATATGCTAGATATTTACCTTCGTCGCTTCATTCTTACTCTTTACTTTCTCTTTGCAACTAAAACACAAGATGATCCAAGACATTACTTCGCCAGGAAAAAATGCGTCGACGCGGCCGTAACAATGGTCAACTATTGCAGCAACGAAAATGGGGTTAAACAATCACTTGATGATTTTCCATATGATGATTATACCTGTTTGAAAACAAGGTCTGCAGGATTTTTCGAGGTTGCATACGTTCACAGTGCAATCGTCATATTCTTCGAGCTAGTCAACCAGCTTAAAGAGCAAGCCTCGTTTATCGACCAGAGCAAGGTGTTTCGGCAACCTCTAAAAGACCTACTCAATGACGCTCTTGATCTGCTCGCTGCTCGAATCGCGATTGCTGAGAACAATGCGAAAGGATATCTTCTATTCTCGGCTGCTTTAGGTCAAATCGAGGCTCTTGAATCGGGGGTCAATGCAACACAGGGCGCCATGGGACGCGCAGGAAAAGCATCTGAGGTCTGCCTTCGACTGTTGGCTGCGAAATCGCCACTTGAGCCGGAATTTGAGGAGCTCAGTGTACAGCAAAATGAATTTGGAAATCAAGATTGGAGTCTGGACTTTGTCATGCCGGATGCATGGCTTTTCTCGGGCTGGAATGGTGAGCAGTTTGAAGGAGATTTGAGTCATCTGACTGGCGCATGATATATCTAGCCTGAGGGGGCAATTGATGAGATTTTATAAAAAGAAATTTGATCAATAATCGCAAACAACTTTTCATCGAGCTTGTTTGATACCGAGCAATAAACACTACTGCAAGTTTACCATTCGTTTCCAAAGAACTGACTACTGAGCACTGGTGAAGTTTTCACTACAGGGGCGGTTTCAAGACATATATTTATCTCACCCGCCCTCTATTCTTTTGATATGCTAGGTTCATGTCGAGAGATCCTGCCAGATTTCTATCAAAAGTATAATTGCGTTCACCACAAATTGAGGAATGCATGTACAAGAGGCCGTTGTGGCCAGGCCACAAGAATATTCTGTTCTTTTGGTAAAGGATAGTGAAACGACAGGCTGTAGATTTAGCGTGTAAATCCCACACCCACAGCCCACGGCCCAGTGGCTTTAGCGGTCACAGCAAACGGTCCACAGGACGCCTGCCCTGTGCTTCCAGCGTAACACAGCTTATTGTTTTATTGTGTGGGGCCTATTACTCACAGGCTACATAGCCTATACTGCCAGCGTCAACCACCTACCATCCACCGCGGCCGAACACCTTTCTTCTAGCGTATGTACTCTGTCCTTGCAGCTTGGAGTGTATTACAGGCTGCACATCTAGCATGGCCACCCACCACCCACAGCTGTCGAACTCTTCATTTTCAGCATGCATACCCAGGCTCCACACGCTGGAGGCACAAGCAATACACACTATTCTAGTGAGGAAAAAAAGTAGTCAGGCAGGGTGGTCAAAACCACCCGCCGCCTGAAGTTCTTCAACTCGGTTCTGCCCAGTGTTATACATTCCACACAAAAGCTTCACGTATCAGCAACCTCAACACAACAACAATCCCATTTCCATCTGCAACTCTCAAGATCCAGCTCTCCAAAAGGCAAAAAGATAGGTATAACAGGGGATTTGAACCCCCTCTTCTGGACTTGCAGGGAATCGAACCCTGGACCACTCCCATGCTAAGGGAGTATTATACCACTAAACCACAAGCCCTGCCTGGAGACTCTCTCGTCCTCCTTGGTTGGGAGTGTCGAGCTTGTTTGAATTTAACAAGCCGTTTTGAAAGGTTGCAGGTGGATATGTTGTGTCAGGATGGCAGAGTTTGATGTGGGGTTGAAAAAAACCAGTGGAAAAGTCGGTGAGAAAAGCCGAGTTCAGGGGTGGATGTGGAAGGGTCAGGATGCGATGTAAAGATTCTAATTTAGCCGATAAGGAAGTTCTGCCAATAGATTGGATGTGGTTGAAGAAAAGGTGGCATAGGCTGTGGCTTGAGTAAGTCAAAGTGTTGGAATAGGATTGCACTAAGTGGACCGAACATTTAGTTTCGTGCTACCGAATGAGAAGTCCAATTCACACCGAAGCATGGGGATTATTCGTTGAGGCGTGAGATACTGCAATTCAATGTATACGCATGGATTGAAAACCAGAGAGAGTTTTGAAGAGGATATCGTCTTCTAGATGTTAACAATTGCTTTTGGAAATGGTTATGATTTTCTCTCGAAAATTATTCTCACGTGCCTTAACTCCAGTTGCGAAATTGCGAAAATAGGTTACTCCGTAGCTTATGATTACACTTCCAAATTTGTTTACAATATATAAAATTATTCAGACGAGCAGTCGGTGATTAGTTTAACCTCTATCAATTAGATGAAGATTCATATCTATTTGCTGTGAATAGAATTCTATACAATGATTGAAAACTGTCTTTGTTTTCTAGGTTTCTGAGAAGAAGTACATCTATTATATCATAGTAGCATTCTCCTCAACGGTTCCATCCATTCTATGGAAGACCTCAAAGCCTTCAATTCAACCCTACAATTTTTATTACAAGTCCCGTTTACGAGTACTGCGAGCATAAGATGCGATGTAATGGTTGACTGCAGGTATGGTGGGGTGTTATTGTGTGCCTCATAATGCCTTTAGATTGGCGACTCAAGCCCCTGAAATTAAGCGACCGTGGAGTATTCACCCCGCTTGACGCAACTGAAAATATTCACGTCAATTCGAAGTATATTTAGTTTCGTCCATAAGTGCAATAAGAGAGTGTGATTGGCTGCTATGCTAATGCCATGATGTGAGGGATGATTTCGGTCGTTGATCTTACGAGGTAGATTCCAAAAGATATTAATTCGGACGCCCTCGATGACTTGCTGGTCAATACATTTTTGCACCTCTTCCTTCCTAAAGAAAACTCCAGAAACTCCATCTATAATGAATATACACAATGGCTGGCACAACAACTGCGTCGAATTTAATGAACGCCCCAAACAATCAGGGGTGATAGGTAATGTCAGGTATTAATATAATCTGTATTGCTCTCAAGCTAAGTGGTATAAAGAGGAGAATCAGCTCCATCATGGTATTTCCAACGCGAATCCCGGGCTCCCAAATCCCCCGAATCGAATCCCAAAACGCCATATCCTAAATCTCATGCAGACACCTGTACAACCGCAATCCTAGGGCCTTCTTGACCCATTTTCCGAGGTATTTCCCATACATTGTCGACACCAGGTGCAACCCCGCCATGACAGGGACATCCTGCAACCTTTTTATACATCCCCATCAATTCCTCGTCTGCTTCTCCCTCGCATATCAGTTTAAGTTCGTCGTCACTCGGCCTCAAAGGCGGGGTATCTGGTTCTTCCTCATCCGAACTACTGCTCTCATCCTCAATCATCTGTGGTGGTTTCGCAGATCCAGATTCGAATCGTCGTAATGATAAGCTATCATCCTCTTCATCGTCCTCCTCAATATCATCATCTTCATCATCTTCTATTGCTTCGGCATCGGGTAGCCTATTTGTAGGAGGAGGACTTCGTTTGCGTTCGGTAGATTGAGGCGCTGGTTTATTGCTGTTGAAACTGACTCTCCTTTCCCTCCTGGGTGGTTCTCTTGCTTCCATGCTATCCATATCCTCTTCATCGGAACTGCTGTCTGTTTCGATTTCTGCAATGCGTAACCGGATCTTATCCAGTGTGAAAGCATGCCCGAGTATAAATCTGAGATTGCGATCTGGCCGATCGGCTGCCAATTGAAGTTTGCAGCGGGCCGTGTGGGCGAGGGAATATGTTTCTTGTGCTGACATTTTGAGGATTTTTTTGATGTGTACTTGATTGTCCCACGGATGGGGACAGAATAGGAATATATGGAACCAGATGGTGATAAAACGCGGCAACACGTTATCAATCAACGGATTTAGCGTAGAGTCATGCTGATTGCGGGGTTGTCAGAATACGTATGTAAGAAAAATAGTGGGGTTCTTTTTAAGCATTTTTCATAGGATTGATTACTCACACGCCGGCATGCCCAATAGAAAGTGCATAAAAACGGCACCTTATTAATCTTGCTGACAATTTATAAGGGGCACGTCTGGACCATTAGGAATTCGCAACCTTAAATTTCTTAAAGCCGTCGACTCGCAATGGCGCAACCGCTGATTTGCACGTCAGCTTATGAATCAATAAGCCCGACAAATGAACCAGACACCCGCATGGCTTTCTTGTACGGAATTAAAAGTCTTTCGGAGTAATCGTTCGTGGTTATAAGAAAAGCGTTCAAAGCCCCGAACCATCACACGCCAGCCGGTCCTATCGGATATAGAGGCATAACGCGGTCATAAGTCGACGGCACCCATCGCAAAAAGAGTTTATCTAGACTTAAAGCAACAGTGGCTTTGCAGAAACTATTGTATCTCCGAGCGAGTGTTTGGATTCGGCATCTTACTCTATCCCTTCCCGTGTTCCTGCTAAAACATCAATTCTCTTCTCAACTAATACTATTTAGCTTCGTTGCCGCGTTTTTCATTCTTTTCGTCATCTTGTTACGCACTCTTGACTTGCTCTCAGATGCTCACTTGTGCCTCCTCGGGATGATTGTTTTCAGTCAAAAGTCTGCGGGATATAATCATACACGTATAAAAAATGCAAATTAAATAGGTCATTGAACTGCTCACAAAGTTTTGCACTACTTGGCTTTTTTCAGGTTACTTCGTTTGGTTGCTTCATCATTTTTTGGTTTGACCACGCCGAACAACAATTCTACTCCAACCTTCAGTTTAGAAAGCTCCAGTATCTACGTTTCAACCTCCTCTATCACAGATTACTCTCCTTAGAATATGCATACGGATAACCCCAATTTAAACTGACACAGACGGTCAGCTGACCTGCAATCTACACATGTAGTGGCGCAAACGAAGCAAACATACTAGTTCGATAACGAATCCTTATTTTGTTTCGATGGAGTATAATATTATGCTTTTGCACAGGCATACTTTGTGATTAGATACTACGTATACCGTCTTCTCTATTTTATCCAATGACAACCTTTATTCGGGCAATAATCATGACTGTACGAATACCTATCAACTGCCAAGTTCCAAGGCGAGCATATTCCGAGCTTCCGACTCCTCACATCACAAATACCAAGCCTTTCACCGTCCCCCGCACGTCGTGGCCAAGTAATTGCTGGGCTCACTCAGAATGCCAATTCCTTATGCCACGATGAGATGTTGGAGATGACGGGAAATCCGAAGGTCGCGTGGCTGTCGATTCTGCCAATTTATAATGCATTCGCGGATCTCGCTCAGCATTTGGATTGCCAACCTTTTCCGGTCTGGGGCACCGAGATAGGCTATGCCGTATCGTCATCCATCAGTATACTCATTGATACCGGCTATAAACACTACATATCCCAAGTCTTACCAAGTCATCATTTTCCGCCGTTGATAACCTAGCCTTCCTGATCCAGTGGAATTTCTCTTGGTGGGGATTCATCAAGGCAAAGAGTGAATACCAAGTACAGCCGTGAGATGATTTCATACTCTCATATGTTTAATCTTATCAAAGGACCTTGGGTTGTGCGTGGAACAGTGGACTCGCTAGGCTGGTATATTTTGATTTGGAAGGTCCAAGTGGTCACCAAGAGAACATGATCCTTGGGATGTTCCTCTCTTTGATTTCATCGTATTTAATTCGTCTACTACTGCGATATGAGATTTCCCCAAGGTCTCTGACATGGGATTAACTACGTATGACCAGAACTCTGGAAATATGTCGAGCATCCCCACACGAGTATGTATATCTTGACAAAGATCCGAAAGTTTGGAAAGCTTCCCAGTAACCTTTGCCAGCCAATCTCACTTGGTCGAATCTGTCATTGAGCTCCATAGCATATTAAGTCTAATAACCTTCATCTACTACCTACAATTGCGCCAGTCTCCCATATTCGTCCATTGCGACAAAACAGCCTCAAACACATCGCCACAGCAGTCTGTGAAATGCCACTAAGCTAACACGAAGAATACACCCGAGCAATATTCTGAATCTTAAAGGCCTCCCCGTGACAACGAACACATTCTATCAGCACTATACACGAAAGGAGCGCCATGAATTCCATTAAACGAATCACGAAATTTATTCTTCCCGACTCCAAGAAAGGAGAAGATGGGAGAGATCAATGGGGATCTCGTACCTCATTTGTTCTCGCAGCAATGGGAGGTGCTGTCGGCCTTGGCAACCTCCTTCGCTATCCCTCAGTCGTTTTCAACAATAATGGACTGCAATGGTTTCTTCCATATCTTATCGCACTATTCTTCTTAGGAATTCCAGTTCTCCTGCTCGAAATCTCCATCGGTCAAGCATATCGAGGAGGACCTATCATTGCTTTCGATCATATCAGCAAACGGGTCAAGGGAGTTGGTCTCTCGGTAATTTTCAACGGTTATGTCGTTGTGACATATTACGTACCGATCCTCTGCTTCATCATGAATTACTTCCGAAATTCGTTCACTTCGCCACTACCTTGGACCGGCCGTGGTTCTGAATTTTATATGGATGATGTTGTTGCCAATCCCGATCCGATCCCTGGAAGCTTCAACGATGACGGGAGCGTAGCAAGTTATGTTTCTTATCCTGGAACTGGTTTAGTTGGGGAGACCGCCGGATGGGCAGCCTTTGTCTGGTTTCTCGTGTGGCTATGTATGTTCAAGGGCGTTGGGCTTACTGGGAGAGTCGTATATATCACAATGGGGCTCCCGATTGTGACGATCATTATCCTCATTGGCCGTGCTGGATCACTTCCAAACGCGATTGATGGCATCAAACTCTATATGGGCGTGTGGCATAGCGAAAAATTAGCCGCACCAGTCATTTGGCAAGAGGCACTTGGTCAGATCTTCTTCTCTATCGGTGTCGGCTTCGGATATTTCACTTCTTATGCATCATACAACAACGAGTACTCAAACGCTGTTCAGGACTGCCTCATTATCGGTATCAGCAATTCTGCCGTTGAGGTATTTGGAGCTTTTGCCGTGTTTGGGGTCGTCGGCTTTCTAGGTCTCGTTCCGAATCCTGAGACGAGACTCAGTACGTTCACCGTTGGCTTCCTCACTTACCCTGAAGCGGTTGTCGAGATGCCCGGGTCCAACTTTTGGGCCATCTTGTTCTTCACCACTCTCATGTTCCTGGGCATTAGCTCGAGTTTCGCCTTGTTGGAATCGATCGTTACTATGATCTCGGATTCTGACTTTGGAAAGAAGATATCACGGCCTATACTCAGCACAGTTATTGTACTGATCTCTTTCCTCTTGTCACTCATCTATTGTACAGAGTTTGGGTTCTACCTCCTGGATGCTGTCGACACCTGGATCAACTATCTCGCCTTGTTCTTTGTTGTCTGGTGTGAATGTGCTTGTGCAACCTCGGTGTATCGTTACAAAGATGTGATCAATCAAGTTGGTATCCCAGCTTTTGCCATCTACAATATTGGCTACGTTGGTTCTCAGGTTTTCGGTCTCGCTGTTGCTCATGGAACAAACATTCCTGCAGCTGGAGCAGGGTTCGCTTTTGGACTTTTCTTCCTCTGCGCTATTGTTGCTATTTTCCTGGCAAAGACCCCTGACTGTATTGCCCCGCGATTCTGGGGTAATAGTGTGCTTTTATCCAAGGCATGGTGGTTAGCCTTCTACTCTGTAAGAATCTTTGCAATATTTTCCCTTTTCATTAGTATCAGAACCAAGCTCACCTTAACCGCAGGGCAATCAACTCACCCGTGATCTCAACGTTCATGTCGCGACGGGCAAAAACTGGCGTATCCCGCCTTTCTGGGCCGTGGTATTACGCTACATCACCTGTCCCATCCTCGCCATCGTTTTCTCCTTCGCTTACCCAAGTTTCTACGACTTGCGTAACGATCCTCTTCACATTTTCGGCTTTACGATAGCACATCTTGTGATGTTCTTCACAGCCTTCGTCTTCATTCTTCCTCGCTCGCTTGATATTTTCGTCCCTGCCACCCAAAAAGCACGCCGCGCGGACGAAACCATCCCGGGTGTTACTCTTGGCATTACAGAAGGAAGAAACATGATGTTGGAGCAAGGTCAATATGATATGACCAGGCAGAGAACTACTTATAGTGGGGAAGAAGATTTCACGCACGATATTGGGCCTGAAAAGGAAGTTCGTCGGGAGCAGAATGGGAACTTGGGGAAGAAAATTGATTCTGAGAGGTATTGAAAACGAAGGCAGTGGTAAGCTGTCCTCATTTTTGCCGAGGGTGATTGATCATGTTGGATAACAGGTGGGGCTAGCTAAGGAAGGCACGAAATGCGTGCTTGGTGTGAATATTTGTGCTCGACCGAATGAAGTTGTAGTTTATACAAGCATTCCTTACCAAGGCCAACACGGATAATCTTGAGGTTGAGATCAAAAGTATCACCATTCAGTAGTCAATTGAATCTGCATTTGACCGGTAAGAATTGTGCGCAGTACCTATATGCTGTGAAACGTACTTTTGGATGTCGATCTAGAAACTTGAAATTTGTTACCACGACCTCACTTTTACTGTACTTTCATCTGCCTCTTCCTTTAATTTCCACCGGTATGGATCTTTTCCATAACCCCACTGATTCCACCATATTGAGCCAGTATATCATCCTATCACAAGTCATCACCACTTCTTTAACACCTCTCATAGGTCGAACCTACTCTTTCCTGTTCAGGCATCCCACTCAACGGCGTCTGCGTCCCTGCATAAACCCGATACTTCGATTCTCCTGTTATCGCTGCATCAAAAACCTCTTTCGCAAACTCCTCAGGACCCATGCTCGTTCGATTATTTTTCTCGCTCTCATAATTGATAATTGGCTCCAGCGTCTCACGAGCGGGGTAGTAGAGAGACGATGGTGAGATGTGGTAAGGCTTCAGGTTGTCCAGGAAGTTACTTGAAATACCTCCAGCTGCGACCTATATAGCTATCAGCTGCCGATTCTCCTCCATTAGGCTCAAATACAAAAGTAAGAGGAAACTCAAAACATACATAAATCACCTTTACATCAAAGGGACGTAACTCCAATCTCAAATTATCAGAGAGGGATCTCAATGCAGCTTTCGAGGCATTATAAATTCCCTGCCACGGAGCAGGCAAAGTATCAACATAGGAACCGATATTTACTATCGTGCCTTTCGCAGCGATGAGGAGTTTGCTGAAAGCTTTCACTGTGTTGAGAGGTGCGAATACATTGACGTCGGATGCTTTACTGGCTTTGACAGTGTCGACGTCTAGGAGTGGTGATAGATATCCTATTTTTACTCAGTGAATGGTCATGGCATAGCAGGGACATGAGCCTACCCGCTCCGGCATTATTAATCAATATGTCCAATTTTCCTCCTGTTAACTCTGAAACAGTCGCGGCGGCCTTTTCTGCAGAAGAAGTGTCTGTGACGTCCAATTCAAGGATCTCAATACATTCGTCTTTAAGGTGCTGGATCTTGGACAGTGATCTGGCTGTGGCGAATACTTTGAAGTTGTTTGAGCGAAAATGTCTCGCAAGGGCTTCGCCTGCACCTCCTTTGCTGGACCCTGTGATTAAAACTGTGCGGGACGACATTGTATGATTGGAATGATGAAGCCGAGTAAAATATGTGATTTCTATGTGATTTAGATGAGGACATCGCTATGGTAGACTCTTCTCCTCAAATATATATCCTCCTTAACGCGCTGGAGCGACACTTGGCACTGATTTCAAAGCAGATTGTTGGAAAGAAAATGCCAGATCAAGTATACAGAGACCAATCTCCCTCATCCCAGCTTTTCTGTAAGTCTCTGAGTTTTCGAGGTTTCCGTCGCAAACGAACATGGAAATCGTAGGTGGCTTGCATGGAAGGCTGAGCGGCAACGCTAAAATCTCACACGCTGGAAGCGGGCCACCAGCGAGATGCAATGTAACATATACGTATTCAGAAGCTAAAAGACCCTTGAAATGGGTCAAGTTCATTGTCTAGATTTCGGAACCGGTAGAAAATTTCTCTCGCTGTTTCCGCGGGGTCGGCTTGTTGGATTCTGACTGCAGGAAACAGACAATTGGTCACAATATTCTCTGCAGTGATTGGTATGAGAGTAGAGATCCTGTAATACTTGATTGAAAAACGGTGGAGATCTACGAATGCCTATTGTATGGTCGTATCCAGTCGGCCGCGAAGTCTGGTGCAGCAATTCAATCGATGACTTGAACGCAGCCACTTGAACACTTCAGCTTTCAAGGTCTACCCCGTCAAAAAAAGAATTCCGGAATCTAATTGATTCTATAACAAGGTGATCAGAATCAATACTATTTAACCAATAGGCTCTCGGCCTATCTATCAAATGCTCTCGCCTATTGGTTAAATAGTATTGAGGTTGCCAAGTTTCTTGTCCATGGAGCAATGGAGAATATCGATAGTCTCAAGCCTCTTCCGTGTCATCAATTAGCGATTATTGGCCGATATGTTTCTATTGAACTTATGATTTTTATGTAATCTTCAGAGTATAGTACTTGACGCAGAAAATACGGGGTATTACAGGCTGTCGTTTTGTTATATAAAAGTAACTCCCAAGAATGAATTTGAACTGCTTGCCATATTCTAAGGAGTTCAGCTTGCAAAGATCGTCAAACTCATGATGCATCTCCTCCCCTTTCTCATCTTAGCTGGACAAGCTTTTAATCCCACAACAGCTCACACAACACCTTCACATCCAGAGATATCTTGCACCAACCTCAAGACCCCCCAGTTCCCAGCCCTTCAAGTCCTCTCACTAACAAGCAAGCCCTACCACAATTTGACTGTTCCCACCCCACCAACAACCATCAACAACCTCAATATCTGCGAAGTAAACATCACCCTCACACATCCAGGCGCAGGAGATAAAGTTTTTCTCCAACTATGGCTTCCTCTCTTCAATTGGAACTCGAGATTTGTAGCTATAGGCGGAGGAGCATGGGCAGCTGGAACCGGACCAGCTTCGATTGCTGGCGTAGTAGGGCAGGGCTTCGCTGCAGGTTGGACAGATGCGGGACTTTCAGGAGATCCGTATTCTCCTGCTGCATGGGCGTTGAAAGGGGATGGGAAGGTTAACTTGGAGTTGTTGGAAAATTTCGCTTCGAGATCTGTAAGAGTGTTTTTCAATTCTGCAAGTGACAGTAGAACTGTGAAATTTCTTGACGGATTGCAAATCTCTTAGTCGATAATGAACGAGTGTCTGACTCAGTATCCTTTAGGTCCATGATCTCGCCACGATAGGGAAAGCTATCACATCCACCTTCTACGGCAAACAGGTGAAGAAAAGCTACTTCAACGGTTGCTCAACAGGAGGACGACAAGGCCTAGCAGCCGCACAACAGTACCCGAATGACTTCGATGGAATCCTCGCCGGCGCACCAGCTATCAACTGGGACAAATACGTGATGGCAGAGCTCTGGCCACAAGTAATCATGAAAGAGGCGAATTTCTTCCCATCCTTATGCGAATTAAATGCCGTGGTTCAAGCAGCAATTAGAGCTTGCGATCCCGTCGATGGAGTAGAAGATGATGTTATCACAAGTCCGATAACCTGCATATTTGATCCGGAACGTGCTGTGGGATCAAAAGTGACTTGTGAAAGGAAAGACATTGTCATCTCGAGAAAGGTTGCAAATATCGTCCGAAGGATATGGGATGGACCTAGAGATACATCTGGAAAATCGCTCTGGTATGGTCTTCCTATCGGAGCACCGATGGATTTTCTGGCCAATTCAATCGTCAGCCCAAAAGATATAACTGTCGGAAGTCCATTTTTCATCGCAGATACATGGATTCGCTATTTTGTTAAAGCTGACCCCAACTACAACATCTCAAATATTAATATCAAAGAACTTTCCAAACTCTTTGCAGAGTCAACGAAGAAATATGAAAAGATTATAGGGACATCTGATCCCAATCTCTCTTCATTCGAAAATTCAGGGGGGAGATTGATAGTTTGGCATGGGGGAGCAGATCAGTTAATTTTCCCGCAAGGTTCTACGCAGTATCGGCAGCGAGTTGAACAGCTTATGGGAGGTAGAGCGAGGATCGATGAATTCTTCAGGTATTTTATCGCGCCGGGAGTAGGACACTGTGGAATAGAAGGGACAGCTGGCGCCGTCCCGACTGATCCTTTCGGTGCGCTGATTTCTTGGGTTGAGAATGAAATGGCTCCGGATGTTTTGGCTGCTGAGACTTTGCCCTCTTCTCCACATTTCACGAGGAATTTATGTCGATATCCTTTTGTATCGCGGTATCGCGGTTTTGGAGATGTGAATGCTGCTGAGAGTTTCTTCTGTGGAAGGGAATGATGCTCCGATCAGTGATGTGGATGAAAGCAAGGATCTCGTGGTTTGGAGATAGATTGGAATAGGATGATAATAATATTGCTCTCTCATCATCCATCCACTTGCCCAATTTGTTGATACAACCTCGCAGCCTGGAGCGGGAACCCCATCAAATCCTCATACTTATGCAGCAGCCTACAATTCCGACAAAAGAACCCCGCAGAAGCTCTCATCCTCACAATTTTTCCAATCTTAAAGATAGCGTCGACACGCACAGGACTCAGAAATGGGAGCTCAATATCTGTAAACAGCAAATCTAAAGCAACCACCACCGCGAAATAATGTGCTAACGCGGAAAGAACAATTGGATCATGTTGGCTGATCGCGATGTATAAGCTGGCGTATTTGTCCATCCAAAATGGTGCAGCGTATGGGTGAATGATACGAAATTGTTCTTCTCTAGACCACAGAGTGGTGCTTTGATACACAGTTCGTAGAGTATCGCGAAGTTGTCGGAGAAGGACCGAGCAATCGGGGACATTTTTACAGCATTCAGAGAGGCGGTTGAGGGAGGTAACGCCATGGTTCAGAAGATCTAACTGGGGACTGTATGGTAAAATGCTGCTTTCGTCTGTTGTTGGGCTTCTGTTGTCATGTTGAAGAGCTTTGATGGTTCGAAGCTGTCTTTGAGTCAAATAGTTCGCAAAGAACGAGTCCTCTACCCAAGGTTGTATTTCGTTCAGGACCTGAGTGCTTGTGAGTGAATGAGGGCTTTCCCGGAATTCTCCAAGCCTACCGTAGAAGTTCCTTCAAGAAGGGCCATCCATGCTCGCCTGATAGATATTAGTGAAAAATACCTTCCGCGTAAACGCCTGCTGAGGTAAAGGCGTACCAATCTTGCTCCTGATTCGCTATACATATCGAAGCACAGATAATCGCGTCTGCATTATCTCTCGAAAACGAGTCAATCGCCCGATTCATACCCTGAATCGCTAACATGCGTTATCTGGCAGCGTTTTCCAAAGCCTCGGAATCCTTGGTCACCACCGCCAGTCGCCATGCCGAATGAGCCATGACTAAGTAGGCAACAAAGTCGAATTGAAGTGCAAGTTGAACAAATCTGAAAAACGGTGATTAATAACGGAGTGCCACTGACGCCTTGCAAATCATTCTACGTACACTCCAAATTCACACCACCATAGACAAAAGTCTCTTGTTCTGCTTAATTCAAGAACAGATGCTATGATTGCCAAGTGGTGTATATGCCGTAGATGGTTCAATGGCATGCTATGCCAACTTGGCGAGTTCGGCAGCTCTAGTACTGGGAATGGCGGAGCGCCAGATTGTTTCCATAATTGGATCGAGTGTTCAGTGTGGTCTTGTGTGAGGGGGGGTGATGCACGTGAGTGCACAATCGTGGGCTCGGGATACTTGCAGATTTTATGTGTCTGCAGACATCTGCGGCTGATTTGACTTAGTGATCCTTCCCTATATATCACTAATCAACAAAGCTTGAAACTTACCACTGAGGCTTGAATTCATCACATTTGATTCGACGTGCTTTGCATGCTTGACAACCTTGTTTCGATTTGGTGTGACTGCGACGAATTATCGTTCTGATAGGATTTTCCATGGGGTTTTACTGGACTAGAAATATGAAACTGAAGATATAATTCTTATTTATGAACATTGAAATAAGAAAATATTTGGAAACAATTCAGGGCGATATTTTTTGGTGATGTATAGCGCTGACAAATCTGACTTCCGCAACGTTGATTTGCATAGCCACCGCCGTCTCACAGCGGGACATCTACAGCCCTTAATTACTGGCACAATAAAATGACATCAGAAGTCTAGATGCCTATGATCCTGCCTCATTCCAGAAGCTGAATGTGAGAAGATTTTGCACGGATTTCAAATCTTTGTGAACCTTGCAAATTTTTTCCGGGCAAACTCATGATCATTTCTACAAATGTTTTTATGTATCTCCAATCGGACTCATATGAAATGAGGATGCAGGTACCATCAAAAGCTCCCGCACAACATAGTGTCTCCCAACGGCCAAAGAACTATACCCTAGTATAGGGCGAAATTGAATGGTAAGACATGGGCAGGCCAAAAATGGGCCGCAGGGGCAATATGAGGTCTGCAATAATGACGACCAGAGATATCAAAAATAGGCTAGCACTTGCTAATTGAACGAGAGATACTGGTGCTAGGTTTCTTTTCGGTAGAGGTGACCTAGTTGTCTAATTTGCGGAGCAAGAGCTTCGGACCTTGGGGTATCAAAGTTTGAGATTTTTTACACATGGGAGTCCTTCATCCAATATCATGTACATTATCATAATCAATATATACGCTTCCAATTAGCCCTCCGAACTGGGCTTTACTGGTTCTGGAACCAGGAGCTTTCGTTCCGTTCCCAGTACGACTGTGATTGTTAGCATTTATATTTCTATTACAATAACTTCAATACTTACATCGGTCATACAAGATATAACTTGTGACGAGCAGAATCGGCAATGCCACGATAGTAGATGTGAACTTCCTCGCGGCCTGCTTATACCCCTTGGGTAATTGTGTGGTTTGCGAGGGATTTGGTCTTGCGCCAGCCCTTTGTGATATCTCTGAAACGATCTCGGAGTTCATCGCAGCTATTGGAATACGAGGGTTTGGTGGAAGTTTCGAAGCTGATGGGGGAGGAGGGGGTGAGGGTGAAGTTGTAGATTTTATCGGTTTCGTATGGGTTGTCGTTGGTGAAGGAACGGACTTTGGTTGTGGGGGTGATGGCGAGGGCTTTGCCATTGTAGTTTGTGAAGGCTTTGAAGATATTTTCGAAGGTGTGGTCGCAGAGATTGGCTTTGGTTCTGCCTCCTTCCGTGCTTTCAGCTGTTCTACCTCTGCTAGTATCTTCGATCCAGAGGTGGGGTTCATTGTTGGAGTGTCTGCTGCCTTTGAACCTGACGTTGGAGATACCTTCCCTCCCGATTTAACTGTAGCATTTTCAATCAAACTTGCAGATGCCGTCTTGGGTTGCTGTACAAGTACATCTTTAGTCTTCGGTTGCGTTGGATTTGCTGATGTCTGTTTGCTGAGAATTGGCTTTGGCGCCGTTTTGGCGACAATTGGTGTAGGTTTTGCTGCAGCAGGTTTTGGAGGCCCAGCACTAGGGGTTGCTTTTGGAAGTGGGTTTTTAGCAACCGCAATCTTTGCAGATGAAGTTGTCGCAGCCTTTGCTGGTTTTGGGGCAGATTTCGTTGACTTTGCTCGAGTTGCGGACTTGGCAGCCGTCGTTGGAGAATCTACCTCAATAGGATCCGAAATAACCTTCTTGGGTCTTCCCCTTTTCTTGACTATCTCTGCAGACATTGTTGCAGTTCAATTGAATAAGGGCGAGTTGTAGACGTTGAGAGCTCCCAAAGGGGCAATCTCGAAGAAGGTGGAGAGACTTTTTTGATCGACCAGCGCGTCGGCAATTCGGACGCGTTTGGATGATCCGAGTTTCGACACCGTTTCCTGCAACTAAAGTCTACTTCGACGACATTTCATACCATAATATTTTTCAGATTACCTGGAGGACGCTGCGTTCCGTCGAGGAGGAAGTGTGAAAGAGATCTTCTTCAAATCATTGACTTTCCAATGACACCATGCTATCCTGACATAGTGGAGAAATGTGCTTTCGCATGAATTCACGAAATTGACGCGGATCCCTGAACCGACGGCTTTACAATGACTCCTCTTCGCCTGGCTAGGATCTGTTTTGCTGATTTCCTAGGCATTGTTATTTGTTTACATTTTGGGTTTTGAATCGTGTGGCATTTCGGATTTCAATGACAAATGAAGCTTTATTGGTATAGGCAGTGAATTGACACAGCCTGGTTTTGGACATGGCATCAAGACGTCCTTGAGAATGTACCTGTGCTTGTACCGCTGGCAGCCTCACTGAGGAAAAGAGCACAGCAAAATGCCAGTGGAAGTTTGAGCTGTTCATCGCATGAATGTCATTACATCAACTTGCGGAATTGTCCGGGGTTTAGTGAGTATAATGAAGCCGAATTCGAAATTTGACCATATTAACATCTAATAGCTATCTATCGAAGGAAATGCGCCTGCTAGTCTACGTTCGATTCGAGCCACTCCCTCGGATCACACTACCTGAAACTAAACGCTGAAGATGAGTGAAACTTTCTTCCAGTCCAACCAGAAGCAAACATCTAAATTCAATAACAATAGCTCCACCTCCTTTCTTGGAGCTTCTCTCGCTCTTCCATCTTCCTCACAGACCCATGAACCAATCTGGAAACCAGAAGGCCAGTCCCAACATCAGCAGCAACATCTCTCTTTCGAAGATGTTCTACTCCTTTGCTCTTCGAATAGTTTGAACCGAATGTCGCCGCCATCGCTGTCCCTACTCGTACGCTTCGAGGACCAAGTGGCTCCCCATCGAACTTTCCAACATGAATGGCTTCAACAGCACCTGCTAGAACTGCAACTTTGCTCGCGCGAATGACATTCTCCGAGACATCATGATCAAGCGATCGACGATATGGAATAGAGGAGTCGTGTTCACGATGCTTCCGCTTCCTTTTCATCCGAGGGTACTCGAGAATATCTCGGTCACGAACATATGGTGGATTCTCCAGATAAGTTCTCTTCGGTGGTGTAGGCACCGCTGGTGGGACTATAAATTGTGGATATCGTTGGGTTGGCTCTGGTTCACGCCACCTGTAATCAAAAGCTTGCTCCCTTTCCATATATGGCTCGCGTGTACTGGCCCCATTTCTGAGTTCTGGTTGAAAGTTTGAACTTTCTCCAGGAACACTCCGGGGATCGAGTCTTGTCTCGACGTCCCTCACTTTCTCCTTCAGCTTCTTCTCTGCTCTCCGCTCTTTCTGCTTCAACGACTCCTTGAGATGTTTCACTTCATCTGTCAAGATGTGTACTGGTTCGTCATCTGAATCCCTACTACTGTCGCTATGGTTGCTTCGTCCCTTTGTATCACTGCCGTCATCTTGTTCGTCATTTCTGTGTTTCCAGTGATGCTCAACGCCAGCTTTGACTGCAATGAAGATCAAAGGTCCAAACTTTTTGAGGAAGTCCTTAGTGGCGCCCTTGATCTGGGCAAGTTTTACGTTTGAGCCGAGTGGTTTATCTCTTTCCGACATCTTGTGGGACTAGTGGCGAGCCACAACTGCTGCGTTTCGAAATTTGGCAGAAATAAATATGCCTTCTGAAGTTTTGCTTAAAGATCGCAGTTTCTCTATGCGTGCTTCAAGCTTTGCTTGCGAATCTGAATTTGTGGTGGAGAGCGAAGGCATCCATTCTAACAACGGTGATTCATTTGGCACAAGACCATTGGATGTCTCGAAATTCGTCAGCTGATTTTGGCACGTGTTTTAGGTGTCCGAATGACCAGTCGCGGAACTCTTACATGTTACAACAATACACATTCCAATAACAAGCCTGAAACATTCTGGGTAGTTCTATTCTTATCCAAATACAGCCTCCAGAGGGTGTCAGTGTCTACCGCCTCCCGTCTCTCATGGCTGTCATGTGACCTGTATCTCTCAGCATCCAACAACTTAAGCTTTGATGTCTGAGGGGTAGCCCTCTTGTGCTCACATATGATTCTATAATATCTATCATGTCATTACTTGGTAGTTCTAAAGACCCTTCATTGAAACCTCCAAACACATATATTCTACCTCAAGTCGATCCAGTCACGACATGACCTCATCGTAAGTTAATCAATCTAGTGGACTTTCACTTGAGAATTATACTTTACAACAAATTTTCAGAAATCTTTCACCCCACTGTCCGTCATTTGATACAGAATTCAAAACGCCCAGCACCTAGGTAGGTAGCAATTGGATAAAAGTTTAACTACACGATTACATCACGTGATGTCTCAACCCATGGGCTTTTAAACAACTGCCGAGACATTGATGCAGCTCAAACAAGATTCGCTGGTTTTTACGAGGCCCGTTTCGCATATCTTAGAAGCAGTCATCCGTGTTTCAAAATATCATTCAAGCTTATTCGTTGTCCCCTCGTATTCAGCCCTCAATGAGCTAAATATAGCTCCACACCGAGAATACGAGGAGAGGCACAAAAGACTCGTCACCCGTCACCGTTCCTTGTTTGTCGTTCGTCTAACATAAGATCTCGTTCCTGGGCTCTTATTTTTTCAATGCTGATCCATTACTGAAAATGCGAAAATGAGTTTTGAGGAGGAAGTTTTTGTTACAAGCAGGAGTAGGACTCCGAGTCTGATTGATGTGACTTCACAAAATGAGAGCGTCTTTGCGCAATTACCAGATTTGATTCAAGAAGCAATTGTATCTACAGAATGTACGAGTCTCCCTCTTATCTATTGCGTTGCTAATTAGTTAAGTTTCAAGTCAAAAATTACGTATCAATCGTGTGTACAATGCGGCCATCGATATTCAACTCGCCTCAACTGGCTTAACAAAGCCAATGTTTTATGTCCGATCAAGAACTGATTCAGGTGTGGATCTTCCTGATCTGGATGTGAAGGATGAGAAATTTCTTGGTAAATATGGATCCGATTTGACAGCCAACTTTGCGGATATCAGGGCATATGGTCCAAAGGCTTTCTTCAGGAAACAGAATATGTCAGATTCATCTACCTACTCCGTTTGTGCATGCGCTACAGGATATATATGGGTATCAACAACCATAATTCATCTCGCCGAACATGCCAGCAATTATTCAGATGTCGAAGTTCAAATCGGAACGTACGCGCTCAAAGCTCGCGCAATCACCACAACTGAAATACCTTGCAAGTACAAATTCTTCACTACCAATTCAACACATACCGGAGAAATATCTTTCATTTGCTCTACAGTCCTGGCGAAGTATCTACGTCTCCGCATGATCGGCAAGCAATGCGAAGAAGCAGAAGAAACAGCCATTTCTCAGACCAAAACAGAGTTCTCTCCGCATCGCATAGATTCACGAGGACGATTCCAAGACTACGAAGACGTGCTCAGGAGGATATGTGAGAATGCACCTCTACCTCCAACATCAGATGTCAGCTTGATATCACGATCGATGATCACAAAGAGATGGCAGTATTGGAGAGAATCATCAGTTCTGAGGAAAAGATACTCGATTCCTGGACGGGTACTACGATGCTTCAAACCGACGCAACATGATTCGATTGATCTTCTGAGCGGCTGCTTTAAAGTTCTTGTTGCAGAGAAACCATTAAAGAAGAAAGCACGAGGGGACACCATCTGAACATTATCCAATCTTCTTTTCACACACTCCTTACGAATTTGGTACAACCAACTTATCGATATCCGGCCCTGTTCATAAGTCAGCCACCATACCACTACCATCGAAGCCGAAGAAAGGATTCACTTACCCCATCCCCCATTGTAAGCCTCAAACTGCACTGTATTCGCCCCCGCCTTCAGCGGTGTAGTCAATGTACTCACACCCACCCCACCAAACGTCGGCAAGAAAGCCACTACATTCGCAACTCCATTCACAACCACATTTGCATACCGTTGGCTACTATCGCCATTCAGGTAATAGATCCTGATTGTGGGAGTCGTGGCGACTGAAGACGTCACGCTGGGTAGCGTCAATGTACCACCAGGTGGACCACCTATGTACCCGATAGATGTACTTCCTGAGCATGCAGAGCAGGAGAGAGATTTAGCACCTGCAGAGAGAGTGGAGGAACTACTCTCAGCTTCGAAAGTTGTTTCTGCGCCGCCGGCTGCAGATTTGCCGTTTGAGATTGTCCAAGAGACTTGATTTGTCTGTGCCTTTGGTTAGCTTCTGTGAAACCGAGCAATTTTAGGATCAGAACAGATATGCAGTACCAAAGAAGCAGTGGTCCCAGAAACTGTGAGAGGAAGCCAGATATAAGTTGACGCCATCAAATTATCGGATTTCCATCGATCGCCCATGTACCTGCTCCTATCAGTACTTTCCTTTCCCTTATCAAGGCACCAAAGCTAGCGAATGGGGAATATACATTACTACGCCTCCAATATCGACCACAGCCGATGTCTGAGAATTAAATGTGTTACTCCCCGTTGTCGCGAAATTCGCCCATGCAGACCATGGACCAGAGAGATTCGTCGCAGTCGTGTATTGGTTATCATTCGTAGCTAGTATAATTAGCCATATCCAGACAATATGATTCATCTCTTTTGTCAAAACACTTGCGTATATTCCATGATGGAGCAGGCGGCAGAGAAAGTAGAGTACGTACACCATCCGGTCAAGTGACTAGCAAACATGAAATATACACTTCCTTTCTTGTATATAGCGGGTGATTCATAAGATGCAAATGTGGTTACCGCGGAAGTGACGTTCAGATAGTCGGCTGAGAGTTTGTCGATACGGAGACCGTTTGCGCGCTGGTATCGTTAGTTGGGATGATTGATTCTGCTGTAAGTAGATGTGGGAAGGGTGGGGGAACCAACGTCTTCGGTCAGGAGATATCCTGTTCCATCGGTGTCTAGTAGGTGTCAGTCTGCTACCAGTGTAGTTATGACTAATGTTTCACCTTTAAACACACTCAAATCTCTCGACTGGAAACCGAGTGGTCGACTTGATCCCCTGCGTAGCAATATCAGCATCACCATCCCGCATCTTCTTCAACTCTTTCATCCCGACGCCTCCCACCACCCAATTCCTCCCTTTATCTCCCTCTTCCTCTCTAGAGAGATTCAAAACTCACAAATAAGTATAAGCCCCACAAATCGAATCACTAACCGCTACCCCCGCCCTAGCATCCCCATAATTGGAGCTATCAATGTGCATCCACATGACATATTTCCCCGTGTTATCATTATACATAACATGCGGTCTCTCTACGATCCTGCTCGGGCCTAGATCGCCTGAGGATTGGAGGGAAAGGACTTTGGAGACGAATGTCCATTGTGCGAGATCCTGAGGATGTGTTAATGTTTGTCAGATAATTGGTGGGGAGGTTGGTTGAATGAGAAAGGAAGAGAAAATTAGGACGAACAGGACTAGAATAACAATTCAAGCTTTGGAATGCTGAGCCATTGAGTTTGTTCTCTCCGATGAGGTAGTACAAGCCGTTTACTTCGACAATACGTCCGCCGTGAGCTTGCATGTGTTGATTCGTGCCTGCTGTAGTGATCGTTGCGCCAGGGACCTATGAATTCAAACATCAGTTTCCTTCCTAATCTTGAACATGCCGTATACTCCCCATCAGAAATTCAACTAGAAGTAAATTGGAAGAACCCATACAATCTGCACACTCGCGCTCCCCACCCCTACTAACCCCACCATCAACCACGTAACCACATTTCCAAAAATCATCTTCAGAGATCTCTGTTACAAAAACTTCGAAGTTTCCAAAAGTTCTATTCACACTTCTCATCAAACATTTTCCCCTTCTTCTTCGCTTTACCCTTATACCCAGTCTCGAATAAAGTTTCCCTCTCGGCCCATTAAGCGGGCTCCATTATCCCGCTGCCGGCTGGTCCCGGTATCCGCAAACGAGAGGCTAAAGCCTGTATTTATTCAGGGACCTTTAGAGAATGGTCATGGGGCTTGGAGTAAGTCTCGGCAGACTGGCCGATGGAGGAGGTGGTAGATGGGTGGGGTTGAGGTCCGAGAGGTAGAATGTATCTGAAGAGGGGCAAGAGTGCCGATACCCCCGGGGATTGTAGCGGGGAATGTTGGGGAGAGGCAAGTTTCGGGATATGTATTTGGATCTAAAGAGGTCTGAATTGGGTTTAGGGGGGCAGATATTAGTCCTTGTCTTGTTGAAGTGGTAGGACAAGTAGTCGAGGTATCTTGGCATTGGAACGTTCTCTTTCTGCCATAGAACCCGGTTTATACAGACAGTATTGATGGTAGGAATATGCACAATAGATGCGACGGTTGGATCTCTCAACTTCTTCATTCTGATGGGCTTTACAATCCTGGTTTACAGCCATCTCACTGGAAATACAGCACCAATGCCTCACTAGCAAACACCGCAAAGCTCGCCACTCCTCCCACCGTACTCTTCGTCTCAAACACCTCCGTCCCTCCTACAACACACGTCCCATTCGCGAAAGTCTGTCCTCCAAACGTAGGATTACCTCCCTGATCAACTCTACTATTCGCACTTGGAGCAGTCAACCTCTTCGCCTTCACCGAAGCTGGTAATCCACTCAACACAAACGTTTGATTACCTCTCGTGCCACTAGCGTAGAAATCCGAATTATAAAGTAGAGCTCTCAATGGCTTACTGGAAGCATCGTAAACGATGTAAGCGGCATAGTTCGTGCTTCCTGTGTCAAGCGCAGAAATGTATGCGCCGTTAGCCATGAAAGCTGTTGCAGCGTAGGCGCCGTAGTACGGAGCACCCATACTATATCTACCCCACCAACAATATTGGCAAGCGCCGACAGTACCATGGTGGAAATACGTTCGTTTGATGTTTGCCAGTGAAGCACGAACCACATAGTCCATTGTCCATAATCCTGCTCCAAACAAAGGACTCACGGTCGCGGCTCCGCCACCAGAAACAGAATTTGTTTCGCCGAGGACGTATTCTTTTCCTGTGGTAGCAGCAGCTGCAACATCAGCTTTGAAAATATTGATGTTGGACGAGATGCCACTGTGAGACATCAGAGAAGTGACTGTCCCTCCTGGATAATTATGATGCGCATAATCGTAGACGTATGACTTGACCGTTGCATTTTCGGTAGCGATTAACTCTTCTGCTCCCCAGGTTGGAGGCGCAGAGTTGGAATTGCCTGCCTGGATGATGTTCTTGGTGTTCAAAGCGCTTCCAACGAGGATATCCCAATTGTTTTGGGAGGCAGCGTCCGCTGCTGGATTCCACGTCCCCGCATTAACAGCGACAGGCTGGCTGGCTCCTGCGTAGTCTGTAAATGTCAGCGTGTGTTTCTGGCACTGAACTTGGAATATTCTTACATTCAGGCTCGTTCCCAAGTTCAATTGCTCGAAGATTGCTCATTTTGCTCTTGGCCTCTTTCGCTGCTGCGATTGTATTTGCAATATCGTCGTGACCTCGATTGAGACCTTGACATGGTTAGAGTGTTTTCATCTACCCTTGAACATAAGACTGACCCATCACTACATTTCCAGCATATGTAGCAGCTAGTGACATGAACGAAGATCCGAACGTCAAGGAAGCTGGAGCATCGACAGGCGATGCGACCGAGTAGACAACATATGCAGATGTCGAGGCATCATATGATGCTCGATCCCTATTCATCTCAGCACTCCTTCATCTTGACTATTTCTGCATTCTCACTGTGTTGTTCCGCCAATTCGTATCGGAGGCCATACTCCAGTCAATTGCTGAAGGTTCTTCAGGCATTGATTCGTAGCTGTGACATTCAGGAAGTAAGACGGGAATGCGAAAAATTCGAATCTGGATCACATTAAAAATTGAAAAAATTATCTCTGGGCCTATTACTCACGATACTCCCACTGGTGCAGGGTCTAATACTGTAACTCCCGTCGGCGCAGATGCTGGGACAGTGTAGGAAACTGTAGCACTGCTCACACCACCCAGCAGGAGAGACCAAACAATTTGTTTGACAGAGAGTAGCATTTTCAATTGAATTGAAGGGAAAAGAAAACAATTCAACGGGAAAAGTGAAGATTCCGGGCCCTGAATTATTTATCGCAAACGAATTTTGGCAAAGTACCCTTACCTCGATCCCCTTACCATGCAATCTGCACATGCAAACCCTATCTGACGTTCCATATTGCACCGAGCTTTTCACAGAGCACGGAATAAATTCATTCCATGTCTTTGCCCACGGCCATCAAAGTTTGTAAATGATCAAATGATGCATATCGAAATGGACACTAATCCGATGCGCCGGTTCCTGAAAAGCTTCACCCCCGAGCCGAGGAGGGCCATCGAATGCGGGGATCCCAGCAAATATGGCATCCAAATAATCTCCTGCATGAAACTATCATCGGATCGTTCTCTGAAAGTAGATTTCGGACTAATGTTCCCCAGATGATCTGCATCCCCGGCAGTTGTGACAGGAACGCGTGTCGCGGATAGCCGGGGGTAAACAGTCATATTTTCGGAATGGAAGAATAGAATTTCCTCGAATGAAAGCCAAGACTTGAAGGTCGCAAGATAATTATGGCAAAGAGACAGAATCGTGGGAAGGGCACGAGCTATCGATTTAAGATCTATCGCACGTGGTATATCGATATTGATTCCCGGATTTTGTGGCTGTAGGATTTTGTTGTTGGAGTGAAGAAAGGATTCGGGCACCAAAGCCTGAAATATATTCAAGCACGCTAAATTTCGGTTCCTCTTGCATCACATTTCTGGACTGAGCAATTACAATTCTATCAGTCTAGTTACGAAATATAGGAATTAGAAACTCTGAGACTGACCTAATAGCATCAAAGTACACACTTGCAGGCAGATATCCTCCATACTTCATATCCATTGAACGAACCCTTCCCATCATCCACGTGACATACCTTACTTCCACCAACCCTCTCTGCCCATCTAAATACAAATCCGTGGCTCATAAGGCACTTTCTCTCACATGCCACAAGGCTACCGATTGGTCCCCTCCTTCATCTCTCATAATTGACATCAAAAATCCGACAAACCAACCAACCAGATCCTCATCCTCTGAGGCTCAGCAGAGGGCCTGACTCAGCCCGGTCTTCTTTCACAGGGCGCAGAATACCCATCACCACACTTTTTAGATGGTATCTAGAAAAGGATGAGAGGCTGATCAGGGGACCGAATCTTCAAACGAGTGATACATATAACACTGTAGTCTTCTTAGACTTTTGGCAAGTTTTAATAATCACTTCCACCATTGACATCAGCGTCACGTGGATAGAAAAGGAGAGCTTGTCACCTGACCAACCTCAACTACTTTTACTCTACCTACTTCCACACTACTTTACAAACAAACATTTGCAAACAAAATGGCAGAATATCACTCAAACAATCCATACAAACACCTCTCATTATCTTCATCTTCATCCCGAGACTCAGATTCATTCATAGAATGCGTAAGCTCTCCTCCCCTTCTCCTCAACCTCACTAACAATCCCTTAGCCACCCACTCTTCCTCCCCCAGCATACTCATCTATCAACACTCCCCCTTCAAATCTCGAGTCTGGTCTCTTATTACCAGCACCTCGATCATCACGAGCATCTAGATTTTCAGAACTTGCCACAGAAGCTTACCTGCGGAAACGAAAATACAATAAACGACGCTGTTTATGTTTTGTGGTGGCGATAATAGTTATGTTGATTATTGCTCTTACGATATTTGGAGCGGTGTTCCATTGGGGCAATAATCAGTTTTGTGTAAGGTGGAGTGATGGGAGTAGTACTGGGGATTGCAGTTCGAGATGAGAGGTGGAAATGGAGGCAAGCTGACTTGACAATGTGACTGTCTCTTGTATGATATATTTCTTGGGCTATTCTAGAATGAGAAGGGACTTCAGAGCGAAGATTTCGGTTTGACTATGGAGTTGGGAGTTGTTATACCACGGGATCATGATTCAATGGAGTAGCATGTTTAGATTAAATGTATAACATAACAATTCACACATCACAGTATTCTCATTGAAGTTTGCCAAATCACCCCCTGCATCTGTTGATAATAAGTCTTCTAACAATGTCCACAACAAAGACTTCACTAACTAAAGTTTCGATGCCTTCAATTGAAAGGTTGAACCCTCTCCCCGATTTCTACCGTTAATGTCGCTAAAAAGTCGACAACATACTGCATCCTCACAAGCACACCCATCAGCCCTTACTCACCCTACACATATCTCCAATTCCTCATTCCTCATACCCCAGATACTCTAAGAGCTTGACCCCCCACGGGTCCAGGTCCCATCCCGGGCCCGCCCATCTTAGCCGCCAATGCGGTTCAGGCCCACAGCCGCCGACCTACATACCTAGCTCCCAGACACAATTCAACACTTGCAACCTTTACAAAAGCTCTTTCAAACATCATTAGCGCTATCTATTCGAATTTGGATTCACAATGCTATGCAAGAAATTACAGGCGGAAGGCTGAAAAGCTCGGCCGCTGAGTTGGGAGTTTTTTTTGGGAGACTTGCAACCTCTACAATTTTTTTTGTCAACCTTCGTTAGCGCTTTTAGCTCGAATCTGGAAGTAGAACAGTGTTCAGCTCACTTTGTTGACAGAAATGAACCGTTTTTGCTCCAGGGTTGCAACGTTGGCAGTCTTTTGGGTTGTTTTCCTACATAAAGCTGAAACCAGGCACAAGAATAACAGCGATACGCAGGTCGAGGTTGAGCACCTTCCCTTGGATACCGCTCAAATAAGACTATGGTAGGTACTGAGATATGACACTCGTAATGTCCTTACTACCAATGTGCATTCAAACACACACTTCAATGAGTTATTTCGCAAACAATTAGCGCTGAGTATATAGTTCAAACAGGGAAAAGGGTGCTTTGGAATGCTCTTGTAGATATTTTGCTTGAATACGAAAGTGGCTAACTCAAATTAATCTGGGCGATTCCATAAGATCGGTTCATGACCTTATAGCCAATTCTTTACAAATGAAGGACGACTAGAGTGGATTTATGATGGTAAATTCGCCATATTCTTGACCTTATTTAAGCTCTACTTCCAGATATTGTTCCACAATTAGGATATAAATGTGAGTCAGGTGGAATGTCATATTGGTGACTTACATTAATAGAAACAATCTGGCAGCACGAAACTTTGGTAGGATTGAAGCAAAAGCACTAAGATCGCATCTTCTTGAGATTCCCAAGATTTAATAGTTTTTTTTTTTTTTTTTTTTTTTTTTTGGATTCAACTGCTACTTGCACGTACTTTATATTCCAAACACTCGGTCTTTATTCTCAGCTCGCCAGGAAATATACCTCTCCTAGTATTTCGCTATATACTCAGAACTTTACGCAACCTCGACTCTCACCGTGACAGCTCGATTTGTAGTTGGAGTTGTGTTCTCAGAACATCGCGTATACACAGTATTATGAGGTACTGCCCCTCCTGAGCTTTAGCTTCACGCTACCCAGGTAGCGTCTTGTCCCTCTTCCCTTCGCATCCCGCAGAAACCCACTGCCTACCTTAGGTAAAGTTTCGGACGAAGAAAAGTCCGGAGGCACTTCTGAGTCCGCAGGAATGATCATCCGTCTTTTCGATGATTATCAACCGTCGGTTTCCTGTTTCGCACACTGGAGTATCGTTGTCCGCTGACCTTCCATGCTTTATTACTCCTAAAGTAGCTGCAAATTACTATGGTGGGTCTCGATCGGTTCTTTGATGGGTGAGAACTCTAGGCTAACTTGCAAGGAATACAACCCCATTGCCTGCGAGCTCTGCAGAATAAAGAAATGCAAAGTAAGTCCTCGCCCCTGGCTACAAGTCAACGACTTGAACATTACCCATCTGACATTCAAAGTGCAATCGGAAAATGTGAGATTTCACTCCATTTTACCTATTCAAGGCGCCGATTCAAATTCATTTCCACAGACCTGCATGCTCCCAATGCATCTCTTCGGAGACAAGTTGCCAATATCCAGCGAGTAACAAAAGGTCAGTTCTTATAATGCAGTCGTTAAGATGTTCATCCACGGTTCTTTAGCTGCTAACATATATCCACTACCGGCAGAGGAATACCATCTGGGTTCATCTCGAGCCTCGAGCGACGACTCCAAGAGACAGAGGCAGCACTCTTCGACACACTATCCTTTCTAGACACACATTTCCATCAGACTACCCTCCTGCAGGCAGATAGCCCGTACCATGATGCCTTCGTCAGTCGAAATGCTGCACAATCCAGAGATGCAAAGGTAGATGAATGGAAGCGGCTACCTTTGGTATCTCCCGAGCAGCGACAGGCCTGGCTCAGAGAAAAACTTCACGAAACTGAAACCGGAAATCAGGAAGTTTCAGTTGTCGACTTTGGGTCTTCTGAAGTGGATAATTCATGGGATGCTTCTTCTTCTCGGGGGAACTTCGAGCAGAATAATGATCAATCTACACCTCCTAGTGGAGCTTTCCACCAAATCATCCAGAACAAAAGCACGGGAGATCTAGATAGCTATCAAATGAGCAAGAACAATAGCTCAGTCATGAATAACCATGAACAGGGTCTGATGGCTAGATCGAATATGGAAATATTTGTAGGAGAGGGACCCGTGAGCTCAAATCGGCAGACAGACGGGGTTTATGATGTAGATAGTATATTGGATGGTCGACTGTCGGGTAGTCAGAATTCTTTGGGCTTGCACATGTCTTTGAGGAGCCCGAGACCTACTGAGCCGGCCACCCAAGGTCAATCAAGTCCGAAGGGGGGTAGTCTGAAGAGGCTCTCGTCGAAGGAGCGACAGAAATATTTCTGAAATAGCTACAGTATTCCCAAGAATGTATCTTGATTCAACACTGTTGAATCTCATAAGCGTTCATGAACATTTTGACTTATGTTGCTGTGTCCCTATACAAACAGAATCGTTTGAGTGTGTGCGCTGTGGGACACCTACTTATCAGGGTTTTCAGCTCCAAGATCTCCTCATTAATTAGATATTGTTCGAGGAATAGAAGTGGGACAAACTTCAAATTCTAATATCATGGTTTGTAGGAAAACAAAGATTTGTAGGGTCAAGGATTGGAAAGGATTCATCAATTATCCAAAAACCAATAATCTATTGTAGGGTGAGATACTAGATACCTACATAGGTTACCTCGTTAGTACAGTTAGTGGCGTTAACCTTGTGACGGGCGTTTAGGAATGGGTGGGGCCCCGGACATGCTGACGAACTGCGGGGATCCTGTAACCTTGCCCAAAACTAAGGTATGTGTAGTATGGTACCGACCTCAACGCAATTTAATGTATGGATTCTTGCTACGGATCCCGCTTAAACAACCCGCAGTGATACAAGTGCCATAGTGTCTTCTATTATATCCTCTTTGGCATCGAAACAAGAGCTTGAATTGCTTCATACTCCCCCGCAGGACAAGAAAAGGTTAGCCTACCCACTGTATCAACATCGCCAATGCCATCATCTCCTAGCAAGAGGTCTTCGCGAGAAGAGACAAGAGATGATCCTCACATGATGGATCATCGTAGCTCATCAAAAGAACCGCCTGTAAAGAGGAGGAGAGTCTTTCTGCAGACCATGGGTCACCAATTGCGTGACATTGGAATGATGCAGGGTCGACCATCGGAGCATGATGCTACCTTAGCTGACAGCCCTGGCAACTCTTCCAATGCTCACCCTGTTCCTGGGACACTAGGAGGACATGCTCAGGTGTCAATTCAGACCCCAGAAAGTGATGTCGTTCCGGGTGAGGAGGATGCAATGCGGCCAGGAGCGACGATGAGCGCAGCTAAGGCCTTATGGCAGCTGAATGACGAGGTCTCAGTAACTACGGACGTTGCGGATGGGGGAAATAGCTTCACCTTCGATGACTTACTTGCTTGGACTCGAAGCTACTTTGATTACTGGCATCCAGCTTATCCATTCCTGCACGCCCCCTCTGTCCTCGAGACTTTCGAGCAGATCGTGTCTGACGGAGCCGCTGGAACCACAACTCTTTCTACTCAACAAATGGTGATTCTAAAATCAATCATGTCAATATCGCTTGCAGATCGCAGACAAGTTGAGACATCGATGCGACCTGTGCCTCAGCGATTTGTCTATTCTTGCTTCAACGAAGCCATCAACAGTGTTCAGTGCTTTTTGACCGAAGAGAGCTCTATTTTATCGTTGCAAGCAGTCGTTAGCGTGGAGTTATTCCTCCTCTCTATGTTACGGTATAATGCAGCTTCTCGTCTCGCAGGACTGGCAGTACGGATGGCTTTTCATCTAGGCTTACATCGCTGCCCCGTGCAGTATGCCATATTTTCAGCTCATGAAGCAGAGCTAAGGCAAAGGATATTCTGGTCGATCTATTGCATGGATCGCTATATTTGTATTCGGCTTGGAGTTCCCCTCTCTATTCGGGATGCAGACATCAATGTTTGCTTTCCGGGGTCGGAACGACATGCAAATGAAGCGACCGAATCAAGCGGTTAGTGTTTTACCTTGATGTCTGCGATTTCTGTATTGACTTTGATAGATGTTGATGGGCGTCTGGAACTGCTCCGACATCTTGCAAGACTCGCAGAAATCAGAGGATCTATCATGGAACTTCGAAATAAGTTTGTCAATTACAGACAGACTGACAGCGATGATGTAGTAGTCATAGATGCCGATCTGAGCAAATGGTGGAACCGGGTTGACGAGTACCTCGAATCTAATAATACTAACACATTCCCAATAAGTGAGCACCACCAAGTGGCCCTCACTGTTCTCAGACACGAGTCCGTCATTGCCCTCAACAAGCACGTTCTTGCAACTTCAAATAAAAGCTCGGCGTATGCTGCGGCTTTACAGAACTGCATCGGTGCTGCGAGGTCTATTGTCGGTACATTGCACAAAGCACTTGTTGCTAATGGAAATTCTAGACATTCAGCAGATCAACAATCTCTGGAAATCATGGGTCTGCTGTGGCCTTCATTTACTTGGGCTGTCTGGATGAGTGCGTTTCTCATGATATATGCAGCAAACGAAGATCAGGTTTCACAGGACGTAGCAATTAGGGAAGTCTCCACTCGCTCGCCACAGATGTTCAAAAAATGCTGATTATCTACAGGACAGCTGATCGAGCCATAGAAGTTCTAAAACATCTTGATTTGCGAGGTAGCATGTGGCCGAATGCTTGTGCAGCCGCAATTCGCGATCTAAGAGCACAGTTGGTGATCCGGAGAAACCGCTCTAAACATACACAAACCGTAGATGGCCACGCCGTGCAGAATAGAGTCACTGGTCGTAGGGCACCAGGTACTTTGGCTCAAGAATCGGGCGACATTAATACTACCAACAATGGCCTACGCTTGTCACCCGATACTACAAATCGTCCACACAACCCGCAAGACACCGGCAGCTACGCAAACCCGCTTCGCAATAGCCAGCAGAGACCCTCAAATAAGAATGTCAACGACCTTCGCAACAATGGGATTACCCAATCGTTCGAGAACAATATGGCTCCTGGAAGCTTATTTAATCCATCACAGCCGTTCAACAATCGCCAGAACTACATTCCTTCAAACTACCTGCCAGGCCTTGGAAACGCTGAGGCTAATGGATATGCTTACAGGGTGGGAGCTCAGCTGGAGTCAGAACTTCAGATACAAAGTCACGAGGGATTGGAATTCTTCTATGGTCTCGATGCGCCGTTCTGGTCAGAGGGGAGTGGGTGGACGGGTATAGGATGAAATGTACTGTGCGAGAAAGGCGCACGTGCGAGCAACTATTGTTCATGAACACTTTTGGAAGATTCAAATATGTATGAACCTTTTGAAAAATCGAATATGACCATGATATCATAAAGTACAAACTATTGATACCAACCCGGGTAGTGTCTTAGACCGACGACATGTTATGACTTGTAGCTCAAAAATTACTCTTCTCCATGCTCTCCCCGTCGGCTCTCAATACCGGTACTTGAACTAGTATGCATAAAACACCATACTTGCCGGATCCTGCTGCCTGATCTTCTTATTTGTGCGGAACAGCCAGACCTTCATCCCCCAAGCCGCCCCGATGGAGACAAATGAAAAGCATGCGTTAGCCGACATGGCAGTGACATATTTCGGCGCATCATTATTGTTGTACAAGTATGGAGTATAGATGAATGAAGCCATGGAGACAACATTGATCAGCGACAAGGACACGGCTTTTTTTTCTGGCGTCTGGCCAAGAGTAGCTGTAACCCAACCCAGAATGACGGAATTGACGCTATACACGCCTGAGGCGAAGAGGAAGCATGCGATATAGCGTGCTGCAATGTTAAGTGTGAAACAATTTATAAGGAATCCGATCATTGCGCCTCCAAGGCATACAGTTATATGCCAAGTACGCTCGTTAAATCGTCCGGATGACCAGCCAACGAGGATGCCAAAGGCGCCAGCTACCAAAGTGGGTGGCGATGTAAGGACCAAGGTGATTACACTGTTGTAACCAAGCGCCTTCACAACGGATGGGAAGAACTGGTTGAAAGACGTAGCATTGAGGTGCATATTCTGCATCAGCCCAAAAAGGTAGAGCTTCGGGTCACGAATAGCTTCGTAGAAGCCTGCGCGGACACCCTTGCTCTCCTCCAGTCCGGCAGTATCACGGCGAATTCGACCGTGTGCAAGCTCACGCTCTTCTACCGTCAGCCAGCGGGTATTGTTTGGGTAGTCTGGAAGTATGAACATGGTGATGATGGCTACGCCAAAGGTGACGACTCCTTCGATTATGAAGAGCCAGCGCCAGCCGGCGAGGTTGTGCGCGCCATCTAGAGTGCTGAAGGTTGCGGCGGCGATTAAGCCCGCGAAGGCAACGGCTATGATGTTGCCTGCATAGAGGATGGAAACACGAGTCGCGATCTCTTTACGGGTGTAGAAGAGAGATAAAATGTAGAGAGCACCTGGGTAGAAAGGGGCTTCGACGGCTCCTGTGCTAATTTAGTACTATTTCAAGTTTGCGGCCTGATAGTCTTACCCAGGAAGAAACGGACGAGGACAAGACCAGTGTAGTTATGAACAGCGCCAGATAATGCAGCGACGGTAGCCCATACCATCATGCAAACACTCATATATATCGATGGTCTGACTTTGCGGGATGAGAGAAGCATATTGGAGGGGATTTGCATGAAGAGGTAGCCGACGTATAGTATGCTGATGGCAGTGTTATATTGCGTGCCGTGCAAGTTGAGATCCTTCTCGAGGCCATTCAACTTGGCATTGGCAAGTGCATTTTGATCGAGTTTATTCCTGAGGATCATATTAGGATACATTGGTCCAAAATAGAGTTGTAGAGGTCGGTCTTCCGAGAGGATGAGGTACATACAGGAAATACATGCAAAAGAGTGCTGGCATAATCCTCATATCCAGTTTCCGAACCAGAGCAATCTCTTTAGGGTCTGTCTTCTCAACTGCACCAGAGTAGTCTCCTTGTTTAGATTTTTCGGTCTTTGGTACATCTTCAATCTGCATTGCGGAGAGCTTCTCGTCATTTATTGGGGCCGACATGGCGAGTTGACAGTGTGTTTAGGTAGTAGTGGTAACCTTTCAAGTGGTACTCAGCCAGATGGAGGGGAATGCCGAGATAAAACAGACGGTATTTTTTGAAAGAAGTGAGTTTGTTCAAATAAGATTTGGTTGAATTGCAGAGTTATTCTGCTTCGAAAGGGGTTTCCTCATCTTCTTGTAGTTCCCGCCGGGGTATATTGTCCTGGATGTGTCGTCCGCAGAGTCCGCACTCTGTCTGGCTTACTCGAGTACCCCAGATCTCTCCCCAAAGATCGAGTCCCCCGCAGTACCCCAGAGTATGACCCCGATCACGGGTGCACCACTATTAGGTCAAACCGGATTTGAGACATTAATGGGTCCACAATGGTGGGATTCCCAATGGTTTGGTTTGGATGCCGACGCACAAACATTTGTGCGGGTCGACATCCGAGAATCGACGGGATGTACTAGTATCTTGTCCCACAGGCCTGGAACGATTCAACGAAGTCATCCCGATGATTTCGAGAGCAAACTAGCAAACTATACAGTAGGTAGATAGAAAGAAGACTCAACACTAAGCGCGGGGTAGCCTTGGTCTACTTCCCTAGACTTTGGCTATGTAAGGTGTCAGCTACAAAGCTCCGGACTTATCTTCGTCCGGCCCACGGAGCCCTGTCTTCTGGTTTGAGGGCTCGTGCTCATAACCCGAAAGATAATATGAGACTGAATTGTTTTTATCCTCTGAGCGCACTTTCATTTGTCCGAGAATATGCATTTGCCTCAATTTGTTTACAGAATTGCAACTTGTTGGTTGAGCACGCCTCAAGTCGCAAAACACGAGCGCGGGGTAAATGTAACTAATGCCAAAGGAAGAAGAGAATAATCTGGTCATTAACTCTACTCTTCTATATAAACATGAATGGAACCTCGATATTATTTTTCATTCCTCACAATAAATTACTTCATCGCTTCAGCACATCCAGCAAAGCAGACCAATAGTTCTTACAATTACTCCCCCAATACTCACTACATATTACTACCAACTTTTCACATAATTTCAATCAAGATGGGCTCAATTGCTCCAAGTTTGGATCTTCGCGGACTCACCCCGGCACCAGTCACTCCTTTCACTGAGGATGGAGCAGTGGACTACGCCGCTATTCAACGTCTCGGGTCATGGCTTGGTAGCATAGAAGGAGTCAAAGGCCTAGTTGTCCTTGGTCACGCTGGCGAAGGCACTTTTCTTACTCAGGAAGAGCAAGTCGCCGTCATCAAGGCTTTTGTCAAGTCAACCAACGGTCGCGTTCCCGTCATCGCTGGTATCACCGCTGAAGGAACAGAAGTTGCAGCTCTCGAAGCACAACGTGCTAAAGCCGCAGGTGCTTCTGCCGGTCTTCTTTACCCATCACATGGCTGGCTTCGATTTGGATACCAAGAAGGAGCACCTCAACACCGTTACAAGACGGTGTACGAAAAGAGTGGTCTCCCTTTAATTCTCTTCCAATACCCAGACAACACCAAGGCGACTTACAGCTTGCAAACCATGCTCGATATCTCTGATCAGCCAGGTGTCTTTGCCATGAAGAACGGCGTGCGTAATATGCGTCGATGGGACGTTGAGATCCCCATCATCCGTAAAGAACGGCCAGACCTTCAGATTCTCACCTGCCACGACGAGTATCTCCTTCATACCGCGTTTGACGTTGACGGAATGCTTGTCGGATACGGAAACATTGCTCCTGAGCCGCTGCTTGAGATGATTGCGGCGGGAAAGGCTAAGGACTACAAGAAGGCTCGAGAGGTCCACGATCGACTTTTACCATTGACTAGAGCGGTATACCACCGTGGATCGCATATGGAGGGAACTGTTGCATTGAAACATTCTCTGGTTGCCCGTGGAATTTTGGCTCACGCTACTGTACGGTCATCGCTGTTGCCGTTAGAGAAGGGGGCGGATAAGGAAATTTTTGATGCCATGGCTTCTACAGGCCTTCCGAAGGCTCCAAAGGCGTATTTAGCATAGTTGAATATGAATCGCGTTGAAAAGTTGTGGGTCCCATTGCTTTTGTGTTGGTTAATTATTTTTAACCATTTTCCTTTTCGAATCACAAATAAGCTGAGTGCTCTGTATATCCGTTACAATTCAATTACATCATCTACACTGATATAAGGAAACGTGTCGAAAGTAGGAAAAAACAAAGGAGTGAAGCTCCTCACTATCTGTACAGCTTTTGCCATTTTGAGCTGCCTCTGAAAGAAGTGAACAAGTGCCGTTACCGATATCGATTTCCTAGCTTGCCGCAGGGTGGTCTGAACCATAGTTGAGACTTTATTATCTGATCTTCTAATAATTGGGTCGTGATGTGAATGAGAAGAAGCACACCATGTAGCTTCAATAAATTTACTAGTCATAGATGTTTTTTCGAATTTGTTCCTACCAATTCAGCTAACTTACGAGTTCTGAGTATTAGGGTAGGAATCAAAATGACCCCGCCCCTTTTCAAGCGAGACGCGAATCTGCGACCCGGAAATACTGTATTATAGAGTACTCCAATATCAGCAAAATCCACCAATTTCAGCATCTTATTCTTACATTAGTTTGAATTGTTATACTTTCGTCAAAATATATACCTACATCCATCCCGCACCCGAAAATCAAATCTTAATAGCGCAACAGCAGCACATCCTCAATCCCACCCCACAAACGGCCGAATCACGAACCCTAGACGCCTGCGCCTGAAACCCAACACCCAAAATCAATGCTTTGACAACAAGACTAACCATCCATCAAGGACGATAAGCAGATTTTACGGAACATGAGACAGAGGGAGCGGCGTAGACAGATACAACTGTTGGTTTTCTTGCATGCTGGTTTTGAAATGTGGAGGGCGGAGGGGGAGTATAAAGGTTCGTGCGTGCGCTGGGAGATGGCTTGTCTGGGCATTGCTTGTTTGTCTCTTGGGTTTGGTTGTCTTACCTAAGGTAGTCAGTTTTGACATCTGCATCTCTAGGCTTATTTCGAGAAGTGGAGGACATTTACTTGCGTTCTCGGCGAGAAGAAGAAGGATTTTATGAGAATCAATTTGGGAGTTGGGAGTCAAATTGGTTTTTGGTGAGGGATTGAGGAAGTGGCATGACAGGATTGATTCCTTCTCTCCACCAACAAGTATCTCATCCACAACAGAATATCACACGACGCCTCAATCACGATGCCAGATCCATTTCCAGTAAGTGGAATGTATTCCATTCCCTCTTGGCAAATTTTATACATTTTTTCTTCTGCTAATATCCTCCCAGCCGCGCCCAATTCTTACCACCCCACTTCCTCAAACTCAATCTGTACCTCCACCAACCTACAATGCACCATGGAATCAATTCAATTCCCGACATCGAACTGCAGATGAAGAAGCACAGGAGCTCATGCATTATAAAGTTGACGGCAAACCAATTCGAGTTGTTGTAGTCGATGATAGGGAACACAAAGGAGTGTGTTATGTGATTGCTATTATTTTTGCCTGTGTGGTGCTTGGAGTTGGGATTGCCAGATTAGTGATTTATGAGAATAATCGCTAGTACCATACTGGGTTTGAATGATAAAGATGGTTGGGTAGGAAGGACTCGAGGAGGGAATAAATCTGGATCCACGATAGTAACTTCAACATAGATCATAAAATGACAAATGTTCCCAAATATCCTCTCCTCCCTAGAACAAACCCCCACAAATAGACCCTCCTCAATCTATCTCCAACCACCATCACCATAAATACATCACGTGCTAAATATATCCCCCTCTCCATTCATCCCTATGCGAAAATCCATTTATAACCTCAAAAGCGCCTAACCAACAAATCCCATCAGCGGAAGGAATCTAAGCGGTTTCAGGTGCGGGCACCCAGAAGCTGGGGTATACTCGCCTGCAGAACACTGGAAGAAGCGTAAGCGAACCCAACATCAGGCGCTCCGCCACCCAACTTACTGCGGTGTGCGGCGGGCGGTTTGGACGGGCTTGGTACTTGCTGCGAGGAGAGAGGATCGAGCTTGTTCGTGTGTGGTATGAAATTCTGGAGACGAGGGATGAATAGAGAGGGAAAGAATAAGTATGCATGATCTCCGCTGTTTCTGTGTCTCTATTCATTTGATAGAGTGATACCACTCATCATTATTGTTCATATATCTTCCCTTGCTTACTCGTGAGGCACATATCTGCACACAGTATCTCCAAGCGACGTGGTTTTAGAAGCAGAGCGTTCCCGGTTTCATTCCCGACCAGATCTGGGGAAGCTGTCATTTCGGCTCAATATCCGATACATGGTATGATTCAGTACGGGAGCTGAAAGTCAACAACAAAACAGCCTCTTGTGCTGCTCATTCGCACTCGGAATTGCAATTGTATTTGCTCTATTTCTTTTGTGATTTTTGAGTCTTGCGGTGGAATTGTTTGTTTAAACTGGGTCGAAAGGAAAGGAAGAAAAAATGAACGATAATTCGGCGCATGGGCCTTTAGTAAGTTGTGAACATGTCCCCTGCCAATTGATCTTCATCTATGTAATCTGTGTAGATTTTGTGGAATCGATACTGATTAGATTGACAGCTCCCACTATACAACCTCACACCAGACGGAACAATCCTCCCGCCACCATATACTCCGCCAGCGAACGACTCCTCATATCCACCATCTACTGCCTCAGACGACAAACCAATATTAAATCCCACAGTGGAAGAAAGAAGGAAGAATCGGAATAAAGCGTACGGATGCATCGCATTGGCAGTCTTGTTATTGATAATTGTGCCGTTGGCGATATTTGGTGGTATTGTGTCGAAAGTACATACGAATTGTCGGCAGAGTGTTGAGGGGGGTAATTTTATGGATGGTGATAAGCTGTGTTGATTTGTGGGTTTGGAATAAGATTTGGCGTTAGGGATTGGGATGGGATGGCTTAGGATAGGTCACTCGAACGGAAATGGCGTGGGCATCGGAATTGATTTTTCCAAGCATGGGCTGGTTGAGGGCGGCGAGAATGGCGTTAATGTGAGAAAGCATTTAGTGCAAGGAAGACGAGGGAACCAGCCTTTAGAGCTGTTTGCAATCTCTGGCGTTAAGTGATGGACGTGCATAGCTACAGCAGCTGTTGTCAATTAGGAATGAAAGTACCGCCAATTCCATATTAAACTTTATATGTAGAAACGCCTGGTTACTTTTAGTCAGAGAAAGTTATAGAATCCATACAACAAAAACAAACAATTTTCAAGAGCTAAGAATGTAGGAAGTCTATAATTTTGGAAAACTAGTTGTGATGGGTCTGCATGACAGGAATCTCAGGTTCAGGAAAGCAGTATGAGATTCCAGAACAAAGACAATGTTCAACTTTAGTCCGACCCCTTGAGTTGTAAGAAGCAGCCCATGGAAATTGGCCCTTGCGATATACGATGTTTAAAGCACACCTGAGACCATATTCAGTGGCACATTCGCCTTGGGATTTCCAGGGCTGACTTTGCTCGAGGTTGCTTCCCATCTCTGAATCGGTCGGACGCAGCTCCAGTATTGTTTCCAATGCACGTTCCCAAGAAAATAATAGATGTTCCATTTTGGTTCTACAGAGGAGATTGAATAGTACTATTCCTATCTTAATCATCTATTCATTGCATGATATTGTTGGGAATAAAGCTCGGAGCCAGGATGAAGCAACGACACCATAAGTGACTTTCTACGGGAACCTTTATCAACAGCAGCATGTAAATAGATCATGTTGTCTTTGGCAGGCAGGCAATAAATCAATACTCTATTCTGTGGGGACCGTTGGACGATCTTCCATTTTCAGGATTCTGGCATCTCCATTCAAGACATGTAGGGGATTGACAGGCAGGATGAAATTCAATTTCGAAAATTGGGACCAACACGCACAAACAACTCAATCAGGAATACAGTACCCAAGACTCAAAATGTTTCAAGCTTCAGATACGCAAATTCCTATGTAGGTTTGTGGCAGACTGACCTCTATGCACGTAAAGTTGACGATACCAGATAAAGTTTTGTCTGGAACTTCAAAGTCAATTCCAACATGCACCCTCAACTTGATCAGTAGTTGTCGACATACATGTGGATTTCAAACGCACGATTTCACCAACTGCTCGTAACAGGGAATTTGACTTCTTACATGGTCGCAGAACAGACCTCGAATTGAGGCTGCACTTCGTCTGACACTCGTCCGTTGAATTTCACAATCTGGTAACGAATGAAATGAAAATTCTCAAATTTCCTTATCTTTTGTAAACAAACCCATCAAGAGGACAATGAAGGACACCAAGTATAGAAATTCAATATCATCGAAGCGCTGACATCTATTTTCATTCCAAATTTTCAATGATCTTGGTCTGATACGATCATTGTTGTTTGACGGTGCAACCGAGATTCGTGTTCTTTGAGTATTTGGGAAACGATACGACGAAAACGCTTGGTGCCTCAACACTGCATATTCTGAAATCAGGCACAGTGACATCCATCCCACGGGATCCTCGGCTTCTAGCCGGACGATGCCAACAGAACTCGGCTCCATCATCACGTTAAGGACTTGTCATCATTGCACATTCACATGTACATCAGAACCAACAATTCCAATACATGATGCAACTGCACCATATCTGATGGATCCAAGAATCATTGGACGATGTGGCCGTGATGCAAACATGGTTGTTCGGTGATCGGAAGACTTGCACAAACCTCCTTCCTAGGCCCGAGCAGTCTGAGCCTCGTGTCGCAAACACGGTTTTCATGCGGCAAATGTTGACTTCTGGCTCGTAGTCAATTCCGGGTAGAAGCAGTGTATCAATACCCCTGCGAGCATCATCGAAATCAGATATGCAACAAAGCGATGAAATCCCAATATATCCGGTGTTAAGTCATGGATGATGTCCGGTAGGCGCACCAAGAATAGATCGGGCGGTGAAAGGAAGCAGCCAGAGCCGCGTCGCGCATGCTTTTCAGCTGGATCATGTGTCTCACTGCAGACGAACGAATTCCACTCATCGGCTCTCCGGCAAGCTCTGTCTGCTTCTCGAGAAACCTGGAAACCTGCATTTCATTTGCAATCATTTTTCAACTTCCAAGATGTTTGCTCCGAGCCGGTAACCTAGTACTCAGAATAGGACGACAGAAAACAGATTTCGAAAACAACGGTAACGTGTTGAATTGGTGACATGATAATTTCAGGAAATTAATTGCTGCAAATATCTCGAAAGAAGTAAATTAATTCTCATTTCGTGCACGCGAATGCGACGTTGTCACGACATCAGCGAATAAGCAGCAGCCGGAGAGATTTCAAATACTGTAAATTAACCTTCTTTTCAGACACCTTCGCCTCTTACGACAAGATGATTCAGAATCCAAGGCCGTGGTTGAATAATAATCCGACTGGGATATAGATGAGGATGTTGTATAAGGAAGTGTATTGATTGGGACGTGAAGGTCGGAAGGATTTGGACGCGCTGTTCATCCTCTCGCTTGTTTCGAGGCTAAGTAGCCATGCTAAACCTAATGTGGCATAATATGGCGGCTATAAAAAGATCCGAGAATGGCTTCCACCCTCGCCTCCCGACCTTCTCTGTTCTCCTCCACTCACATTCTTTCCTCTTCTCCACATCCTAAAATAAACGCGGCTGCGTCTCTCCCACCCACCTCGTCAGAACCTCAATCTAAGATTCTTTTAGCCGCTGCCATGCTTACTTCTTTAATCATGATAAACCATATAACCTTGATATTAAACAAGGTTTGCGATGGATTGTTCTGCGCGTCATCTCGCCAAATGGAGGATCGCGTGTATTTATGGTAGCATTGCGCAGCCTTTTGGGCTCAAGCGGACGAATTGAGGTTGAATCATGCCTAGTTCGGATGTCTTCATGATGAATCTGGTAAAGCTGCCAGGATTTTAAGTGCGGATCAGCTTACATGGGAGATCTGGGGTGGAACATTCCAAATCGTGGTGAGGTCTGTATGGTCAGTCGTTTCGGGTAGTGTTTGGCTGCAATACACAAGTTCAGGGCTTCAGAACTGTTCCGAGAGCCTTGGTCTGGCTGAGTATTTTCGGAGTAGAGTTGCTTCCGAAATAACTTGGTGGATCTAATTGTGTACATTTCATTTACTGTTGTACTTTGTATCTCTTTTGCGTGGAGTTGTCAAGATACAAAAGGTTCAAGATATCTCAGTGAAGTTCATCTCATCATCCTCATCATCATCATCATCCTCCTCCTCACATTGAAAGCATCTTCCTTTACTCTTTCATTGTCTACTAGATTTCATCTTCAGTATTCATTCTACATCAACTTCACACTTCATCAAAATGGTTTCCTTCTCCAAGATCATTCTTTCCGTTTCCATTTTCCTTCCAGTCATTCTTTCAGCTCCCATCGCCGAGCCTGGATTCATCATCGGCAAGCCATCATTCCCAGGAGGTGGTCTACACAGAACTGGCAAAAGAGAAGCCGAACCTGGCTTTATCATCGGCAAGCCTTCTTTCCCTGGAGGCGGACTTCATCGCACCGGCAAGAGAGATGAGGTAGAGATCGAAGAGAGAGGTTTCATCATCGGCAAGCCTTCTTTTCCAGGTGGAGGACTTCACCGAACCGGCAAACGCGACACAGAAGAAGTCGAGATCGAAGAGCGAGGATTCATCATCGGCAAACCCTCCTTCCCAGGCGGTGGACTTCACAGAACCGGCAAACGCGACACTGAAGAGACAGAAGCAGCTGTAGAGGCAGAAATTGAGACCCGAGAAGCATCACCCGAGCCAGAACCAGGCTTCATCATCGGCAAGCCATCGTTCCCCGGAGGTGGGCTCCACCGCACCGGAAAGCGAGACAACGAAGAAATCGACATCGACATCCGCGATGCTTCTCCAATCATCGAAGAACTCAGTGCTCGTGAGGCAGCCCCAGAACCAGAGCCAGGCTTCATCATCGGCAAGCCTTCCTTCCCAGGTGGTGGGCTTCATCGCACTGGAAAGCGCGAGTCTGAGGATGTAGAGGCAGAGATAGAGACAAGAGACGCAGCTCCAGAGCCAGCTCCTGCTCCTGGTTTCATTATCGGCACGCCTTCTTTCCCAGGTGGTGGACTTCATCGCACTGGAAAGAGAGAGGCTTCTCCTGAGCCTGGTTTTATCATTGGCAAGCCTTCGTTCCCAGGTGGTGGACTTCACCGAACTGGTTAAGCGTCTCTCCCTCTCTGGTTGAGCGGCTTTTTTGTTTGTGGGCTCCGTTCTAGAGATTTTTGATTTGTACATACAATTTTTCTTCTTTTCACATATTTTATTTCTTGCTTCTTCTCGATCGAGTCCCATTCTTTACGACTCTCTTTGATTTGTTTTACCTGGACTTTGGGCTTGGCTGTTGGATTTTGGATTGCGAATCAGGATGTATTCAGAATGAGATTGGGCTTATGGGATAGATATCGTGCTTACGACCATTTGGGTCATTGGTTAGATCGATGCTTGGGAAATTGATACAGGATAGATTGTCTTGGCTTGGCTTGGAATTGGGTTGGATTGGATTGGCTTGTACTTGAATACTGGGTTGGACTTTGGAGCGAGCGGCATAGCGAAGGATTGGGAAAGGGACTCGGGAGATATTTTGGATTTGGCGACTTTACTTGGGTTTTCTACGCAGGAGGAGGATTGAAATTCTTTCCTAGCAATGGAGGTTTCTCTTTCTATTCTCTTCCTTCTTTTTCCATTCTTTCCATGTCTCTTTGGGGTTTTCTCTTCACTTTCGGCTTTGCTTGTTTCATGGCTGGTGTTTACCAGAATTCAATTCTTGCCTACTTTAGGTAATATATATTATAGGAGATTTATAGCAATTGATTGTTATTTTCATCAAACCCAATTTTCCTGGAAATTCTCTTTATTAGCCTTGGGATGGTCATCTTGATCATTCAGGGTGAGGTAGATTAAAATATTTATTAAACTGAGGTTCAGGGGCCAAGTGCTGTAGTTCCAGCGCTTCCAGTCTGTGGTTACCCCGCGATTTCCCCGTGCCTCTTTATTAAATACTCTTTTCGCGCTCTCAACTCAGGTGGCGATTTATGAATAAGGTTTTACAACCTCTCTCAACTTTCCCAAAATCTGCACGAAACCTCAAACTCCCTTTTCTCCTTCCACTCCATCCACCTTACCCTCCCCATTTTCCCTTCTTCCTTCACTAGGATATCCTGTATCAACCCAGCTCTCCCAAAATTTCGCTCCTCGCATCAGACTAGTTACATTTTCCCATATTACGCAAAAAACGATGAGGGCCATGATGATAGATAAAAGACTGGTGATGGAGAGATCGTGGGCGAGCGGGAGACAGATGATTATGATTGCGATGATCGGGCGGAGGAGGAGGCGAAATGGCTGTGGTGGGTTAGTAGTTGTATGGCTAAAGGATGGAAGTGGGTGAAAATGGGGCTAGATGACTATTGGAAGAGGTTTGAATCGCTCGAGCTAAGAGAGTGACAAAGCGAATCTTGGAAGGCATGAAAGGACAAGAGGAAAGCAGTAAACATACCTTCTCCAAAATCAACACTCCTTTCCCATCACCTGACTCATGTAACAGCGCAACAGTATACAAACAAAACAAACCTATTCCCAACCCTCCACACAAAAGCCACAACTCAGGGCCATGTAACTCATCCACCTTCACACTAATAGCACTTACATGCCCGGCTACAAGTAGCGACGCGCAGAGAGGCAAATGGATAGTCACCCAAGTGAAAGAAGCATAGATATTATGTTTGAGGGGATGGGTGGAAGTCAAAGCGCCGTCGTTGTGGATATAGAGCCAATTGAGACAGAAAGCTATTATCAGTGTCCAGATAGCGCGCAGGAAACGCATCGTGAAGCCTATGACTGCGGGACTGCCGACGATGATTTGGTAGAGGAATTCACCGAGGACGATGCTGGGGGTTGTCAGTAATTGCGGGACCAAGATGTGAGGTTAGAAGGAGAGAGGAAGGGTATGGAGAAAAGCATACATGTAGAAAGCGGCGAAACGATCAACTTCATGAGGAACATCGACCGCGGTTGTAAATCTATTTTCAAGTTAGCTTATGTCCATTGCTCTCCTCTCCTCTCCTCAATTCCGTTCCCTTTTCATCCTCTTGAACATCTCTTTTCCCGTGTCCGAGTTCCCATTCCCCAAAAGCTACCACAACACACCTCAAGACAGAAACTGGAAAGGAAGATAAAAAATTACTCACTTAGCTTTCAACAACTTCTTCGCAGCCGGTGAATAGCTGAAAATCCAGATACACTCTTCAACCACGATCCCCACGGCCGCAACGGCGATCTTGCTCTTGATACTGATATCCTCCACATAAAGCGGGATATAGATACAGAGAGCGGTGGTAGAGAGGACGAACCAGAGACGCTGTTGAGCGCGGTGGTGGTAGGAAGCAAACGAGTAGACAAGGTGAGTCAGGTTTGTGGAAAGACGGGCAGTCACTGGCGATTGTTAGCTTTTGGATCGAGGAAACCGGTTGACGAGGGGGGATTTTGGAGTTTGGATGAAAGGGGTAGCAGAAGATTAGTGGGATATATGTAGAAAAACAGGATGTAAAAGAATAAGGGGTGATAACATACTGTAAGCACCCACCGTCGCCCTCAAAGCACCAATATCCTCATCTACAAGCACAGCATTATTCCCGTACAGCACCAACAGCGCCATAATCCACAGAATCAACACTCGTTGCGCTAAATCATCATTGTAGAACGAGTTCATTAGTTCCCTCAAATCAGACCATACGTGCCAGGAGGGAGCTAGGATGAGCTGTGTATGTCAGATTTTGGACATTGTTTACGGGTATGACACGACTATGCGGGATACGAGAGGAAATTTCCTTTCAAAAAAAAAGAATAAGGAATCAGGCAGGAGAGTGGGAGGGAATGAAAAAAAAATTGTACTGTACGTACGATATACTTGCCCACCCCAGCTCCAGAAGCATGCTCGGCCAGGTTCTCCGCGAAATTGGCTAGGATAGCTACATATAGTAAATCGAGAAACAGTTCGAATCTTCCTATCTTCGTATCAGTCTCTTTCATCAACCTGTAACCCAGCCTCAAAATATCCACGATATATCCTGTAGATTGATAATTGATGTTGACTTACCAGCCTGTCTCTCATGCTCCTGTCTCTTGACCAATTCACCATCTTGAAACCACTGTAGCGCAAGCGGTTGTCTAAACAGCGCTCGCGGCGTCTGGACTTTTTGAAGCTGTACTACTTCCGCCATTTTATCCCCTTTCTTCCTTCCTAAATCAATGGCCTTCGAATCAAATACGATTTGATTTTCACCACCTCCAAATAACTTGTAGCAAGCCAAAACCTGTCTCGAATCCCTCGCTAGAAGCGAGATTCCAAAATCCTAGTGTGTGATACACAAACCCGATGTATTATTCAGCAACGCATCAAATCAATCAGTCAATAGAACATAGAAAATTCGATTTTTCCCAGATGGGATTCAGCTCCGTTTTGCATCTGAGGTTAAATGATTGGTTTTTCGCCAAGATCGACTATGATTACTAATGTGGCTTGATTGGAAGTATTCATTTTCCTGATGAGGAATAGTTTGGTGTCCCGTGCGAAAGGGGTATAAGAATTGTGAAACTGCCTCGCTGCCGAGGAAGGAAGAGGGATGATGAGGAAAGTATATATTTGTGTCCTACCTAGCTCGCGAAATTGTTTGGGAACCGATTTTGGGACGTGAATGAATCTTTATTATCACGTGATACCCACGCTTCAACGAGGATGGACGGGAATGTGTCAAACTCGAAGGTGTTCAATCTAGCTATTTGCGCGATGAGCTATGAAAAACATCCGTTCTTGATGAGTTTGGCAGGTTTCTTGACATCATGGATGATATCGGACTCTTGGCTGATGTTTGACACGAGTGCGTCGAGCATACTATCAGTGTGTCACTAAGTGACTGGTTTCATTTTCTTAGGCGTGTTGCTATTCCGGTTTGACAAACGAATTTGAATGCTGACCAACTGCAATTCATTTAAGTCAGAGTTTTCTTCTTGGAAAAGGATATAAACCGTTTCGCACCCAAATCAAGTCCTATTGACCTTTCAGACCCGCGATTTAACCATAGCTAACGAGACATCAACACCGCACAAAATAGGTATATACCTAAACAAGCCCTCCAGTAATCAGGCCATAAGGATCGCCATATGCAAATATAGTGTAGTGGTCTTGTTGACAAGACGATTAAGTCAACGATAAAATAAAATCACCCGGCTTCAAAAATCCTCAGCGGAGGGTTTTTTAAGGTCTCCCCATTCGGAGGGACGGCTGGAGTTTTGCTATTTTTGACTGATAAACTAGTTTTTTTTTCTGCCTTTGATTGAAGAAATTCAGGGAATTCTTTAGGTGTTCCTCATAGCCGTATTGCCGCGTAGCTATGATTACTTATAGAGTCGTGCTTGACTAAATTGTTAGGGGAAATCTGAATTAGAGAGATACGTATTAGGGATTCGTCATTGAGAATAGGTACTATCCTGATTGCAAAATAGAAGTTGTAGTGCTCTACAAGTAATGCAGCTAAAAGGACAAACGAAAAGGTGACGAAAATAGAACTTCCCAAGAGCGTGATCTCAAGACAGCTATGTCTAGTGTCAAATGCTAGCATAGAGTGGATTAAATAGAAGTAGGAAACTCAATTCTTGGGCAACTTATGGAAGCCATCTATCAAAGTATATACCATCTCACATCCCGCAAAACCCAAAATCTATTCTCAATACCACACAACTCAACTCTACTTTCCCTTCCTCTCACCATCCAATCAATCAACAAAAACGAGCGAGTGCGAAGTAAAACAACATTCAATTTCCACGCTAGCTATGCAACAAACACAATACATCAAATCATTCTTTCCACCACCTTTATCAATCATCCAAACAATTTACCCCTCATTTCTCCCTCTCTCTCAGTTTACACAGGCTAATCAAACTCGACTTTCCGTCCAAAAGGGAACCAACGGCGTCAAACGGCAATTGGTTGTGGTGCAACAGCTGGCACGATAGGGGTTTGTTCCTCAGTCTTTGGGGCCTCTTCTTCTACAACGGCGGGGGTTTCTTCGGTCTAGAGGGGGGGTTGTTAGTTTTTGTGTTATGGTAGGAGGGAGTAAGAGAATGGGAGCGCGGAGGATAATTGATGTGCTGAGAGGAAGAACGTGGCGGCAAGGGTTAGAGATAGCGAGGAAGAAATAAACATACAGCAGCAGGTGTCTCCTCAACAACAGCGGGTGTCTCTTCCTTGGAGGACATTAGCTTCCATGCCTTTTGCAGCAGGTTAAGTTTCGGACTTACGACGGCGGCGGCGGCTGGGGTCTCGGTTTCGGCCTCGGTTGCGGTTTCCTCGACCTGGAGGTTGTTAGCTTTCATCCTTGCTTGAACTCTTCGGGGATCAAGAGTTGAATGAGTAGGGAATACTTACAGCTGGAGTTGTCTCTTCAACAGCAGGTGTCTCTTCGACAACTGGTGCGCTTTCCTCTACTACTGGGGCAGTTTCCTCGACCTTGGCTTCTTCGACGACAGGGGTCTCCTCAACAGCTGGTGTCTCCTCAACTACAGGTGCGCTCTCTTCGACAACGGGAGTAGTCTCCTCAACTTTCGCTTCCTCGACAACAGGTGTCTCTTCTACAACTGGCGCACTTTCCTCGACGACAGGAGTAGTTTCCTCAACCTTTGCCTCCTCCACGACAGGTGTCTCTTCTACAGCTGGTGCACTCTCCTCCACAACTGGGGTGGTCTCCTCAACCTTGGCTTCCTCAACAACAGGAGTCTCCTCAACCTAAAATCACGTCAACTCTATCCTTTAGTCAAAATTCTTCATACATGACATTCTCCCTGGAAAGGAGGAAAGTATTCAAAGTTTCCTGTGAATGGAGGAAAGAATTCGAGACTCACTGCTGGGGCAGTCTCTTCTACGGCTTTGGCTTCTTCGACCTGGGGGTTGTTAGTGGAGATTCCAAATTATGCGGCGCTTGGAAATGGAGGGTTTGGAAGGGTGGGGTATAACGGGTGTTGAATGGAGAACTTACAACTGGGGCAGTCTCCTCAACAACTGGAGCACTCTCCTCTACAACAGGGGCAGTCTCCTCGGCCTTTGCCTCCTCAACTACAGGAGTTTCCTCAACAGCTGGTGCCTCCTCAGTCTTGACCTCCTCCTCGACAGGCGCTGGGGTATCTTCAACCTAAGATAAAAATTAACAACCCATTCAAAAAAGTTAGCCACTCTTTCGGAAACTTACAACTGGAGCAGACTCCTCAACAACTGGTGCCTCCTCGGCCTTGACCTCCTCAGTGGCAATTGGTGCCTCAACTACAGGCTCCTCTTGTGTAGCAGCTGGTGCGAGAGCAGCCTCACGTGCTTCGATAGCAGCCTCACGGGCATCGAGAGCAAGCTCACGTTTTGTGGCGTTTTCCTCACGGAGAGCAACCTGTGTATGTTAGATGAAGATTCAAGAGATATAATCGAGTCGGGGTGGATCTTCAATGGGAGGGAGGACATACAGCAGCTTCTCTGGCATCAATTTCAGACATTTCGATCAATTAAGAGGAAATGAACGGGAAGGTGTGTTGGGTATAGACAAAGTAGGTAGGGAGATAAAGGAGATGGGAGGATGAGAGGTCGGTATGAGTAGGTAATGGTAAAGTGGTAATATAAAGCTCAGGGCTTGATATCAAAAAACAATCGATGAGGGGAGCTCAAAGATATATAACTTTATATCACCGAAGCCTTGTATCTAACAAGCGGTGTACCCTCCCCGTCAGGATCATTCAATCCGTGGGGGAGCCCATCTTGCCGCCTCACCACTCAGACAAGTATGGAATATTGACTCGCTCACATCTCACCACTACGAACAACTCCCACACATTGGGCACCCTCACATAATTCCTCTCAAATTTCACCTTCACTATGAATTATGACTGGAGCTTCGTCCCGGAGAAGATAACATATTCAGCACAGAACCGGCCTCGTGCATCTTATCGCAATGGTGAATTGTCCAACAGTTCTTCCAAAAACACGCCACGAAAACCCTCTTGTACAGCTCTATGCAAGAGATGCAGAAAGTGGGCCTTCCTGGTGAGGGGTGTGGCGTGCAGGAACTACTGCGATGCGGTCAAGTGAGACATTGTCTCGAAGTTGCCTACAGAGGAGCTTCACCCGCCTCAGAACGCGTGGTCAGGTAGTTTTGGAAGAATTATAACTCGGTCAATTCTTGAGATATGAAGAAGCAAATAGTACGCGGAAATTTCCAATCCAATTGCTGTTATCCCTTATAATCTATAATTCAAACGAACAAAATTTCCTCTGCGAAAAGTATGTTCAAAAATCAACAGCAGCAACAAAAAATAATTATCCGGTCTCGGCGCCTTTTCTTGAGCACGCGGTCACAAACGCGACATTTCTGCATCACGCCCCGAGCGCGAAAGACAAGGTAGCTCTGTAGCTCCCCCAGTCAAAATCCAAAGGCGCTGGAAATACATGCAAGGAAGCACAAAATGTTAACTACGTGTCACACGTGGGGTACCAATGTGCTGTGATGTAAATGCGGGGTACAACAAGTAGCTTATTTGTCTGGCTCGCTTGTACCAATTCTGCACTACTCGGGTCTTAAGAAAGGACATCGTGACTACGTGATCGACGAACAATCGGTGAGAGTGAAGGAAAATTGGATGCGAGGCTGCAAACGAGAAGAATATTGAATAATTGATTGGATGTGATAACAACTTTGGTGGTCAAGAATGGGGACAATGTGACTTTACACGGGTTCCCTGCTTGACTCGGATGTTGGACGACGCCACCAAGAATTGTGCATAGAAGTCAAGACTTCAAGATTTGTGAGCCACTTGAATGGGTAAAAGTGATGCCTTGCGGCTAAAGCGCATACATAATAGCAGCACTATGATTTCCCACTAGACTTCCATGCAAACCTATCATGATGTGTTGTAAAACTTCAGCCACTTGGCTTTAAACGCCACCAACAAATTGTGCATGTCTCAATTGGGATGGGGGTGTTGAAAATGTTTGACATTTCAAATATAATTCACGAAAGGTAAATCCGCCTCTTTCATGACGATCTCTAAGGCTTGGATAACCTTTTCGTCTTCATATCTACAGCTGTCAGCTAATGCGAGGATGATCCTAGGGGACTCACCGTCGTCCAACAAATTGTAAGCTAACAGGAGCATCCTTATAACCTTCTGCTCCGAACTTTTCCCAGAGATCCCAATTGAACTTATCCTTTTCGTTCCTGGGTTCATGCATTACCTTTTCACCGTCTTTCGAGATATCGACTTTATCAACGGGGAATACAAGTGCTGGATAATCAAGGAGATTCCATTGACTCGTGTAGCCCCACCACTTTGCGGTATCGATTTTTGGCGCCACACTAGGACCAACGGGAGATAAAATAACATCTACCATACCTTCCAGATGACCATTTGGAGAAGTTGACGTGGCGGTCTTATTCCAAATTTCGGCATATTTACTACGATATTCGTCGCGGCGGCAAGTTGCTTTCCACACAGATGGAATAGTATGGGTTTGAAGGTGAGGATTATCGGTGATAATGTGTCTTGTGAGAGGTCGCCAAGGTTCAGACGACGCTTCAATAGCGGCACTTTCTTCGTTACCGCCATCTGCGAAATACAAATTTGCCTACAGGTCAGGTGGAATTCTTGAACAGGAAAAGATCTTACAATGATTTCCCAGGCTAGATCATGTTTGTAAGGTGTCCAGTCGACGATCTCGACATTTCCTCCCGCCTTCAATTTTTCGACTACTTCTTTCAATGCTCGAGTTATAGGCGGATGGGGTTTCACGACTCCATCATCCCAGAGTACAGCGACCTTCAATTTTTTGCCTTTGAAGAAGTCTTCATCTTTCCAGGGAAATGGCAAAAGAGAGGGCTCATTGTACCAAGGCTTTGCATCAATCAGAGTTTTGATGAACAACTTGCATCCTTCAAGACTGGTGGAGAGGGGTCCAATTGTTGGGACAATTTGTTCCTCTCCAAACATGGTCGCAGTCAATCCTTTACAGGGGAGACGTCCTGTGGTAGGTTTCATACCATAGACACCTGGTTTAGGATGTTAGAGAATGATAAATTAATCACTTAGGCATACCATTATTTGCGGCTGGACTTCTAATGGAGCCTCCGATATCCGTTCCAATGCCTAAACAGCTTCCTCGAAATCCAACCAAAGCTCCTTCTCCTCCTGACGATCCGCCAGCGGTCAAGGTCGTATTGAAGGGATTGGTGGTGACTCTGGGAGCGGTCAGTAGGGTCTGGCATTCCAATTTCAGACTACTTACCCATAGAGATTACTGCTCGTTTCGAGATGCATGAGACTCTGCGGTTGTGTAGTTCTGGCATAGAACACCGCTCCAGCTTTCCAAAGAATCTTCAAAATATGCGCATCCTCCTCTGCAACGGTACCGACCCAGGAAACGAATCCACCATTCAAATCGAGGCCTTTCATACCAATGTGTTCTTTAACACTGATGGGAACACCATGGAGAGGGCCAACAGTTCTGCCATTATCTGCGAGGTATGAATCCAAATATTTGGCTCGTTCGATGGCTCGACTTGGGAGGAGTTCAGTGATATTGTTGGTCTGCAGATGTCAGTAGGTTCAATTGAGCTGTATGGGGGACATACAGCTTTCTGGGCGAGTGCTGCGCGTCGCAAGAATGCCTTCACTACCGTCGTAGAGCTCAGTTCTCCTCCTGCAAGTTGCGCTACCAATTTTTCGACCAGTGTCTCGGTGATTTTGATTTCTTCTGGAGTCAGTATCTGTTTTGCGAGCGAAATAGTGTTCAATGGAATTTCTTTGATATCTGGAATTGCAGGCTCGATGGCAGATATTGTCGCATCTCGATACTTTTGCCTATCTGCTGCAACTTCTTGCCATGTTGCGCCAGATGCGATGGTGACTGTTGCTGCCATAGTAAGTGGAGGGTCTGGCCGTCAAATGAATGAAGGGAATATGGAATCAGACTTTGGAGGTGAAACAGAAGAATTGATTGCTATATACATGAGGAAAAGAGAGATAGGGAAGAATAAGTAGAGAGTGGGATAGCCGTTGTACCGCCCACCTTCAAGACACCAAAACAGCACCAAGTGAGGGGTGTTCATGATAAGGAGCTGGATATGCAGATTGCAGATATCCGTCAACGCGACAAGCCACACCAATTTTATGCAGGCTAATCTTCATCGGGAAAGTACTCGCGGGCCGTCCACCACACTCCCACGTGACCTGCTTCTGCCGACTTTCTAGCTTCACCCTGAGCTTTAACTTTTCAGACACAGCGTCCTTTTATCTTTTATGAGGCTTCCCTCGGATTTTGAAAGATATCATCGATACACAGGAAGTCCTGATATGAGTATGTAACTATGTTTCGCGGAAGAATAATCTGGTAGTTCCTGAGATCTAGCACTCATCTATCGGTTTCGCGAACTTTTGCAGAATCCTACTTCTCTTCCCCGCCATGATCAGCTTCATCGTTTATTGTTGAAGATCATGCCCATGAAGCGGATGTGATTTTATAATAAGAGAAACTGATATGTCCGTCAGTGCCACATCCCGGGTAGGAAACATTCCCAGCCTCGGATGAACTCTCGATTTGCGATCTCGGGTATACCAGATATCCGAATCGTATCCGATATTGAATATCAAGTGATAAAAGCTCACCCGATCCTGCAATCTTCATTCTTTTGTAAATCATATAGACTGGTATTCTGTTCCAAAGGCTCTTTAAGTCGCAGATCATTGATCTACCACACATATGTTGCCATTCAGGGCGGAACGATATCCCGAAATCGTTCTCACATCAGTAGTCATTTGAGTAATTCGTTCCATTCTGCTATACAAGACCATTCGAGATGAATCAAGAAGTTACATTTTCTATTTCATTCAATTCCGCAGGCAATACCAGGAGCGGAATATCTTTTATTACCTCGCTCATCTGGTGATTTTTCGTCCGAAAATATTGAGCTCCAATTTGTTTTGTTTACACAAATCAATATTTTCCGGTTACAACTTCCGATTAGTTATATCGACGTCACTCATTCAAATGTTGACTTTCCATTGAGATGGCAACTAGCTTTCGGGTTTCAATTTTTAGTACCAGCTTCACGGCCAAACCAGGAAACGGAAATACGCGGTATAGTATATACTTCAAAATTGTCTCAAAAAATGGTACTAACAAGAACATAAAATCCGCTATACCAGCTAGCTTTTCCACCACCCCCTCCATCAATCACCAAATATCAATCATCCTCCCCACCCTTCCCCCCCTCACCACCACCACCACCTTGCCCACCCGCAACCCCAAGTGCAACCTGTTTCGCCGCCGGCGACCCAACAACCTGTTTCCCCACCATCGTCAACCAGCTATCAAACGCCGCATTCTTCGCCAATGGCAACCTCATAGTAAACGGTCCAAAGCCCTGCTCATGGAAACCCAATTTGCCAGCGGGACTAGCAGGATTAGGTACCGCTTTCGCACTCAACGCCCATCCCATGATGGCATTTGCGTTTGTAGCAGCTGCTCCTAGTCCGAGATTTGCATCTAGACAGCCTTCGCAGAGGAATGTATAGGTTAGGAACGTGGAATTAACACTCGTCCCTTTATCTATCGTTTTTACTGCGAAATTCCCTTTCACTTCAGGAGGATTATCCTCGTTTGTACCTTGGCGGAAAGAAGCCATTACCCCCCCTGCTCCATTAGCCCAGGCAGCCAAGAAGAAATTATTCTCCATATCGCCTGTTAAACCCAGTGCTCCCCAACCTGCGCCGTTGACGAGGGGAAAGGACATTTGCCCTATGAATGAAGTATTGGGTGTAGTGGGCATAGCAATGCCGAAACCGAAGGTCGTACGCGCGCCGAAGAAGCGTTCCATTTGGATACCGGTTGGCGCGTCGGTGAAAGGGGTAGAGACTTTGGAGGCGTCGGAGGTGGGTTGTTGGTCTGGAGATGGGGTTGGAGATGAGGATGTGAGAGCGAGGAGGGAGAGGAGGATGAGCGGGAGATACATGGTGAGAGGTTGGTATTTGGTGAGAGAGTTGAGTTTCTGTGATGCTGACATTCCTCAGAAATATAATATAGCAGAATCGAAATAAAGTGTGGAAAGTAAAATTGAACGCCAAAAACAATCTCTCAAGCAACAAGCAAGTAAGCTAGAAGCCGTGCCTCTAAACTCTACTGGATATAACACAATATATACAACCTCTCTCCCTTCCCTCAAGCTCTCAAACTCTCACGCCCAACCCCAAAATATCCAACATCCAAACACCTAAACCCAATCCATCCCGCAAGAACCTCACAAAGTTTCACCCCCTCACCAACCAAAATCTACCTACCTCATCCTCATCCCCATCCTCTCTCATATCCATCACTCAGCCTACCATCTGTACCAGCCAAGTGCCTAGCCCATCGACCCTCAAGCCTTTCCACAAAAAGAAGATGAAGCAAGAATAGCCTCTCTCCCCTCCCAAGAAATGTCACAATCCCAGCACCATAGGCTCGTTCATCCGTATAAAACACATTACATTCTCTTGTCGTCTCATCACACACTTCCAAGCCTTTCACGCCTCCCACCTCTATACTGCCAAGAACTCGCTTCTCTTAATACAAGTAATCAATTTTCCATTGGGCAGTGGCGCACAGAATCAAAAGGAGGGTTTGAGATAGTTAGGATGTCTTGAGGTAGATGTGATTGGTTGGGCCGAATACTAACCCCGCGCAATAAAACATCTCGTGCTCCTCAGGATAGTAGTGTCAAAACCCCTCTAGATTCAATAATAAAACTTAAAAAAAAATAGTAAGAAAGTGTAGCCGGAAACACCACTCTGACAGGTCTTGGGCCACTGCCAAGGTATTAGGCTCTGGTTCTATTCTTGTATTCTCTCGCCCGCGTGCACTAGCACAATACGGAATGAATTTCAAGAAGGGAGTTAAAATAGTTCTAAAGAGATAAAGATTGAATTGAAGTAGGAATATAAAAACTAAATCGCTTGATGATATCCCTCCCGATCTACATAATCACCCTCTAATCCCCAAACCCGCGCGTGAAAACGTAGATCTTCAGAGATCTTGATGCGCCTCGCCAGCCCACCTACGCCAGCCATAGACATCATTCAAGGTTTCTATCCTACCCTCACTGCCTCAGAGAGAAGGATGAGACGAGAGAGCAAGATGAGACGAGTGAATAGGAGGCAGGTTGTACAGAAGATGAGAGATGAGAGATATAAATAGTTTGACGTGTTTCATTATGTGAAATTTCTTGGCGGGGGTTTAAGGACTTAGGGGCTTGTAGATGGTGCAAGTGTTGTGCTGAAATAGGGTTAGTTAGTCATTTAGGGAGTTGTCGCAAGGCTGGATTGGCCGAGGTATAAGTGCTCTGTCTTGGGATTGCTAATGTAGTTTCGCAATATTTTGAATAGCATAGAGGTTACCTCGTTACACAACTTCCCAGATAAAGATGATTTGTATAAAAATATTTTATTCTTTTTCGTTCCATCATTTCCCATTCTTTACGTTAGCATACCCACCTATGACTCCAAAACTCCCAGCTACCTAATACGGACCCGCCAAAAACTCCATAAACCCATCCCATCCCATCCTCAATTCCACCCTGACTCTCAACTCCATCCTTCCCTGGGTATATCATCCCATTCCGCCTAACAATTCCAACTCCCCTTATTCGGCCACGTACAACTCGGTCTCCCCCAATTGAACGCCGTCCCCACACACGCAACCGTCAGCGCAATAAGCAGCATGGCAACAACCCATTTACAAATCTCCTCTGTCTGTTCTGACGGCGTATCTTCGTTCTCAAACTGCCGGACTAGATTCTGCATCTCGATTTCATTCTGCCGATAGAGATCGTTGTAGGAAGGAGGAGGAGGGTCGATGAGAGTTGTGGGCGGAATGTTGATTAGGAATGGGTGTGGTGTATCGCTGTAAGGGAGGAAGGGAGGAGGAGGGGGTGGACAACTTGTGTATGATGGTGGGAGGAGAGAGGTAGGTCGTGTGCGTTGAGAGCGGAGGTAGTCGTACATTGGTTCGTAGCCTGGAGGTTGTGAGGGTGAGTGTTGGATTTGTATTACACCCTCCTCCATCTCTTCTTCATCCTCCGGATCATCGCGATATGGGATTTGCGTCGAGATAGATAATTGAGGTATTGTTGTCGTGGTATTGAGTGGTGTTGTTATACTGTCTTGTGGTAATGGTAGAGGAGGTAATGGTTGTGAGAGTCGAATGTGGGGTACTGAGTCTTGTCTCTGATGGTTCGCCATGATCCAGATCCAGATTCCGATACGACTCAATCAGCCCTCTATTCCAACCTAATCGCACTCAATCTCTAATCGATCACAGCTTCAATCTCAACTCATAGACGCAGAAACAACGGGAAAAATCGAGGTTGTTGAGTAGCGGTATAGAATTCAAAGAGAAAGAGTCAGCTCTCACTTCCTAAAAGTCGGTGGCAGGAACGGAAGCCTGGTTGTTCTTCTAATCAGTCACTGACTGCTGCTGCACTGCACTTGCTACGCCTGCGGGTTGGTTGAAGGTGGCTCAGACAAGCTTTGCCCAATAGCAGCACTGCCTTGTTGTTCCAACACCAGATCCGAGAGTTTCATCTTGATCCTATTTTTGCTTCAGGATGAACGCATTTTAAATTTGGGAGGAAGTATATGGATGGACGGTTTCGCATGAATTGGGATTTCATTGTTCGTGTTTTATTTGCTATGCGATTGAATTGAGAGAAGTGTGCATAGTGTACAAGTTGTATATTTAGAGAGGACTGGTGGAAGTAGATGGCGTGTTGAACCCTGAAGCTCGGCCGGGGACACTAATATTGACAGCTGTTAGGCTCTTTTTCAGGGATCTCAGCGGGAGATAATCCGGACCCATACACTGAAGCTGTCAGATGGGTCTCCAATCATAGCCAGACTCACCACTGAAGTGAAGCTAACTACTGTGCCTCGAAGCTGCAATGAGAGCCTGGTAGAAATTGCGCTTGGCATATCCTTCATCCATTCATCGAGGTCAATCTGACAAAACCAACAACTTCTACGCCAACAATACGCAAAATAACTGCTGACCAATATGCAATCTCGTAAATTTGAACACCGTGTACTGCGCAGCATGGGACGATCAGCATATTTCACGCTGTTTCTCTCCTTCCGAGAATCAGATTGGCAGAACATATTCCTCCAGCTCTTTACCGGCATCGTGTCGAGATCATGAAATTATGTTCTAAATTTCTGGAAACAATTACTGCAATTATTCCAGAAGTCTCTAATTCATCGAGATACTCTCAGAGGTCTTTTCGCAGTCAGCTGCATCAATCCCATAGGCTTCGTCAATTAGGTCGACATCATCCAGGCAGATGGTCTCCTTTTGCACGCTCTCTCTCGAGCTTCATCAAGCAATATGGAACTTCCAACGCCGTCAGTCTGTCAAAAATATCACCCTACTGCGCCGATCTCTCATCTAATAGCAGGTTAATTACTAGCAGGGGAAATTACTTTCATACCTCACTTTCTCCCCATCTTCCCCACTCTAGGCAAACATCTAGAGCTAGACTTTCAATCTTTCCTCGAACCCCGCCTTCTAAGTCTGATACTTACAAGAGAGAATGGTATAACATTTACTATTGCTGAAAGTTCCATCCCATCTCTCGATAGAGTACTACAATAGAATAATCCCAAAAAAAAAAAAATTATATATATATTCTAGAGCCTACATGCTAGCTAAGACGCTTGAATCCTCTACGCAAAGTGGAAAGAAAGCTTATAATATCTAATGAAGGAACTTCTAACCCTCTCCCACAAGAATGGCAGGAAAGCCTGTGGAGCTATATGTGTATCAAGAGAATGGAAATCCATCAAGAGTTACTACAAACTAGCGCTCACGGTAAACAAGATACTCTATCCACAAAAAACCCCAACATCCACCGCCTTATTCATCAGAACGGCTTTGAGAGAGAGAGACGTTTCTAGTAATTTCAACCGACATATTTTTCCAAATCAGTTCCTGCAAATTCTTCAACGCCTCTCTTCATAGCGAATACAAGTAGATGAAATACATGCGACTCCCTCGGAATCAACGATGTAGAGGGTTAGAGGGGAGGGGAAGGATGGATGTAGATTTATACTGGTCAATTATAGTAGAAGGGTACCTATGAAAGGAATTATAGTGAGGATTGTAGGATTATTAGGGATTAGAAGATATAGATATAGATATGAATATAGAGTAATCTATCACTCATAGATTGTACGATACTTAAAGCTATATACAAAATAACAATTAAAGACTCGAAATGATCACTAGACTTATGATTTCATAAATCATTATTATTCCAAGCTATATACACTTCCCCTCATCCTCATTCTACAAATCTACTCATATTTAACCCAAATCTCCCCATCCAATCTCTGCCCAACTGAGATACTCAAACTCTTCTTCTGCGCATCATATTTCCAACCTCCCTGGGGACAAGTAACCCATACTCTCCTCCCCTTCTCTCCCTGCTTACTCCAGAACGCACCCTTAGGTTCGCTTTCCACTCCCAAGATCACTACTTCATGTACCCAATTCTTCTCCTCTTGATACCCAAACTTGCCTTGAACCTTGAGTAATTTTCCCTCATACCCGAATTCAATCTCCGATGTCGATTTCTGAATGATTGAATCTCCATCATCGAGATATAGACTACCTGCTGCATGACCCGAAGCATCAGGAGCGACGAGGAGATTGAAAGGTTGAGCGCGGACTTCGTCAGTTGTATATGCAGAGCTATTTCGAATGGGCATCACGACGCCTGATTTGATATGGAGTGGGATATCCGTGAATGGGATATCTGTAAGATTGATCTTCGAGCCTGTGCCTTGGATTTTCTCGTACGTATAGAAATCGTAGAAGAGGTCGTTAGGGAGATAGATTTCAGTCCATGTAGCGTTTTCTTCTGTGACGGGTGATACGAGTAAAGAATCCCCGTATAAGAATTGCAGTTCGATGCCAAAGGTATTAACATCGCTCGGGTAGGCGAAGAATAAAGGCTGGAGAATAGGTGTGCCGCTTGTGTGTTGGGCGTGGAGAGCGGTGTATATATAATCCAATAACCTATATCTAACATCCATCGCTTTTCTCGCTGCTTCAGCAACAGTATCCCAGAGGAAAAATTCTTGCGGATTCGAAGAATCACCATTATGATTCCTGTAAAAGGGGTTGAATGCTCCTAAGGCTGCCCACCGCGCACATAGCATCTCGGTTGTGTTTCCGCCGAATCCGCACACGTCGGAGCCGACCATAGGCATTTGGTAGATAGCTGCGAAATCTAACATGCCTTGGATGGAATTACGGTACAAAGCCCATGTTGAGAGATTGTCACCAAGCCATTTCCCAACTGCTTTTCCTGAGCCGGCGAAGGTGGAACGCGTAATGACTAGAGGACGACGATTTGGTCGGCGCGCTTCCATTGCGTTGCGACAGTAGGTGGACATCATTGCACCGTAGAGGTTGTGGACGTCGAGTTCGATGTGTCCGTCGTAGTGCACGATGTCAGTGTCGAGAGTGAAGTTTGAGACGCCGCCGTAGGTTTCGACTGTGTTGGCGTTGTCGATTTGGTAGGGTGGTTGGAGGAGGTTACGGTTAGGGTAGCCGATGAGCTGTTGTGATTGGCGTTGTTCGACCATTACTCTTGGACTAGAGAGTGATTTCTTGGATGGAGCGGCATTGCTTCTCTTCTCGTTGGGTGCTGCTGCTGGGGAGAGCCATGGTGGTGCGTAGGCTAGAGTATCAGGTGGATAAGGCGAATTTGGATCTGGTTGGAATGCTTGTGGGAAACCTGGAATCTCACGAGGCGAGGATCGAAGTGCTGGACGAGTTGGTGGGAACCCTCTATCTTCAGCGCTTGTTTGTGGGTCTTCACCAAAAAAGTTGAAATTTGCGGCTTCGTTCATATCGATCCAGAGGGCGTCGATGTCAACTCCTGTGTCGGCATCGAAGAATTGGAGGAACTCATTATTCCAGAAATTAGCCGTGTCAGGATGGAACCAATCTGGGAATGCAGTGACACCTTGTTTTATTAGAATTGGGTTGTTGTGGAGGGGAAAGACATACCTGGCCAGACAACGCCTTGATAAATGGAACCATTCTTCTGTAAAAGGACACCCTGATCGCGACCTCGAATGAAGGTTTCATACGGAAGTCCATTCTCACGCTCAGTCTGATAAGCCATAGCAGGATCCACCATGACAATATACTTCTGACCATGCTCATGCAAGTAATCAACATATTCCCTTACTCTCGCAATTGGGAAACGGTCAGGATCAGTGGTCATAATGTATCGCTCGTACATGTAATCGATATCAGTCCACATTGTTTCGAGTGGGATACCAGCTGCAGAGTAATTGTACACAACCTCAGCAATGGAGTAGAAATCTCTATATCCATATCGACATTGATGAAATCCAAAACCCCAGTATGGCATCATAGCAGCTTTTCCAGTAACTTCGCTGTATTGTTGAGCGACATCAGTTGGGCTGGGTCCATCCATGAAGTAGAAATCAAGGATACCAGACATCATGTTGTGCTCGAGAAATTGGCCTTCCGCTTCAGTATTGTTGATCTTGATATCCATTCCTGAGCTGGAAAGGAGAAACACGCCGTGAGTTCCCTTGTCACCTCGATGATCAAAGTAGATCGGGTGATTTCCGTAAAGGTTCTGTCCTGATGGAACACCATAGGAGTCACGGGACCACAACGTGCGAGTGTAGTCCGTAGTATTGAGTCTCAAGCTGTCGGTATGTTCACCGAGACCGTACAGATTGGGATTCTCAGGCAAAGAGGTACGGACACGAAGATATTGATCTTCGAAAATGATTGGAGCGGCGGAAGTGTCGAACAAAACTTCGCCATTTGATTTTCTGGTGACAGAGAAACTGAATGGTGAAGTCTCATATTTGAATTCCAAAGCTGCATCCCCAGAAGAGACGGAGCCATTGGAAGACGGAGTTGGAAAGACGCTGGTAGGTACTTGATAAGCAACCTTCGCAGCATCTTCTATCTTGACATGAAGTCGCGATTCTGAACTCGTTAGTAAGACTCAATATAAAATGGTGTCAACAAACCGGAATCATAATTGACAGTGAGTTTTAAATCCTGAATATCCGTTCCATAGACATTGCACGCAGCTCCTCCAAGCTTCAGATCCGCAGTCATTCCCGTCGCAGTCTCTGCAACCCCAGAAGCGATATATCCAGGACAACTCTCTCTCGTAGCCTGTCTGGGTGCAATAGCAACCCCAGAGACAGTACTTGCCAACGCAATTCCGGCAGCAAAACGAAACAACATGGTGGCGATACCGTTTCTGACCCGAGTATCTGGGAACAGACTTTTCTTATATAACCAGCAAATCCAAGTTCTTCAGATGAAGTAAGTACAAGACTTAACTAGGAAGTACTTCGGTGCTTTCATCCCAGCCAAGAGAATAAAAACTTGTTGATGACGATCAGGCACATAAATGGTGTGTGGCGGGGTATCCTCGCTCGTCTCCAAATCCCCTCCTCTCCATCAAGATATTCCCACAAAATATGCATCTGCATATGCATATAAAGTAAGCCCTCCATTCCCACTTCCCAAAAAAACATTACTCGGCCAAATTCCAGTCACTTTTCTTCAAAGCGGGGCAAAACCCTAACTCCATCTCGTCAAGATCTACCCCTTGGCATGACGATATGCGGAGAAAGATATAATTGCCCCGTCGCCGGCCGTTGGGGAATCAACATATCAGAAGGCGGGGAGCAGGAATTAGAGTATGTGAGCGAGCCGCAGTGTGGGGATGATGTGCAAGATTTTGGAGGAACGCGAGGGGGCGGGTGAGGTATGGTGTTTTGGGGCCTTGGCGGTTGAATAATAGAGATGAGAAAACGGTCTTGGCTCGGCTTAATTTTCGCAGGAATCTTGTTGGAGTTTTGATGGGACCTACCAGATTTGGTGGCGGGACTATAATACAGGTTTCGGGGGCTTGAGCTTTCTTACTTAAGATGTGCTTGTGTGAGGTGAAAACTTGTAATTGAGTCGCTGCTCGCCCTGGTTAAGACTCGTGAGCTCAGTGGCTTGATGAGGGAGGTCATGTGACCGTATCTCAATTCCGACATAAATGCCAATCCTCCAATGTAATCATGCAATAAAGTGCTGCAGCTTTAACAGTGACGCTCCGCTGGCCCTCCGGGGGCCACTGCCGTGGAGGCCGAGAAGCTGTTACAGTGTTCTAAGAAGAAACTTTAAGAGTATTCGTTAGAAGAAAGACCCCTTAGGACCCCGCTGCACCGTAGATGAGGAGCAAGAATTGATCTTGGAAGAACTTGAATATCAAGGAGCAAAGATTCGCTCGCATAAGGAAGCATAGAACTCTTCGTATTTCAAGGATATAATTATTACGAAAAACAACCTGACGAGCGAAAGGTATATGATAAAGACAAGCGGCAAAATATATGATCGTTGCAACACAATTATCTTCATCTGGTCGAGCCACTCCAACTTCTTCTGTTTCAGGGATACCGTTTCCTCCCTCTTGGTACCACTCTCTGGAATACTGGAATGACTCAAGTAAAATCATATATGTTTAGGAATACCATCCACGATATCACGCGGTTAATAAGATACAAGGCTTTCATTTCGTATTATAAATAAGTCTAATCATCCCAAAGCCCTCTCATTACACTGTCAAATAATCAAACATAAAGCATCGATGAATCTTCTTCTGGGGGTACCAGAAAATGTGTTCAAAGCCCTATTATTTCCTCCTTATATCACAAATGCCCCCTCCTTTATAGAACCTCTATCCCTCAGAGCCACCCACCGAGATATGTGCTTCCGGTATTGTCCAATCTATCCCTCTATCCCTCCCCTCCCTCACACCACTCACAACCATCCCCTCCGCCCCATCCAAAACTCTTACCCTCAACCCTCCCCCCGCTTCTCTGATTTCCACCCCTTTAAAAACTCCCTCTCTAACGCCAAGCGCAATCATACTTCCCACCGCCTGCACCCTCGTTCCTCTTACCCTACTTCGCCTGGTGTATAGACCTGTAACAGAGAGGAAGATGAGGGTAGAGAATAAAAGGAGAAAAAGAGGTGTGAGAAAGGTGTAGGTTATTGTTATAAGGGGGCGGGGTGCGCGTGCAGCGCCTGCGACAGTTGCCGTGAAGGGGAGGCTAAGAATTATTAGTTTCTCTCCCCATTTATATGAATGCGCTTATATGTATAAAATATGAATATGGAAGCAAGAAGAGAAAATAGAACAGAAGAAATAATAGCAACCCAGAGGAATGAAACACGCAGAGTAAGCGTAGAAAGAGCATACATACCTATCTCCAACCCCCACCCCAAGTCCCCTCATCATCCCTTCAATACCTTTAAACTTCTCTTCTTCACTTTTAATTTTCTCCCCCGTAAAGAGTATATTTTGCACTGCTTCAGCTGCATCACTAGAATATCCTCCTTCTAAGCCAGGAGAATAGAACCCTGTGAAACTGCGGCCGAGATAAGCTGACAGCGCTAGATGTGCGGAGACGGAGATGGTGTAGGTATCTGAGGAGTTGTGGGTTGGTGTGAGGGTGAAGGTTTGGGTTGTTGTTGTCGTTGCGTTGGTGGAGTTGGAGGAAGAAAGAGGAAGGGATGAAACCTCTGGGTTGATGGTGCTGGTAACAAAAGAGGGGATAGAGTCGACAACGGAAGTATTGAAAGAAATAAGACACCAATAGAATAATACTTCTATAGCTGTATACCCTCCCGCTCCGTTATCGTAAATAATGAAATGATTGTTAATTCCCGTGGTATTGATATCTTTCTCTTCTCTAAACGCTAGAGAAGAGGACATAATATTCCGCTCCCCTATCCCTTCACCAGCCGTGTTTTGGAGAGTGTCGTTTAAACTTGGTGTCGAGGTGAAAGAAGGATATGAAGGAGTAGTAATATTCAATACTTTCTCTCCTGTTTCTAGATATACGCCATTTGGGAGTGTTATATTAGCCGTAAGTCGTTTTCCGTTTTCATCTATGGTATCTGCTGGGAAGGAAGTAATGTTTATCAAGGAAGTGATATTTGCGATTTTGGAACAGATAGAAAGAGAGGTATATGGTGTAAATATACAATTCCCTGTTGGACAGAAAGGCGGAGAAGGGGAAACGGTAGTTGTTCCTGCGAAGAGCGCGTTTTTTGTAGCTTGTTGGAGGGGAAGTATTGGAACGCCTGTGGTTTGTTAGGTTCGCGATACGAGTTTGATAACGATATGGGGTCTGAGAAGGGGAATGCATACCGATTGTTCCTTGGGTAGCTTCATAAGCATCAAATCTCATCACTCTCTTTACTTCTGCCCTCGGTCCTTTTGTTAATTCCACTTGTCCCATCGGATACGAAATAGCCTGCTGCGTAACACATTGCACCACCACCCCTAGTAACGAAATCAGTACCCCAAAACTAGGCCATACTCCTCTCCTTTTCCCTCTCAAATCCCATAGCAAGCTTAAACCACCGATAGGTCCTCTACTAGCTGCCTCGAAACTCTGAAAATGCTTTAATGGCTGTTCATTCATGAACCAGTCCCATTTCAGGCTGTTCATCGCTTCGCTTAGAGCGTATGCTAGACTTATTTCGAAGAATGTGGTGAAGATTGCTATGAAGGCGTTTAGAGATATGGGGTGAGGCCAGGAGGAGAGGGGAAGGTTGTTGTATTTGTGGAAGGTGAGGAGGATGATGAGGAGAGATGTGAGGCTAAGGAGACATAATGAGATTTCTCGGAGCCAGTATTTGGTTTTTAGATTTGAGAGGAGGGAGATTTTGGGTGTTGATTGGTGTGGTTGTCGCTTTAGGAGGTCTTCTTGGCTTGTAACGGGGTGGTGATTGCTTCGTGTTCTCTCTTGATTCGTAAATGGTGTATAGTTGTCACGTATGTCCTGTATAACCTCCTCTCGTCCTATGATTCCGGGCTCAAGAGCATCTTGGCTGCTTCTAAAATTCCGACTCTCGCTTTCCGCTGACATCGCAGACACTTCGTCCTCAGAAAATCTCCTCGGCGTCGAAGAAACATTCTCAATTTCCGGAAAAGGGAACCCTCTCAACACATCTACCGGGGAGATATTTTCTCGAAAATGCGATGATATCGTGACTGGCTTTCGGGGTATCGTATACGCTTCATTTTGAATGAGCGGTATCCTAGATATAGGTCGTGGATTTTGTTCTGTCATTTCCATTTCTGCAGATGCATAAGATATTCGCAACACCAATTCGAAAAAGCGGAAACGTTTGGTGGCCACTGCGCAAAATCAAGTACTGAAAACCAAGACAAAAGAAATCAGAAAAAGAGAGAAGAGAGAGAAATCAGTAATCAGACAGAAGAGGGAATACATATACACCAAACTCTTAATCCTTCAGCCATCAGAACCAACTGTGATTCTGTTTCCGGGCAGACTGATCAGCACAGCCAAGGCACTTTCCTAGCTCATCCCATGGTACTGTAGGCTGTACCCGAAAGTGAGGCTCAGATCCAGGATTGACAGATTCGGATGAGATGCTCCAATGAGACGTGGATATCTTGTGAGACACGATGGGTGGCTGAGTAAATACCTAATATCACGTGATGTAGCTGAGAAGCCTGAGTGGGTGTATGATGGGTATTTTTGGAGGGTGAATTGCTGACTATTGGAATTGAATGAGAGAGTGTTGTAAAGTTTGGTAGTAATGATAATTTAGCTTCTGTATGATATATTATCTGTTTTGGTAAGGTTGACATTTGGTGTTATGAAAATCAATGCTACTGTTACCATTTCCATTTCGCTCACGATCCTGACTAGACAGCAAGCCCTCTACTAAGTTTTGCACGGAGAGACTGTATGATTGGTTTGGAAATTCTATGGCTATCAATTGCAGTTCTCAAATACTTCTAAGGAAAATAAATTTGAGTGTAGAAGAATATACTTTTTCGCGTCAACTTATTCTCTTCCGCCCATCACACATGAAATCGAAAACTACACCAACAAGAAATCAAGGGTATCCAACTCCAACAAATGAGACTCAAAAGTCTTCAAACCTCGCGCTTTTTATACCAGATATATATCGTGCACATTTGTTCCAAACTTTCTTAGATTTTCAGCAGTGAATCTCGGATCACATGCTGTGATCAGGCCCGTATCCAAATTTTCAAACCACTGCTCTCTCAGTTTCCCATCTGGTCCGACCTCATTATCATGTTTCTCAATCGATCCAACATCTCCATAAAAGACTGTCCATCTACGTGGCAGACGTCCAGCACGAGGATCGTATTGGGTTGGAATACCCCTCCGACTTACAAATGTAAGTACAACTTGCCCTCTGAGGAATTCTCGCCTCCAAGTCCACTCCAGTGGAAGTGGCCCCAAGATTCCCTCACCATCCATTATTCCAGCGACGTAACACTCCCCACCAACTGCATAATGATGTCTCTTGTTGGTAACCGGACGTAGCAAGATAGGATTGTAACACCCAAGTGCTACGTGGACAACATCCCCAGGTTGAGCTGATGCTGGACATAAACCTATGAAACCTTCCTCTGATGTAAAAAATGAGCGACCTGGCAAATTTACTTCCAGCCATTTCGCATAAATTCTCAGGTCTTCCGTTACAACTCCATCGGCCACAAGAGTTTGATACGCCTCACGCATCGCTTTTCTTGTAAATAATTCTGGCTGCTCGACCAAGCAACTTCGATTGGTAGTGCATCCTTCGACTAGCAGACTGACAAATGCATCAAGTAAAGATTCCCCCGTCATGTATCTGCGCTTAGATGCCTGAGGTGGTTCCCATGAATGGCAGATAGCAAGAATTTCCACTAAACTTGCCTCAAGTGGTACCGCAAAAGCGACATATTTAATTTTGCATTGATGTTTTGATTGAAGTCTGAGCACACCATCCTCTGGGTAATAAATCGACTCATTTGCCGAAAGGCCCGACGCGATTCCACGTAAGAGCTTATGTAGAGGATTAGGGGTTGAAATATCCGGGACCCAGGATGGTAGCTTAAAATTGGATTTGGCTTGAACTTCAAAATCGCAAATAGATAGAATGTCCAGTTTGTTCGTACATTGGATAGTTGCCAAAGTTGCTTCGGTATATACCTTTGGCACCGGCTTCGTGTAACTAGGAAATGTTCTTGACGCCTCATTCGGGTCCATCATGCTCAAAATGGAGTATATCCGATCGCGAGGATCAAAACACTCAAGTTGTTTGGTTAGGACCAGCAACGAAGTCAATGCAAAAGACTGATCATCCATTCTCCAACGCTCATTCCGCATCAGTGAGTAGTCCATGATGGGTTGAATGACACTCAGAACCTTCTTGTTGAGAACAGAAATCAGAGTTGGTGATGGAAAATTGTTTTCTTGTTCTCGTAGCCATGAGAATGCTGCTTGGAAAAGAGTCCAAGATATGCTGTAAGTTCCCATCACCATTATTGCATCGGACGATCTTCCAATTTCTTGGAAAACCCAAAGTCGACCGAACCAAGGAGATGTCAACAATGTCCGAATAGCAATCCAGTCCCGAACCCTAGCACGGGCAGATCTAGGATGGCTCTCCAGATACTTTGGTTCACCTCCTGGTAACAAATCAAAATGAGGCCCGAGATCATCGTGTGAGACAGTAACCCCTTCCCCCAAGGCTTTGAGTGTCTCAAAAGCGAGATCTGTATCAGGACCTCCTTCTCCAAGCCACACCACGACTCGCTGCGCTTGGCTATAAATCGTACCCATCTTCCCAACCTCTTTTGCTCTCTCAGTCGGATCATCTTGGTTGATACATATAGCGTCTATCCACAATATCCTCGGCTTATGAGGCAGTGTGAGGTGTGACAAGGCTATGGACAGATTTTTCGAAATTCCAAGTGTTTTCCTGGAGTCTTGGTATGACAATCTTGCAAATTCCCTCTCGAATGTCCGATGTTCAATCCGAGAAGGTCGAATACACACCTCATGTGTTCTATGGGAGGCACCCCAGACGTATGAGAGGGCTTCGTATTGAGGCTTCGAGGCTGGCTCTGCGTGAAATATTTCAATCTCCACCTCTCGACCGGATCTTGCTGGAAAAAGTCTGACGAGGCGGAGTTCATTTCGACCAGGTCGCAGCGGTCTGTATATATACTCTTTACCAAGCGATGGCATTCTGTCTTGGTTGTGAGGTCAACTTTTAACTGACTTTTCACGCTTCCAGTAGGGCTATAATCGACACTGTCATGACTGTGTGGGACAAGCTTAGGGTCGCAAATAAAGTCGTAGAAAATTTCCAGTAGATATTTTATTGAAGATACTTGTCTTTCAACGGGTGAAGAATGCCTGAGGTGAGGTTGTAATTCGAACGAGGCTGTGTGAGGGAGGCGCAACACAGCCGCTTCACGTGATATGCAAGTCGGTGTCTGTTTTCACTCAGCTGAGACAAGCTAGCGAATACTATCTGAAAATAACAGCAAGCGCTTATTTCTTCTACATGAGCTTTTAAACGAGGGCGCAATTGCTTTCATGAGCATTTTCAATGCACATAAGAATCGCTACTTGAATAATTTGGAAATTGCAAGAGTAAACCATGACAAGCTAGTCTTGTTCTTCTGGCTCAATTTCTGGATATCAGAATTTGGAATAGAGCCAAAACTCAAAGGCAAGCCTTTATAGTCGTAGCATTCGGGTCCCCGATGTTGTTAAATGGAAAGAGCGGTTCCATTTTGATGCACCGAACCTGAACTTCCTACCAAAACTTCAGGGGCTGTGGAAGAATGAATGCAAAAAAAGGTTGGGGCCGAAGACATTTTCTACCATTGAGCATTAAATTCACTAGTAGTGCTGGTAGGATTTAAGTCGTTGTGGCTAACGCATATTATGATAACTGAATAGATTCAGAATTTCCTCTGCATCGATGTTGATTGTCCGTGATTCATATGCAGAAGTGAACTTCTAGGTTTCCGCAAGGTTAGGGAGTGATATCATTGAGATGATGAGGATGGTTGATTAATGGCAAGCTTGCTTTTGAAATATCATAGCCTCCTACTTTGAATATACAAAATTAATGCTCACCGCTAGATTCCGCGGAAAATGCAGGATTCGTGAAACATTTTTTGCTTCACAACAAATTTTAGTAATAATTCAAATTGCATGGCTGTAAATTCTATTCGCTCAACTTCGAAGCAAGGCAAATATGATAGTCGAACGATTTGAGTTTGAACGGGTGAATCGCTGCTGAAGAAGCTTCTTCCTCATGTTTGATCCCTCTCTCCTTGTGTCTCGGTTGAATATGGTACTTTGAATACGGTCCATCCAATGGGTAATCCAGCATTTTTGCCTACAAGATGAACATTGAAAGATTCACTTTGGCAACCAAGCGGCAGGTTTTCTCAATGATTCAGATACGTATCCTAGAAGTATCATGATTCACACATGTAAAGGGATAAGATGATTAGTCCCTTGTTGGTCACAACGGAGAGAAAAGTATAAATAGCTTCTGCCAAATGTCTGGGTTTAATCTTCGTAACTTTTAACGACCTCACAAATCTCCAACCTGTTCATTATAAAACTTGTTTCGCAACTCTCGGAAGCACCATTTGAGAGGAACAGCATACCCCTAAACCTGAATTTGCTTGAAGAATCATCGATTTTAGCAAAAATAGCAAACCGCTCAGTCTCAGGATGTGTAAAGACTATACTGACAAGGCATCTTGTTTGTGGGCTTGCAAACGCCGTTTAAATAGGGTGGCATGCTACCGACAGAAGGGGATGTATAGTGAAGACTGCGACGAATCTGTGCCTTTGCACGAGCTACTTAAAAAGGTCGATCGCCCACAGTTTTGCGAAGGTGGTAGAGGGCTCTCATATTGGAACGGTGTCCCAGGCGCAAAGGACGTTCAGAAAAGACTTGAACTGACTGAGGAGATTACGGCTCTGGGCCCCGGGGAGATCAACAGGGAGAAGGTAAAAAGATGTAAGGACAAAATCACAGAGCTTCCCAATTTCAAACCCCCAAGAAGAACAGAAGCAGGAATGCAGCATGAGGCCGAGCACTTGGCTAGGCGGGGAAAGGCGACAGAGTCCAAGAAGGTCCTGGAAAAAATGGAGGACCAGAAAAGCGAATGGAAAAAGGAATCTGAAGGACGGGAGGCATTTGTAGGATTTGCAATGAAGCAGAGAAAAGACCCTTCTTACAAAGTTAAGAAGAGTCCAGACACAAAGACGAAGCGGAGGAGCTCTATATCCTCAAAGCTTGCATCTCTTTCGGTGATATCTACTTCACAAAGACCTAGCGGTAGTGAAGTTATGATGGCAACAAACCAGCAATTTTCACCACCTGTACCCGAAGGATTTAGCACAGATGTCCAAAGACCTCAAAGATCCCAGCGGGAAGAAGAGTACGAACCAGAGTGGGAAAGAATCAATAGAGAGGCTGCGCAAAGGGCAGGCCATGCAACCAATGCTCTTTCTTCCCATAAGGAAGATGAGGCTCTGAGATCTGATGCCGAACGGGCTTTGATGAATCTAATGCAGCATACAAGGGGACAGCCATGGTTAGCCAATAGTGTTGGACAGGAGCGAGATAGTGCCCATGATACTCAGATGCATGGAGGTCAACATAGAGTGCAGACATCTGGAGTACGTACACTAGCTAATACATCAAGTACACAAAACTCAAGTCACGGGAGTTCAAGTCATGGTCATGATGGTTCTTCGACTCATAGTCAAGGACAAATTAATCCCACCCCACAAGTGCCAGTGAGTCGAACGGCAGCACCGTTGCCAAATCCACAAGACAGCGGTGAACACCAATCCCAATCTAGCAGCACTCCCGCCCAAGGATCCACCCAAGGAGGATCAAGAAGCACACATGGAATCAACCGCGGTACTTCCAAAGAGAAGAAGAACTCTGGCAGTAAAGGTGGAGGTAGAAAATAGTCGCATCAACTATAAGATCCGCTGCTATTCTTTTAGCGACTATTATATATACAAGCCGACTGGATGATCCTACCTTTGTGGAATGTGGATAAGTGTACGATAGTATTTCTCATTTTCTGCTTTGCGTTGTATTTTGCGATTCTTATTCTCGGTATGAAAGTTGTAGGTTGCGGAAGGGTCTTCTACGCCAAAAGATTATTTAATTATCGTTGACATTTGAGTCTTTGGGCGATGGTTTACAAATTTACCTGTACATCTAGGATCAATTTAGAATGCGTTGGCTTTGGAAAAATTCTTTCAAAAAAAGTGAACACTTGACCTAGAATTGGAGATTTTGCTACTGATACCAAATTTGAATGTGTAGCTTGTAATATTCAAAAAAGGGTGAGAAGCAATGAACCTCTATTATATCCTTAGTTGCCTGAAGCATACTATATATAACTATTGTGATTAAAGATGGATATAACGTGTGTATGAGATATTTATTAGAAAGACTTAAGAGTTTAGATTTCTTATATTTTATATCAGTAAGTCTTCTACAATTATAAGGCCGTTTTCGAGATAATTCAAAATGTTCTTATTAACCGCAGGCATTTTTCTCTGATGACAATTCACGAATTAGTATATTTGAGCAAATTAAATATTGGCCTTATAAGCAAATCATTGACATCAAATCCAATGAAGTGAACTTCATTTAAGTCCCATCTAACAAATTCAAGAGCACCGACTACTCAAACATCAGTGTCTATGCTACAATGAGAGAAGAAGATGGAGCCCAACTTGTGAAAAACAGATTGTGAAAAGAATGGCATAAAAGAAATAAGTTCAAACTTGCGTCTCCTTGTGATTCATCTACATCTCATGGGAAAGTGGTTCAAAGTCACCATTCTACACATCAAATTAGCAAGCACTTGTGAATCATAGCCTTGAGAAATATAGTGATCCCAGAGAGATTGCTGATAGCTTGGATTTCCTTAGACATTATTCATATTTGAAATATGAGTGCGACATATTCTACAAACCTTTGTCATAGCTGGGCGCTGCTTCAAACATTAACAGGCATAATTAACCACCGTTGATTCAATCACTCTCCAAATCTAATGCAAAACCACTTTGCAGAAAGATTTGATTTGGTTGCCGGCGAGTTTTTACGATGTGTCATACATACAAGAAACTACATGCATGCTACCATGCTATTGACAATGTATCATACTGTGGGAACAAGGGAAGATACGACCCACAATACAAAAGGATGGCAATGTTGGGATTCCTCCTGAAGATCCATTGCCGGGAAAAGGTCATAAATCTTCTAGAGGGCAATCAAAAGACTGGAAAGCAAAAGACCGCCATGCTGCCAAAGAAAAATATAGGAAATCTGGTGGTAAGAGTAAGTAACTGAGCAGGCACAATACTCAGCATTTGGTTCAACCTCGCTTTGTTCTGCGGATATATATACGGTTTTACTCATCGTTCCTGAATTTTATTTGGGAATATCTGTGAGATAAGGGTTTGATCCTTGTTTGGCGTTGGATATTACACAGGATTTTGGTACAAAAGCTTTTCTACGGAAACTTTGGTTTACACATGCGTTGGTCTTACAAAAGCGCTGAGTTTTCAAGTTTGCTTTCCAAAGGCAGTCGTCTTGCCGATGCCTTGATTTTCAAAAGCATTGATTTCCTCAAAGGTATTAATTTCAGAAAGCTCTGGATTTAAAAGCAGTGTTAATTTTCAGAAGCGTTGGTTTTATAAAAGTTCATCCTTCCTCAGTAAAAGCAATTCAGGTGTGTTGAGTTGTGAAAGTCATTCTCCACCATGCCCTAGAAACTCTTCCAGGGATATCCAAACCCTTGGCTGAGAACTAAATTGGTGCAATCGACCATTTCACTTGATTCATAAATTTGAGAAGCATATTAAACTATGTGCAAGTACGTATGATCTGTAGCTACACAATACCCAAAATGGATATTGTGTAAAAGTCAAGAGATTATGTAAGGCAGCAGATGGCGGAAACAATCACTAAAATGTTTAAACGCATTTTCATTTACATGTGACTCACAAATTTATTCGCTGCATGCGAATATCATTGGAATGTGCTATTGTGTAGAGTGAAATCTTCGACCTCAATAACTGGTATCCAAATGATTCACTAATTAGATTGTATGACAACAGAATACATGCGCCAAAATTTAACAACGTTGGATTGAATCATACAAATACTGTCTCTAGCATCGCTCCGCAGTGCAGCAATTTTTGCATCACCGTCCCCCTCCATAACCCCTGAGGGAAGCGAGGTACCTCGATAACCCATCACTGTAGCATGCGAGCCATTCGGCCTAGGGGCTTGTTCCTTGACAGCACACCGCCGGGATGACTCAACCCGTCTTACGCACTTCCTCATTTTAAACGATACCAATAGCTCGAAAAGTTCGTTGTGTCTTCAATTAATTGCAGCTTCACCATGAAAGTTGTCATTGAGCCTCATAACCCTCAGTGGGAAGTCGAATTCCTACAAATTCGCGACTCGTTGCGGGAGATTTTGACGGGAATACCGATCGTCGGAATCCAGCACGTTGGCAGCACATCAATCCCAGGACTCGTCGCAAAGCCTCTACTTGATATTGATATCATCATCAAACCGATTGATCTCGATGCAACGAGAGCTGCAATAATCGCCGGCGGCTACTTGGACCTCGGAGAATTGGGTGTTCCGGGTCGTTTTGCATTCAGACAGCCTGGATATGGGCTACTTGATCAAGCAGGATCGCACACAGCTGATGAGACCGGTGAAAAGAAAGAAATGAGGAGAAATACATATGTGTGCATTGAAGGATGTCTGTCATTGAGAAACCATCTTGATTTGAAAAGGGTGCTGTTAGAAGACGATGAGCTCAGAAATGAGTATGGTAAAGTCAAGGAAAGACTGGTGGCGATGGAGAATATCGATGTGGACACTTATTGCAGAGGGAAGAACGAGGTTATGTTCAAGATTCTGAAGAAAGCTGGCTGGAGAGAAGAGGAACTTGAGGAAGTAAGGAAGGCCAATGAGTGATTGATATGAGGAACGCTTCGCCGTTCTGTCAGTATTTCAGTCTGTGGTATTCTGGCAACATTGAGCAAATCCCAACATGGCCACGAATCCTAGTCAAGAGATCTTGAAGAACTATGAAGCTCTATAGGGTGGCATGGTCGAGATGGAATGTTCTTCCACTTCCGAATCGGTGGTTTGAGAGTAATTGCCTGCTCATCATTTTTGAATGAGCGTCATTTGATTAAATTACTGCCTACATGCTGAATGTTGTAGGAAATCGGCAAAGCACTTTAATTTACGAAATTTAATGTCTCCTCATCGGTACTCAGAACAAACTCTCTATATTTTCTCATCGAAGCGTGCTATGACTCCCCGCTCGCTGGTTTCGGATTTCCACAGGAAGGTCGTAAGGAATCAGATATATCTCATCACGGCGGCTTCTCCGAGGTCCAAATATAGCTGAAGTGATTGCTGGTAATTCTCATGAATGTTTCTGATGCTCTCACAGTCTCCAAGATCTGTAAGATTTCAACACGGGCTAGGGTGCTATTTTTGTGAATAGCTTTATCGGTCAATCCTCGGTTACACCATGTGGGACTCCACCACTCGGATCTCCAGATCGTCGGCTCGCTTCTGCTGTGGCGTTACCTATCGATCTACCACCGAGAGAAGCTAAGAAAGACGATGCCGCTTCGAGCTTTGGTGGAACGCTCGCGTGGAGGCAAAGCTTCCGAGTTACCGTCGCGGACGGTTTAGTAGCAGGAGGGCTTTACCGATGTTGACAGCGGTTTACTAGCTACATAATTTTCAAGATTTGCTAATCCTGGGAAGATGAAAGGTTTGAATAGAGAGATGCGACCTCAGAACCCTTTACTCCCAATCTGCTGACCACAAATCTGATTGTTGATATCAGGTACATGTCGCTTGCCACTACGGAGATGGGGTCCTGAGACAGTAGTCTAATATCGCACAGACACTATCCCTTCTTGACAAACGCTAAGACCTTTCCTTGCTCTCTCCACACCTCTTTTGGTCACGCACAGGCAGAGTTTAAGAGAATGGCAGAGTGTCTAAAAGATTTTCTATGCAGAATGCTCCACTTTTGGGAAATAATCCGAACAAGCGATTGAATGGAGCGACGATGTTAAGAATCACCCTCACTAGCACCCCCCGGCAATTTTGGGTATAATAAAGATACCTGGATGCCCACCCTTTATACATTGCGCACGGAAAAGGTTCTCTATATTGGAACTTTTTCTTAATACGCACAATTATATTTGAAACTATAGTTTACTGGACCTGCATACTTCAATATGAGGCTTCCCGCAAGCTTAATCTTTACATGCAGTCTCTTTTTGAGTTTCAGAGCAGTAGCGGCACAGAATTTGACTCTTGCAGATACCCCTCCTTGCGCGGTAAGCCCTGCTTCAACTCATTCGTTACACTTATTGATTGAAACAGCTACAATGTCTTTCGAAAGGCCTTTCATCATTGGGCTCTAGCGGGTCTTTGCCGCTGCAAGATATAGTTTGCCCCAATATTACACTTCAATCAGATCTATCGGAGTGTGTGCAGATGTCATGTCAATTCAGAGACCAAATCAGTAGGATCCTCTGATCCAATCTGACATGAAAGTTCAGCTGATTCGGTCTTTAGTTGCGAGTGAAGTTCTAAAGTCAATATGCCGAGGCTCCCCATTGAAGACACGGAGTAACGAGATTATTGTACTCACCATTGTCTTTTCAGCGGTGTCATTTCCAATTGCTGGACTGAAATTCTACACAAGATGGGCAGTCAGCCGCAAGCTTGATTGGGATGATTACACTGCTTTGATCGCTACGGTCGGTTGCCATGTTAAGACCCCACGGTGTCGATCGTTAACTCCTTTGTAGATCCTCATGGTATTTGTTGCTGCTTTGGAAATAGCGAGTAAGCGCGCGACACAACATATAATGCAGGGGAACGAACACTCATATGTGATGCAGGTGCAAAACTTGGACTTGGACACCATTACTGGACTATCTCAGCTGTTAATGGGACGTTGATACTTAAGGTAAGCTTGACGACAACTCAAAGGCTAGGTCGCTGATAACCTCTTCAGTTGTATTATGCCATACAGATGTTTTATATCCTTGTTCAGGTCACGGCAAAAATGTCTCTTCTCTTCCTATACATCCGAGTATTTCCTCGAACTCGCACCGCTCTTCTCTGCAAAGTCGGCATTGCTTTCCTCGTCCTCCATGGAATAATATACCTCTTCCTTATAATATTCCAATGCACGCCCATCGTGGCCATCTGGGACCACAGTATCACTGGCAAATGTCTCAAAACCACCGCTATTATTTATTCAGGTGCAGCTTTCAGCATTCTAGAAGACTTCTTTATTTTGATACTTCCGGTTTCTGAGATCAGAGGTCTTCAAATTGGGAAGGGTAAGAAGTGGATTCTATTCTTCATGTTTTCTATCGGTTCTTTGTAAGTCATATGTGGATCTGCTCATATCGCAGAAATACTCACCACTACCATAGCGCCTGCGTCACCAGTATCATTCGTCTCAAATATCTCTCCGACTTCTCGAGTTCCCTCGATGCTACATGGGACCAAACAGATATCTTCAAGTGGTCTCTGATCGAGCTATTCGTCGCTCTTCTTTGCGCTTGCATTCCTTCTCTCCGAGCCTTCCTTGCTATGGCTTTCCACAAAATCACCTCGTCTGTCCGAAAGACAACAAACAAAAGTAACGATACAAGTCCTCTCCGCTCTGGCTTGCAGAAATTGGATGATTCCGATGCGAATGATCCATACGCATTGCCAGAAATCAAACAGCAGCTTTCGGTGAAGTTGCGTGAGAAGGTTCTTGATGGGAAGGACTCCACCAAAGATGTGAATAGTCCAGAGAGCCCAAGTGATAAACCACCGGGGGAATCGTTCAATTGGGAACAAGGGCGTATTCAAACATTTCTTACTGTATGAAATGGGCTATCCGGCCAAGCAAACGTTTATCAAAGCCGGTGATTTATGACCTTATAAATGTAAATGTAATAATATTTCCAACCCGAGATTTTGTAGCAATCAAGCGGGTGAGTTTACGGTCTGGGACACAGCCTCTATATAAACCCCTTCCCCTGAAAGGGTGGGAAAAGTCCGGAAGCCTGTCGCCTAATTAGGCTTCGATAGGGGTATGCAGGTCGGCACTGCCACACACTACCGGCAAGTTGGGATGCTGACACGTGCAATGACGGTGACGAAAACGAAAACGATTCATATGGAGTCGCACCCGCTCTTAATCATCTCATGATAATCAGTCCCCGTGTATAATATGCCGCCGAGAAGAACGCATCGCAAGTCAAGAGGTGGATGTTTGAGATGCAAAGCAAGGCGTATCAAGGTCAGTGGCTCTCTTTTGTTTTCAGGTTCATTTTCCCTTCCGAAGTTCCCGGGATCGACGGTGCATCCACATATTTTTAAAAGATTTGTCGTGAAATGTAAAGCTGCGAAGAAAAACCAAGAATTCAGAAATGAGGTTTCTATTCTGTCTGAGGACACACTTTCAGATTCTACTGGGTATCTGGACGAATTGAATTTGCTAATAAGCGTAGTGTGATGAAATACATCCAAAATGCGGGCCTTGCACAAAGCGAGAACTACCATGCAGCTTCGAAGATGGCGGGAGCTTCGATAGTAGTCCCTCAACACCATTTATGAAGACATCATTCTCAGCAGGGGCTTCACCCGCGGACTCATCTTCAGCAATTCTTGGGCCAACAAAACGTAGCCAAGAGATTCCCCGAGATGAAATTAGTCCAGGCATGCAAAACATAGATCTGAACGGAGATTTACAAGCCACACGGATACAGGAACTAAGACTACTTCATCATTACTCAACCATAACGTACGAAAGTTTTTCAGAAAAAGAACGGGATAATTACTTCAACAAAGTTGCTATCCCACGTCTTGCTATGAATCACGATTTTCTCCTAGATAGTCTTTTCGCCGTGGCAGCGTTACACCTAGAGCAGCTCAAAGACAAGCCCGGCAGATACTGGCTACGCGCTGGACTGGACTATCAGCAACGATCACTTGTCAACTTCAGCAAAGCCGTACGAAATATCAATGCACAAAACTGTGAAGCTGTTACGGTATGTTCTATGTTTACGATTGTCGCTGCCTTAGCAGCGCCTGCCGTAACTGGAGACCACCCTGTGGATAGCATGGCTGGGATGCTTGGGCTAAGAGGTCTTCTTGAAGGAGTCGTAAATATTCTTCATGAATGGCGGGGTTATCTTCTGAATGGGGAATTAAAAGATTTTTTCGAGCCAATGTTAGACCCTCCATTCTGGAATGCAGAGATCATGACACGGATGGTAGAAGAGTAGGTGTAGATTCATTCTTTTGGCTGATAGGCGGCTGATTTTCAATAGAAACCAGTCAATGGAAGTTTCAAATGTGACCAGGTATTTAATTCTAGGCAGCTGCCGTGATGTCCTCTGCTCACTTGCTTAGTTCAATACTGTCCAATCTTCAGAAGCTCGACAAAGTGTTCATAAATACTACCTCTCCCCACAGGGACATCTATCGAACGGCTTGTAAAATACTACAGAATATGGTCCACACCTTCATTAACAATAAGTCTGCAGGCAGCATGATGTCCTTTCCACTCCTCATCGACCCCCATCTGGTTTCCTTGTCAGAAAGCGGGGATATATTGGCACGTGTTATCTTTCTTCATTATGGAGTTGTACTGCATCTCAATCACGAGAAATGGTACATCAGCGATGGAGGAAAGAGACTTGTTCAGGCAATGGCTCCTTTACTTGAGGGTGAGTTGGAGTGGTCTGATGTCCTGAAGTGGGCGAAGATGGTTGTTGGTGCTGGATGATAAGGACTTATTATTCTCTGTCTCGATTAAGTTCCCACAGTCCCCCTTTCTTTGCCAAAAATGGGCGCAGCCGGGACCATTCTCGAATTACCCGTACCCGCTTTTAATAGCAGTATAATGATGAATACAGTGTATTTAATAGAAACTCCACTATTTGAACTCCATGGCACACTGCAAGACTATATACTACAAAAATTGAATACAGGCGGCCTGGCAAATGGTTCCTTCAAGTAGTATGAAGAATTGAATGTAGGTCACGTTTGACAAAGCATAGCAAGGTCAACGAATGCTTTCCTCTCATGTACAAGAGCGCACGAGACATAGGGTCCTCAGATTCATCCCTTTCGGAGACTGGTAAAATTGGGATCATATAGCAGAACAAATCTTTCATAAGTATATACTCAAAATTCTTGGCTCGAATCTCTATTAAACAGCAAACGAGTGTTTGGATCATCTTTCTCTTGCCTCTCTCAACTTTCACCTTTATCCATTAATGTTCGCCTCTTGAAACGAGTCTTTCTTCTTCTAGGCCGCCCGCGACCTTCAAGTCTTCCACACCACCCCGCTACAAAGAACATGAAGATGTAAGATGCAATCTACATTTTTTCGCCAGCAGGCTTCGCCTCAGCTGGTTTAGCTTCAGCAGGTGTTCCTTCAGCAGGCTTGCCTTCAGCGGGAGGTGCCGTAACAGGAGCTGCAGCGCCCTCCCCTTTCGGAGCCTCAGTAGCTGTTCCATTCGTCTTTGCTCCCGATCCAGCAGCACCATTCAAAGCCCCAATCAATGCAGCCAACCCATCTGCCCCTCCACTTGTAGCTGTCCCTTGAGGCTTCGCTCCCTCTGCAGTCGCGGTTCCATTCTTGCTGGCTCCAGCACCGTTCAATGCACCTAGTAGTGCCACGAGTCCATCTGCATTGCCTGTTCCTTTCGGTTTGTTCGCAGATGCCGTGGTGTTTCCCTTATTGACGTCTGTACCAGCTACGGTAATCCCACTTCCATTTCCTTTGGCTGTCGAGTTACTGCCTTTCGATCCTTGGATATTGATTCCACTTGCACCACCAACACTTTGGCTTCCATCTGCGAACGTTGTGATTCCCGATTCACCTCCAACGTTGGTGGTTCCATCTCCTTTGCCATTGACTGCTGATTGTCAGTCACAGTACTCCCAATTAATTTTGCAGTCCTCCTTCGCAACCAAACACGTACCCGTAATACCAGCTCTTCTTGTCAGAGATGGCGCTCTAGGAATGAACAGCGCCTGAATTCCCACCACTACCGCGATCAAAAGAACCACCCTCATGTTTATTAAAGAATAATTTTCCCAAAAAATGAAATACCAAGTAAAGAATGTTCCAGACAATCAAGCAATTCAAAATCCACTTTCAAACCAATCTAGAAGCAATAACCCACAAGAAAATGAGATGCACAGCACTGATCGCGAATCCCAAGTGCGGGAGCGATCCATACAATACCCCATTGTGCACTTGCACAATCGCAAGGTGTCCCACCAATATCCACTTTCCTGACTCTTCTCTGACAACAATGTCATCTTGGCATGGTTCTAGATCACGGTTGTTGGAGCGAAACATGAGATGAGGCTCTTGGCTGTGCATATGGAACATGTTTTGGCTCAGGCGGCTTCAGCCAAGACATGGTGACGAGAATGCACGTGACATGATACTCAACAGGCTGATGGTGACTCTTAAGTTTAGTCGAGTGACATACATTCATTCCATTATGATATGACTCAATAGATACCTTATAACCTTCATTGTCTGTAGATTGCCCAATTATTCTACCTTAGGCGTCACAGATATTGCATGCTTCCATTGTGGGAGAATCATCACGTGAATGGTGCCGTTTCCGGACTACAACCCTGTATGTTTCTGTCTAATTGCTAGAGGAATCGATTCTTTTTGGAGTGAGGAGTTGAATTTTGAAAGTATTTTCCCTGATATGCTTTAAAACTACAGGAAATTAATGATGGAGTGGTCTTAACCTTTTGAAGTTCTCACAAAAGCATTTCATAATTGACTGTCCCTAGTGCATACTAGCGAGGAAGAAAACTATATATACCTCGTAAACCCGTATATATCTTAGAGTCCGTGAGGGAGGGCTCCTTGTAAAATCCTTTATTTAACCTGCAATCAGGGATATAAAAAATGGTGTCTTACTACTCTTTGGTGAGATATTTGCAGGGGCATTGATACAGATCACTTGAAGAACATCATCGATGTAATAAAATGTTCAAATTGCTCAGGGTATTACCTAAATGGCAATAGTTCCACCATACCTCCGACGTGACCCCAATGAGTCCTGGGACGCCGTACATGCATGCATTCGTGCAAACAAAAATGCCCAAAGGTCCAACTATGTAAATCAGACTTCAGGTTAATGTTCGCCCATTGTAGCAAAATGAGCTAAGTTCCCGGCTTCGGTGTTGGCGGTGCTGCCCAGCCCACAAAAGCTCCTTCTCCAAGGTGTTGTACATGGGACATGAAACCGTACGAGGCACATACCTCGCACTCTTTGCCTACAACCTTCCAAGGTTTATCATAAAACATTTTCGCCTTGCATTGATTGCAATAAATAGTCCATCGGTACCACGCAACAAGATTGCTGCTATTTTCCATCTTGGCGCAAGTTCAATAACTTTCCGAGGCTTGGATACTTGCTTCTGATTTGGTTTGATGTCTACTTGACAGACGTGTTCCACGAAATGATGTGGCTAAAAGACTTGGAATTGTCGCTGTAGAGCTTGAAGGGCTATTTGGATTTGTTTGAAGTGCTATTCGAAGTATTGTTTGAAGTTGTGCTTAAAGCTGTTTTTTTTTGGAAGTTGTGCTTGAGGTTCTGCTTGAAGTTGTGTTTGATTTGGTAATTGCAAGAAGCAGACGAGGGAGAGGAGGTTTTCTTTTATACTTCCTACAAGCCCCATCTCAGACTACTTGGAATCATAGAGTAGGGAAGGAATCACAGTCTCCAAGGTTTCTTGAATCATCAGACTCAGGTTAGGTGGCATACTCAAATGGACGATTTGGAATAATTAACATCATTAATCTGTGATTCTCAATATAATATACGAATACCAAAGATATTTACGGCTTTTCTAGGATTTTTTCACAACGAAGTCAAGTTGGGGACAAGAAGGCAATGACACAATGTTCCAACTAGCTTGAATTTATTTTTCACACCGACTTTCCATATCTATTTCTTGTCTTAATAATCGATTACGGAAAGATGGACTCTTGAATTGAGCGCCTGTAAGCATAGCACGAAAAAGAATGCTATTTGATATCAATTATAAATAAAATATGTGCGTAAGAAAAATTGGAAACTTCCTTTAATTCACTCTTATACAAATATTGAAGTCTGATCGTTAATATCTCAACATTACAGTTACTATTTATTCTTCGATATAAGAAGTTTAATCAGAATTATAAGTGCTCATGAGCAGCTGTATAAAAGCCGTGTTATTGTGGTTTCCCTTATTTCCCCTTTCACTATTTTCTAGCCTATCATGTCCATTGGCCTATCATACAAGTTCCCTCTATCCCCAATGTTCATCCTAACATTTAATACCCCCATTCCTTCCATATATCGACCACAAGTGGCCTTGCTCATGTTGATCAAACAGCTGGACAACTGTGGAAACACGTCAGATAAATACCAAACCCTAGAGGAGCCTAGATGATAAATAGCGGGTATTAATTAGACCGCTTTACATGATAATTGCATAGTGGGCATCTTGAAGGAGGTGTGCCGAGAAGTGACTTGTCCTCGAAGCCCTTATATTTGCAACCCTCTCTCAAGCATTGAACTATGATCGCGTTATCCATGACTATAGTATATTGATGGTTGACTTGTTGGATTTGGTAATTCGTTGGTTATTTTCTTCTTTTTGGAGTTGATAAAGTTGTAAGTGGGTAGATATGTGGATGTGAGAGTTTTGAAGATGATGCTTATGAGAAAAGAAATTTGCACATTCTCCAGATTCCATATATAGACATAGAAAGATAGTTGAGAGAGGTGGAATGTATGGCGGTGATTCATGACTACTATCAATATTGTATATAATATAGTATCGTTTGAACTATGAGAAGAGTTAGTGATTCAATAACGAGAGGTAGATGTGATTGAAATAGATTTTTCTTGCCACAATAACAATCACAAGAATTTTAAACAGTTGAATTTATTGTCATTTGGGCTGCTTCGCTGTCGCTAATTTGGTAGTGTAGTGATTGATTCCCTACGCTCCGGTACCTGACAACCAAAGAGAGGCTATCGCCTGATGACCCCGCCCCCTGAGTTAAGCGAGAGAGGTGATATCCGCTTCCATTGCAGACAGGCATCATTTGTGTTTAGGGATCACGAGGACGATTGAAAAGGAAATGATGCATCCCACGGCAACATAAGTTATCGTATACCCGATTTCACATCTCAAACTACATCGCTGAAAATCCTATTTCACACTTTCCACACACCCTTTATCCTAGACCCCCTCATGCTGGGCTCCATCCTCAGTTCCTTCTCATAGTATCTACAAACCTATTCTCCTCCGCAAACTCATATATAATCTCTACAAGTGTGCGTAACATTCCATCCATCCACAGGATTTCCAAGTCCCTCATAGCTGTGAGAAATGTCATCATCCCCTGAGGCAACATGTCTTTGAACATCGTTAGTGCCGTCTTAAGCCATGCGACCACCAATGACGACGAATGTCCTTCAAAGGGTTCTTGGGAAACTGCAATACAATTATATCCGGGATCTCAATGAACTCGTGACTGTATTTTATAATACACGAATTGCTTCCGATAAAGACATTTCACCTCTGCTCCCCTTCCCAGATATCAGCGTCTTCGTTTTCTTTGATGGTGTCATCCATGCATTTGATCCCTCCATCCTGATCCCCCTCGGACGCCGTTTCAATTGACCACACCTGCTCCAATGTTTGGAGAGAAGTCTAAAGTCCCCTTTAGACATTCGTCCCAGCAGAGGCCTACGCATGTATCATCGGTGTTTATGCAATGGTGGGTATCGCTGCTGATCTCTGTATGCGTGTCTTCGCGCCCACGCTTCTCTCCCAGATTCCCCGACTCAGGTTCGCCGCCTAGTGCTGGGCCTGATGGAGTGGAGGAACTGGGACTTCGAGAGGCTCGTGAAGTATGGCGGTGGTCCTCATTGATTGGAGTTGCTGAGTATTTCTTTCCTGCCTGAGGTATTAACTGCCGATTCGGTTTAAATCGCAACGGTCCCACCAAGTCAATCTCCCTTTAAATGCAAGACCACTCACAAACGAGTTGTAACACTCGTTCAAACCCGTCCAGAAGCACACAAAGGCCCCTCTTAGGTATATGATCCGAATCAATATCTGCCCTCATGAAGTTCTATGCTGATTATTGACTGCGGCATATAGTCCCAAAATTCTTCCATACATCTCTCAAACATCGCTCTCCACTCTATTTGCTGAGCGCCGCTTCCTTCAATACTGCTAGCGAGGTCTCTTGCCCCAATGGATTCACCAAAGAGTCTCACCCATCAAGTTATGGACAGTCAATTCGACCCCGAAAACTCATGGATAACTGTCATGTGTCGAGCCTCACGATTTCAGATTACTGTATCACTTAAAGATCTTCGCGGAAGCTGCTTTGAGCTAGAGTACTCCCAACTGGTTGCCAAAGTCGACGATATGGACAGTGGAGCTGACGACGACTACGAGGCATTGTGTAGCTGGATTGTGGAACCATGCTTTCCTTACTTTCGAGAACGTGCAAAGCATGTACCTGAGGATCTCACTTTCGAAGCGTTCTACTATCCACCAACCTATCATCTGAAGCTTATGGTTTCAGCGTCTTCCCTTTACGCTAAGGGTACTCGAGATCGTCACATTATCAATCCTTTCGCTCTGATGATCCCGTCTCGAGACCTTCCACAATATCCACAAGTCTGTTTCTCAAAGGCATCAGATATCCAAATTGTCCCTGCGGTTACCGAAACCTATGACTATTTGTCCGAAATCCCCCGAAAGGCCAGTATTGGCGATGGCACCATCAAGTTCTTTAAGCCCGCGCTTGACAAGAGCCAAATTATCAGAGAAATCGATATGCATTCACGTATCCTTAATGCCGGTTTGAAGGGCAAGATTAGAGTGGCCAACTTTCACAGTATTGTGATATCCAAAGACGCTAAAATGACGATCGGCCTGCTGTTTGACTTTATACCCTCAATCGGCGAATCTTTGCAAAGTCGTCAATGCAAGATGGCCTCAGAACATCATGCAAAGTGGAAGCAGCAAGTTACAGCTATTGTTAAAGAACTGCATTCTCATGATATTTTGTGGGGTGATGTTCATCCTGGGAATATCGTCATCGATAAGAATTTCGATGCTTGGATTGTGGATTTCGGTGGTGGGTGGATTGAGGACTTTGTTGATCGCAAGAAAGCAGGTACAAAGGAAGGAGATTGGCAAAGGGTTCAAAGAATCTTCGAAGAATGGATTACTCGATAGGGGTGACCTAGACTGCCTTGCGGTGACCAGAAACCTCCTTTGCTAGACGGTTTGGCTCCCATGGTGACTCGGACGTCGTTTCCCCTATACTAGACGTCGTCGCCCTCAAGATAGCTTATAGATATATGCGACTTCCTAGTATAAGAATATATATAAGGGTACAAATTTCCCTTCAAATTTGATTATTCGCCTTCTTATTCCTCCTAATTCCCCAAGCTTCTTCTAAAGCTTTATTTCTATATATATTATCCTATTAGAGTTATGCGGTCGATTTGCAGGAATTACCAACTCGGAATTTGACCAGGGAGTCTCTTCCTTGATGTATTCTCTCCCAATAGAAGGCGCTTCCTTGCTTCTCAATGCATATTGTTGCCCAGACGGTGATTTGAACTGGTGGGGTCGCATCAATATCGACCCTAATTGACGTTCCAGCCGCCCGCACATGGTCCTGACGGGGCAATTCGAGCTCCGAATTACTTGTTCTGTTGGTCAGTGCCGCATTTAGCTGACGTTGGCCAATCCCCAGACAGTATCACCCCCAGCAAAGTTGGGAGGCTGGGAATGCGGCTCCGTTTTGCTGAGAGTGTGGTGCTGTCGAGATTCCGGTATTATAACAGCTATATTATATTAAACTATCATGTATCAGTTATGTACTTTGGTAGCGGTTTCAATGAAACAAACATTTCGATTCGAATTCCATAATCTCAGGGTGATAATCATGCAGAAAATTTCTCCAAGGTGCGAGGAAAGCAGTAATTGTTAAAGTATACAACACTCCAAGTCCAAGAAATGCATTTCGATATGTGGAATCATTTTTGTAGCACGGTGTTTGTGATTCCAAGCCAGCGGGCTCTCCGCCTTCGAGTTGCTGGTATCTAGTGTTGCTCATTTTGCATAGTCGCAACAGTAAATATGATCAAGGGGTAGTTCAAGAGAATTTTGGATATATGTGAGTCGGATAGAGTTCTCGGACTCGGATTGGTCGGATATGATAGAGTTCGACGCATGAAGGGATGAAACGTAGACTACAGATGATAGATTAGCATTGCACATTATAGAGTTTGGGTTATTTCCAGTCTAGCATGTTTAAAAATTAGAGTTCGTCAGATGCCTCTGTCCTCACATGGCCATTGAGTCATAATTTCATCATGCTGTCTAAGGAAAATCCATGATGCAAATTATACAATTCTGAAATTTTGCGCGCTACCTTGTTTAAGTCTAGAATAATACATTCAAATCAAAATCAAACCTCCTCACTCCATCCTCCAATCCATCCAAGTATCCTCAATTGGTCTTTAGCTAGTCTTTCATCTTGGATTCAGAGCCAGAAATTCCGAGCATTCGTTATACATATCCCAGTCTATGCCTTTTAGGCTTTCTATATATGGTTCTTCATTCAGTTGAATGTCATCATCGTCTGAAATATCACTCTCGTCCTCGGTTACAATTCTTGCAACTAGTTCTGTCGGTTTTGTCCCATCGATTGATGCCTCACTGTCTCGGGCATTCCTGATCCCTCTTGAATTGAGGTCTGCAATGTCGATCAGCTGGATGGCCTTGATTTCTTCCGGTATCGTTTTCCCTTCTGTCGCCTTTGAAATCTTGTCTTCTTTGTTTCCGTATACGATTTTGACCTCCATGAATTGGGCGGCCCAAACTTGCTCTCCGTTAAAGCCGCTACTGGTATTTGCCTGGCTACTGTTATTGATGCTGGCTTTGGCCCCACCTTTGGCGACGTTGGGAACCCCTGAAGCAATAGCTCCAGCATCTACAGCGCCCTCGACTGAACCACCTGAAGACCGAGCAACACCAATCTGTACATCACCATCCGTGACGAATTGTATTCCAGTGACCATCCAAATTTTTGGGGTGTTGAATTTATGTTTTCCTAACTTTCCTTTATATGAGATACTCGCTTGAGTTCGGATCCAGTCTCGCACTCCTTCCTGGGTCATGACTTCTTCCCTCATGAATGTCTCTGGTTTCTTGATCTTAAGTCTGCGACCAGACTTGCCTTCAAGAGTTGCAGTCACGGTTGCGTCTCGATGGCCTTCAGCTGTGAAAAGGTCGGAAAATTTTAAGGCTAGCGATGAGTCTCTGGAAACTGCGAAGGAAAGAGAAAATCCTCTGGCATCAGTCTGCTCTCGCCTTGTCCATTCTTGTATGTGCTGCTCGTATTTGGTCTGATTGAGACTGATTGCCATTAGTATATGCACATTATTTAATGCTGTTCACAACTCACCTCTCCCGATACTCGAAGCGTTTAGATTCAAGCCCATCGTCCGGATCTAGGGGATTGAGAAATAAACTTCCGAGACGTAAGTCTTCAGGATTGATTCCATGAGTGTAAGGGAGGAAACTGCGTTTCTGTTGTGGCGCCATAATTGTAGGAATTGATAGTACGATTTTTTTCTTTGAAACTCGGTGAGAGGTGAGAGAACTCCTGTCGACGATAATAAATAATACTGGAATGTTTCGACGAGTATGCCTCGAAGTGAAAAACAATCGATGCTCCAGGCTGCTCTTGGGGGCAGTGCGTCGCAATCCTGTCACAAACTCAGCCCTCGCCACCACCACATCTCGGTGAGCAACTCGAGCGCCACCTTGAACATTTTATGACCTGAAATGTATCTTTGCGCCAGCAGAATTGGCTCCAGCGCACACAGAGAAGAAAACCTGATATCGGAGTCGGTGTAAATCAATATAGTAGTAACATTTGACTCCAAGTATTAGGAGGAGCTCTGGGTCAAATTACGGCTTGAAGGCGTCCGAGGGGAGCGCGACTTGACCCTAGTGGCACAGCCTCCAAGCTTGCCTAACGAACTTTCCAGCTTCTGTAAATATGACGTTCAAGCCTATGATATACTAAGATCACGAAAACAACTATTACGAGCAAGAGAATAATTACCTTCATTTTTTTTTTAACTTACCTGCCTCTGGATCACCAATTATCCAGGGCTACGTCAACGCTATTGACAACGCCCGCGACAGGGCTTTAGCCTGCAATTGTGACTCTGCAGTTCAACAACGCCTCAGCGCTTGAGGTCAGCTGCGAGAGGAATTCTCCTTCAGCATTCAATTGGATCAAATAAGGGAGCAATGAAGGAGGCTCGCCGACTTGCTCGTCTGCGGCTCTATCACAATTTGACCACAAATTTCACTGCCACCTCCTGCTGCCGCAATGCAAATGGCGCCGAAGTCTGCAGAATGACCACAAGTCACACAGGAGGTAAAAGGGTGAGTGTTACCTGTTCATCATTATCTTTCGCCGCAATTAAACCAGCGCTTTGCAACTCTGAACGAGATTTCCGGCGGGTTTGAAAACAGAAGTATCTGATCTCATATGACAACGTCTCTAGGACTACGAAAGCTAGAGCGAAAAGCACAACCACAATTTCAGCATAGGCTCCAAACTACCAGGGTAGAACAAAGTTCAAGTCGCACCTCACGACCCCGTCAAGTATATTGGTGAGATTTTATCTACGAAACCCAGTGCCCCCTCGCCTGTATATCACTCAGCAAAGTCCTAAAAGCTCTATCTCGCAATTCGATGTCAAAGTCCCTCAAAACTTCTAGTGATGTTGTCGACGCTTTGTGGGGAAAACCCAGTACTACAGATGGGGGCGAGGATGGCCGTACAACATACAGGACATACACAACAGAACAAGGAATTCAGAGCAAAAAAGCCCCCTTAGACACCGGCTCATCAATTACTGGCACCCCCAGGAGCTACCAATCCTCCAAGTCTGGAAGTAATGAGAAGAAGCCAGCAACGCTACTCGCCTCGGAGATTGTCAGAACGGCTCGCCGAAAAGCTCATGATGCGGAAAGTGCAGGTGATATTGAGGGTGGAATAGGCGCTTTGGAAGAAGCCTTACAAATTATCATGCAGCAATGGGATTATCCCTCCGATTCTTTGAGGATGAGTGAAGCCGAAATATTTCTAGAGTTAGGAATGAAAGATGCCGCACGACACACATTGTCTCATTGCAAAATCAGTCCTAACACCAGGACGCTATCTACACCTCAACAAAACCCTTCCTCACAGAGACGGGGTTCCATCACCGACTCAATATTCTCCAAGCAGATGGCTGAGTTCAATCAACAACAAACTCAAGATCAAGAAAAGCTTCTACAGGCGTTACTTCAGGCAGAAGATTGGAAAAAAGCGAGGGAGGCTGCTGCTGAACTACATTGCATCGACCGAACGGCTTTTGATATCGAAAAGCCGATGGACAGGTTCCAGAAGTGTCGGCAGTTGCTCGCCATTGGTCTTCTGGAAGAGACTAGTGATCTCGTAGCAGACAATGATAAGACACGCCTAGGTTTGGGAAAAGCGCTTCGAAACTACAACCACGGTTGTTATGCAACCGAACTGTTCCACAAATATTTGGATCCCCCGGAAGGGCAAGTCATCAATGGCTTCGACCATAGAGACTGCACCAATCTTTTCTTCTCAGCTGCTCGGATATGTGTTCTGTTCCATCAGAAAGGGATTTTTGACAGGGATGGCACATATCTCACACCCATCAGATTCACAAGAAAATTTCGAAAAGATGACTTGCCATGTAGTCCTGCTCTTACTGAAAGCAGCTGGGATCTCCAAGCCCTACATTTCATGGAACAGGGGAGATCTCGAGCTCTTCGCGAATTAATCTTGAAGCAAAAGGCAGACGAGTCAAACCAACAAATCGTTACGGTGATGCAAAGGCGCTATCTTATGAAGCACGCAGTGTCGGCTGCCACACAGAGCAACAGAATCAAAAAGAGTCGAGACACCTATCGAGGAGAATCGGACGCCAAAAGTACTTCAATCCCCTCTCAACACCAAAACGACGCGCTTCTTGGACTTACTAATATAACGCCCCCTTCACCCTCTAATATTATACCTATCAGTGATATCAACACAAGGAAAGACGCCCGACCGTTAGCGATTCGAGCCCTTCTTGATACGCCTGGATTGGATGACTACAAGACGCCAAATGCCACCATACCATCCCCATCATCGTATGATGGGTCAGACATGACCTCAGAGCATCCAAGACTGGGCAAAGAAGATGCCCAGCTACGTTGGCAAAAAGCAATCCTATATGCATTGGCCGTCAGTAACCCAACTCTCAACGCTGCAATTCCGAAGTCAAGCTTCCTCAATCAATTAAGTAGCATCGGAGCAAAGATTCCAAAAGACACAGCGATAATTGAATATGCACTTGTCCAAACATCGCTTGAGGGTCTCATATCCGTCGTCATCACGCCAGATGGTATTCAAGAGTGCATTTGGCAGAAGACTGACAAGCTGAAACGGAGAGTATTGGAACTTCTGGAATGTATGCAATCTTATAGCACTAGCTCGAGAGATGCAAGCCCGACCTCTCCTCGTCGTGACATCATTCAAAATGCATTAGAACTATGCGCAACCTTACGGAACATTCTCATCAAGCCACTCGAACGGCACATACATGCAAAACAAAAACTTATCATTATTCCGTCCGGAGAGCTCGTTCACGTCCCATGGTCAATAATGCTCTCCAAACCCGTTTCTATAGTTCCAAGCCTCTCAATCTGGGACCATCTGGTGACACACACCCAGACTTCAAGATCAAGCTCAACGCCGCTGAGAGTCTCTGTCGTCGGCAACCCGCCTCGTACGTCTGATGGAAGTCTCGTCGCTTCTGATATTCCCTATGCGCATTTTGAAGCGTTTTATATTGCTCGAATGCACCGTTCATTCCCTCTACTGACAAAGGCTCACGGCAAAGATTCATTTCGCCCGATGCTTCCTGGCTCCCACATTCTTCATCTTTGCGCACACTCAACATTTAACGCTTCTCATCCCTCGCTATCCAGCATCCATTTCTTTGGCAACGCACTTACAGTGGCTGATTGGCGAAAGTTGGAGATCAAGGCAGATTTGGTCATTTTCAGTTCATGTTTGTCGGCTGTCTCAAAAGCATTTCACAGCGGGAGTGCATTTGGTTTCGCTCATACTTTGCTCTCAACGGGGACGAGAGCATTCATCGGAAGTCTTTGGCCAGTGGACGATCTCGCCACCCTCCTTTTGATGATGATGTTTTATGAAGAGTTGGTAAAATGTTCGCCTGCTGAAGCACTCCATCGAGCTCAGATGCGCATGAAAAATATAGATCTGGAGGATATCATGGATTTGGTTGAGAAGATTAAAGAGGTTGTGGAGAAAGAAGAAAAGATTAGAGAGTATGTCGATAATCACCGATACTGGATCAGAAAGCTCGACAACCTTGGGGAGGAGGATTTGAAGGTTCTCAGGGAAGAGAGGTGCTGGGCAGCCTTTGGAATCACGGGATATGGTTTCCAGGAGATCTGAAGAGAGCAGAGAGAGGAAGAAGGGCCGCATAAAGCGCCATCACTCATCTATATAAACTCCAATGAAGTTATATTTTTATTCAAAATATACATCATGTCGCGAATATCCTGTCTCTTTTCCACACATCTTACAGCTCCGAAAAAGTTTACACATGAGAGCGTCCAAAGCCACCTAGAACACATGAGGCGCGTGGGGTATTACAACATTTGTCGTCAAAGAAGTAAGAAGATAGAATTTGAAGACTAAACGCCACTTACAAGGTATTTTGCTCACTGCCCCTCAAACCTCAACGAAGCCAAGGAAAGGGGAACGAGTGGGATTTTTCCACGCTTAATCAACAACCGATATTCGGTATCTATGGCGTGATAAAAGCTAATAAATGCCAACACGGCATTTCATAAATCTCTAGGTCCAATATAGAAATGATCAACGCACTTTAAGCTCAAAAACCATTTTGATATCTGATAGAATAACAAAATCGTCAAATCATTTACGAGCGCAAAACCACAAAAGTACTCTTACCCCCGCTCAGATCGAAATATCCCAGCCCAGCAGTTACACCCCAGTATCTGGTCCAAACAAAAAGCTTGCTTCAACTTATCACGAATCAAACTTGCTCATAGAATATATATACAACACATCTAGATCATCCGGATGCTAGCTTTCCTGTATCTTGGGTCATTTTGTGTCACGGTTTTCAGCGCTAGCATGTGGTTACGTGCTTTTGGCTTTTACATCGACAGAACAGAGAGATGGCAATGGATAACCCAAAGCTTGGATTTCGCTGCATCTCCATTCCCGACGATCGGTATATTTGGGAATCCTGGCATAGAGCACGAGATGCATGGCCCAGGGTACGGCGGCAAGCGCAAAGCAATCTTTGATGGGTATATGTATATCTGTGGGAATCCCCATTAAACTGGTGTCCCAGCACTGATTTTACTACTACGGCATTTTAAAATCTTGTATTGACGATATCTGAATCATGGCGGACACAGTTGCTGCTATACCCCTCTCTCAGGTTGGTTATACCATATTTCTCTTCAATTATTCCTTGAACAAGATTGCTAATCTAAATGTGAATTAGGGGGCAGGATATGGAGTCGTTATTGGTCTCGGAGCACTTTTCGCTCTGGGAATGATTTTGGTGACTGAGATTATGAAAAGAAGAGGAAATGTTGAAAACTCTGAAGAGTTCACAGGTATGAAGCATCTTCGTCTCTTTCAATAATCGAGCAATGAGTATTTTGCTGACTACAATTTTCCTATCATAGTCGCCAAACGATCTCTCGGAACTGGCCTCACTGCAGCCGGTGTGACATCTTCCTGGACGTGGAGCACGACTCTTCTGTCTTCATGTACCGTTGCATATCAATACGGTGTAGCGGGGTCATTCTTCTATGCTGCTTGCAATAGCACTCAGATAATGGTATTCAGTAATCTGGCAATTGTAAGTCGGGGTCATTTTTGCACAATAAAGTCTCATCAATTAATCTCTAATCACAGCAATGCAAACGAAAAGCACCCAATGCACGAACCTTTCTCGAAATAATTCGAGTCAGATACGGAACAGTCGCCCATTTCTCATTCATGTTTTTCAGTCTCGCTTCAAACATCCTAGTTGTCTCTTCTATCTTGATTGGTGGTGCAGCTGCTATTAATTCCTTGACAGGCATGAGTGTTTATGCTAGTCTGTGGTTGCTTCCTCTAAGTGTCGCTGCATACACAATGCGGGGTGGACTTAGAGCTACTATTTTGACAGACTATGTGATTTTCCTCCCTGCGGTTGTCTAAACTTAGCTTATATGAGTAGATCCATACTGCCATCATTCTAGTCGTCATTCTGGTCTTTTGGTTCAAAGTCTATGCCACAGGTTCTCAAATCGGCTCACCAGGAAGGATGTGGGATCTCCTGATCTTAGCCGCGCAGCGAAACAACTACTCCGCCCCCACCAAAGATGGCAGCTATCTCACCATCCGCTCTCTTGGGGCCCTCAAGTTTGCCATTCTCAGCATTCTCGAGTATACCGGTGTCGTCTTCCTAGACAACTCGTTCCATCAGAAAGGTATCGCTGCTGATCCTGCTTCTGCCGTTCCAGGATATGTTCTAGGAGGTTTGGCATGGTATGCTATGCCATTTACTTTAGCTACTACGATGGGGATATTAGCTGTTGCGTTGGAGAATACTCCTGCGTTCCCGACGTATCCGAGGAGAATGAATACGCAAGAGATTGGGGCTGGATTGGCTTTGCCGTATGCTGCTCAGACTATTGATGGTAAAGGGGGTGCTGGAGCTGGTAAGTAGCTCTTCTCTGGATATAAGTATACCGAGAAACCTGACTTTAATTGTGTAGTTCTCGTTCTCATGTTCATGAGTTGTACCAGTGCAATTTCGAGTGTACTCATTGGTACATCGACTGTCCTCTCATATGACGTCTATAAAACTTGTAAGTAACTTCCAGAATTTGAGAGTGCTCCATTGACAAGTGGCGACAGATATCAACACCAAAGCCACCGATGCTCAGGTTCTTCGGGCAGGACATTGGTGCGTTGCTGGCTTTGCTATCTTTATGGCTGCATTTGGATCCATGCTTCACGGTATTAATATTGATTTGGGGTTCATTTATGTTAGTCTCACATTGGCTATATTTCTAGGTCCAAGCTGACTATCGCTCTAGAACATGACGGGAATTTTTACTGGATCTGCATTGCCAGCATTAATCGCGACTTTCTTCTCATCCCGACAGGGACCTCTTGCAGCCACAGCCTCCATCTGGATAGGCTTCTTCGCAGCTGTGATTACCTGGGTTAGTTAACAAAATTCAAAAAGTCACCATTAACACCGAGTATTTACTAAACTAAATATGTATAGCTGACACTTGCTCATCGTTTCTCTGGAACCGTAACAATCGCTTCCGTCGGTCAAATCGATCCATGCTTATATGGCTGCATCGCAGGTATCGGTGCCGCAGCAGTTGTAACAATTAGTATCTCAATCTTTCAGAATGAGAAATATAGCTGGGAGACTCTTCGCGACATCAAACTTCTCGACGACGAAGGAAATGATAGAGATGTCGCATTTGCAGACCCAACATACGACCCTGAGCGACTTCGAAAAGCAGCTTATATTGCTCGAGGAATCACTGTCTTCCTGTTCTTAGCTTTGTTCATTATATGGCCTTTGACGTAAGTCCCTCCCACTTTCTTTTGCTTGTATGCAGATTTGGTGCATCAAGAAGCTGACAGGTTTTTCTAGTTTATATGGCACCGCATACAAATTTTCCAAGAAGTTTTTCACAGGTTGGGTCATCGTATCTCTCCTCTGGGCGTTCTTCTCTTTCTTCAGTGTCACTATCTACCCTATTATCGAGGGGCGACACTTGCTCCTTTCATGGGCTAAAGACTTGTTTGGTAAGGGAGGTAAAGGACAGCATAGAGATGAATTTGATCACCATCAGGGGAGACAACGTTATGACGAATCGGAAGAGTCGGCTGCAGGAAGGGAGGAGAAGGATGGTAGTAAGGATTCTGCTTCGCCTGTTAAAGCGAATGGGTAGACTAGGAAGAGATCCAGGGCGGGAGAGATATAGATTAGATGGTTTTCGAGAAGAGTTTAGAGGAGTGAGACTAATAGATTTAGACATTTATTGGGTTATACCATACCTCATTCCAATTGAAATGGCAATATACATTACTCTAGCCATTCCTGGGACAACCAGGTAATGTTTGACAGCCAGTTGAATTTGGAGTCATAATTCAGCCTATCCTCAAATCCAAAATTCAATAAACCAAATCAAATGACTTTATAATTGAGCACGATTCCGCTTATCGGGCACAATGGGTTTATATATGTATGTTTGAATCCTCCCGAGACGACATTGCAGTTCAACCGTATTTGTCCGTTTCCAGGAAAGGCTTCCCATCCAAGTATAGTAATCAGATGCACGTTTCAATGTCTGTATGAAGGGTCGGATAATGTTAAGTGGCCGCCAAGGGGAGCCAGAATGTCATTAGCCAGCTTAGCGGACATGTCCCCTATTGAAGATTTCTCCGACCGGTCGAGAAACTTGGCATCGTGATCCTCATCCATCGCAGCCAAGCAGCTTGCTTAAATAGTGTCGGTGACTTACTCAGGGTAAGTTCTTTTCCGATATCAAGATACCAAGAAGGTTATGACTTTCTCCGCAAACCTGCGCCTCCCCTCCGCAAACCCCGCACGTCTCTCCACGATGCATTACATCTCGTCCCAGCTGTTTGTCAACCCCGGATTCAATCTTAACCGTCATATATAAAATAGAGCTGTAGCTCCACTTTACTATCTATCTTCCTTCTCGCGCTTTGGTAGTGTCTTTTGATCTAAAGTCTTCCGCGCTCCAAATCACAAGCTGGGCGCCAAGAAGAAGCTCCATATATACTTTCAAATCCTCTGATTGACATTTTCTTTTCATCTCCTTATCTCACAACACTCTCTTCAAGACATATCTCCCATCAATCTTTTGGATATCATCATTCATCATGGGGATGTTCTCTGCAAACGATAATTCGGCCTATAAGGCTCCCCCTGCTGTGTATAATTGGAGAGTGTACGCTCTCGCATTGTCCGCAGCTATGGGTTCCAGTATGTTTGGTTATGATTCTGCATTTATTGTAAGTATTGTGTCTGGAAAATATACAATTTCAATCAGAATACTTATTCGCGGTTAGGGTGGCGCTATCTCTCTTCCTTCATTCCAATCAAAATTCGGCTTGTCGTCAGCGCGAGGTAATGAACTTGCAGCTCTTCGTGCAAATATCGTCAGCACATTTCAAGCAGGATGCTTCTTTGGAGCTATCGCATGTTATCCTCTGTCTGAAAAGTTAGGTCGACGAATTCCTCTAATGATTTGCGGAATGGTCTTCAATATTGGTGTCATACTCCAACTTGCATCGAATGGTATCATTGGTCTCATCTACGCTGGTCGTGCATTTACTGGTAAGTTACTATTATCAATGGCTTATCGCAACCTTGATTGACTCTTCGAATAGGTCTTGGTGTTGGTGCTTCATCTCTCATCGTCCCGCAATATATCTCCGAATGCTCGCCACCCGCCATCCGAGGTCGTCTCATCGGCTTATTCGAAATCGTACTTCAATTCTCCTTGGTCATCGGCTTCTGGGTCAACTACGGAGTCAACGAGAACGTCTCGCCAAGATCAGACTCACAGTGGCACATTCCATTCGCGATCCAACTTGTTCCCGGCTGTCTTCTCGTCATCCTTATGTTTTTCCAACCCGAGTCTCCACGTTGGCTTTTGAAAGCAGGACGAGATGAGCAGGCCCTCAAGAATCTTACTCGCATCCGTCAATTGCCCGAGAGTGATGAATATATCCAATGGGAAGTCGAGACAGTCAAGGAACAAATTTCTCTCGAGGCAGAGTCAGGTGCTCACGCAACTTTCGCAAAGAAATTGAGAGCAGTGCTCTCTCCAGGCGTCAGGAATCGTCTTGCTATCGGCATGTCTCTCATGATGCTTCAGAATCTTTCCGGTATCAATGCTCTGAACTACTACTCTCCAACAATCTTCCGATCCATCGGCTTCAGCGGAACAAGCGTCGGACTATTGGCAACTGGTGTTTTCGGTTTAGTCAAGGCCTTCGCAACTCTCGCATTCATGGTCTTTGGTATTGATCGCCTGGGCCGTCGCAAGTCCTTGATGATCGGTTCTGTTGGTGCCATGTTCGCCATGTTCTACCTCGCTGGTTTCAGCAAGATCTCTGGCTCTTTCGATGGAAATGCTAAACAGGATGCTGGTGCATATGTTGCCATTGTCATGATTTATCTTTTCGCCATCTTCTATGCTATGTCCTGGAACGGAATCCCATGGATTTTCTGGTAAGGTTTCAGCCCTCTCTAGACGATCGATCTGAATTAACAATTTTTAGTGCCGAAGTCTATCCCACTGGAACCCGCAGTCTCTGTCTCGTCTTCACAACCTGTACACAATGGCTCGGTCAATTCATCATAGTATACTCCACTCCTTATATGATGACCAACATCAAATACGGCACATTCATCTTCTTTGGTGCCTCTCTCGTAGTAGGAATGATCTTCGTTATCCTCTATATGCCAGAAACGAAGGGCTTGTCCCTTGAGGAGATGGACATCATGTTCAACATCGCTGGATTGGCTCACGGAAAGAGAACGAAGACAGATGAAATTATCAACGAGAGAAGGGCCGCTGATGAGGCACATGGTGGACATTCGAAGCATGACAGAGAAGAGGTTATGATTGAGAACTCGGCGGAAAAGAATGTTTAAGCTTGCAGATTATTGATGTATCTCACGTTGGAGTTGGAGGGGGTAGATTCACTAATCGAGTTTGAATAGGTAGAAATTACAATTAATATGATGCACTATCATGACCTTTCGCAATAGGCTCAGCGATATTTAATCAGAGATGTAATAATCTACCATCTCTAAAGTTAGAAATCTATGACTCGCTCATGCTATGACATTTCTGGTACAAAGCATATGATATTCCTAAGAAAGACGTTGATTTGAGTCGAAGGTAAAAGTTTTATCCGGTGCTTTCGTGATGTACATTGGCATTTCTTGTCCTCGTGCTCACCACAATATGTCAATTAGTGTCTAGTCTCGCTAGGGTAGCTCAAAGATTATAGACAAGACATCTAATTTACTGCAGCAAGTGCATATTTTCAGAGATGTGCTATACGAACAGTTTTGCTCAAGTATTGTTAAACTTTTCGATCAACGTCCTCGTCTCTAACAATCCACCATCAAAAGAATCTGCGACAACGTCGTCTTCGTAGCAAAAGTTGCCTTTCAATAGCATTTTCGCAGCCTCAAATGTCCCATTCAAAGCTCTGAAAGGCTTGCTTCACACTCACCAATTCATCCTGCTGGATCCCCAACTGCTTTGCTGTTACCACTTCCTCTCCACCCCAACTCTTGTCCCCAAACTCCTCATAATACTTCAACATATGACCCATCAAGCTTCCCCATCCAGGCCAGAGTGTTTCAAAGTCCTCTACGCTTATCTGGATATAATCTGCTTTCTTACCAGTAGCTTCACTCCACATTCTCAATAACTCGCCGTTTGTAGTCTTCTCTGTCTCAGCGAGAACGAACTTTCCAGGGAGGGTGAGAGCAGGATTCTTGACGATAGAGAGAGCGAAGGTGCCGATATTCTTATTTTGATCGCCGAGAGCTGAGAGGATAGTGTCGTGAGAGATAGGTGAGAGCATGATATATTTCCCCGCGGACTTCTGTCCATGTGTGTCAGTATTCGTATGGACTGTGCTGGAAATTTGATAGGATCACTTACCAGGAGACTGGGGCTGAAAAAAGGATAATGGATATTGCTAGCATAATATGTGTTCCACAAAAAAGTTGTCTTGGACAGCAAAGCTGCATCGTTTTTGATATAATCATCGACAGCGTTCTTTCCTATATAATGCGAAATCTGGTATTTGCCTCTGGAAATCTTACTTGGGTTGGCCATTGTGCTCCAAATATAATGAGTCAAGGAAGGAGTCAGCGAAGCGGCTTTTGCAAGATTGATACCTTGCTCGGTCTCAATCTTGGTAGCTGCTTCGGGGGCGAGTGAAGCGTAAAGCTCGAAGAAATTTGTGACGGCATAGATGATTTGCGCTCCTTCGAAGGCTTTGACGAGTGATGAGATGTCATTGAGATCTCCAGGGACAACTTCAACGCCGCTTTCTGAGAGAGCGGCGGCTTTTGGGCTTGTTGGATTCCGGGTTATTCCTCGAACTTTATATGTGCCATCGGAGAGGAAGGATCTGGCGACACTGCCGCCTTGACCACCGGTGGCACCGACGATGACTATAAGAGGCTTCGACATCGGTGTTGTGTTTTTAGACATGATGGTCGATAGTTCGCCAAAAGAGGAAGATTTAAATGTATATTTCAGTGCAGGGAGATGGGATTGGTGATGATAAACAGCTGACGATTAAAACTAAAGAACGGAGACTTCCCTTTTATACAATTTTCATTGCAATTGGTTCCACCATATACAACACTCCACACCTTCAAGATATTACACTCTTGTTAATAATGCTACCTATTAGTTTCGTGGAATACCGCAAAGCGGAGACGTTGTAACGGTAATCCGCCGGAGAGCGATGATTGAAAAATGGACCAAGGCTTCTTCCTGACAAATCAGTTCCTAGATGTATGCATCATGTATTCTTCCCTCTTACCGGGAGAGGTCGCATTACCCTCCAAACTTTTCGTATGCGGAATTCCACTGCTTGAATAAACTTGCTTATCAATCGCGGTGGAGGTCCCAAGACGTGCTTCACCCCCACTCGGGAGGAGCATTTCTTTCAGTATTACTATAAGAAGTCTAATTCCCCGAACAGAGGCTTCGATATATAAATTCATCCGACCAAAGAGGACTCAAAAAGTGAATTTGGGAGATGACCATTTGTGTGGGACAGTATTAGATACGTAATACACGTAACCAAACCTTATCAAACGTTATTGCGACTACGGCGACTTCCGCCCCAGCTGTGAGACAATTCGATGCTTAAATCTCAAAAACCTTCTCTTTCCTCAAACATCACAGCCCTAGCGTGTAGCCTTTCTTGACCACATTCAGACATAAGCCTTCCAGAAGCACGAAAGTCTCGGAAGCTGGCCTTCAATCTGGAGTGGAATTCCGCATTGGGCAGTTCCACCCTAGAGAATGTTTTACAAAAGACATATGAGTGTAGAAGTGTGTGCTCGTGTGTTAGATGACACTGTCTGAGATGATGTGCGTGAGTCAAATTGAATGTTTCACCTGACATCCCTTGACTTATTTAGACTGGTGTGTAAACAGCTGTCTGACTCACTTGACGACTAATATGCTTTGCACCAGTCAGAAGCTTGAAGAATCACCAAAGTGGAAGGCCAATACAACCTTCACCATGGTCGGCGATCATCGTCTGTATCCCGAAGGATCTCTCAACTAGAAAATTAACCATACAGTCTCTCCGTACTGAGATACTTCCCGTTCATCCCACCTCGTGAACTTTGTAGAGATATGGTAGATCTCTGAAGACAAAATAATATGGCTAATAACTGGAATGTCTTATGAGTGAGTAGAATTGAGAATATTAAAATGATCCCTTTGCCCAGGAGGGATTCTCATCGTGCGATTCTTGGCCTGTATATTCCATAGCTGAAAAATAATTTTCAAACAAAATGCGGCCCTCAATTTCTCTGCTGGCTGGCAATCTATTGGCTGTTCAAGCTGCCACCGTCACCTACAACGTAAGTGTTCCACCGATAACGCATCCCTCGATGTCTGTATATGGCAATACTAATTCGTGTATACTCAGTGGAGCGTTGACTGGGTCTGGGCAAAACCCGATGGCTTCGGTAGACCCGTAATTGGTAAAACCTTTCCTCATTGAATAAACATCATCTCTCTAACTTGAAAAGGCATCAACAAACAATGGCCACCACCACCCATTGAAGTGAACCTGGGAGACCAGATCATCATCAACTTGACGAACAACCTAAAGAACGAGACCACAGCTCTACACTTCCACGGCCCGAATCAGAAAGGCTCTGCTCAGCAGGAGGGTGCCGCGTGTAAGCTTTCATTCGAAAACTGATCTGTCTGTGGCTTATACATTCCTCAAAGTCGTATCACAATGCCCCCAAACGCCTGGGTCAACATTTGTGTACAACTTCACCGTAAAGCCTCTTAACACAAGCCTCTACCTTCCAGGGGACAATAAAGGAGTAGAGTCACTGACTGTAGGCAGGCAGCCAATACAGGGACACATTGGTATCACTCCCACATCGGAGGCCAGTACCTCGACGGTTTTCGCGGTCCTCTCATCATCCGCGATGCAGCAGCCCCATACTTCAAATCCTTTGACACAGCATACACGATGAGCATTACCGATTGGTATCATCAACAAGCACCTGATCTTCTGTATTGGTATCAAACCAAGAAACTGAACAAGCGAGGCCAGGAACCTGTCCCAGATTCGACTCTCATCAATGATTCTCAAGATGTTACATTTGATATCGTGCCAGGAAAGACATACTTATTCCGCATTATCAATATGGGTGCGTTTGCGACTAATGTGATTAGATTCGAGGGACACAATATGACCATTGTGGAAATGGATGGTGTAGCTACTGTGCCGACTGTGACTGATAAGATCAAAATTCATGTCGCACAGCGATACCTGGTGCTCGTTACTGCTCTGCCTACAGCCGAAAAGAATTTTCAGATCATCTCGGCGATGGACCCTATGATGTTTAATGGAGATCTGGTCCCGGCTAAGCAGATTGATACTGTAAGTCTCACTTGGGAGTGTATGGGGAATGATGCTGATGTTTTCAGGCGTATGGATTCTTGGTGTATGATAAGGCAGCTCCACTCCCTACGAAGAATAAAATCGACAACTACGATGCTATCGATGAGTTCAATGTGTTGCCTTTCGATAGAGCGCCCATCAATGGCCCCGTGACGCAAAGAATTGTAGCCAACTTTGACTTCGCATTCATCGATGGGGTTAGCAGAGGTACATTACGCCACCACAAAATCGAGCCAAAATGGGAGGAAACTGATCATTCACAGGTACCATGAACGGCACCACATATCTCCCACCCGTCACTCCAACGCTGTATACAGCTATGTCTGCCCCATTGAACCTCACTACAGACCCAAGGATTTACGGTCCAAACTCCAACACTGTAGTCTTCAATAACACACTTGGAATCGCAGAGATTGTAATCAACAACTTTGACAGCGGTCCTCACCCGTTCCATGTCCACGGACATATTGCACAAGTGGTCGCTCGTGGTGCAGCAGGCACAGCTACCAAGCAGACAACATTCGATGGAAATTACGCACCCATTCCCATGCGTCGCGACGTGTTCAACGTAGCAGCATTCAGCTACACCATCATTCGGTTCAAAACAGGCAACCCAGGAATTTGGCTACTCCATTGCCACATCGAATGGCACATTGAAGCTGGTCTCACCATGACACTCGTCGAAGACCCGATTCAAATCCAGGAGCAGAAGCTGTTTGTGCCAAAACAGAATTATGACGTTTGCGCCAAACAGAAAATTCCTATCACTGGAAACGCAGCTGGAAATAGCCAGAACTGGTACGACTTTGGAAAGGTCAATAAACATCCTTTCAAGAATAATTGGGGGTACGTTCATATTGTCCCCTTTACCAATGAGCTGTTGCTAATTATTCAGTGCCCTTATCAATGACGATGACACTTATTCATCCAAGGATAGCAAGATAAGACGCTGGGCTGGAAGATTCAAGTGGTAGACGACGCAAATGAATGATATGAAGCGGGATTGACATGACGATGCACAGGTAATATTTAAACATGACGCGATATGAGAGCAGATGGCGAACAGTATATAAGTAGGATTCAATATAAAGCAAAATGTGGGAATGTATCTGCATGGCAGTGACCTCCAATCCAAACGCCAATCGCTATGATGTAAAAATTCCTAACCCATGATGACGGTAGCACTGCCGCCGACGACTCCTACCAAAATTAATGCTGTCAAGAAGCCCGCCCCAACTCTATCTCCAGTAGTTATTGTGGTTGCTCTCGTCCCGTCCGTCTTTGCCGAACTGTCGGCTCCAGCATTGGGGTTACTTTTACTTGTTCCGGTGCCTGCGACAGCACTAACCCATCCGGGTGCATAATCGACAAGATTGCTTTGGATGATCTCCAAGGCAGCCATTTGTTCTCCGACTCCCAAACTTCCATCATTTACCTGCTTCGTCCATCTCAGGCCACACTGGGTACCGGTGCTTCCAGCGGTACATGTCTTTGCTGCTGCCGTAGCGGATGTCTTGATCATCTGCATGATCTTAGGTCGAGTGTAGGGTGCGAGTTTCGTGGTAGCTGCTAACCATCTGCTCAAGTATGCTTTAAAGGACCGTTGATCATTGTTGCAGGTTCCACCTTCGCACGGTTCGTACATCACACCATCAGTGAAAAAGGCTGAAGTTGCATTCAGCAATCCTGTTACTCGCTCCTCCCACTTAGCACTGCCATTCGTCTGTGTCAAGTCAGTTATTGTCTTGTCAGTATACTCACACCTAACTTACATGATTATACATAGCAGCAGCTCCAAGCAGGTAGATACCAGTATTGTAGGTCCAAAGATTGTGATCTTTCGACGTGCAATTGTCCGTATTTTGTGTTCCATCGAATACTTTATATTCTGGCGACATCAAGCCGACCCCGTACACCCAGTCCCAAGTTTTCTCTGCCCAGTTCGCATAGGTCGTATTTCCTGTATATAATGCTAACCTAGCCGCTAAGTTGAAAACACATCCGTTCGAAATACTGTTCTTGTAATTATATCCGCTGTTGAAGGTGAAAATCTGCCACCTGAAGCCGCCGTTACATGTGGAGGTATCCCATCGAGGAATCTGTGTATTCAAAACGCCCTGTGCGAGAGCAAGCCATGATGGTGAAGTATCTGGTGGATCAGGAAATTTTGTCTCCGCCGCCGTCATTGCTGCCATCCCCCAAAACCCCTGGTCATCGTTACCCTCTGTCTTCGTCTGGTTTACAGGCATGTAATCCCCATCGTCTCCTGCTTGATGTAATAAGGCCTGCGAAGTTGCTGCATTGTAGGATGTATCGCCTGTGTAGTACCAATAATTGATCATCGTCCCGAACCTGCAAGTCATATTAGCAAAGCCATGCAATTGCCCAGACGAAAGCCAAGTTCAACTTACATTGCTCCAGCCTCCCACCAGTAGTATGGATCTGGTAGATTGCCAGGAGTATCTCCGGTTCTATTGCCAGTATAATAGGTCATAAGATCGTATGCCACGGTGCTAGCAGCCTTGGATATCGAGTCTTTGGATGTGAGGTCAAGAGTGATAGCGGCATCTACGCCTCGGCCAGCAAGGACGCAGAAAGTCCCCGCATGGAGGTATGATTGGAGACGCATAGTGAGGATAAAGAAAACAAGAGAGTGTAGATATATAGCCAAGGAAATGATATCTCAAAGCTTTCTAACGAATGACCAAACAGCAAAAATGAGAGGTTTGTTACTTGGAAGACGATGAACTCAGCACACTTACAAAATCAAAGTGCGAAAACATGGGACGTCCGGAGAGCATCATGAGCCGCCAAGGGTTAAACTCCCAGCACAGCCATGATCAACTGTTTTGACTCTCCCACCACCGTGGGTACCGTGCCATCGGCTGCACAATATCAGATGGGCAATATTGCGCGGCCTGAAGGTAGTCAGGGGAAGGGGATCGCTGCCGAGAGTTTTATGTGGATTTTCGATGGGATTTGAGGGCGAGTAATGGTCTCCTGTGGGCTGCCAAGTGTACGGAAATACGACTCGAGACGCCGTTTCGTGTCGCAAAAACATTGGCAAAGTTTGGCCAGGTCATGACCTCCACCTTTAATTTTGGGATGGCGGTAGCTTCGTAATAAATACGGGGAGACTCAAGCCTCATCTGATTATTGAGATGGATTGTTGTGATGCATAAGAACCCAAACGTCCTCGATTCCAAATGTGAAGAGGGCAAGATGTGAAGTTGTGAAGAGCAGAGTGACATTGAAGAGCTCTTGGCGCAATCTCGATTGAGCTTCGACCCCTGGCACGTGACCCTACCCATGAATATCAGCTGGAAATTTCCCGCTCGGATTGAGCATGTCTTGGATGCTTAAACCGCGGTTTTCAGATTATGGCTCTCCAAAAGTCCTTCTCATCATTTGTCGAGCAGTATCAACTGATTGAATGCAATTGCGTGAGATAATTTACAATCTGGACCAAAAACTCGGGCGGAAATTGTTTAGCTGAAAACCCTTCCCAAGTTGAAAAACCCTGGTCCAACAGAGAATTTCCCCTCAACCGCGCTCTCGCTTTGAAAGTCAAGATCATAATGTCATACACGGAGATGTATATTATATACTTTAAGTGATGAAGAATATGATTAAATAATCTAATCCCAAGAATTGAACAACGCTATCTATATTTCCACCCAATGTCAAGACACCTAAACGCTAAACTCCCCTTTCCCATCTATTCCTCCCTAAACCTATTGTCTCTTGAAATTGCCCAAAGTAGCACTCTAATCTTTTCATATCTACGTTTTGATCCATCATAGATATCTACCTAATTGGATTAAGCGTCCCAGAACACAGCCTTCTCCATCTGCCTAACCTCGTTTTTGTCTCCACCCTCAACCAAATTTCTTGCTTTCAGGGTTGGCACAGGACAGCCTCCCGTCTGTGTCACAAATTGGGTGAAAGTAACAGTCTGTGTCTGCTTCGCAGGACATGTTGTTAGCGTCGATGTGGTATGAATAGTGACAGTAGAAACAGTGGGCACAATTGCCGTAGGGCAGACTTTTGACGTTGAGCGCACAACTGAAGTAGATGTGGAATATATAACTGAAATGAGAGTGCTTGTTGCAAGATGAGTAGAAGTGCAAGCTGTTGCTTTAGAAGTGATGAGTTGAATTGATGTGAGATGTATTACCGAAATTGAAGTTGGTGCACAAGCACAGAAGCCAGATGATGTTGATCCTAACCCTGTACCACTGGATGTCTTGGTTCCGCTTGAACTAGTGGACTTTGTCGACGATTTCAAGGTAGAAGTGGTGGTAGTTTTGGAGGATGTGCTTGAACTTGAGGACTTGCTCGACGACTTCGAGGTGGAAGTGGTGGATAGTTTGGAGGATGTGCTTGTCTTCGAGCTCGTCGAGGTGATGGTGGAGGATTTGGTACTGCCAGAAACCGTAGCGCTGGAGGAGAGTTTAGACGAGCTGGTGGACTTTGTGGATGATGAGGATGTCTTCGAGGTGCTTGTTGAGAATTTCGAGGAGCTTGAGAGAGCGGTAGTGGTAGTCCGGATACTGCTGGTAAGTGAGGTGCTTTTGGACGAGGAGCTCGATACTTTGGATGAGCTGGAGGATTTTGAGGATGTTAAACTTGATGAAGAACTCGCTTTGCTAGACGATGAGAGAGAGGATGAGGTTTTCGACGAGGTAGGAAGGGTTGTGGATTTGCTGCTAGAAAGAGACGAAGAAGTTTTTGTCGAAGAGCTTGAAGAAGATGTTGTTTTGCTGCTGGAGAGAGATGAGGAAGTTTTGGACGAAGAGGTCGAAAGAGTCGTCGATTTGCTGCTGGAGGAGGTAATAATGGTTGAGGTTTTGAGACCAGATGTGCTGGAGCTAGTGGGAGCTGTGGTGACTGAAGATGAGCTAGTCTTAGTGCTACTGGTCAAACTGGTTGTAACAGCTGTACTTGTAGAGGACTTTGTAGAGCTACTAGATAAGCTACTGCTCAGTGAACTGGAGTATGTCTTAGTGAGGAAAATTTGCGCTGCTGGGATCGAAGACAATGACAACTGGGGGCGCCAGGTAACTTACGAGGACGAAGTGGTTGAGGATGTAGTAATGATCGTGCTAGTTGATGACACTGGAATGGATGTAGATGTGGTTTGGACAGGGCTCGATGTGGATGTTGAGGTAGGTACTTGTATATCGGTTGTCGAGGTAGGTGACGGTACGATCACGGCGGGAACGTTAGGGCAAATAACGGTGTTCGAATTCATAGTGATAGAGCCACCAAGTGCATATGCACAGCCATCAAGTGTAGCACCGCTGTTGAAGGTGATCGAAACGTGGGCGAGGATATGTCCACTAAATGCACTCCCAACCCCCAAAGTGGCAGAAGATCCCACTTGCCAGTTGACATTGTATGGCAATCCACCTCCAGTGAGCAGGACAGAGGAGCCGACAGCGGAAATAAGGCTAGATCCGATTTGAAATGTCCATGAATCGCTTGCTGAGCCTGTCCCGGCAAGTATTAATGTTCCCGTAAGGGCTGCAGAGGTACTGAATTTATATACTCCTGGTGGCAAGCTTCTCCCGCCGAGATCTCCAGTAAGCACCGTTGCTCCACCGATGACAACTAAACCATCATATGCAGTATTAGCATCACTGAGGGGTTGAGCTGAATCCGCTCCGAAGGTTTCGATTCCCGAGAAAACACCAGGAGGGAACCCGGTGATGGACGTTCCTGTTGTTCCGAGGTTGCCATCAATGAATGTAGGTCCAGTATTAGTGACCGTCGCATAACTGAGTACTCCATAATGGTTGGCAGTGCCGAGTTCAATCTAGGGCTATCAGCAAATTGGACTTATGATTTCAAACAGACCATACCTGTGCAGATCCAAAGGTTGCAAGCCCTAGCAGTAAAAGGGATTTAAGCATCGCGAGTATGTAGTATGGAGAACAAGGATATCTCAGTAGATGTACAATCTAACAAGCGTTGATAGTACTGATATGCAACGGTGATTGATATGTGTCAATACATGTAGGAATAGATCAATTTATACCATAGACTGGGGAATGAACGCCATCATGACGGAGGAGGAAGAATTTGGGGAGAAGGAAGTCAGAGCTTGATTGTGTAGAGACACTTTGATAGACGACTTGTTCCTGACAGGTCCTCATTATTGTATTCAGATGCCCCAACCCGAAGTAGACACTTAATCTCATATATTGCGTCCCGAGCACCTGTCGGTAGCTTGTTAGAAAGATTTCGAGAAATAGTCGGACAACAAGCGACATTGAAAAACAAATAAATCTCACAGAATCTAGCCCCCGACGTCAGAAGTCTCCTATTTTATGAACTGCTCTCGAGTAGAATTGGGCTTCGCTGTGGATTGGTTCACTTGAAGAATCGTGTAGAAGTTCCAAGCGGTCAGCAATATTGAAGACAAGTCTCTCCCCTATCACTGGAAAGTCTCATGGAGCTTTATCCCCTCAAGAAAAGTGCTTGCAGATCTTTTCCTTTCAAGGACAGCATCTAATGGAAAAATGCCCTTACTGAATTGACCTGACTCCCGATGCAGGTACAACGTCCGTTTTCATCGACTTTCAGCTGGCCCAAAATTTTGAACAGCCAAATCCAAGGAATTGATACAATAACATGTCCCGTTAGAGCATATAGACGGCACAGATTGTGGTGCCATACTTTGCGCCTACCATCCACAGTCTTGTATATCTGCTCGTGTCGCACAAAGCTCGAGAAATCGAGGAGATACAGGAAAGGAGTTCTTTTCAAAGCTGAGTCTCATGACATCATATCCCTCTTAATCTCGAATTATGGTCTCGGACCCTGAGAGTGGGCGTGGACGAGAATGTAGAAGACCATCGAACTGAGACATTGATATGTCGGAGTGGGCTGTTCTGGGACTGACAGCGGAACAGACACACAGCAACGGCACAAAAAGGTCGCAATGGAATCTGAAGTAACAAGATTTATAGTTGACATGTCTGCAATTGATGGTGATGATGGAATGAAATATCTGTGCTAAAAGTGAAAGGATTGCCGTGACGAGGCGATGAAGTCGAAGAATGATATTTATGTATTATGCATAAAATGTATAACTTACCTCAGAGACATGGACAAAAAATATATCATGTGATGAGGAAATCAATATTCCTAAAGTCGAGACCGAGGCTTTCCTAAGTCATGATTTGCGTCGGTACACGCCTTTGGAGCGGAGACACATCTTGCTTTTTGAAACTCATTCTAGGCATTATATACATCAATAGAGGGGCAGGCAAGACCTATGTCATGTGATATGCCAAGAGGTGTGGCCCAGCAAAAAGTATTGTACATATGTCAGCCAAGTTCATTCAACTAACGTCGCTGCATCCACCTATTATGTCACTACCACACGATATAATAGAGAGATAAATAGTACACTTGCAAGGTCTCTAAGATAGCAGAACAGGTACGGATCAGGCCACCCTTCACCAATACCAAGCGGAGTCGGTCCAACGCTGAATTAAGAAGGGTTATCGTCTGCTTGGTCGACATCCGGAAAGTTCTACATCGGTCCACTCGACACAGAAAGGAGTGCCCCATTGTATCAACATCATCCCGCAGTTCGGAGTGTTCTGAGCTTGCGACCAGGCAGCTCCTTCCCTGGCTATTATCTTGGTATTGGACCGGCTTTACCAAACGTACTCTTTTCAAAATCTGCAAATCTTTTATATTTCCGGTCGAGAGTCCGCTTTGTCCTCCAAAGTCTGTCTCACACAGACTTTCACAATTTTATATACTATTTCTGCAGCATGTTGCCTACCCTTTTCACTCGATGCACCCGGCCGAAGCAAACACTTAATTAACAGCATAGCATTTCGACCGAGTCTAATCGGCGACGTCTCCAACTTCATGGAGGGTGGAATATCTGCTCTTGTGGTCCTGAGACATTTCATGATTTGAACTCTCTCTCATAGCGACGGAAACAGTCTTGTTTGCAAAGTCGCGAGATGCCTTGAAGCCTCACCATAGTAAGAAATGCGAGAAGCAATCCACTTCAAAGCCAAGCGGGCTCCCAATGAAAGTTCATGCTACTTAGAATTGCGTTCGTAAAACATGCTTCCTCTGAGCAAGAAGTTCTTGTGACTTTCTTGAGTGATGAAGAGGTTGCCAGCATGGAAGACCTTGTCAAGCGCCAAACCGGCTCCTTACAATCATTGCCTTTATCATACTCTATGCACTCCCCAAGTTTGGGAATCCACATTCAAGAATGTTTCAATCTCCAAACTATTGGTGGCTATAATTGGGTCATCACATCGCCTCTATGTGCTTTTATATACTCGCTCCATTCTCCGGAAGTTAAGTCCCACCATTGATAAAATGGCTTTCATGCACAACATGGCAACTACCATTATTATACACTGCATTGGAAATAGTCCTTGTACATCTTGTGGATCTTTAGTCCCACAGGAAATCCATCTTGCATGTTTTATAAGAATGAAGTTATTATTCCCCTTTATTTCGAGAAGAAACTTGTTTTAAAAATCAGTTGAAGCTGGGGAAATCTCAAAGCCTGTGAGCTCGCTGAACCCCGAAAGTTTTACTTAGACTTTTCCGTGAGGACCACCATAGCACTATTCCAAGTATGATCCTGAATATCCTCACTTGACAGATTTCCAAAAACCTCAGTGAACATAACAAGATTACATTTCTGCTTGGACGTGGCACCTCTGGGCCACAAAGGCAAAAAATCAGTTTAATTGCAGCCTGCTTAAATTTCACGTGGACCGTCGTTAAAGATCTTTTCCGATTTGATTGTCTCTATGCTAATGGCTTAGCGTGAATGCGTGTTTTGATCAAACTGAACTGATGGCAACGACCATGAACCCACAAGCACAATTTGCATGAGGACAGTACATGTTCAAAATGTCGCTGCAGTGGGTTTCAGTGCTTCTTGCAGCTATCGCTGTGATCAGCACAATGCTTCTCAGCATGCAAAAGAACGAGGGGGAGCCATTGACTGTGCGGTCTAGAATTCCTTTCATTGGCCACCTCTTTGGATTCCTTCGATACCAAGGCGATTATTTGAAGATGTTGAGGTAAGCCAGCCTTCAATTTCTGATGTGTTTTGTCTAATTATCCTATAGTGCGCAACACCAATCATTGCCAGTCTTCATGCTCCAGATTCTGTCCACGAAAGTCTATGTCATCAGCTCTTCAGACATTGCGCATGCTCTTCTTTGCAATTCTAAATCCATCGACTTCAATATGTTCCTCATTGAATTCTCAAATCGAGCTCTTGGAACAAGACGAGCGGTTCAAGAAATAGTGAAGAGAAATGGGGGCGATAATCGATATGTAAAGACTTCCATTGTTCCCCTAGCTCATCTCCTCGGAGTAGCCAACACCACTCCACACCAAATATCAGATATATGGTCACCATGTCTCAGGTAGAAAATGTAAAGCTGACAGAATAGCTGCGCTCAATTCATAAAGTAATGTATGCTGCTATGGCTTTCAGCCCCGCCCACCTCGAAGACAACCTTCGTGCCGTCACAACTCTTGCTGGCTTCCTCAATGGCATCAAAACCACGCCTACCTCTGTCCCACTCTTCCTCTGGCTCAGAAGTGTCTTCGCAATCGCAAACGCTGAATGCTTCTACGGTCCTCGAAACCCAATCTCCGAAAACCCCGATTTCATAAACTCGATCTGGGATTTCGATGAAGGTCTTCCTATGCTCTGGTTCAATTTCTTGCCAAGCATCACGGCTCGGAAGGCATGGAAAGCTCGTACGGCTCTGACTCCCGCTTTCAAGAAATATTACGATGACTGATTGGATAAACGTGCGAATGAGTTCGTGAAAGGTCGGGCTATTGCGGGAAGAATGGAGGGATTCACGAACAGTGATCTCGCTAGCTTTGAGATTACCATTTGCTTCGTTACATTGACTAATACAGTTCCCAATGCCTTCGGCATGCTTTGCTTCATTCTCTCTTATCCATCCGATACTCTCATCTCTACTCTCACAGAAGAAATCAAGAATATCTCCGAGAGAAAGCGAAATGAAGAAGGAAAAGAAGAACTCACCATCAACATCGCGGCCTACAACACTCACTGCCCAAACCTCATCGCCTGTTACCTCGACACCATCCGTCTCTGCGTCAGCGCTACACCCGTTCGTCTCGTCACTGAAGACATGGAACTCAAGAACGGCCAGGTTTTGAAGAAAGGAGGCATAATCCAGGTTTGTGGTGGTGCCATGCATGAAGATGAGCGCGTCTGGGGTAAGAACTGGAATACCTTCGATCCATCAAGGTGGCTTGGCAAATCCGAGAAAGAAATGCGGGAACTGAAGAGGGCACTCCTTCCATTCGGTGGCGGAAGACATCTGTGTCCAGGCAGACATCTCGCTTTCCTCGAAATCGTCAGCTTTATCGCCGTGGTCCTGTTAGGATTCGACATCGAGATGGATGAGCAATGGTCTGAGAATGAGAAGGGCAAGGGATTCCAGATGCCGAAATTTAAGACTCAACAACTTGGCGAGAATACAAAGAGACCTGAGGACGATATACAGGTTATTATCAAGAGAAAGGAGGAGTTCAAGGATGTAAGATTTGGATTCTGTGTTGATGGAGAGGGAGTACCAAGGATGTCTCCTCTTTGAGCTCGGGAGTTCAGCGATGCTTTCGGCTGATTTGAGGACTGCAAACATGTATCAGAGAGGAAGTTATGCAGCATAGGACTTGTATGCGATTACATGTGATCCCATTTTGATATGAGCGTGAAAGTTTCGTGAATTCGCATTTGAGAAGACCGCGGGCGAATTGGATCTGAAGCAACGTCAACGCAGCATTTGGACATGATCCATCACCATTTCTTCAGCTACAGCGGAGAGGAGTAACATTATTGAAGCAATTTAAGGTCTTAAAGCTGAACATGATTCATTTCCATCTCATTAGAAAGTTATCTCATAAACACCAAGCCTACACATCGGGTATCACCTCACTATTCTATACCAACTAATAGGCACTCTTCTCATCCACCCCCTTCTCCCCCATCTTCACACCCGTGCTCTCTACATCACTGTTCCCAATTTCTACCTCTCTACCCTCCTCATACCCGTAAATCGTCCCCTCAATTAAACTCTCTCTATGCGGACTCAAATAACTCAACGCAGTATAAACCACAATACTCGTCACAAACCCAAACAGCCAATCGAAAGTATATAGATTCCTCGCACCATCTGTGATGTGAACTTTCGCTCCTCCAATGGCAAGAGCTAGACCGGGGAGATTGGGACCGACGGAAATAAGCATAGCGAGTAGAGCACGCCAGTTCACGCCTTTGAAATAGTGGTATCTTCCAGCTGGGTTATACAGAGCCGGGACATCGAGATGTTGCTTATGTACTAGCCAGTAATCTGATGCGAGGATACCGGCTATAGGGGCTAGGAAGACGGCGTAACCGCCCATGAATGCTAGGAATGTTCCGGCGGAAGATATGATCTTCCATGGTACAATAACCCAGCCTCCGATGATAGCAGCGATAATGCAGCCTCGCTCGATATTGACGTATTTGGGGAAGAGAACGGTCAGATCATTGGCAGCGGAAATGGAGTTCGCAGTTATGTTCGTGCCGACTTGGGCAATGTACCAAGATGTAGCGGCGAAGAAAGCAGCTGCTCGACCACCATGTCCGTTTGCAAGCCATTTCTCGATGATGACGAGAGGGTTCCAGATCAGCTCACCGTAGATGACTCCGGTAGCAGATGTGGTTACGATTCCGATGACAGCACAGAGTGTGAACAGAATGGGGAGAATGGGGAGCTGGATATATTGTCCTTTACTGGAACGGGCGTATCGCGAGAAATCGGGAATGTTGCAGGCGAGTGTAGACCAGGAACCTGTTACTGAACTCATGCAGGAGAGCCAGAGGTATGCTTTTGTCGAGCCGGAGACGGTAGCTTTCAAAGCGAAGATATTACCACTTCCGCCAGCTTTATGGACACACCAGCCCATAGTTGCCAGGGCTGTGATGGGCGCTGCGATGAGCTTGGTCGCGAAGAGGTAGCGAAGTCTGGTTGGTGGAATCAAAAGGAGGGGAAGCTGGATGATCCAGAATAGAAAATAACTGATCATTCCTTGAGTCGTGATGCCTTGGCCTTCTGGGATATGGTTTGGAATATTGGCGTACGATGGCCAGATGGCACTGATCATAATGGTCATACATTGTGCACCACTTGCTCCTTGGATACCTAGCCAGAACATGGCCAGAATGGATCGAGAAACGATGGCGAAATACGCAAAGTAGTAACCGAATGATGCTCTGATGGCAACTGAGAAGGGGATATGCAGTTTAGCACCGATAGCACCGTTGAGAACCATAGGGATTGCAACACATGATGTCCCGACAACGATCTATTCTTGTTAGAAATAGTCAACGGTGTACGAGCAAGACATACGATTGGAATAGCCTCTCTCCAACTTAAGCCTACCGCCAAAATTGAGGAAGCAGTCTCCCAAGTACCCAAATTAATGGTATCCGTCGCCCAGTATGCCATCCAAGTCCAAATACTCCATGTCTGATTTTCGATCTTCACCGGATCCATATCCTCATTTGTCCAGACATGGTCTGGGGCAAGAGCAGACTTCTGCTTCGGCAGTTGCCATGCCTTGACAGAAGTGCATCGCTCTTTCAACTGCTGTTTACTTGGTACGTAACGCATTATGGCCTCGTTGAAGAAAGTGACAGATGAACAAGAAGCTCAAGGAGAGAACTTGAGCATGGTGACAGCTCCATATATAACGGGGCAAGAGAGATAAGGAGCTTACGATCTGGGACTAAGATATACTAGCGTGTCCATGTTGCAGCTCAGCATATGGCACAAACATAAATTTCTGCGCCAGCAAGCCCCACCAGTATGGTGTTCTGGAAGGCAGTTTAGGAAACACAACCTGGACAATGTATAGTACCGTTATCCATCCTGCCCGATAGCTGCGTGGCGGTTATCACGACGAATAGAGAATCTACAGCTTATCATTCCCGGTCAGGACTTCGGTGCGGGAGGACCAAAGACGTACTATTTCCCCCATCGAATTGTTTCTGCTTTGGCTCTGTTATGAGTCTGCTGGCGGGATTATGAGTTCCTTGAGGCGGATAAAGGCGGACTGATAGAGATGATAAGTGAGCTGTGAGTACAGGGTGAAGAAGCTGTTTGCGGAGAGATGCTGTCGGGCAAACATGGATGTTGGTGGGGAGGGATATTGAAAGTGGGCGTGATGAGGCGAGTTATTTGGGGAGGTTAGTGTGAATTCAGGGGTACTGATAGGATATGGAGTTGAAGACACAAGGGGATCTCGGCTTGGCCGTCACCCATTACTCGTGAGCTGTTGGAAACATCATAAAGTCAGTCTATTTCAATTCAATATAGCATCATCATGTCCAATTACCTTCTCAAATGGCGATTTATACTTATCTGTCACAACCCATTCAGGAAAATCATCCCACAATCCTTCTGTAGTTTGCTATCGATTTAATTATGTTATCAATGTTACCCAACCCAGAGTCAATCCATATCAAAACATTAAAACGGCACAATTTCACCCATATTAGGAGCTATCCCTCCACATTTCCTGGCCGCCATTGCTTCCTTTTCCTCCCTAGCGACTAGCGACACCTAACCTCAAATCAAGCATCTAACACGTGATACAGGCCGGCGGCCCGGGTACCAAAGTCTTACTTTCCGGTGGCGCTGGTGTGGGAGCTTATCTCTACCACGGCTTGCGTTCATGCTGATTAATTGGATTATGGCTGACAACGGAGATATTATTTTGTGTCTCATTTTGCTCAACGGTGATCGAGATCTTGACCATGGATTGGTGAACAAGTGTATCCCGACATGTCAATGTCAATTGGACATCAAGTATCATTGATCCCCATGAAATGGGAAGCTGCTGATGCATCGCTCGGGGAATTGGGACTTCTGCATACTGCAATTGTTTGCCTACGATTTGGGTAAGTCTCCCCGATATCTAGACCAAGATCAAATGTTCTGGATTTTTTTTAACATGACATAGCAGATAAATTCCCTAGAAGTCAAAGCCAATCCAGACCAATGGACCTCTGCAGTGAGAGCTCCAGAAACCGCCTTATTTCTCCCACTAGTCTAGGAGGAGGTGGCTGGGGATTTTGAGGCTGGTCGGGCGATTGCATTGTATTGGCCTGTAACGATGGCGTATCAGATGGCAGAGTGGTCGTTAGCTAAGTAGTTGGATTGGATGGCATTCGGAAAGGCTAAGGAATAGTAAACTACATTTAAGGAGCTTCTAAAGTGCTATTAGACCCAAAGCTTCCTATTAAACTTCAATTGTATTCTTTGTACTTTAGTAACATTGCAACATGGAACCGTCCTCGAGATATACTTATTTCTCTCCACCGCCTGTGAGTATCAGCCCGTAAAGCAAACATTATATAGTACGTACCCCACAGTACAACTTTAAAACTGTAATCCATGGAAGGATTCGTGAGTAATCCCGCGCGGCTGTCGGGACCTAGTAGTATCCACAGCTTTAGGGAACAAGTGGTAGAGTAGAACTATTAGAACTACTTTCAAGCATTGATCGTGGATGATATTTGGAGCTACCTATCACTATTGAATTTTTAAAAGATGTTTAATTCTAAATGAGTTTAATTCCTTCCCATAAGGAGCCTGAAATTTGCCAAGAGCGTTATCCAATAATGCAGAAAGTGAAAAGTTAGATGAGGCGTCGTGAAATAGAAGCTATTGGTCTGGTCGGCTAGGTGAGCAGGATCCAAGTGTATACGGAGGTACAGCCGGTCAAGTACCTCCGTAGAGAGTGAGAAATGAGATCATGCGTTGTGGAATAGAACCCATTGGTTTGCTCGGGGAAAACCCAAGGTGCTAATTTTCAGCCCTGCGAGCACGTCCCCGTCTCATGTTACACTCCCGCTCTTGTCGATACATTGGTCGTCCACCGTGATTGGCCAGCTCGGTCACCATTCCTTTGAAGCTTATAGAAAGTCCTTCACCTTGGCCTTCACAGCATTTGAATTGTGAACAGAAGCCTGATCTTATGTTGGGTAAATGGATTTTAATGTACATTTAACCGTGCTTACTACCTACAAGCCCTCTCAGTTCTCAGAAATCGCCCCCAGATCACCCAATTGCAAGGCCAGTTGAGGAGATATGAGCAGGTGATTGACCAGACCGCTCGGAGTTCTGTCGATATTTAGACATTTTTCAACTCGGGTGACAATTGAAAGGGCACGTAGGTAGGAATAGGGAATCTCGGAGCTCGTGGAGGTAGCCAGGGGTAGAGGCAATACCTATATAGCTACGCCTTGGACGTGGAATTGTCTTGAGAACTGACAAGCAAGTGCAGACTGGCAGCTTCTTTCCTCCCAAATAAAGATACAAAAACGCACATACAAACAACAAGTACTCTATATACTACAGCCCAAGTCAACATGCGTCTTCATCTCAACCTCCCTACTGCTCTCGTAGCCACCCTCTCTGCAGGGACCCTCATCTCTGCCGCCGCAGTGGCGAACCCAATCGCCTCCATCTCCACCGACACCAGCTCTGCGGTTGAAACTCACGAGCTCCTCCCCCGAACCGATTATTTCCACGTCTGGTTGCAAAACTGCCGCTCCAACTTTGTGCTCCCTGGCTCTGGCGGCGTGGTGCCAGAATACAGTTACTACGTCGTGGCCCCTGACACGGCGTCCGACACGTGCGGAGCTGGTTCGGTCGACGGTGACGTCTCTGTGGGGCAGGAGTTTACCAGCCAGCAGCCGTGGGTCCACTCGTGGGCGAACTTCATCTATAAGCCTAATAATGGCAACTGGTGGAATATCTACTTTGTCACCGACCAGTCGAAACAGGTTGGCACTTGTGTGGCGTCGAATGGTGGCGCCAGTCGTTGTTTGGGAGTTTTTGATGCGTGCACCTCTGTCGAGGTGGCCCATTGCTCGCTATTCTGAGCTTGAGATGCTGAGTGCGAGCGTCATTGGTTCCTGAAGGGAAGAGAAACTAGATTGGCATTACGTTGAATATATACTCGTTGAGACTTGATAGCTTCTTTCATTGTGACTGCCTTAACTTTCTTGTTGCATTAATCCACGCATTTGTGAAGGACACCAACTTGACACCATTTCTATCAAAACGTTTTTACCCCTAGGTAGGTAGGCACTTAAATTCGATACTAAACTTCACTATCAAGCTTTTGAGTAAGTTACATCAATATGAGGCTTGGATTCTAAACGAAAAATTGAGGAGCTGAGTGTATTGTGTGTCTGGGCTTGCCGATGCCAATAAAAAGGGACATATGATACTCTGACACAAGGGGAGGAGAACTGGAATAACTTTGACTAATAGCTGAATAGATAAATCGCTGTGCAGCAAGAGAGGAAAGGCAAATCAAGCCTTTGCAAGGTATCAGGTTTCAAAAATAAGTATTGCAGCGTTGATGCGCGCCTGTAGACTGACAGGCGCTAAAGCAAGTTAACAATATAGCGAGATATATATAACTATGTTCATCATAAATGACCCTTACGAACCTTCTCACATGTATTACTTAACTGGTGAGTTATCTGGAAACCCAAAATCAAGTCTCATGCTCAAATCTGCCATGCTATTCTAATATACACCATCTAAAAGTACAATACAAATCTATTCGTCGGAGAGGTATTCGTCCTCATTATCAGTGAAGTATTCAAACTCCCTGGGACACTCCGCCTCCTCAGCACCTTCCTCGTCCTCGTCGACAGCTGTGAGAACACCAGCTGCGGCAGCAGCACCAGTAGTCTCCTGGGCTTCTGCTCTACGGCGAAGGTTGAATGACTCGGTACGCAAATCCTCGAGAGTGGTGGGCGCAGCTGCTTTCTCGATAGAGGCTATCTTGAGCTTCTCCTCAATCAAAACCTTTTCTTCATCTGGTGTTGAATCGATCATGAGAATTACACCTCCAGTTGGCTTCTTCACCGGCTTGTAACGACCAGCTGGGAAGCTGATGAATTTGAGTTGAGCAGGGACAACTCTGGACATGTTCTCGATTTCATATCCGACTTTCTCCTTCTCAAGTTTCTTCTTGGCAGCCTCAGCTGCTGAGACTTCCTTTTCACCTTCATCCCTCTTCTCATCGGACTTTCCCTCCTTCTCCTTCTCCTCATCGAGATCCATTTTATCGGGAGCATTGATCTTGGGTGTAGTAGGGGTCTGATCAATATCCATGCTCTCTCTACGTTGGGCTCGTTCCTTCTTCTGAGCTCGTCGCTTGGCTTGTGCGGTTGTTGAAAGAACGGCGGTGGCGATGAAGGTAGGTGCCTCATCAGTCTTGACCTCTTGTTCTGGTGGATAATCGAATAAGCTTGGCCGAGTGGCACTGTGGAACTTGAAGCTTGGAATCTCCAGATCGTGATCCAAACCAATCATTGAAGTTGGTGTGAAACTCAATGATAGGAAATGGGTGAACGGGAACCAGTACCAGTATTGTGTGAAGACAGCCATACCAACAATACCAGCCATGTTGAGGTTTCCGGATTGTGTTTGAAGTCCAATTGTGCAGTTTCGTCCACCTGCATCGATGATGCCCAATGCCAATGCACAACCGAACTTGGTCATAGCATCTTCATGTCTGTCGCTGACAATCTTCTTCAAATTCTTGCGAATGGCTGCTACCTTTGGATTCATGACCTCGTTTTGTTGGACCATGATCATAGCAAGGGAGATTAATGCACCTTGACGGACAAAATCTGTTGGGTCCTTGATCATGGGCTCGAGCAAATCAATTGCCTCGTCAAGACCAGTACCCGCGCAAGAAATACCTAAAGCCATCGCAGCACCATATCGAACATGTGGATTGTAGGATTCGGAAAGAAGCTCGACCATCCGTGGTACACTACCTGGCTTTCGGAAGAGAATGAACCCCAAACTCATGACGGCGATTCTTCTAACATCGTCATTCACGTCGCTAACAGCAACGTGAAGCAATTTACGAACCGCCTTGTTGCTGCCGGTACCACAATAGGCCATTGCTACAGTCATGATACCTCCGTAACGAAGAGATGGATCCGGGTCGCTGAGAAGACCTTCAATGAGCTCATCTGCACCTTCTTGACGACCATACATAATGAGTGCCATCCCAAGGGCAAGTCCACGAACGATCTTCTCGTGCTGGGTATCATGTGCGTAAGTGACCATATCCTCGAGTGCTTTGAGGTTTCCAGTCCCCAGCATAATCAGGCCCATTGCGAGGCCCACTGCTTCTCCGTTGAGTGCAGAATCGGTGTAAAGCACGTTCTTCAAGATCTCGTAGATCTCGTCGGATCCAGTAGCCATACCTGCAATACCAAGACCCAAAGCGCCACCATGCTGAATGACTTCCTCGGTAGCCTCCTTGAATTGCTCTTTTAGGTAATCTAGAGCATCTGCACCGTGATTGGCATAGATGAGTCCATAGGCATAAAGAGAACCACCTTGGCTGAAAATTGATCCACTAAGCTGAGTTCGGCGTGGTAGGTAGGGCTCTAGTAATTTTTTGCACTGCGACAAGTTTCCGCGATGAATCACACCAAGAGCTGCAGTAGCAGAGAATTTCGACCAGTTCACTGCCTTTCCCAACCACTCCAGATTATCTCTGAAGAATTTATCATTTGTTGTTCCTTGGTTCATGAACGCATTGCAGAAAGTGACTGCAGTGTGGAATATCGAGTTTCTGCCCTCCAGACTGTCTCTAACCTTGTTGAGGATGCTCAAATCAGTGTGATTGTTTCGGTAGAGGAATTCAAGGTTCAATTTGATCGTCTCGCTACCATCAAGAATCTTGCGTATGCTCTCGTATTTTGTGTACTCTTTGTCGGTGATGTTCACAGAATCGGGAGCCGGTGCTCCGGCACGATCGTTGAGTTCGCCCAGTAATTGATCTGTGTCTGTCGCTGCACATCGTCAGTACTAGCAATCAACATTAAAAATGGAACATACGGTTTTCACTCTGTGCTGCTGGCTTCTCTGGAAGGGATTTGATGACCTTGGCAAGGAATTCCTGCGTGCCATTGTCATACAAATCGAAGGCTATTTGGTATGCGATTGCTGAAGATGTTTGGTCGTCGTTTGCCTGAAAGTGTTAGCTTTGCCATTCAAAAGGCGCCCGTTCTTCAACCCACCACTAATCTCTTCAACATTGTCGATGCCTCCTCATCCTGATCCAGGTAGACGGCACATCTCGCGATCGAGAAGTAGTCGGGGGTAGGAATTTCGTTCAGTAAATCCAATATCATCCGCAGTATATCAGTACGAAGGCCACGTTCTTGCACAACATCCATGCAAATCCCCAACACATACTCCATAAGCTCCTCAGTTGGTCCAGGCGCCCCTTCTGTTTGCTTGCTTTTGTTTCTCTTTTCATCGTCACTGGCACGCTTGATGACCATCCGTAGGACGTTCAGATTTCTAGCCTCGACAGCAATACCAACTACTTGCCTATATCTGCCCTCCTTCAAGCAGCTTTCAAAGAGTCTCTCAATCACTCGCTGCAAAGCAGTTTGTGTTCCCTGATCTGGAATCGCCAATCCATTCTTGCCTTCTGCGACAGTGGGTTCCACAAGATTCTCTGTTGAGACCCTTGAAAGTAGGGATTTCGAAGGTAATGTCGATTGGGAAAATGGTGTTGTGGGTGAAGTGAGGGCGGCGGCTTCAGAATCTTTCTTGTCTTTGAAGGAGGTAGCAATTGTCGGGAGAGAACCTTTTGATTTCACTTGTGGGACAGCATTCTTTGCGGCAGAAACAGTAATGTATGTGTCGACGCATCTTGAAATAATGGTTTCCTCGAACTCGCCACCATTGTCGAGTTTGAACAAGTCCCCAGCTCCAAGAGCAAACTTCATGCTCTCATTGTAGTATTGAAGATGGTAATATACCTTTGCCAGAACTAAAGACGCCAGCTGTCGTTCGGGGAAGGACTCATCTTCGTAGAGGGCTTCACTGAAGGGCGAGTTAGTTATATTCCAGCGTGCAAAGCATCGCAAAGAGCGTCTTCAAGTAATGATTGCTCACATTTGACCTATTGACCCTGCTACCTCCGTCCAGAGAGTATCAATATCATCGTTCAAGGTCTCAAGGGCGAAAACCTTGAGCTCGGGCTCTTCGTCGGACAGGAAGCCCAAGACTCCCGAGGCTGAAGTCAAACCAGGCATCGCTGATTTCGGTGTGATTTAATGTTGAAAGGCTCAAGAATTGAAAGCCGGATGGTAGGTAGATGTGCTGAAGAAGGAAAGGGGATGATGGTGAAGTTGTTGATGAGAAGCGTTCAATGTTGATTATTGCCAACTGACTTCGCCAGGCACAGCTTGTCACGTAACCATCTGCACCTGAAAGCTTGGGCCAGTCGCGGCTGTGTACTGAGCTAAACCTATTCGGCTCTTTTGGCCTGAGGCTTCATACGCGTCAAACTGTACACGAATTTTATGTTTGTACGAGATCCATGAGCGAGCGAAAGGGTGAATAATGTGTAAATTTATTTGTTTTAATTTTGAAGCTGCAAAATCTGAAAAATGTTACATCCTGAGCCTCCCGTCTGGGTGATATCCTCCTTAGCAGGAAATGCTCCACGTGCTCCTTCTGCATATGGTCTAACACTACGGCATCTTTCAGGAGGTAGTGTCGGCAAAGCCAAGGGAATTTTGAGATCTGTATTGTAGATGGCATTCTGTCAAACCACTACCACCTCCAACTGTGACTTTTCATCACGACTTATCGCCCTCCATGTACCTGTAGACTGTGCCAATTGCTACAGCGATCACGACGACCTCTGCGGACTTGTTACGAAGCTACGGTGTTCTTCTGTCGTTTGTGATCGTCTTGATCCTTTGTTTGGGACCGTTTGCGCCCAGCATCAGTAAATCCTACCTGCCGAGGACCATCGTGCTGCCAGATAGGAACAGCATTTATTATCAGATGAACGCCTTTTCGAAGAGTACATTGAGTTATTCGTAGCCTGGGGCAAGGCGCGCTTGGTCTGGTGCTGGAGACCGTAACGCAAACATGGATCTCCGCTCCATTATCAACACAGAAGCTGGCGAGAGCTCTATCTCGAAGCAAGCTGCACCAGTAACTCCAGTGCAGACTCATCCGCAACAAGGCTTTCGAGAATATAGTCATTCTCAGCAAGCCTCACCGGGCAAACATCCGTCTCAGGACTACGGCGCACAACCGGGAGGGCCGTATGCTTCACCTACAACCTACCAAAGCAATTATCAAGGTCGACCGCCTCCTCCTCCGCCTATTCAAGCTCCTCCACAAAATGACCTGCGATCTCCTGTTCGAACATTTTCTGCCCAGTCGCCATATCAGCATACGCCCTCGTCATCTGTCAGTCAATATCCCTTTCCACAAACTCATCAAACACCACAAAGCCCAGCTCCGCACAATCCATTTCCTCCCACCCTTCAGCAAAGGGAGAGCTACTCTCAGTCGAATCCTCCTCCACATCTTCAGCATCAAAATTCATACAGCAGACAATCACCTGCTCCACAAACTCCTCCAGTCGGCATACCTGGTGCTCCACATCCCTACCTTCAGCATCAAAGGTCACAAAGTTCTGTCTCAAATTCAACTCCGACCTCCGCACACAGCCAACACCAATATTTCAGTAATCAATATTCTCAAGAGAGTCCAGTGAATACTAATACTACTCCTCACTTTCCTCCTTCCCAAATTCCTCAACACCAACGCCAGCAATCTCAGCAATCTCAACCTGGTACTCCCCTTGGTCCTCCATTGACTCAGAAACCTTCGTCGGGAACTTTTGCTCAACCTTCCAGCCCATACCAACAACGAGGACAGTCACAAGGATCATTCTCTCTGTATCAGCAAACTTCCCCTGCCCCTCCAGCACCGGCTACGATCCCAAGATTGCCAAGCACACCGAGCGCCTACGATTCCCAGCGAACCTCTTTGAGCGATCAAGCACAGCACAGAAGATCACAAAGCGAAAGAGAACGGAGTATCAGTGTAAGCCCAAAGACTCGTCTGCCGAGCCAACCCAGAGGTGAAATAACGACTCCTAAATCGGAGAACGGCTACAGCACAAAACGGAAAATGGACGATCGAGAGATGCAGATCGAAGAGCCGAGACGAATGGAACCAACTCAGATTAAGCAGGAGGTTCGGCAAGATATGAATGGAATTCAGCGTATACCTTCGTCATCTCCACAACAACCACCCAAGAAACGAAGACGCTATGCCGAGCCACCTATATGGGCGCAGAGTGTGCGAAATAAGGCATTGTCAAATCTTGGGCCGTCGAAGGTGAATGGGAAGCTACCGGGAACAGTACCACATCTTGCACCTCCCATTAAAACTGAAACGAATGGAAGCCGTCAGCCATCTCCAGCGCCACGAGGACCCATAATCGAGGCCCCCAAAAGCCATCCTTCTGCGATACTGGGACCGTGGGAGGAAAGCATAACGGGAATCAAACCCACTGATTCGGTGTCGAAACTAGTGGCCGATTTTCTCTTCCAGAACGTAGTGACGCGAACTGACCTTGGAGAATTGACAAGCCGAGGCGTTGAGATTGAAATTGAGGCAAAATTAGGTCAACTCATTGATAAGGAGACGAACGAGAGATTCTATCTGCCTGTAATGTCAGAGTGTGTACTTGCGGACAGCGCAAGGGTAGGGTTTAGAAGTTCCATGACAGAGGTATGTTTGCAGATGTAAATAATTTACAAACGCTAACTGCCACAGTCTCAACACCGGCATCTGAATGATTATCTGAACGCAAAAGTTGCGGAAACCCACCCGGCGAATCCCGGCCAGACAAAAAAGAGGGTGAAGATTGATTACTTGCATCGCCGAGAGATAGACAAGTTTTACGAACTTCCGCCAGCCATGCACATGCACCTTCCAGCCGCTGTTCGAGAGAAGCTGAACCCCCGACACGCCGTCAAAGTCAGAGTCAGTCATGACCAAAAGACTGGTCAGATATTGGCAAAGATCATCAAAGCTCGTCTCGTGGATTTAGACATTTTCAATCCTCAATTTCCACTTGATTGTCGCATCAGTATTAATTTTGAAATGAAGTATGATGGGGACATTGACGAGATAGTAGCTTCCAGTACAGGAGATCGACTTCCCGATAGAAACAAGGATCGCTTGAGTTACAGTCAATCGCACTACCAGATTGATCTGACCCAGGTGACCCAATTGACAACTGTAAATGTAAGTTATCTGATAGTAGCATGCGGCCATTGCTAATTTTTTAAGGGTCAAAATCGGGTTGATAAGGAGCATGAATTGGAAATCGAAATTGAGACCAGAGCTGTGCAGGAACAGGGCCAAAGAGCAGTTTCGGGCCAACCCAATGAATATCTGGCTTTGGTTGAAGGATTGGTGGATAATATGCGAGTTTTGTCTAGGAATGTTCCTCCACTCTAGGAGCATGAATAAAAGATGGACAACGTCTCAAATCAGGCGGCGGTTGGAAGTCATCCATATTTAGCGTTTCAGGGCTTTCCATGATTGAATACCCTTTGGAGTTTTTACTGTGGCATAGGTTAGGGGCTTACCGTCTGCAATATCAAAAGCAGACTCATACATAATGAACATCATTGAACTTTTCTCGCCACACAGAAGAAGTCCCATGAGAGCAAAAGTGCTATAGTTGTATCATGCCTCGGATCTCGTTCGTGAAACATTCTTCGCTCTGTATATGGATACGACCATTTTCATGTAGATATTGGCTCATCGTATTTGTACCCACGAAAAGTATATGCAGCCTATTGAGAAAGATAGTCCCTAGTGTCGATTAGGGATCTGTTACCAAGAAAATGGACTATATGGCCAGAGACGAGAGTTCCACCAACTTTGTACTCTTTAATTTGATCAGGTGAGAGGGCGGGTCGTCCCACCGCTTGAAGAAGCCAAGGCGAATGAAGATCACTTCCACCACCGTCCATGCAGCTAAACGCGTCCACAGACGCGCTCTTGAACTCACCGCCTTGCACCGCACCTCAGAGGCACCTTGCTTTTTTCCGTTCACCATACTCTTGTGAAACATAACTCGTAATGAATAACTTCTATGTAGAATTTGACCGTTGATGACCAATTCCAATCACACGACTCTGAGATGGAGAGACGAGATATTTGTCGGGCACTGAATGTGTCGGATGAAAAGCAATGTCTCGAGGTTGCTACTTCATCAAATGGTCTATTTTGTGCTTTTCACTCGAGACAATGCTATGGTAATTGTTTCTTAGCATTTCTGGGACTAAACAGCTGACAATTAAAGGCCTATACAGAGGTTACAAGAAACGTAATGCTCGTCTTGACCGTCTCTCAGCCAATCCGCCACCATATCTCGCACAAACCAAAATCCCACTCGCCAACCAATTCTTCACAGATGTCACCACGGAAGCTGTGCTGAAGGAAATCCATGATCACCTCTTCTTGAAACATCAATTGTTGAATAAGGTTATCCAGGCGAGAAAATTACATATGACTCGTTTCTTCTCACAGGATATGGATTATGGGCACACGAATTATGTTAATGGATTGATGGGACTGAAAGCTGCTACCACAGTTGCACTTGAGAGGCTCGAGAGAAGAACAGCCGAGGTATTGTATGAAGACCAGAAATGGTTTGGGTGGGTGAGGGAGTGTCAGAATGAGGAAGAGAGGAACAGGGAGAAGGAGCAGAAGAAAGTTAAGCTGGAAGCGGCCATGTTCAAGAGGAATTGGAAGGCGAATGAGATGAGACAGAGGGAGATGAGAGCTAAGGAAGAGAAGCTCAGACAAGACGCTTTCTTGGAACAGATTTATAAGGAAAGGATGAAACAGAAAGAGAGTGAAATCGATGAGGATGATGAAGAGTGGGATCCTATTGATGATGTGTTGGAGGATAGTAGGGGAAGCTATGTTGGTGAGTTATGTTTGCTGGTGGTTTGAAAATCCGGAGCTAATCATCGCCGTTTAGATCTAATCCAGAATTTCCTCTGGATGGAAACTACCAAACCCGAAGAAAAGGAATCTGCGCCTGAAGCTACGATCCAGAGTGCAGAACCGCCAGCTCTTGCTGAAGTGACCGATGTGGTCCAAAATCTCGAAGTCGAAGCTCCAAAGACAGCTTCAGCATCTCATTCCAAACAGAAAGCCAAGGCGAAGAAGAAGCAGAAACCGGCTAATACGAAGCCAGCAGCAGAAGCTGAACCAGATATAAGTCTCATAGAGACGAAAGAGCAAATGTTCGATCGACTAGTGAACAGTGTTGAGCTTACAACGAGCCGAGTTAAAGGGTTGATCATTGCCGGGACTCCTGAGAAACCTACTTTGTCGCACAAAACTCTCACCTACTCAGAGGCCGAAGCTCATCGCCTTCAATCTGAGATAACGGAGATCAAACATTTGTTATTCTGCCGATTGCTCCTCGGACATGCTACGTTGTTGCCTGCAGCATTGCGAGCAGAAAATGTGGAAAGTTTCTTGGCGGACCAAGAAGTGCCTTCCAGCGCATTGCGAGATCTCTGTCTTAAGATGGAGATTCCTGGTCTTCAAGAAATTCGTGATGCCTGCGCTGATTTCTTTCGTTCTGATGAAGAGGCAGAAGAGGTTGACATGAAAGAGAAAGCGGCGCAGAAGGAGAAGAGGAAGAAAATGGTCGAGGAACCACATCCTCATGATCTCATGATGAAACCAATGAGGGGAAAACATGCTTTGCCTGATACTTGGAAACCGAAGCGCGAGCAAGCGAAAGAGTTGGAACAAGAAGAGGAAGAGGAAGAAGAAGACGAGGAGGATCCAATGGGCATGCCATCTCGTGACCAGATTCTTGGTGGCGGACCAGATAGTGGTGGGCAGGCAGTTGATTTCGGGAAAGTGTCTAAGAAGAAATTATCAAAGGAGAAAATAAAAGTCAGGGTCTGTGGTAGATCAATCTGGAATTACCCAAGCGACAAGGCGATGACTCGCGGAGGTTGGCTTCACTTCTGTATCATTGCAAAGGAGAGTACTCTGCATGACGCCGTGGCTTTGTGCCGTCATTGGGATGAGTTCTTCGAGCTGAATATTTTAGCACTGTGGGATTATTTTCCCAGCAAGAAGTGGGGTGAGTGGGTTGGAAATAGGTATCGAATGCAGATGCTGCAATTGGTGAGTATATACGACTATGTACAATTTCTTGCTAATTCTTATAGGGATTCATCATGTACTTTGAGAGTTCATCCCCCGATGCCGCAGAATTGACCGTCAGCCACCAACAAAGCGGGCGTCGTGGCAATGGCAGGCGAGCTCATGCGGTATTCGAAGCCCGAAATTTCATTTGTGCCCACATTAAACGAGACGATCCTCAAAGTCGCCGACTGATTCAATATCTCTCAATGCAAAGCCACAAACTTGTCATCCTAGTACGCGACGCAGAAAGTGGCAAACTTCTCGTTACTCCAGATGAGGAGGAACGATGGCTGTATCGTGAAAAGAGTGGATTGGGGAGAGCATCGAAGAATAATTTCAATGTTGTGAGAAGAGTTGGCTCGGTGTTCTTCGAGGAGATGGATAAACTTCGCGAGTGGAAATTTAGCTTCAAGGAGTACTACGATGTTTACATCTGGGACCTGGAACCAGGACAGCCATTTCCTGTGCTTTTCAATACCATACAAGAGGTCAGTTAAATATCAGCTGACTGATGTGACGCCACTAACAAGAAAGTAGATGCTGATCAAGGCTTTGCGCTGCAAACAAGGACTGGACACTTATGAGCTTGCTGCTCCGATCCTCAAAACCCTGCACCGAGATCCGGATACAGACATTGTTCGCGATATTAAGCCTGGCGAAAGCATTCAGAGCATCTATGATCTGATGCATAGTGAGAAGATGCATTTCTTCTACGGATCAATCAAGGACATGAAAGATGCAATCAAAGCCGAGGACGAGGAGGCAATCAACCAAGTACCCAAGAACTTATTCTACAACGATATTGATGCCTTAGAAGACGAGATTCTCTTTCCTGAAGATTCAGGCTCTGCCAATCCGCTGGGAGTCGGCGACCTTGAACCTATCAGCAAATGGGAGAAGGAAGGTCATTCTTTGCGACCCTTCATTGAAGGTTGGGAATCTGATTACAGCGACTCTGATATCGACGAACAAGATCTGGACTCGGAAGACCTGGATCCCGACGATGAAGATGATTCTTGGGAGGAGGGAGAGACAATTGATATGTCTGTCGCTCGCATACAGAGAGCGGTTATAGCAAAGAACGCTAAGGATAGGGCCAAGAAAGGTGATGACTCCCCTGTGAAGGCAGATGAGTTGATCGCTCGATTGTCATATCCCGAGGCCTGGCAAGAGGCGTTTCGAAAGCTTACACTCAAAATCGAACGGGAGCAATTTGTTGATCGTGGAAGCCCCGCTGTGATGAAAGATGAGTTCATGGAATTATTTGATAAGAGAAAAGCTTCTGGTAAGTTGTGACAACTCTAAATTGTTGAGGAGATGCTGATTTTCATAGTTTTCAAGGAGGTGTGGCATAAAGCTGATCTCACCCCACATGCTCAAGTAAATTATGTCGAAATGACGGAAATGGCCAGGAAAGCTCGTCAGTGGAATCAATTACAATTCGGATGCATACAAGACATTATTGTCTTGCAGATAATCGACAAGCTTGATGTCCCTGTGGGCGATATCAAGGCAGCCTACAGAGCAATGGGCAAGATATCACCATTCTTTCGCCCTGAATTTTTCGAATCAGCTCAAGGCAAGCCGTTCAAAGATTCTCTTCTATTCAAGCAGGAAGAGCGAGCACAGAAATTTCCGGATATTAGATCCCATCAATCAAATACGACATGTTCAAAAGAGCTATTCACAGACTATGACGAGAAATTGAAAGCTGGAGACTACGTAGAAGACTTTCCTGAAGAATGGGACCGTACCGTCCGACCTATAGTCGCTCACCGTAAGCTCCCCATCTTTCGAACTTACACCTTCTAACTCATATAGTCTACAAAACCGGCATTCTTCGAACAAGAGCGGACACCTACCACGAAGGTCAAGCTTTCGCAGCCGCAGAGCCAGGTCGCACGAAAATGGACTTCTACCTCGACTACCGCTCCAACATCCCCACCATAACCGGTCTCCATCATCTCACCAACCCCTCCTCCGTCCCCACTCTTAAAACTACCGCCTTGGCATTCGCAGCCAAAAATCCAAACGCCTGTTTCTCGATTCTCACTCTCTGGTCAGCACCCCACTTCTACCCCCTGACTATCGGCTTCGACAAGCGTGGACCGACTTCTTTCCAAGACATGCAGGGAAGGAAATTTGTCTGGTTGTTTATTCCTAAAGATATGCCATGTTCGGAATATAGTGTACATGAGAATGCAAGGCAGAGAATTGAGCCGTTTCAGAAAAAGGTGTTCGGGAAAGGGAAAGAAGAGAAAGTGGTGGTGAGGAGAGACAAGTATCTGGTTATGGGGAAGGATAGGGAAGAATGTTTTTGGTTGAGTGCTGCGATGGTTTATGCGGTGCAGAGACGGCCGTGGAGGTTGGAAGTGGATTTGTGGAGGAGTTTTGTGGGTGTGGATAAGGTGTTTTTGGAGAGATTGGATGAGAAGTGGTTGGATTGAAGTTAAGCACTTTGTAGATTATCGGTATACTATTGTCTTGATACCTTTGATATGGATATAGGTCACTCGGAACAGTCATTACATCTTCCAGAAATACTCCAATGTCAAAGTGGTAGTACTCTCCCCCCCCCCCCCCCCCCCCCCCTAAATAAATGTAAAAAAGTGGTCCCGATCTCTGACAGCGAATTTGCCCAGAGCCTCAGATTGTATAGCCCCACAGGCTCCACCGTATTACATTTATTTAGGGGGGGGGGGGGGGGGGGGGGGGGAGAGTAATATCATCGAAATCAGTGGGCAACGGCCCGCTCCGAAACACCCTGCTTTCGGCAACACTCTATATGCAGTGCTACTATCCATGGGAACACGGGAACCAACACCAAAACCAACACCAATACCAACACCAACACCTAAGCCTCAGCGAAGCCACGGCTTCTCTGTGCAACCATCCTCCCGTCTGTCGTATCAGGACATATAAAAGTGTTGCTCCCATACTCGGTGAGATGTCTTTGGTCTGAGATTGGGTCAACTCGCAAGGCGAAAACAGCAGCCCAATGGTATAAGTTCCTTTCAAGCGCCTAGCAGTGAGATTATGCAGGAGACCTAATGCGTTTCGAGACTCGAATGAAGGTAAGAGAGAGGAGGAAGGCGTTTGTGAGTGCATGAAAGATGGAACGTTCTGGTCTTTATTCTTTCACTGTTGACTTCTTCTACTTCTACTTCTACTTCTACTGCTATTTGATTTGATTTCCACATGCTGTCCTATTGAAGTTTTGATTCAATTCTACACATTTCTAGCATACTCTGAGGTGATGTTCAGCTCAGGATCACGATCGCGAGGCTATGGGAGAAGCGGACGAGGAGGCCAACGTGGCGGAAGGGGTAGGGGCGATGGAAGGAGAGGAGATTATTTTGCAAGAGGAGGTATGAATGAGAGAAATGGTGGACCTCGCAGTGGCCCGCAAATCTGTCGATATACCGAGCAAGGGCAGCAGTGTCGACGAGGAGACACTTGTCCTTATTCCCACGATCTCTCTTCCCGCCACGACAGGCCAAGAGAACAAAGACAAGACACACCGGAGCAGCGACAGGAGCGAGAAGATTACAACACTTGGAAAAGACTTATCAAGAGGGAACCAATACATAATGATATCTACACGATTGAGAGAATCTGGACAGGAGCTCTCTCAATCCTGGAGGACGGTGACAGAGAATGGAAACAGATGCTTGTCAGAGATCTGGACAACGAGGAGAATTATGGACGGCAACACATTCGAACGATAATGGGCATGGAATCACATTCTGGTGGGAGCGGAACATTCATCAAGCTTTCGCAGAGCTTTCTCTCCGTCATCACACACCCTGCTATCCTCGATTGCTTGTCTGTTGATACATTTGTCGGAAACTTGTACAACTTCATCAGTGGAAGCAACGGAACAAGAGTGGTTTCGTTTCTACAGCGTCTCTTCAAAAGCATAGCTGAGGCACATCGTACCTCTTCACTTGCTGCATCAACGGCTGAAGCACTTCTTTGTTCTACTACGGCAACTCTGTTGGAGGTGTTGAAAAGGGAACATCGTGCTTCATTCCATGAAGAACTGGTGGATCTGATCGACGGCATTCAAAATACAACTGGGCTTACTGTGTTGAACAAAGATTCTTCAGCATTGCCAATCATCAACAATCGCTGTGACGAGCTTCGTACAATCACGGCTCGTGCAATGGGACTTCTTCAAGAGTCTAAGCCAGCCCAAGTCAATGGTATCTCAACATCGGCACTTAAATCTACATATCCTAAGCAGACCATCACCCCTAGCGGCCACCACAACAACGATTATCCCGACATCCCCAAGATCTCGATTCTTCCCACCGAAGATGAGATTAGTTGTGACCACCCAGAATTCCTCCCCACCACAGATCCCGATGAACCATATTTTCTAGACGATCCTGTGCAACGCCATCTTGATACTCATTTCCGTCTTCTTCGTCACGATATCTTTGGAGAAATGAAAGAGGCTCTAGCCGGGTTAATTAGAGGCGTGAATGATAACCCAACGATGCTGAACAATCGCAAGCTCAATATCGGAGACATCAGAGCATATCCATATCCTAAAGCTCACGTGGGCTATGTTTCATTTGACCAAAGGCGCGGCATTGAAGCTCATATATCTTTTCCCCAGCTCCCTTCCCTCCAGAAGAAATCGGCTGCCGAGAAGCGGAAGTGGTGGGATGAATCGAAACGCCTAGAAGACGGCTCCTTGCTAACCTTTGTGGTGTTCATCAACAATAAATGCTCACTACTGTTCCTCACTGTCAGCCAACGAAATACCGATCCAAAAGCAGATTACAATCTTACCTCAAACCAACATATGTGCACAATAGTGACAAAACTTGCGACGCGAAGCCAGGCAGACGTTGAACTTTTAACTCGGTTGCATTGCCAAAAGACCAGCGGAGCATTAATTGAGTTCCCTGGAGTGCTCCTTGCTACGTTCATTCCGATTTTGGAGAATTTGCAACAGATGCAACGTCTGAGCAGACTCCCATTCCATCAATGGATTCTCCCTGAGTGAGTTATGTACACACCGTTGTCACCCAATGTTCCACCACCATTGTATGCTAGACGCCCTTCTTTTGACTTTCCGCTCGATTCGATACTAAAGAAAGGAGGAACTCGACTTGCATTAACCCCTCAGGCATCGCCTGACGATCTTCACATCATCGAACAGGTAGAAGCACAAACAACTCTCGATCGTGGGCAGTGCCAGGCTTTGATAGCTGCGCTGACTCGAGAGTTTGCATTCATCCAAGGCCCACCAGGAACAGGCAAATCATATCTGGGTGTGCATCTCATGAGAGTGCTGTTGGCGTGTAAAGATCAGGCAAATTTGGGTCCAATTGTGGTTGTGTAAGTGTGCCCCTCACTACCTTGTCAATTGACCAATCTGACTTTCCCAGCTGCTACACGAACCATGCTCTGGATCAGTTCTTGGAACACCTCATCCAAGTCGGCATCGAGAAAATCATCAGAATTGGTGGCCAAAGCAAATCAGAGATTCTAGAGGGAAAGAATCTTCGCCTAGTCTCTCGAGGGGAGGGAAAGACGAAATCGGAAAGTTATTTGGTTGCCAAAACACACGAGGATCTAGGTACCAAGGAAAGCCGCATCAAGGCAGTGCTTGGAAGGCTCCATACAACACAAAACAAACCTTCCTGGGAAAATTTGAACTTCCACTTGAGGCGTAGATATCGGGAAATTTACGATCAGTTTTCTCGAGTGGATAAAGCTGAATTTAAAGTTGTTGGAAGACACCCCTTCGATATTTGGCTTCAAGGAATGAGAAATGATGGCGACAAGAATAAATGTCATAAGTCCGAAGATGCCCAGGGAAGTACCACTGACAAGAATATACTACTGCGAAATGCCAAACGAGATGTGCATAGTCTCTCTGCGCAGGCTCGACATAATCTCGTCGCCATCTGGGTACGAGAGATTTACGAACATTCTACTGACGAGTTGTTCGAGCTTGTTAAGGAAAGCCATCATTTACAAGAGCAAATTGCAAAAATTCACGATGAGGTTGACAGACGAGTTCTTTCGACAGCAGATGTTATCGGCGTTACTACTACCGGATTGGCAAAACGGATTTCGGTACTTCAGCATGTACATTGCAAGGTTATCATATGCGAAGAGGCAGGAGAGGTTTTGGAAGCCCACATGTTGTCCGTCCTGCTCCCGACTGTTGAGCATTTCATTCAGATTGGAGATCATCAACAACTACGCCCGACTATCAACAATCATGGTCTGTCACTTGAAAGCAAACGAGGTCAAGCATATCAATTGGACCGTAGTCAATTTGAACGCCTATCGGTTGGTGGTCCTGGAAGGTCGCCTTTCCCAGTAGCACAATTGAATGTGCAGCGTCGAATGCGTCCAGAAATATCGAGTCTCATTCGACCCTTATACCCTCTTCTGATTGATCATTCCAGCACGAAATCGTTTCCCGATGTGGTTGGGATGCGACAAAATGTGTTCTGGTTGGACCATGAGAACATGGAGGAGCTTCCCAATGCTGACCGACATCAGAAGTCTCATAGCAATGATTGGGAAGTCAGCATGACGCACGCCCTTGTTCGTCATATTGTACGGCAAGGTGTTTACAGCAGTAGTGATATTGCTGTTTTGACACCGTACACGGGACAACTGCAAAAGTTGCGAGCGAAGATGAGGAACGATTTTGAAATCGTGTTGAGTGACCGAGATGAGGAAGTACTGGCGAAAGACGGGTTCCAAGAAGAGCTAGAACCTCCTGCTGATGATCAGACATTCTCGACGCCGTCTCGAAAACCGCTTAAAAGGAAGAAGTTGAGCGAGCTCCTGCGTATCGCCACAGTAGACAACTTTCAGGGCGAAGAGAGCAAGATTATCATCATCTCTCTCGTGAGAAGCAACACAGAGAAGAAGGTAGGTTTCTTGAAAACGACTAATCGAGTGAATGTTCTTCTCAGTCGAGCTCAACATGGAATGTTCTTAATCGGGAATACCCCGACCTACTCGAATGTTCCGATGTGGGCACAAGTAATCGGCATGCTAGAAGAAAGAAATTGTGTCAACAAAGCATTCGGCCTCTGTTGCCCAAGACACCCCGATATTGTCATGCAAGCCAGTGAACCGCTCGATTTTGAGACACTCAGCCCAGAAGGTGGTTGTCAACTTCCTTGTGATCGTCGCTTGACTGAGTGTGGTCACAAATGCCTGGCTCGATGCCATTCTGAGAGTATGCACGACGTTTTCAAGTGTCCACAACCATGCCAACGTCTTCATACACCGTGCAACCACAGTTGCCAGAAAGCCACTTGTGGTGAAGATTGCGGTGTCTGCATGATAAAATTGGACGATATCAAGCTACCTTGCGGCCATATGAAGAATGCAGTTCCGTGCTACCAGACACAGAATTTGGACGAAATCTATTGCGATGTCGTTGTGGAGAGGGTAGTGCCTGGTTGCAAGCACAAATTGCAGATTTCATGTTCTCAGGACGTTACAGCAGTGCAGTTCAAGTGTCCTGCGCCGTGTGAGACGAACTTACAGTGTGGCCATCGATGTCCTGGCAGCTGTGGACTTTGTAACTTCAAAGATCAAGGAGGTCAACCAGTGATTAAACATCGCCAGTGCGAGAAGATTTGTGGGCGACGATTTACTACGTGCAGCCATAGTTGTAAGCGGAAGTGTCATGATGGCACCTCTTGTGGATTATGCCCCTCTCCTTGCGAAGTAAGCTATTTTAAATTTCGAGCTTTGTTGATGACCGATATGCTAATCCCAAGCCCGAAATAGGTCCAATGTTCTCATTCGCGATGCACATTGCAGTGCCGGGAAGGCTGCGCGCCATGTGTCGAGCTATGTACGTGGTCTTGCGAACACCAAGGGGACTGCAAAATGCCCTGTTCGGCCCCGTGCAACAGGCTCCCATGTAATGAACGTTGTCCGAAATTTCTTTCTTGTGGACATCGTTGTCCAGGTATCTGCGGAGAGTTATGCGCAGAGGGGTACTGTCAGGAATGCTCTCAACGGCTCGACTCTCGTGTGGATTTCTTGGAAATGAAATCTTATGCTGAAATTGACATCGATGAGACTTCGATTGTCGTTCTGAGTTGTGGACATTTCTTCACCGCTGAATCTCTCGATGGGCTTATGGGTATGTCGGAGGTTTATGAGATCGATGGCCGTGGACAATTTACTGCCCTCAAAGATACCTCTTCGCTCTCACGAAATATACCTTCCTGTCCGGACTGCAACTGTCCGGTTAGACAATTTGCTACTCAGAGATACAACAGAGTTATCAACAAAGCAGTGATTGATGAGATGACGAAGAGATATTTAACAGCGGGAAAAGAGGGGCTGCAGAAGCTGGAAATCGAGACCGAGGTGTTTGAAAGTGCCTTAAAGTCAACAGCAGATGGCATGGCAGAAGAGATTCAGCAAGGAGTGTTGAGTAAAGTGGCGAAGCTAGCCCTTATGAAAGTATCCTCATTCAATACGCTTCTCAAGAAACAAAATGGTTCCGTGAAAGCATTCGAATCCAAAATTAAAAAATTCTGCGAAAGCGTTGCCGACAAGCACCAACCTGCACAAAAGCTGCACGAGGCAACGATTACTGCCAGCAGGAAGCATCTCGAATTGGGCACCCAGATGGGGAAGCTTTCTTTGGATAACACCAATCGTGATAATCGAGTTGCAATGGGTGGTCGTATGCTGCAGCTCAAAGCAAGCTCCGTTGTGCTTCACAACAATTTCACACTCGCCCAGCTGTTGAAACCCCACTCTGCCAGTCTACCAATTAATGTTCCTAACACTTCCACAAAACAATTCTTCCAAACCTGTGAAGCTTTCATTAAAGATTGCGAGAATCTTCCAAAGATGGCCGTCGAGACAACAATCTTATATGCTGGTGTCGCTCGCTGTCTTCAATCTTCTGCTGGTTCAACACATGATGCTTTAGCTCCTGTCGAGACGGCGAAGAATCTCCTGGCAGATGCTCTTAGGTTATGTAAGGAAAGATTTCAGAATGCCGAGACTCTGAAAACTGCTGTTGAAGGATCGATCAGGATGTTGAGATCTCAGTGGTATGAGGAAGTCACGAAGGAGGAGATTGAATTGATTAAAACTGCGATGGTCAGTGGAGCTAGTGGCATTGCTACTCACTCGGGACATTGGTATGTGATCTTGGAACTTAATTTGTTGGCTTGGTTTGAGAGAACTGACTTTCAAGGTACAATTGTGCACGAGGACACCCCTTTGCTATCGGCGAGTGTGGCATGCCAATGGAACTGGCAAGATGCCCGGAATGTGGCGCAAGCGTGGGAGGTCAAAATCATGAAGCTGTAGCTGGAGTCACAAGGGCAATGGGGATGGAGTGAATCCACATAAATTATCATGGTATAGGCTTGATATAGGAACATATTCTTACTGGTCAATTAAGATATCAGTAGGAAGGAATGGCTTGGCAGTTTTGTTTCTCGACTGATCCTTTCATCATACCCCATCATTTATAAATCTTTTTCACTTATTCCTCGCTTCTTTCTGCAGCATAATCTTCAATAGAATGTTCAGCATTCCAGACTCCCCTCCCCTCCCTCGCCAACTAAGGAAGCCTCTTCATAAATACGTGAGGCAGCCCCTGAAGATCTTTTCCTTTCTTCAACAGTATCTCTACTCTAGTATACTCCATTACCAAGATAGTGTCGATCTTGACTGAATTCAAGATGAATCCCGTTTTCAACTCCCACCTTGATTATTATCGATGATGACGAACTTATGACCCCAGCACCAGTCGAAACCCATCCTCCCTATCCTCACCGAAACAGCACTGCTTGTTCCTTCGCCATCACCAGATATAAGACTAAAACTAGCACTTCTTGGCTCTACGTAACTGCTACCAGGACCAAGACCGTGACTGTTACCGAGAAAACGGCTACGACTTTCTTGGTTACTAAGACTATGTATGTTGTGCTTTTGTCTACTACCTATCTTTATTTTGACTGCGAGTTGAATAATTGAATAAAAGGGCGATTATTGAAAGTGTAGATTGAAATATGTGGAGGACGTAAGAGTTAGCAACGAGGAGACTAATAAGGTGCAAAATGTAGAATCGATAAAGTCACAACCACAGCGTCGGAAACGGCTACCAATACTAAGACCTCCACTGCAACTATTACTACGACTGCACGACTGCCACTAGAGTTAGAGGATAAGACATTTGTTATAAAAATGAAAAGTGTAGGGCGTGAGCTCTTGGCGAAAAACTTTGGAGACAATTTAAATTTGAATTTGAATTATGGGTTGGGATAAGAGTTACGTTCTGTGAAGGTGACATTTGATTATCTTGATTTGAGTCTGAGTTTGATGATTAGTTGAGATTTAGAAGCAAAGTTGTTTGCAATAATAATAAAAATGCATTTGTTTTGAAACATCTTAACTTCACAGACGTAGCAAAGCAGCTGATTCAGAAAATTAGACCATTTATAATATCGGATCGAGTGTCAATATTCATGTAAGTTTAAGATCCTTATCATATTCGTTGGTTTGCTTTAAGTGAACAAAGGGGTATGATCACAAATGAATGAGTTCACAAACACAAGTATGAGCCAGATCCTCTTAGCCCTCCCACCATGAAACATGGTTCTGCCCAGCACAATAGATCTTAAGTGCCAGAGATAGTATACTTCGAGTTCCCACCAGCATTACCCCACCCTTCAGTAGCAAGTGTCTGATAATCCATTGTAGTGCCCATTTTCAACCCTGCCTTAGCCCACTACCCACATATTAGCATCTCTGCCCTCTCACTGAAACCAACATACGCGAGCAAAGCTATCATACAACAAAAAGTAAAAATAACTTACAGCAGCGAAATGATTCCCCACATTGACAGTCCCGCTCCCAGTCCTCTTATCCCTCCTCACACTAATAAACTGCCAAAAGGTCGCCGTTCCAGAAATACTAGGCTGGTTAACCTGCTGATGTTTCCAGATATCATAGACAGAACCATCACTCTCAAAACTGTTAAGTTTTGTGCCTTGAGCTGCTCCGGCGCTATTGGAGTATTCTTGGATGTAGTATTCGATGAGTGGGTTCTTGGTCCAGCCGTAGATTGAAACAAGGACTGTGCCTGCTGTGGCAGTTGTGGAGCCTTCGAAGGTTATGTTTCTGGGGGAATGTTAGAGTTTATTTTCTTTCCACTTGACTGGTCGTTTTGTGGTTGAGCTTGATTCGCTCCAGAGCAAAAATGCAAATGAAAAGTGAATGCGAAAAAATACACATACCTCTCCTTCCCAACTTTCCATCCTTTTCCGACAACGAAATCAGCTGCTCCGGAAAATGTAACAGAGTACCCATTCGATGTAGTCTGTAGGTTGACACTCCCACCCGTCTTGTAATTCTGGGTATAATCCTGACGGCGAGATAGCTGTTCTTCTCCCAGGATGAAATCGGGTGTATCTCCTGAAGCTAGTGGAGCAGCGAGGACGTGGAGAAAGAGGGATGAGAGAGCGATAAGGGACGCCGAGATGTGCATTTTGCTGATATGCTGGAGAAGATGGATGTTGAAGTTGTATTGAAAAGGGTGCGGAGAGATGAACAAGCTTTTCTGCCAAGTTGGAGAAATTAATAGGGGAGCGAAGCTTTATCTATCACCTTAGCATCATAGCCGGTTGGATAATCTCATCGCTAGTACGCAGTAAAAGGCAGTCATATCCCTATTACTCTCTCCAAAAGGAACCGCACTTCCCCTCTATCCCATCCTATTACACCCCTGTATTTGCTCAACTGAAAAATATGAAACCAAATGATCGAAAATCTCAATCTCAAGTGACTTCCAACACTATACCTCTCGTCCCCGACTGGCCAAGCAATTTGAACCGCAAGCGAGTTTATATTGTATCCGCTGGCTAAATAGTTTAGAGTGCCAAATGCCGACGTCAAAATCTGGGGTAGTGACTGGGATGCAAATGCGGGGGAGGCGCACCGTATGCTGAGTGATTTAAGGAATCAGACGACTACTCAGGATAGAGGTTTGGGAGTTACAGCGAAAGTTACGATGGATAAACTTTCCATGGAATCTGCTGTGGAAGTGAAAGTGTGAATGGCACGTGACTATGCTGTCTTCTAACACTGGGTCGAACTTCGATTGATGGGTGCAGAATATTCTCATATTAAATGGACAGGTCATTTAGAGAGGATAATCTGTATAGTATTGAAAACTGAGCCCTGCTTTTTACGTGATATTTTTCCTGGGCATTGAAGTCATGGCATGTGGAAAAGCCAACATTCGAGATCAGTTATAATTCGACGTAGTCTACAAGAAATCATAGGAACAGAACAGAGAAACAAGTATGGCAATTCATGATACAACACTTGTTGTGTAACCCAACAACACAGGGAAGAGGAGACGTGCAGTCCTGCCGCTATAAATAGATCAGCCCAGAACTCCAACATCCACCACAACGGTACAACCCCAAACACAAAATCAGAGATCCAAATCCTCCTCCCCCACCTCTCTACTCCATAGTCTCAACCTGTTCTCTAAAAGCCTCATAATAAGGCAACTCAAAACTGGGCTCCTTAAACGGCGTCAACTTCGCCAACAAAGAAAACGCCTTCGGCACAAAAGTATGCTGCAGAATCCCAATCGCCCAAACCGCATTCTCCAAAATCTTGACTCCAATTTTACTTTGTGGGTTCACAAGCCACGGTACGCCAGGCGGTAAAGATTGGATAGCATCCACATAAGGTCGATAATTTTTCTCGTACGCGGCGAGAGCAGCTGGTATATCGCCAGGATGAGCTGAGACTTCGCCAGCGAGGACGTAGGCTCCTATGAATGCTAACGATGTACCCATTCCAGTGAAGGGAGAGGGAGCATATCCAGAATCTCCTACCATGACGACTCGACCTTTTGACCAGCGTTTCAAGCGGACTTGGGCTACGTGTTGCATGTAGAAATCGTCTGCTTTCTCCATTCCCTTTAAAACTCTCTCGATTTCGAATCCTGCGTCTGAGAAGAGTGATGCGAAGAGAGTTTTCTGGGCTGGAATCCCTTCTTTGGCTGCTTTTGCTAGCAGTGCTAGTCGGGGATCATTAGGAGAGTATGCGACGAGCGTGAGGAACGTGCGTGTCCGACCAACATTATCTGGTCGAAGGAAGATAGACCGCCCACCTCCGTTAGATAGCCAGTATGCTCTCGACCAAGAAGAGTCCGTAGGTCCGATATCGATGGAGAAATAAGCACAATATGAATTCAGGGAGCGAATCTCCTTTTCCTCGCCCGGAAACGTCATATCTCTGATCTTCGACCCCAGTCCATCAGCTGCAACCACGAGATCAAATTTTTCTTTCGGCCTCCCATTCACATATTCCACCCACACACCATCCTCTCCCTCAACATCCCTCATAGAGGAAACATACTCTCCAAACACAAACTCCACTCTCCCTTCCCCTTCTTTACACTTGTCCACCAATATCCTCGCCAACTCTCCCCTCAAAATCTCTATATCGCACGCCGCACTATCACCTTTTCCACTCTCAAAATCAGCTTCGAATTTAGCGAGGATTTTATTGGAGGAATTGACGATGGAGACGCCCGCTTCGTTGGAAGATTTAGAGCGTAAGAGGGAGAAGATTCCCATGCGGCGGATTACGGTGCGTGCCGAGTCGCGGACGTCGATTCCTTGGCCTGCGATGCGGAGGGAGGGGGAACGCTCGAGGAGGACGATGGTGGCGTTTGTGCGGAGGAGCCCTAGTGTGGGGTGTTAGCAGGTCTTGATGGAAAGGAGAGAAATTGTGAAACCAGGTTAGAATAGGAGGGTTGCCAAGAATGCATCCATATACCGGGGAAAATGAGATCGTACGAAGAAGGAAAGGAAGCAAGAAGAGCAAAACATGAATTCCGATGCCCTTCAAACTCCTAGAGTTCTCTAAAGTCTCATCCAGCAACGAAAACATTCCACACTCTGACCCTGTCCCTCACTCGAGGATTCACTCAAAAACCACATAGAAAAAAATCACAATAAAAGACCAAAAGGGAGATAGAACGCACAATAAGCCACCGTGGGTCCGGCAACAGAAGCACCACTGATCAGAACCCTTGGTCCTGCTTTTCTCTCTCCTTGCTGCGAATTCGCCATATTTTCTATCAAATTATCTCCACGTCGTTCTATCCTAGCGCTGCAAGTTCCGCTCAGCTTTCAGTCCCTTAAATCGTCTTTTTAAGCGTTGATCTTTCAATGATCCAATTTGCAACTCGGATATTCGATTACGTGTAAATCTCCCCTTCAAACTTCTTTTCGATACGGAATCAATACAAGAATGTCGAATCTCAGTTACTGAAACGTTCAGAACACAGAGAAATTTAACAATGAGCTTTCTTGCGATACCCGATTTGAATCTGGAGAGTTCAATAACTGAGAAATAAAAAGAGCTATTTGAAGGTGAAGAGTCTGCCACAATTGACGATATGAATCAGAGGTGAAGATAAAAAGCAGAGGAATGAAAGGATTCATATATCCCACCCCTCTACACACGGCGTCTTCTCACCGTACCTGAAAATAACCTAAGGCAAGGTAAGGTAAGGTCCCATCAAAAATATCATCCAGAAGCAGAATACGGCCATTTCTCACCGTACGCATATGTCTGGCGGGAGAGATGCATAATAAGCTAGTAAGCGAATGACTTCATTCCCACTTGTCTAATTCCCTATCCTATTGCTCAAGTAGAAATTCATACTGCGAGAGAAGATAAAAAAGGAATACGGAAGAAGATGTGTAGTTGGTGAGGGAGGGGGAGTCTAGATTCTAGGAAGCTGGAAAGGAATGGAAAGAGGGAGAGGGGGTAGGAATATTCGTATTCTGGATCTGGCTAGTGCCTGGTATGTAGTCGGTAAGAAATGGGATGATGGTAATGATAATGCTAATGATGTTTGAAAACGTGTGGGAAGGGAGTAAGGAAGTCGTATTCTACTTTGGGTTACTTTTCAAGATTATAAAGTAAGTTCCCAGAGATCATTGAGTTGGCGTATCACGTGATGACCCTGGTGATTAGTCCCGTGACAAGCTGTTCATGCTATATGGATCCATCACATTTTCTATTCTCAATCGCGAAGTTGCGCCGGCTGAAACAGTAGAATTTGTGGCGCTTATCATGAAGAGGATTCTCTGTGGACTGATGACTATCTCTGGCGGCTGTGACATTCTCCGTCTGGAAGAATGTAAGGGTTATGTTCATATACCTTTCCGCTTTTTTCTCGTCAGCGTATTTCTCAATACTTGAGTGAAATCACAATATACTATTGAATTAAATCTCGACTCTTGCTGCCCATGCAACAGATAATATCCGCGCGATCGCTTATTATTATGCAATACGTGGTATTGGGGATTTTCCCCCATAGTCTGGATTTAGATGGAGGATGTGTCTCATCCGACAATACTTGAATGATGTCGTGATCAATTAATTTTGAGACTTGCGTGCAACATCACATGTTTGCTATTACCTGCCCAGTGTTTGCGATATCAGAGCTGTCTTCCAATTGTTATTGACTGCATCACAGAACATTTTCTGGTTGGGAACTGTAATTCACACTCGCCACGAGTCTAATTTGAGAGGTACATATCAATTCTTTTAATAACACAGGGATATGCTCAACTTTAGAGATGCTGCGACCTCAAGATTTCGAAAATGATTCATCCTGAAGTTGGCAAGCACATTGCAGCTTCGCTTCTGGTGCCATCCACAGCCTCTTTCGAAAATCTTTCAGAATAAGGTTCAATATGGAGTAGCTATTTGAGGGGTATCCAATAAGCATTAGGCCAGTCTACGCAGCTCTTCTCTCCCAGACCGGCCGAGGTATAGTCTTTCACAGATCTCGACCTACAAAACGTCATTGAAGCAATTCCGAAACTCTTCGGTGAAACTTCAAATGTTTGATATTTTAGGTAGATCAAACCAGATTTATAAACGGGAAACGAAAACGAGAGGCTAAGACGTTCAGATTGCCCGATCGGTCCATAATCAAACTGATTAAAAGATGTATCACGTGGGTTCCGAGCTTCCGGTAGGCTTTTTCTTCTCGCATGAAGGTGAAAAGTGACAAACAAATTGAAAAACCAAGGCGTGTGGTGTGGTTCAGCCAATTGAAAATACACGGAAATATAATGATTCTGACCTGCATTTACGAAGTACGAACAGCAAGCCTAACAGGGAGCAAGTCCCGACTGCCGAAGAGCCATTCAATTCTCACCATTCATTTCACCGCGTCAACATGTGCAGCCACACCCGCCATGGTGATCACCATGCAGATTGCCACAAGGATCTAACTCCAAAAGGACTGGGATGATGAGCAGATGCTGAAAACGCTGCCAACGAAGCGTTTGGCCTTTTTGCTGCGCCATGTTGATATTCATAATAATTGACAATTTTGCATAAGTATCATGAAAGTGCATAACTAGGTGTATCTTTAGATTGATTTGCACGGCGTAGTGCAAGCTAAATTGCTATGACAAACACTGCGAGGTGAGAGCTGAAAATCCCCTGAGTTCCGTTCTTGGGAGGCAGTAAGAGGTCCGATGAGGTGGATACGCGCAAGGAACGGGCTGACTGCCTACGAAGAACTCAGCGTCTCATTCCATATATAAGAACATCCAGCGAGATGGCAATTGAGATTCGATATCTAATCATTCGCCTCCCGCATCTCAATAAATTTTTATATATTCCCTTCCCAATACCTCGGCTCGTCTGATCTCGCATCGCATCTGGTGTACCAGAACCTCCGTAGCACCAAAACGTTAAAATTACACAGTCACTGCAGATCTCCCGCCCAGACCGGCCGCCGTCCTCCGTCATTACTCCTGCGTCATATCTCAACTCAAAACACAGAGCAGACTTTCACTTCACACCACCTGGTGGATTGTTCAAAACCACCCCATCCAGCACATTCACTTTATTCCTTTTGTCTGAGACATATAATTTCATTTCTTGTACATAGCTAGGGACACATCTGAGCAACATGAAGCTCCTTTCTTTGGTCGCGTGTCTCGCGTCTTTGAGTCTCTCTACCGGTAAGTTCGGAGACCTGGATCATGAGGATATACTGATAGAAGAAGGGAGCGTCGTAGTTCGGGACGCTTCACCAGAGATTCTTGCTGCCGAGGCACTTGCAATTCCTGTAGCAGCTCTCAAGCGCGCATTACCCAATTCGCCTTCAGGGGGATACGCCCCAGCTGCGGTATCTTGCCCCTCAAACAGACCAACAATCAGATCAGCAACAAGTCTATCACCAAATGAAACCTCATGGCTTGAGAAGAGGAGAAATAACACAATTGGGCCCATGATCACATGGTTGAGTCGGATGAATGTTACTGGGTTTGATGCAACAACATATATCAACAATATCCGTAACAATGCTTCCGCATTGCCAAATATTGGTCTGGCAGTATCTGGTGGAGGATATCGAGCATTAATGAACGGGGCTGGATTTGCTGCTGCAGCCGACAGTAGAACCAGGAATTCCACCAACACGGGTCAGATTGGCGGTCTCCTACAAGCATCGACGTACTTTGCTGGTTTGTCTGGTGGTGGATGGTTGGTGGGGTCAATATACACCAATAACTTCAGTACAGTGGAAAATCTTCGTGATGGAAGCTCCGATTCAAATGTATGGCGGTTCGACAACTCGATTCTGGAGGGACCGAACGGGAATGGTATTCAATTACTCAGTACCGTGGATTATTACAGTACCATCGTGGATCAAGTCAAGACTAAGATTGACGCCGGTTTCAATGCATCTGTCACCGATTACTGGGGAAGAGCTCTTTCGTTTCAACTGGTCAACGCAACAAATGGTGGACCAGCCTATACTTTCTCGTCCATCGCTCTTCAAGATAATTTCATCAATGGCGAAATTCCAATGCCATTCCTCGTTGCCGACGGTCGAGCACCAGGCACCGAAATCGTCTCTCTCAATTCTACCGTCTACGAATTCTCCCCTTTCGAACTAGGCTCATGGGATCCAACCACCTATGCCTTTGCACCTCTTCGCTATGTCGGCTCCAACTTCTCTGCCGGTATTATTCCAAGTAACGCAAAATGTATTTCCGGTTTCGATCAAGCGGGCTTCGTAATGGGCACTTCTTCGTCCCTCTTCAACCAAGTTCTCGTACAACTGAACTCCTCTTCCATCTCCGACGGTCTCCGTACCCTCCTAACCAACATTCTTTCCGACATTGGTTTTGATAATAATGACATCGCACAATATCAACCGAACCCTTTCTACCACTTCAACAACGATACAAACCGTAACGCCCAATCCGTCGAGTTAACTCTCGTCGATGGCGGCGAAGATGGTCAGAATATTCCTCTCTACCCACTGATCCAACCACAAAGGGGCGTAGATGTGATTTTCGCCGTGGACTCCTCAGCAGATGTCAATAACTGGCCTAACGGCACCTCCCTTGTAGCAACCTACGAACGCTCTTTAAATAACACCATCGAAAACGGAACCGCGTTCCCCTCTATCCCAGATCAAAATACATTCGTAAACCTAGGTCTCAATAACCACCCTACGTTCTTCGGCTGCAATGCCTCAAACTTGACAGGGCCTGCTCCACTGATAGTCTACATCCCCAACGCACCGTACATAACGCAATCGAACGTCTCAACTTTCACTCTTGAATACACGAATACCCAGCGTAATCTGATTATACAAAACGGATACGAAGTAGCAACCCAAGCTAATGGAACTATTGATGCTCAATGGCCAGCTTGTATGGCCTGCGCGGCATTGAGTCGCTCATTTACCAAGACGGGCACGACGGTGCCGGATATTTGTAACCAGTGCTTTACGCGGTATTGCTGGAATGGGACAACAGACTCGAGGGACCCGACGAATTATATGCCAATCTTTAAGATTGGTGAGGTTTCCGCCGGGGAGAAAATGAGAGTCGGCCTTTGGATGGGGGTGCTGGCTGTGGCTGTCGCCGTGATGCTTGCGTAGGGAGGATTCACAATGGGCTTTTTGCACGATTTGGAAGTGGTCTTGGTTGTATATATTATTTTCTGCAGCACATAAGTGGGAAGCTAGAGGCGTTCTGACAGGACTCTGGGGGGAGGCAAATACTGGAAGGGAAGGCAAGGAAAGGAGGAAAAGGAGCGGCGTCTTTCTTGCATTTATTGCGTGGTGTTTCTTGCTAGCTCTGCATTGTACTGGGGATCACCAAGCAGAGCCAAAAATGGCAGTAGAAATGAGATTGAAATGAATAAAAATGTGAATACCTAACGTAATATCTCGATCAGCTCTGCATTCACCTACCATTTATTAGATTTATGTCTATTTGATCCACCTACTCCCATATTATATAAATATTAGAAATATGCGGCCAAGTGTGACATTTAACATAGAGTGACGAGTGAAGGGAACGTAATTATACTTGCTCAAGCTAGGGAGAAGCAGGAGAGCGAATGGATGCTGCACATATTCGACGGAGACGTATTCAACTATATGTTATAATGTTGGTTACAATCTGTTACCTCCTTTCACGATACGAAGTCTCCTCTGCTAGCCCTGAATTCTCATCTCAAGTCTTGGGAACTATGTCGCGAAAGTGCACGCTGTCACGTGGTAGGTTTGCCACCTCAATTTGCCTATGCCGGCGAACACAATCTGCCCTCTTCAAGCTTTGAGACGGAATTTCGTAGGAAGTCTATATGGACGTAGAAATATGCCAGCATTTCATGTGAGCAACTCCCAACTGCCCGCCTTGGAAGTTGATATTCGCTGCAATAGTGGAGTCGCTGAGCCGGAAGTTAAGTTTCACGTGATGTGTTGGCATAGCAACTGATCGGGTCTATTTTGATTCCAACATGATAAACAACTCAATTCTCCCCAACTTGACTTCTCATCAACAACTCAATCGACAACCACCGCCTGCGCGTAAATGTGAATGTATCATCTCCAAAATATTTCATAACCATCATCAACATGGATCAATCACCACCAAAGCGTGTGACGCGCGCCCGAGCGGCTGCCAAAACGACTGATACTGGTATCAAGACGACAAAGATCGCGACTGCCGCTTCGAAAGCGAAAGTTACCCGGACTGCATCAACAAAAAGAAAGACGCGATCCGATGATACACACGAAGATGAAGAACAACAAGAACAACAAGAGCCTAAAAACATAATCGAACCAGAACCAAGAACAACACGAGGAAGACCCAAAAAGATTCAGACCGAGCCTGAACCAGAACCAGAAATGAATCAACCTCCGAAGCAGAGAGGTCGTCCCAAGAGGGCGGCAGTCGAAGCTCCACCTCCAGAGCCTGCACGAACAACAAGAGGACGCGCGAAGAAAGTGGACGTGGAGGAAGACGCCATTGTCGTCGAAGAGCTTCCCAAGAGACTTGTCCGAGCTCGTGCGACAACCGTTACAAAGCCTGCCCTTAAAAAGACAGTCAAATTCGAAGAACCCGACAAGGAGAACATTGTGCCTGTAATCAATGACACAGGAAAAGGAAAGGCAGAGGCTGCAACAGGCCTTCGGGCTAAACCTGTACGAAAGCCAGCCTCGACTCGCACGACTCGGGGTCGAGCAAAGAGTGTTGTAGAAGAGGAAAAGAAATCGTCGCCGCTTAGTCCAAAGAAAGCTACACAGATTACCACAGCAAGAGAAGCAACTTCGGAAGATGAATTATCCACAAACGTCAAGACACCCATGAAATCACTCATGAAGAGTCCTATGAAACCACCAGGAAGTGTGTTTGGTACTGCAAAGAAGCTAGACTTCTCTGGTGGAAATCCAGTTATTGTCAACAGAGCTTCGACTTCCATCACGCAGGATTTGAAAGGATCAGTAATGGCCAGTCCAGCACGTCGACCACCGCAGAGTCCATTTAGAGAGTCAATGAAGGCATCTCCACAAAAGATTGCCTTGGGAAATTCATTCCTCCAATCCCCATTCAAGCCTTCTCTCCCAGCGCCAAAGTCTGCAGCACAAAACTCGCCGTTGAAGGCGTCTATGCTCCAGTCGCCTGTGAGAAGACCACAATCTCCAATGAGAGTCACAGAAGCAGGGTCTCCTAGCAGATCTACCAACAATGCCTCTCTTTTCGCCGGAACTCCAAAAGCCAGCACCTTCAAGATGACCAAGTTTGCGACTCCTCGAACTCTCACCAAAAGTGTTAGCCGCCCTGGTCAAATGCTTCCACCGAAATTGCCAACCAACTTCGCTACCGGAAGTCCTCGATCTGAAGAAACCGTAGATGTGATGATGACATCTGAACCAGAGATGAGTGCCACCCTGAGTGCCGAGCCATTGATATTCTCTGGCAGGCTTTCATCCATTATGCCTCGAGATGCGGACCCTGCTCTCAACCCATCAAAGCCAATTAAAGAGAAATCTGAAGCACAAGGACAGGCTGAAAGTCATCCAATCGAAGAGCCAATGGCTGTGGATGAAGCTGAATCAGACACCATTGTGGTTGAAAATACAGCCCAAGAGGAATCCAATACCCCACCTGCTTCCCCCTCTCGACACAGCACTGGGATTGCACCTGCTTTTGCTCTTCGGGAGAATAATGACAGCCCATTTGACGACTCAGACTCCGAAGATGAGCTTGCTTCGGGAGCTTCGATGTACTCGCCGGTTCCACTGACTGGATTCAAGATTTCCTCGCACGACTTTGCTTCTTCTCCAGCAACACCAACACCACCAACTTTCATGAAGACACCAAAGACCGCAGCTCTCCTGAGATCTGAGCGCAGAGAAAAGATCGGGTTCACCCCTTTGGCTCGTCAATTGAGTGATTGGATGGCATCTAGTCCTGACAAGTCCGAGAGTAACGCTTCCGACTCACAGCCTCAATCGCCCACCAATGCAACTTTCGGCCAGGCATTCAATGATTCTGTACAGCCATCTCCGCTAAAGAGCACTTTCTTCGAGGACGAAATGACTGTTCGGGATGAGTTGGAAGCCGCTCCGGAGTCGGAAGAAGCTGATTTGATGGCTAATTTTGAGCCTGTTACGTTAGATGAAGAAGACTTGGCTCTTGCATATGAAGCTGATGAGATGTCACTCTTGGAACCAGATCAGATTGAGTCTCATGCGACAGAGAACATGTTCACACCAGAGGAGACATTCGAGCCTCATGCTGTTGAAGCTGTTGAACTTGAGGAGACCATTCCAGAAGCTGAACAAGCAGTTGGAGCTATCGCATTCGAGGAGGGCCTTCCCGAAGTTGACCAAGTAGCTGATGCCTTCACCAGCATCGAGTCAATTGAGGTGATCCAGTATCTTGATATTGAGGAAACTCCTCAAGTCGAGAGCGAGGTACAAGATGCCATCAACCATGAGATTGCACCATCAGAAGCCAGCCAAGAGTATGGGGATGAGAATGCCATTCCAATCGATCCTGAATTACTCGCCCTCACACCCAGACCGGCTCCTCGAGTTTTCTCCACACCAAAGAAAATCCTCGGAGAGAGAGTCTGCCACACAGTATTCAAGGTCCCACTCAAGCCAGCTGCCGATCACACTCCAATGCGACCATCGCCATTGAAGCGTAGTGCTAGCATCTCGAAGCTTCCTGTTCAACGGCCAACCACATCTTTGACCCGGAAAAACACAGTCATCTCATACTCGCCCATGGAGAGCACACCCAGAGCCAAAGAAAATGACGAGTCTGAAGTTCAAAGCTCCTTTGCAACTCCGTCCAAGGAAGCTCCGGCGTGGTCAACTATGGGTACACCTGCACGGACACCTCGC